>CAOLHI010000394.1:0-662753 GCA_948474755.1 Ctenosaura bakeri
CCATCCAAGTGAGAAAACCAGAGTGGCAAGGCAGCAAGAAATGTGTGACACTGAGGGGAGAAGCACTAATCCTTTTGCCTCAAGTATGCATGTGTATGTACCTTCAAGCTGTCTGCTGATTTAAGGCGAGCCCTTGAATTTCGTAGGGTTTTCTTATGCAAGGAACACTCAGAGGTGGTTTTGCCAGTGCCTTCTTCTGAAATATAGCCTACAGCACCTGATACTTATTGGCAGTCTCCCATCCAGACACTAACCAGTGCTGATCCTGCTTAGTTTCCAAGATCAGACAGGATCTGATACCTTTAGGGTATGCTGATAGTATATTAACTTGTCGGTGCTTTCCTTTCCTTTGATTTATGACATATGTGCTGTAGTTTGAATCTTTGTCAGTATTCTTGAGCTGATTTTCCCACTTTGCTCTAGCACGCTGCTTAAGCTGGCATGTCTATGCATAACACTATTGGAATAAATCTCACTAAGTTGTGTACATGTGTGAACCAGGACATGTGGAAACAAGGTGCTAGAACACACTCATCTCCATTTCAAAGGAGGCTGATCTTTCCAGTTGGACTTATTCATCATCACCAACTATAGAGAGGCGAAATGGAGGTGCAGGAACAAAATGAAAATGCTCTGACATTGCTAAGAAATTATCATTGCGGATAGCTGAACACACTGCCGAAGACACAAAAAATGTGTTTTAATAGTTTTCATGAACTCTTGACTCCTTTCTTGGCAAGCCAGTTAGTAGATAGTAGAAGCAATCTGTGAAGTAAAAAGCAAGTTCACTATCAGATAGCTTTAACATATGGTAGGAGCCTTAAGGAAATGTTCTGGAGAGTCACATGAGGGGGTAAAAAATCAACACTGACAGAAGTCACAGTGGGGGATTATGAAGAGTTTCTTTGACTTATGTCCATGTTTGTGCTTGCTTAGTCCTCACTCCTCACTAACAAAGCTCTCTTGAATTCAGCTTAGTAGAAGGATTTATTTACTTAATTATATATTTATTTTGTTTCCATCCTGAACTCCACGTGACAAGCAATGCAGCAGTGGTTAAAGGAAACGCTAGTTTGGGGTACATATCTGTGGGGTTATGATCTGTAAAAAGATACATTACTTAGGCAAACCTTTTTCTTCTTCGTGGTCTCTGTGCCTTCATACACTAGGAGCTTTAGCGCCTGCGCGGTAGCGTTCGGAAACTTCTAGAGCTTGTTCGCTTGGCGGGAACCCCTCCCCCACGCCGGTACTGCGCATGCTCCTCCCGCCGAGCAACGGTCTCTCCTCAGTTCTTTCTCGTCCGCCGCCGCGTACGGAAGGTTCTTTAGTTTGTTCCTCTCACGTCGTGCTTGGCTTGCTGTTTTTTCACGGTTTTACGGACTTTCGGACTGTCTTTGACCTCTCTTTCGGACTCCCCCTTCGGCTTTCGTCTTTTTTGGATTTCGGAGTTTGGCGTTTCTTCGTCTTATGTCCGCGCTCTTTAAGAAGTGCGTGTCCTGCGGCCGCAAGGTTGCCCTCAACGACGGCCATAAGGAGTGTCTCTTCTGTTTGGGCGAGTCCCACAATATCCGGACTTGCCAAATTTGTAGGGATTTTACTCCCCAAACTCTTCGCAACCGCTCCGCGAGACTCAAATCTTTTTGTTGGGAGCAGTCTCTGCGGGCGATAGACGAGACCTCCACTTCCAAGATGGCCGACAAGAAGACGACCACGCCATCGACGGTATCGGCGGCTGCCGTTCCGTCCACCTCGTTGGTATCGGGCTCGGTACCGGCGAAACGCCGATCTCGGCGTTACCGAGGATCCCGAAGCTGTCGGCGGCTGCCAAGTCAGCTAAAGGATCCTCGACGGCGAGGAAGGCTGAGGCTCCCCTTACGGAGACGCCTGCAAAAAAGCGCCCTGCTCCGGACGGAGGCAAGGGCAAGGAGAAGGAGAAGAAGAAGAAGAAGAAGGAAAAGAAGCGCTCCCCGGCTGGGGACGCTCAACCTCCTACTCCTCCTCCTACTCAGCAGCCTTCCAAAGGGCGAGGCGAGTCCGTCGACCTCTCGGAGGATGAGATCGAGGACGTTCCCCAACAGCGCCCGGACTCGCCTGTGGCAGACCCTCCAACCCTGGTGGAGGAGCGCCACCGCCCTCTTAGCCGTCGCAGGTCGGCCGACCTGCAGCAGAGAGAGCCCTCTGCTTCTCCGGAGCGGCGTTCGACCTCCTTCAGGTCCCGGTCCCGCTCTTCCGAGCGTCCGGTGGCCTCGCCGCCTCCGAGGGAGACAAGAGAGGAACAACCTCGCTCGTCTGCCTCCAGATACACCTCGGCGTCCTACGTGGCCAGGTACGCGAGGGAATCTGAGTGGAGAGAGCGCCCGGCCTCCTATCGGTCGCATTCGCCATCGTACCGGGATCGGTACCATCGTGGCCCGAGTCGCTGGGAGACCTTCCGGAGGTCCCGGTCACCTCGTCGACAGCGCGAATCGCGCTCGCCTAGAGGGGACGAGGCTCGGTACCGTCGACGCCGAAGCCGATCTCCGTCGGACCGCCGCTCCTTCAGCCGCTCTCCCTCCCCTCGATATCATAGGGCGAGGGAGCCTTCACCACGGTATCGGGCGATATCGCCACCTCCTAGGGTCACGGCAACAGCAACGCGCCCTACGGAGTCGGTGGTGACTGAGCGGGCTACGACGACGTCAGCCTGCCAGACTACCCCGGTCACCACCAAGAGGGTGAAGTCCGTGGTCAGCCATCCCAAGCGGGACGCTGCTGCTACCACCGCCCCGGCTGCGGAGAAGCCTAGGAAGGCAACACCTGCGGCGACTACGAAGGAGCCGGAGAGCGAGCGGCGAGAGGACTCACCGAGCTCGGAGTCGTACGACTCGAGTGCGGAGTCTGAGGTGTCTGAGGCGGCCTCCCAGGAGTCTCCTCCGTTGGGATTCGGGGACCCGATCCCAGATTCTGCTCCAGAGGACGTCCACCAGTTCTCTGCGATGCTGCTCCGCATGGCCACTACCCTCGGCCTTAAGATCGCCGATGCGGAGCCGGAGGATGACGATCCAGCCTTCTCCGTTTTCGAGGAGAAGCGACCTTCCACGGCCCCGCTGCCTCTCCTGCCCCGGGTATCCAGACTGGTGAAGGCCGCCTGGGATAGACCGGCCTCGGCTCAGCCGATACCGCAGCGGTTAGAACACCTCTACAGGGTGCAGAAGGATAACGCCGGTTATCTATTTAATCACCCTGCACCGAACTCTGTGGTCGTCGAGTCCGCGCAGACGAAAGGCTCCGGCAGGCAACACACCACCCCGCCGGACAAAGAGGGCAGGAAGTTGGACGCCTACGCAAGGAGGTTCTATTCGGCTGCCTCCTTGCAGATCAGGCTGTCCAACACTCAGGCTTGCCTCGCGGCATACCTGAAGAAGGTGCTCGATCGCCTGCAACCAGCGATGGAAGCGGTACCGGAGGACATCCGCCAAGCCTCCTCCGTGATCTTCAATGAGGCTATCTCCATCGCTCGGCACCAGATGGCCTCCTCCCGGCACGCAGTGGAGATCGCCTCCCGGGTCATGGCGGGATCCGTTGGCCTCCGCCGCCATGCTTGGCTTCGACCGGCCGACATCCAGGAGGACACCAGAAGGAGGATTGAAGATCTCCCCTTCGACGGTGAAGGCCTATTCAATTCGTCCACAGACGAAGCTTTGGACAATCTCGTCAAGGCGAGACTGACCGCAAAAAAGATTGGGCTGCAGCCGGCCACGCAGACCCGCAGGGCCTCCACCTTCCGACCATCCTGGCGACGATCTTCCACCTCGTCGTTCCAGCGTTCGGCCCAGTCTGGACAGTCGAGACCGTCCTCCGGCTCATCGGCCAGACGCACGATTAGGCGGCGCCCGCCTTCGTCGAAGAAGTCCCTCCTCCGAGACAAAGTCTCGGTTTTGACGTGTCTGGCAGGACCCACCAATACCCACTCTTCAGCCTACCATCAGCGCTCGGAGACCGACCGACTCTCGCTCGACACCTAGCGGAGTGGCAGTTTGTCACTACGGACTCTTGGGTACTTTCCATCGTCCGTCTTGGCTACGCCATCGAGTTTCTCGATATTCCTCCTCGCGGCGTTTATTACTCCACGCCGTCGAGTCCGGCCCTCCTGGAAGAGATACAATCCTCCTCCAGAAAGGGGCGATCGAGCGGCTCCCGCAAGAGGCCAAGACCACCGGCTTCTTCTCCAGGTACTTCACGGTACCGAAAGCCGACGGTACCCTCCGGCCGATCCTAGACCTCAGAGGGGTGAACTACTACATCCGCCCCAAAAGGTTCAAGATGGTCACGATACCGTCGATCCTACCCTTCCTACATCGAGGGGACTGGTTCGCCTCCATCGATCTCCGAGACGCATACTTCCATATCGCCATTCGCCCGCAGCACAGACGGTACCTCCGCTTCGCAGTCGACGACACCTGTTACCAGTACAAGGTGCTGCCGTTCGGACTCTCGACTGCCCCAAGGGTCTTCACCAAGTGCATGGCCCCGGTGGTATCCTACCTGCGGACGAAGGGCGCTTCGTCTTCCCCTACCTCGACGATTGGCTGTTGGTGGCGTCCTGCAAACAGAGACTTTACCACGACGTCCACGTGACGTTGTCACTCCTGACCCGCCTTGGTCTACGAGTGAATCCGAAGAAGTCCCACCTCGAGCCGGCGAGGGTCTTGGACTTCATCGGGGCGACGCTCGACTCGACCTCCGCCAGGGCGTACCTACCAGACTCTCGAGCACAAACCTTGATCCGGGCCGCCGCTCACGCTCGTACGGCCCCGACGTTATCTGCGAGAAGCGTCCAGCAGCTCTTGGGCTACATGGCTGCGACGACCGCTGTGACATATCTCGCCAGGCTGAGAGCAAGACCTCTTCAACACTGGTTCGTCCGCATATTCGACCCCCTGCGAGACGAACAGACACTCCGACTGCAGCTGCCGGGAGACGTCCGCTCATCCCTCCGATGGTGGCAGTCGCGACGCAATCTCATGTCAGGGATGCCTTTCCAGCAGCCGACACCGAAGGTGACGGTAACGACCGACGCCTCCCTGTATGGATGGGGTGCCCACTGCGGCGATCTCAGAGTCCGCGACAGATGGACCGACGACGAGACCGCTCTCCATATCAACGCGCTGGAGCTGCTCGCCGTCTGGAAAGCCCTACGGGCGTTCCGCCATGCCGTGGCGGGGCGCACGGTCCTGATTCTGACGGACAACACCACCGCCGTCTGCTACATCAACAGACAAGGTGGGACTCATTCCACGACCCTGCTCGACATCGCGCTCGGCCTGTGGGAATGGTGCATTCGCCTGCACACGCATCCCGTGGCGGTTCACCTGGCCGGGCAGGAGAACACCACGGCAGATGCCCTCAGCAGAGACACCTCATCCCATCACGAATGGTCTCTCTCCGGAGAGGCGTTCAGACTGATTCGGGACCGCTGGGCGAACCATCGATCGACCTCTTCGCGACCAGGGAAAACGCGAAGTGTCGCCGATTCTGTTCCAGAGCGGGCCACGATCGTGCCTCCATCGGGGACGCTTTCCAGTTTCCGTGGACCGGGGAACTCCTCTATGCGTTCCCGCCGTTCCGCTGCTCGGCCGGACGATATCGAGATCCTCGCCGACCGAGCCGACGCGATCCTGGTAGCCCCGTACTGGCCGAGACAACATTGGTTCGCACCCCTGCTACGAGCCGTGCGAGACGACCTGCTCCGGTTGCCACCGACACCGGACCTGCTCTCCCACTCCGGCGGCCGAGTCCTCCATCCGGACCTGCCACGCCTGGCCCTCCATGCCTGGAGGATATCGCACTAGACGATCCCGTGCTCGGTACCGTCCTCGTCGCGGCCAGGAAGGAATCCACCCGTCGCAACTATCAATACAAGTGGCGACGCTTCCTGACCTTCGCTAACGAGAGGAGTGAGCCGGTATCGCCCGCGGGGCTCTCGACCGTCCTGCACTTCCTCCTGCACCTCCGGCAACAGGGCCTGGCGTTTCCATCCCTGAAGGTGTATCTCTCCGCGATCGTGGCATACCAACCGCCACGATCTGCTGCCTCGGCCTTCTTCAGGAACGATACCGTTAAGCGGTTCCTGAAGGGACTTCACCATCTCTACCCGCCGGTATCGCCGCCGCTACCGCCGTGGTCCCTCTCGCTGGTGCTCTCGCAGTTGACGAAGCCGCCCTTCGAGCCGATGGCGACCTCGGATGACAGGCTCCTGACAATGAAAACCGCCTTCCTGGTAGCGGTGACCTCAGCGAGGCGAGCGGGTGAGATCACAGCTCTTCGTTCCGATGAGCCCTTCATGGTCTTCCACAGGGACAAGGTGGTCCTGAGACCTGACATCTCGTTCCTGCCAAAGGTGGTGTCCAGTTTCCATCTCAACCAGGACATCATCCTGCCTGCCTTCTTCCCGAACCCGACGACACCGTTGGAGCGGTCCCTCCACTCCCTGGACGTGCGTCGGGCATTGGCTTTCTACAAGGACAGGACTGCTTCCTTCCACAGACGCCGCATCTCTTTGTTTGCTATGGGCGACGTCGGAGGGGCCTAAAAGTGTCCACCCAGCGCTTCTCCAAGTGGGTGGTAAGGACTATTGAACTGGCGTATGAGCTCGCGAGGAAGCCTCCGCCAGTCCTGCTTCGAGCCCACTCCACCAGAGCTGTGGCTACTTCTGCGGCCCTCCTGCGAGGAGTTGACCTGCATGAACTCTGCCGTGTGGCGACCTGGTCCCAACCATCGACCTTCGTGCGCCACTACAGGCTCGACTGCCGGTCGCGCAGAGATGCCCGGTTTGGACGTGAGGTGTTGGCTTCCGTGCTGTAGGACCTGACCCGCCGTCCGACCGGTAAGCTACACAGTCTCCTAGTGTATGAAGGCACAGAGACCACGAGAAGAAGAACAGGTTGCTTACCTGTAACTGTGGTTCTTCGAGTGGTCATCTGTGCCATCATACACACCCGCCCTTCCTCCCCTCTTTCTCAGGTCCCTGTAGGTTCTACGGCGGACGACAGAACTGAGGAGAGACCGTTGCTCGGCGGGAGGAGCATGCGCAGTACCGGCGTGGGGGAGGGGTTCCCGCCAAGCGAACAAGCTCTAGAAGTTTCCGAACGCTACCGCGCAGGCGCTAAAGCTCCTAGTGTATGATGGCACAGATGACCACTCGAAGAACCACAGTTACAGGTAAGCAACCTGTTCTTATGATCTGTAAAAAGATACATTACTTAGGCAAACCTTTTTCCTTTGAGCAGCTTTATTTCTACTGCTTTCTCATGAAAATGTCAATTTCATACCCAAGCATTTCATAGATCAGAACCACAAGATGAGTGGCCAAGTAACATCAGAGTGCAATCAAATTGACAAAGATTATTAATGAATCATAGAGCTGGAATGAGAAAGAAGACAGAAACTAGGGCCATTTCTGCACTACACTATTATAGTGCTATTATTCCACTTTCAACATCCAATGGAATCCTGAGGTTTACGGTTATGGAGGAGCATTTAGATTTCTCAGCCAGAGAGCTCTTTGGCCTCAGTAAACTACAAACCCCAGAATTCCACAGGGTGTTGAAAGTGGAATAATAGCTCTATAATAGTGTAGTGCGGAAATGGCCCAGGAGAGGCTGCAGCAGTTTGCTTCTCCCTGAGCCTGCTGGAAAGGACAAGACTCCCCCCACCTTGGTTCTCTTCCTGCTGAGTAAACTACTCAAGTTGAAGTCAGTTTGCAGCAACTGAAGTAAGGTGGGGAGAAAGGAGGAGGTTGGGAGGAGGAGAGAGAAACTGGGACAATTTAAAAGTAGCTGAAACAACCGAGGACAAATGAGGACAGTTGGAGAATATGCGGATTTTTTATTACATGTATGTATATGCTTGCTTGCTTGCTTACTTACTTAATGAAGATCTCTTCTTTGTCACTCGTCTTGATTTCTAGAGAAGAACACTAAGGTCACTCTGTGAAACAATAGGCAATTATTAGACTACTGAAGCAACACAGTTCAGTGTATGTTTCCATTATAGTAAAAGGGCTTTCAAGTGAGGCACTAAGCGTTGTAGGAACAGGGGCTGAGGAAGGTTCATTTTGCCCCCAAGTTGAATGGGAGGTAATGAAGCTAGCAATATCTCCCCAAGATTTGATGAGAATGGTATAGCCCTGGCTTTCAGCAGAGACATTGCTGGTTACCTTCTGTCAGTGAGCAACTGCCTCACTGCAAAGCGGAAGCAGAGCTACTCCTCTCTTTTGTCTCACAGCCAGAGAGAAGTGTCTCTTGGAGAGCAGGATTTCTTCAGAATGACTATGTACAAGAGCAAACGCAGAAGCCAAAGATGTAAGTAGCTGTCATTCATTCATTCATTCATTCATTCATGGCTGCCTGTGTGTGTATTTGTTTGTACATATATTGATATATACTAGATCTCTGAGATGGGAAATGTCTCCTAATTTGATTGAGAACTATGCCTTTCTTCTGCAGTGGATAAATTACACAAGAGGGGCACAAGTGGAATTTTCAGTGCATTTATACTACAGTATCTGTATTACTAAATGAAGGAGAGATCAGAAGAATGAAAAATAAGCACACTTGTTACTATGGAAACCATCAGCAAGCGACTGCTTTATAAAACCAACAAGGAAATAGAGATCAAATACAAGTTAAGAGCATTCCTTATTCAGACAGTAATGACTAGATAGGTAAGGGTTTGCTCTTAACAGGGTAAGAGAAGAGCATCGGGAAGCAGCATTTAGGGGCTTCATTATGTTATTTTATGCAAATTGACTTGAGGAAACAAGAAATTAGAAATTAGTCTGCCCTTGCTTGTCACACACTACTTTTGAAAGGAAGATGCTAATGCAGCCAAAAGAGAGGAAAGTAGAAAGAGTGTCGGTGAATTGAAAATAAAAATCAGATAATTTTTTAAAAAAAATGTCCACATCATTGGCAGTTGCAATATATTCTTGTTTCTCAAGACAAATACGATACCAGATATAACATGTTGTTAACCCATCCAGTTTGGCACATCAGATTTGAATGCAAAGACTTGTAGGGATCAAACTGTCAAGCCTATATTGGTGACTGAAGATCGAAAACAGCAATAAATTCAATAGAAGTTTTGCCATGACTTCAATAGGGCTGTCCTTACAGACACACAAAAAATGGAGAAAATGAAGGAATTATTTTGTGAATTGCTGGGACACAACTGGGGAAGAAAGGAGGAAAAGCAAAAGAATTCAAATATATCATTACCTAACGTGAGCAAATGTTTTTCTTCTTTTGTCAAAACATTCAGTGCTGCCTTTAATTCTCTTTCCTTCCATAAAAGCTTCCCCAGGTAGCAAAAACTGTGCAGGCATCTCAAAAAAGAAAAGAAATTTTCTGCTCTGTTCAACAACAACAAAAGGACCTTTTATATCAAACATTACTTTAACTTTTTCTCCTGAAAGCAGTTGATAGTTTGGAATTTGGTACACCCCAGTTTACTGTTGCCTCCAGGATTTAGTCCTATCCATGTTTACTCCCAATTAAATCAGTGGAAGCTTGGTAAATCAATACTTGCGCAAGTCCTATTGATTCGGCGGATCTGTTTTAGCTGGGACTAACATTGGATTTAATCTCATTTTTATTTATGCTTACTTAATACTCATCTCTTCTTCAGCCTCTTTCCTGAAAATATACAGCAAGTGGTAGTCACTACAGTGGATCAGGATGAGGAATTAGATACTGAACAGTGTTGGAGTGAGACAATGTACAGATTAGACTTTGGCATGTTCAGAATTTGGGCTCATATCTTGGTTGGCTGTAACATTCATTTACTCGGTTCTCAAACTTGCTTAATTTGATAACCACAACTCTGCAACCATTTCTGTAAGACAACACTTCTGGGACTGCTTGGAAGGAAATGTTTCCAACATCTATATCTATGGAGCTTTTGATATCAATACATTTTTTTCTGCTGTTGTTATATTGTGCAGGTAGGGTCAAAGGCACCATGGTTAGGTAAACTTGGTAGACTCTTGGACAGCAGGAAAGAAACTCAAGTAGAATTATATCTGGCAGCAACTGTACTCTATATGTCAATTTCACAGGAGGAAAAAAGAGGTCAGAACTAGGAACTCCAAGATAGGTCATGCAGTGGCTGGATCTGGGTTCAGCTAAGCTAGGAAACAGATAAGAGCCAAAGTAGGAGGAAGGAAGATGTGTGGACATGGATAGCTCAGTTAGGATCAAATCATTAGCAGACTTGTTGAAAGAAATTTGTGGAAGAAGGACCACTAGCAAAGTCATCTGTTAACCACATTTCCAGTTTGCCTACCTGGAAAACAGGACTGAAAATGTCTGTGGCAAGCTAACCATGGAATCTGTGATGACCGTTAGGGCAATGTGTGAGACTGATTTCCACCTGTCTGACATTAGAGAATTGAGCTGCTGGACAGATGCCCTGAAACTGATCCAGAGTTGATCATTCTTTGGGTTCTCATGTTCATGGTTAACATGTAAAAATATGCAAGCATGTAGGCTCTGTCACATTGCTTGTCTGTTTGTTTTTAATCTGCTATGCCTGAGTCTCAATTTGTTATACTATTGTACTATATTTATTTCACTGTAGTTACTGTTGTAATGATCTTTGAGTAGTCCTAATGCAATAGAAGGATAGGGATCCTAAGTTTTCTAAAATAAATAAATAACATACTGTATAACAAATGAATAACATGTTGGAAGCAGATTAGCAGAACCATCTTAAGTATCCATAACCATTTATATTAAAATAGCATCCATTTGGACATTCCCGTTATCCATCCCCACAATATCCAGTTCAGGATTCTTTGCTTTTTCAGTCTCATCTGTTAATGAACTGCAATAATCTTTCTTACACCGTTATCAGCCCTATAATCTCAAATTGGTTCTGTATTTTATCATCTCCGGATGATCCTAGAAGTCCTGTGATGTGTATTTTATCTGTACCTTTTGCTGACTGATAGTAAATTAGACCTGTGTAGTCAATGACTGTATAAGATTATCTGTGGATGGAAAACATTCTAGAGTTCCCAAATCTCTTTACTGTCATTAACGTCTGGAAGCATCTAGCTCCTTTGCTGGAAATGACTATTGGTCAGTATATCCTGTTAATATTTTTGAGATTCTTGCTGCATGAGTGATCGCTGTGATTAAACTAATACAATAGTTTTAATAAAAACTGGAATGAATATTTTGCTCATAAAACAGAATGACATGTGAAATGGGAAAGAATTGCAAATAATGAACCTTAAAACAAACCTTAAATAGGTTTTTCAAGGAATGTTGCATATGCATATGTAGAATCATATTTTTCATCAGAGCAGAGATTAAGGGTGGATTTAAGCAGAGGCTGCTTTAAAATACTGGAAATGAGACCATTTAACCTAAAGCATAAAATGACTTAAGTACTAGCAGTAAAAACACCACAATTTACTCATTTAAAAGCTTGTGGAAAATAGGAACCAAAAAAAACAGAGGCAGATTGTAGGCTACTGCTTCTCTTTGAGGAGAGAGGCACTGACACTGGTAAGACCCTACCTCAGTGATCACTTGCCTCAGTTCTAGTGATAGGAATACCTGCTGGCATTGGAGAGGGATATTTTCTCAATATGCGAAGATCATTTTCTTGCAAAAAGGAAACAATTTCTCTTGCTCTGAGTCAACATTATTAGTACAGCTTGTTGACGTGGGAGACAAGCCCAGTGCATATTGTCCCAGCCAGTGTTATATTTGCATTATAAATTCACTTAAAATTAAGTGAAGCTGATTACAGTCAGGTGTGTGCAACCTTACTTTGGATTCACAGATAGTCATACCTGAGGTAGAAATACTAAAATAAATTCATTTGAATTCACTGTAAGTATGACAAAGTTTGAATCTAAAGCCATAAATACCTGGAGGAAATACTTCATAATGCTGATTCTCATTTGCACCCATAAAGTTACTGTACAACAAGGTAGTGACTATGTAGGCAGTTATTGTAGAGATTTTCCTTCCTTCTTCATCCAGCTGATCAAATACTTAAAACTGTATCTGGTTCCCTCAGAGACGCTGAAGGAACTGGAAGACAGTAGGATGTACAAGCCACATATGTCATGCTATGATCAAGGTAAATTTGTCATCCAGCATGACCTTTATCCTTGAAAATGATCTTAAACTTCTTTTTTCTAGGTATGTTGTGTATATTTACTTTGCCAACCAAAAACCTAAAGGATCTGTGGGCTAACAGTCAGTCTTTAATATTTGTACTATTTTACCATCAGATTTGTTGCTGCAGTAATGATAGTCTTTCTGTTATCAAATTCTGGAATTTGGTTTGACAAACAAAAATTGGGACTGTGATTATCTGTTTGCACACATGCATGCATGGATATAGTTCAGATAGTTCACCTTTGGCAGAACCTACTGTTCTTGGCTGTTTTACTTGTAAAGTGCCTTGTATACTGATGGTGCTATATAAAGAAACAGTCATCATCGTTATCTATGTCCCCATTTAGTTCAGTGGGTCTTTTGAAGTTTAAACCACTGTCATGTGGAAAAGAAGTGGAGTAAATGATTGGTCGAAGTTGACGAGAAAGTAACTAGAATTGTAAAACTGTGCTACATAGTGATCCCAAGATGCTAGTTATTCATACTTTTCTAATTGTTGGGACACTGCATGTTTTAGAATCCTACAGTATATCATGTTTGGAATTTATCTTTAAACTCATTCTGATTTTTTCTCTGTTTATTTCAATTTATTTTTCTCTATTTGATTTTTTTCTGTTCATTTATTTAAAATACGTATCTCCTGGTTTCCAATGTAAACTGTATCAAAGTAACATATAATTTATAACTGTAAAAACTATTGCTATAGGGGGGTTTTTCCCCGAAGAGAAGCAACAGAGAAAACAAAAGAAGTACAATTCCCTTGGATGTTTTTTTAAAAGTTTTAATTGGAGATCTAGAAGAAACTATGCAAACTCTACAAAAAATCTGTCTGGAGACAGTATTCCAGGGCTGGGATATTACCAGTCCTTGGAAACTTTTTTTTTTATAAAAAAATAGTTATATTTCAAATATCTGCTTCCCAATCTAGCTACTCTCAGTTGCCATTTTAAAAAATTATTTTCTTCTTGTTTCTTGAAAGTAGCTAAGACAGTTACTTTTGATAATTTGTTTAAAAAGTATTATGCAACACAGTGCTGGCCTGTGCTACAAAGCACACTTTTCTCCTGTCTATCTCATCCTTGCCTCAGTATCTACGACAGAACATAATCCACCAGCAAGAAATACGGCACCAGCCAACTGTGTAATATTCTCCCTCCACTAATTGATGCATCCACCTCATCTAAATATGAGGCCATTTCCGCATTAGACTATTATAGTGCTATTATTCCACTTTCAACATCCGATGGAATCCTGGCCTCTGCAGCTGAGGGAGGGGCCTTTAGAATTGTCAGTCAGAGAGCTCTCTGGAATTCCACAGGATGTTGAAAGTGGAATAATAGCACTATAACAGGCTAGTGCAGAAATGACCGCAAAGTACTTAAAATTTACAGTTAGACTGCAGAAGGAGGGACTTTAGTCTTCATTAAGCAACAATTGTAATATAGCTAATGTATACATTGACCATTGGGGGAAAAATTAATTTTGTAGTGGTTTGAGTGTTGGGCTAGGACTCCCTGATGACCAGGGTTTGAACTCCCTATCAACTAGAAAAACCCCTGAGTAACCTTGGGCAAATCACATTCTCTCAGTCTTCGAGGAGGGCAGTGGCAAACCACTTCTGAATAAATCTTGGCAAGAAAATGCCATGAAAGGGTCGCCATAAGTCAGAGTCAACTTGAAAACACACAACAAGAGCAACAACAAGGTATTTGTCACTAGTTACTTCCCAGCTCAGATTGCCTCTCAGGATGCAATCATTAGGAAGTCTTTCCCTTTCTCATGACCACCTACCTAATCTCAGAGTGTATCTGAAGAAAAGGCCATTGAAACAGATCCTGAAGATCAGCAAGTTCACAGGTTGTCGCTATTGCTGTTGTTATGTGCCTTCAAGAAAAGTCCAACTTACGACGAGCCTATCATGATCATAGGATTTTCTTGGCAGGCTTTATTCAAAGGAGGTTTGCCATTGCCTTTTTCTAAGGCTGAGAGAATATGACTAGTACTTCTTCCAAAGCTGAGTAGAGGTTGAATGATGATTTGCACTCCACTCTCCCAGAGCCTTAGTCCAATACGTAACATGAGTTCATATGACTCATTGCAAAGAAAGGTCATGCTTGGAGTATCTTGGTCCCAAGCCACTTAGAGCTGTAGAAGTAAAAACAGCATAGAATCATAGAGTTGGAAAGGGCTTCATGGGGCCAACCTCCTGCTCAATGCAGAATCCCCAGGTAAAGCATCCCCAGCAGGTTGTGTTTTTTTTTTTAGAGGTCATTCGGAAAAGAAGATCCCACCACCTCTCTAGGTAATTGGTTCGAGTGCCAAAGTGCTCTCCCTGTCAAGAAGTTCCTTCTAATGTTCACTTGCAATCTACTCTCTTGTACTTCATACCTTTAGGCCTCATCCTACCCTGTGAAACAGCAGAGAACAGGCCTGCCCCCTCCTCTCTGTGGTAGCCATTTTGATATTTAAAGAGTGCAACCATGTCACCTCTCAGTCTTTTCTTCACCAAGCTGAATATGCCCAACTCCTTCCACCTTTTCTCATATGTTTTGTTCTCCACACTTCTTGCCATCCTTGTTGCCTTTCTCTGAACCTCTTTCAACTTGTCTGTATCCTTCTTAAAATGAAGCACTCAGAACTGAACTCAGTACCCAGATGAGGTCTGACCAGAGCAGAATCGATGGGACTATTACTTCCCTCAATGTTTATTGGTAACTGAAATGCAAAAAAATAATTCATTCAAACCTTTGAAGCTCCCCTGGTTTCTTTCTCAGGCATCTCAATGCAGGCAAAAGCCATTCCTGTTCTTGACCATGTTTGGACTAGAGGCAACAGCAATAAAAGGCAGGAAACAAAATTTCAACTCTATTAGCAACAGAAAGTAGCTTCCCTTGAGACCCTGGTTTGTGCCTGTGTTGAGATCCTTCCAGGAAAACCGAACTACAAGAGAAAGAACATCTGATATAAAATGTAGGCCTGTGACTCTATCATCATCACCTTTCTTCTCCTGTATGATTTTTTAACATCTTTTACCTGAGGAAGAAGCCAATAGTGCTTTGAAAGCTTGCATGATGAATTTTGTGGATTTCTATTGGAATAAAGATATTGCTATTTTATGGATTTTGGATTTTGCTGCGTGACCAATGTGACTACCCCTGAATATGTTCTCTTGACTTGGAAACTGTGTTTCTGTTAATGCAGGCTAAAATAGAAATCATCTTATTCATTTCTGCCTGATTTTCTAGTTTATTTAGGCCTTTTTGAATTCTGTTCCTGTCTTTCAATGTGTTAGCCACCATGCCCAGTTTTGTGTCATCTGCAAGACTTGGTAGAGCTTCCCAAACCCCATCATCTAAGTCAGTGGTTGTTAACCTGGGGTCTGGGGACTCCTGGGTATCCACAGAACCCTGAAGGAGGTTCTGCGGAGCCCAGCTGCTGGACAGCACAGAGAAGTGGCAGGGAGGTATGAGGATGCTGAACTGCTCCCTCTTTGCAGATAAGGGAGTAGCTTGGGAAGCGCACACAGCAGTCACCATGTCTCTTTTGTCAGAAATGCACTGCACATACCCCCAACCGTCATGTCTCTGGCGAAAGGAACACAGCAGCAGGTGTGTGCATATATTTAAACTGCTCCTTCATTTCCAAAATAGGGAGCTGTTTGGGCATGCGCACATGCCTGCCTCCATGACTCTGGAGACCAAATTTTGAATCTGCACTCAGCCATGGAAATTCACTGGGTGACCTCAGGCAAGTCACATCCTCTCAGCCTCAAAGAAAGGCAAGGACAACAAATCTTGCCAAGAAAATCTTCATGTTAGGTTTGTCTTAGAATCTCCATAAATCAATTTTCAAAGAAGAGACATGATCGCTAGAAAGAACTTAGCCCTGTCAGTGGCACTTTGTTGTTGTGTGCCTTCAGATCACTTCAGACTTAGGGCAACCCAAGGTGAACCCATAACCGGTTTTGGGGTTTTTTTGCAAGATTTATTCAGAGGTGGTTTGCCTTTGCCTTCCTCTGAGGCTGAGAAAATGTGACTTGCCCAAAGCGCCCAGTGTCCGAGCAGGGATTTGAATCCTAGTCTACAGAAACCTTTAATAGATATATAAATTAATATTTGAATATTTAAATCTAAATTATTTAAATTATATTTACAGCAAAGAAAAAGTTAAGGATCACTGATCTAAGTTATTGGTAAAAATGGTCATTGATAAAAATGTTTTAAAGTAATGGCCCTAGGACAGAGCCCCAAGGCACTCCACTTGAGACTTCCTCCCAGTCTGAAGCACAACCATTGATGATGACTCTAAGTTGTTATCCAACCAGTTATGGACCCATCTGACAGTGTTCCAATCTATTCCACGTTTAAGCAGTTTGCTAATCAATATGTTATGGTGGACCTTATCAAATGTTTTGCTGAAATCAAGGTAAATTACATTCGCAGCATTCCTACCATAAACTAAGTGGGTGACCTGATTGAAAATAAGATATAAGATTAGTTTGGCAGGATTTGTTCTTGACAAATCCATGCTGGCTCCTGCTGATTACTGCATTGTCAGATTGGATTGTAATCAAAAGAACACTGATTATGAAGGGAGAGCTTTTACTGTTGGTAAACCATGTTTAGAGCAGAGTATTCAGCTGATCTCAGAAGTAAAATAAGAATGAAATTATGGTGTTTTGGTTGTCCAAGCAGTGAGTTTGTGGCATTCTTAGGCCACAATCCAAAGACATGTAAGTACCTCATGACAAGCACAAGAGGTCTTTCTCCCCCACATGCGTCCCCTAAATCTGCTGTGGAGGAGTGGAAAAACTTCCAGAGAAATTTTTGGGGATATCATGGAAGATGGTAGGAGAAGTAGAAAGGGAAGGATAATAAAGGAGTGTCACCGATCAGAAGCTAGCCTGTCATTGGACTGAGGCCACAAGAGTGCGCCATATGCACTCCATGAGTACTGAAAGCACATTTTCCATAAGTTTGTCTAAATCTAAAATTAAACACAATCCAACTAACTTGGAGTATTTTTTTAACAGCTTGATCTTGTAACTATTGTCAGAAGGAGGCCCTGCTGAGTTTGAATTGCATTCCCTTATTGATTTCCAAATTTGTACCCTGCAGAATCAGCTCAACAGGAGTTCACTTTTCCATCATATCACTAGGATCTAAAAGGCAATTATGGCAGTGCTACCAATTAAACATCAAAAATAGCCATGCTAACGGGGTTTCTAAGAACTGCAGTCCAAAAACGTAACTTTCCCAAGTTCTGAGTTTCCTGTTGTCATAGTACTTCATTGGTGCTGGACCAGCCCTACTATTTGGTAGTGTGAGACAATTGCCTCAGGTAATAGATTCTGGAAGGCAGCAATGACAGCCTCCTGTCCACACTCCATACCTATTCCCTTCTACCACATGCCTGGTCCCTAAGGAAAGCCCTCTCCCACTACCAGTGTTGCTAGTCTAACTGGCTTTTAGTCATAGGAGAGGAGTGGTGTAGCTGGAGCTTTTGCCGCCTGGGGTGTTCCCTGAGTTTGCTGCACCCTCAATACACACTAAAAATCCATGCGCTGCCATCATCATCATCATCATCATCATCATCATCATCATCTCACACAGATATATGTCTTGCCCTCCCACCCCACTTTTCTTTAAGCATCCCTCTGCCCTAATGGTAAGGAGGAAATGAAATGAGAAAATGAATGATTCCTTTAGCTGGGGTTACTACTGCATGATGGTGGCAGCAGTGGTGGCTGTTGCTAGCAGTGCAAGCTCCAGGCTCCACATTTTCCACTTCTCCTTCAAATTTGCTTGAACCAACCAACAGGGCAATGGCAGCTCCACAGCAAAGCAACGATGGTAGCAGGATTTCTCATAGCTGGACAGCAGCTGCTGGAACAAAGACGGGGGGGGGGAGTGAGTGAGATACAGAGCTGCCGCTGAGGCGAGTGGGTGGGTAGCCAACCAAGCAGGATGCTCCTTTAGCTACAGAGCTAAAAGAAGGTGGGAAAGTGTTAGAAGTGCAACAACGCTTAGCACTGAAAAGACCAGAATGCCTCACAGTGGGACAGCAGTAACAGAGGCAGTTAATTAGGGTGACCCAAAATGCCCTCCCTCTTGGTCTACCTATTCTGATACCCCTGTGGTATAAACGGATACTCTTAGGAATTTCTCTGCCTCTTTTCAGGACTCCTCCTCTTCTTCCCAGTCCTCTCTGAGGATGCAGTTAGACTAGAGAGCCCCAGTAACCTTCCTATCTTAGTGTGGAGTTCCTTTAATAAAGCTTTAGTTTATTTTTCCTTTCAGCCATGGTGTCTTGTTCCTTAATCAGCTCTGCTGCAAATAGGCGCTCTCTGACAGAAAGGAGGGATGGCAGGAGCAGCATGTGTGAAAGAAATTTTTTTAAAGAATTCATTCTCTCTTCCTCTTCCCTCACCTATTTTTCCTCCTCTCTTCCTCCTCCTCCCTCTCCCGCCCCCAGACGCATACACCAAGTTTCTCTCTATTTGTTAAATTCAAGGACTCTCCCCATCCCCAGAAAAGAAGCCCAGAGCTGACCAGTTTTTACTGGCCAAGGTGAGAAGAGAGCAGGGAGAGAAGGGGAGAATAGACAGAGAGGAGGAGGAGGAGGAGGAGATAGCAGAAGCTGCGCACATGCACAGTTTGCATATGAATATGTGGGTGTATGGCTGGGGAGGAAGGAAGGTGAACTCTTGAAAGTAAACCAGCCCAAGTGGGAGACTCAGCTTGGGCAATTGGTTGCATTGCTTTGGATGAGAGGGGGAAGTGGAATGAGAGAGTGGACGCATGGGAACAATATGCACATCACATGTCGGAACTGGCAGGCATGAGGGAGGGCAGGCAAGTAGCAGTGATGCCACCCAAAAAGTGCTACCAGGGGCAGACAACCTCCACTGCCCCTCTCCCTATGCAACTGTGGTAGAGGATGCCATCTTAGCCCATTGTCATCTTGTCCTTTGCTTCTGTGAGCAATTTTTTTAAAAATCAGCTGTGCCTTGGTGATGATATTCCTTGTAGGAATAGCTGGCTGGAGATTTAGCCAGTTCCTGTTAGATTTTGGAAAGCTGACATCCATTGTCCTTGATGTGATTGGGTGCAAATCCTATACGTAACTCATTATATTTTGCTCTTTTATAATCTCAGGTGTTTGGTGTCTTGTGCAGGTCACCACCTCCAGGTTTTCTCCATGTTCCAAAAGAATTCCTGATGGTGGTAATCTAATATTTCTTCTCTGCTCTAATATTAAATCAAAGTTGCTAGGTTCCCTCATGTGTTTATAATAGGCTGAAAATGCCTGAAGTTGTCATAGCACCTCTATGTATTGTATTAGTTATGATTATAAATTTCGCCAAAGTAATTGTCCTCAAAGCTGTTTCAGTGAATGAGGCGATATTTAACCACCAAAAATAGGAGCACACTGAAGGCATTCTCTTATTAGTAAGAACAGGCTTGGCATTTCTTTTCCTGATGTGAAACCACCTTTTCATTTATCATGTCCTTCATTTCACATCAGACCATTAGAAGGCTTTAAACTTCATTTGTCAGGTTTGAGCACAGGTCTTGTACACTTCCTCATAACACCATCTCATGCTGTTCATTGATGCTGTTCAGGTAGAGCCATACCTTCGTTAACAAAGCCTCTGATGAAGAAGCTCCTTTTCACAAGGTTGTAGTCTAGTGCTCAAAGCACTACCCCACACTGGCTCTTTTCATCTGTTCCTAGTCCTTATCATTTCTCTGTTCCTAACTGGCCCTTTCTGTCAGTCCCACCTAACCATTTCACAGACAAGCTTCTGATTTTATATCTCCCCCATAGGCTCCTTGTCACAGCATTCTGACGGCTAGGGTTGGCTGGCTTTACTCAGGTTTGCCAGGGTGTTCTCTTCACACATACCCATCTCCCTGTTCCCCAAGTTTAACTTCAGCAAGTTTCCTGAACATAAAACAGAGGGAGTACAAAAACTGTGGCTTAAATCTAATGTACCATTAGCAGAGAAAGATGCTACTGGTATTCTATTGGATTTTCCAGTAGCATTTTTCTTCTTCTGGTCCCTAGTAATGATACTGCTTGTACAGTGAATTTGTGTAACCACATGTGCAGCCAGTTGTATGACTAGTAACTTGGTTGGATCCTCCTTCTGTATAAGCCCAGAACATTATCTGTGGTAGTGGAATGACACAAGTTGACATCCCTCAAGAGGGATAGACAAAAGTATTTCAATGCTTGTTGGAACAGCAACTTTTTTTTCCATGCCACTGTTTTTATTTTTAATAGTTTATTTTGGGTTCCTATTTTGTTGCCTTTCAGTATGGATATATCATTTCAATTAATACTAAAATGCACTTGTTTATATCGGATTGAATTAATTAATTCCAGAATGGATCCCATCTATAAGATGAAACCAAGAGATAAATCAACAAGGGCAGCATAAAGATTTTTTTATGCATGTAAAATGTACAGCAGAAAGCACAAAATAGTTCTATGATATGAACTTGACTCTCTTCTTAAGGCTTGTAGAAAAGTGAAGGTTTACCGTTGACTTTACAGCTGGATCTTTACAGCAGAAATTACAAATAATCATGGAACATTTTGTATTTGAGCTAAAAACCAAGACACTTTGTTTTCTCAAGTTTCACTTGTGTTGAAAATGTTATTAAGATGGGGAAATTATTTAGAAGCACATTACAAAGAACGTTTTCTTGGGGGGTTTTAGATAGATAGTTATTTAGATAGTTATTTTCAGTTACACAGGTGTCAGTTTGTTAAAGACAATTGTTTCCAAAAAGCCAATTATTCTGAGCACTGTATATAAATTTTCATCCTCACTTCCAATTTGCATACAGCTGCAGCAATTCCTCCTTGTGTTCCTTGAAGTTTAAGGATGTTATTTCTTTGATGACAGCCAACGACTTTTTAAATTAGGGACTCATTCACACTATGCAATTATAGTGCTATTATTCTACTTTAACTGCCATGGTTCTGTCCTATGGAATCCTAGACTTTCAGATTTGGAGAGGGGTCTTTAGACTTCTCAGGCAGACTGCTCTAGTAGCTCAACAGACTGCAAACCTCAGGATTCCAAGGGATGGAACCATGGCAGTTAAAGTAAAATGATAATGTTATAACTGTGTAGTGTGCATGAGCCCCTGCTTGTATGAGATATTTGTCAACTAGGGTTGGTTTTTCCAGTGAGCTAACATTTATCAGCATAACACAGAAGTTTAGGAAGAATTCATCATCTCTGCAAGTGTATTATCTGACTATTTATTAATCTGTCACACAGGTATTGCTTTAGAACAGGGATTACTGTTGTATTTAAAGAAGAAGAATGGTCATATTGACTATTTAAGTATCACAATTTCATTCATGATACTGCAAACTAACATAAACAGTATATTAATATAACAAGCAATGGTCTTTGATGAAAGCAGTCATCATTGTTTATTTACTACCAAACATATGAAGCTACCTCAGATATTGAAAGACAGTGTTATGCAGTCATCAGTATGTTAGACAGGAGAAATATGGGTTGAAATTTCCTCCACAGGTCTAAAGGTTAGTGAATGATCCAGCCTAGTTATTATCTCTCTGCCTAATCCACCTCACAGAGCATAGAAATTAGTTGTTTGTAATTTATTCCCTTAACTAAGATGAAATTCATAACATTATGATTATAACCTAGGTCTCTTCTAGATGAGCCAATAGTTTGAGTAATTGTCAGACTAGTCTCTTTCTGGATTTCATGCTTTATAGTGGTTGTTCCTATGAGAGCCAACATGGTGTAGTGGTTTGACCACTGGACTATAACTCTGGAGACCAGGGTTCAAATCCTCATTTGGTGACCTTCGGCAAATCACACTCTCTCACCCTCAGAGGAAGGCAAAGCCAAAACCCTGTGGACAAGTCTAGCCAAGAAGACCCCATGATATGGTCGACATAAGTCAGAAACTACTTGAGGGCACATACAACAAAACAAACAGGTATAGACAGCAGCTGAGAAGTTTGTTTTTTAATAGACAAATTTTTTGTTTCTTGAAATAAATTCTTTTACTGTTATTATTCTCTATATCTCTTTCTGGATGTTTTCATTTAAGAATTGGACAAAAAGGATGAGTTGTGCGTTACCTGCATTGAACCAGCCAATACACACATCTGCTTGCCCATTGTAAATGTCAGCTGGTGCCTGAGAAAAAAGACCAAGGAAGCTGTTTAAGGGTAAAAGATCAGGGTGAGTGATAGGACCCTGAAGGTTGGAACTGTGGGGCAAACCTGAATAGTGAATCCATCATAGTATGAAAGCATAGGAGTTAGTTTTGGGGGCCATACTTTCAATTAGCTTCAGGAGCATACTTTCTGCACCCTTATATCCGTGTTCCCATCTATAACAGGGAAAGAAAAGATGCATTCATAAGCTCTTCTGTGCATCCCCTTTGCTCATCTCTGCCATTGTCTACTTATTGGAACAGAATGTTAGAACTTTTGCACCATCAGGATTCTGAATCATGTGAGAGACTTATGCAGGGAAACAAGCTCTTCACTTTAGACTTCCCACCATAAAGGATGTTGATGTACATCCCTTTTGTTTATTTCCTAAGGTCATTAAAGGGAATGTATATTCCCCATGAGAGATCCAATGTGGTATAGTGGTTTGAACATTGGGCCATGACCCTAGAGACCAGGGTTTGATACCCCACTTACTGATGGAAACAAAGCTGGGTGCTCTTGAGTTCATCACACACTCTCAGCCCCAGAAACCCCATAATAGGTTCACCCTAGCATCACCATATGTCAGAAATGACTTGAAGGGGAGACAACATCAGTATTCCTTAAGTATCCTCACAGATATGTGCCTCAGAATTTCTACTTGCAGTTTAAACTTGTGTTTACCATCCAGTGACCGATTGCAAAATAAAGTACACTATATGCAAAAAGTATAGCTGAGGAAAATTGCATGCTATAGCAAGCAGATGTCTTTTACTGTTTGAGGGACCACCTCTTCTTTAAAAAGTGCTAATTGTTTTATCTAGTTTGACCCTTGTTAAATAAAGTTGTTTCAGGATTTCTTCTGTAAAGGAGATCTCTTTCTTCAGAAGAGAGATATTTCTCAGAACTGCAGCAGGAGAAGGAAATAGTTAAACTTCTCCACTGTGCTTATTCGGCTTCTTTTCATTACCACACATGGCCACCTCAGTGGATGCAGTTTGTATTCAAGAATATTTGCCCTTTAGAATGCACTGAACATCATTGTAGTTTGTCCCTGGAAGGCCTGCATGTGCATCTTTTCTTAAAGCTTTTTTAAAAAGGTATAAGACTGCAAGCTCAGAATCCACTTATAGAACTAAGTCAGAAATTGGTGAAGATGGCCTTGAGGTTGCATGTAGCCCCCACTCTCCCTGAACCTCCTTTTCTTTGGTAAAAGAGTGTGAATATTCCTCTGCTACAAGACTCCCAGAGTAAAATTCACCTTTATAATAGATCCCATGGCTTCTCCTCCACCCCATTAATTGCATAACATTTAAGGAAAAAAATTCAAAACCAAACATAGATTTCCCGGCACTTCCATTTTGCTTGTGTTTTTTTTTTCCCCTTTCATTTCTGGCCAATATGCGGGCCCCCCACCCCACCCCAAGATTTCCCACTAGAGAAAATTGTTCATCAGACCTGCTGAAGTTGTCCACCTCTAGTCTAAATGCTTTGTAAGTTGTAACCCAAGGGGAATGGGTATACAGAAATTTGGGAAGAGAGAGTACAACAGGAAGGTAACATGTCCCAAAAATAAATACCCTGAAGTGCTCTGCAAAGAGTCCTACCTAGGAGTAGGTACACCTGTTCGCACTGTATAGAGAAGAATACTCTGATTGAATATGTTCTCTGTTTGAAGCGTTCTTCAGTCCAGGCTTAGTTTAAAGACGAAGAGCACTAAATGGGAGTGTTTGTGCAGGTACCTTGAAATCACCTATCACCAGATAGCCCCTAGACAGCCAACTGAGCAGGTGCAGTCTTGTCTGCTATGGGGAGAGATAATTGTAGTACTTTTTAAATTACATTAATTATTTTTAAATTTTGCATGTGAACATATAAATTGGGAAATCCAAAATGTGTGCAAGTCTTTTTTTCTTTTTGTTCTCTCTATCCCCTCTCTCTCTCTCTCTCTGTCTTTTTAAACAAACCATAATTAGCAACCTTGCCTGAAAGCAAGAGAGTATAACTGGGTTGAGGGCAGCAGCATAACTTAAATGTATGTATTTTAAGTCAGAACAGTCTTGGGTAAAAAGCCCTGTAGGAGAGCATTTCCATGATACAAACTTGCTGCAAATTGAATGGTTATGATATATGAGAGTGTGTCACACTTCACAATGATCATTGCTCAGATATGATAATCTTCCAAAGACACTCTCCTGAAGGAAAGTTGAAGCTCCTAAATAGTAGAAAATACATTCTCTTCCTCTTTCTCCTCCTCCTCCTCCGTTGTCATCATCATCATCATCATCGTCATCATCATCATCATCTCTTTCCATCTTTCCTTTCCTCCAAGGTTGATTCTTCTATATTTTCTGATATTATTTCAAAGGATTTTTTCGTAGGTCATTGCAACCTTTGAGGAAAAGCATTTATAGCCTGCAGTGGTTTGGAAAACAGACATTCAAGTGCAGCTCAATTCTGTTGACAATTTAGAATGATAGCAGAACTCCCCTAACTGTGAGCAAATGCAACTTTAGGATTAATGATGTCTGTATTCTGCAGACAGTATCCCAAAGGGTTAGACTGACAGAGTTGTAAATGAGTTTGGAGAAAGATTTCTCATCACAAGACTTGGGTAATATTGTCTCCTTCACACATAAGCACTTTTTATTTGAATTCATCCCATCGTGCCCTTGTAAACCGCACATCGGCTACATTTATCTGCAAGGTCACATGCTGGCCTCTCCACAATAACTACTGTTTCAATTATAGAGGGCTTGCAAGAATTGAGCAACTAGTAACAAAAAAGGTTAATGGGAATTGTAAAAAGAATGTAACAGAAGGGATCTTTTTTGTTAACATAATTCATTATTTTTATCTAGTTACTGATGTATGCGTATACCAGTGTTGCCAGGGAGAGATGCAGAGGTATGAAACTGGTAGGTTTATATTCATGGCATACCTCATAATCCCACCAAGCTTCTTATCTCATCCACATTCTGTATCAGGCCACAAGACCTTTTTCTTCCTCAAAATCTCTTCTGAATGGTTAGGGCCTGGGTTGCAGAGAAAAGATCGTTAAAGTGCCATTATGTAAGCAGACTTGTGCTGTCTTTCCCCTGCGACTCCTGCTTGCACAAAGTTGTCTTCTAACTTCAACATGCACGCACATATGCACACACAGAGCTGCTTTAAGAGAGAAGATTTGGATAAGCCAGGTATGAATTTTGTATGTAAAATGATTGTGCGATCAGTTTTGGTAGTCAAGGCAAGTTTTGGGATTGTACATGTGTTTGGAGACATCCTGATCCCTACTGCTTTCTTTACAGAAACTCTACTAGTCTAGTAGCCCTTTGAAACAGGAACTAAATTTACTTTATTTCAAGTTTTTAAAAAGTAAATCCATCAAACCCATCTGCCCACCTTGTGATATGCAATGACTAAATGGGTTTTCTTTAGTATTTAAGTTCAAAAGTTTAATTTATAGTTGAAAATAATAGCATTGCTAGATCTTCAGGCATGGGCCAAAGTTCCCAGAAGTTGCTATGTTTCTGAGGTCTCCGGGGTAGAAGAATGAATGGCAGTGGCAGTGGAAGAGGAAGAAGTCTGGGTTTTGTATGTAAGTTATTTTAAGCCCTGGAGTCCCATTTCCACTCATTCCCAGCTGTCCAGAATTCTTTGGGTCAGTGTTACAGTATGTGAGCTGCACTTGTGCAGTGTTGGTGAACTCAAAAAGCCAGGAGTTCAAGGAAAAAACTGGGCAGAAATGGAAGGAGGGAGTGGTAGCACTTGGGCCCATTGGGCTGTCTGATAGAAGACAGAAGTGGAGTTCTAACATCACAGCTTCTGAGGCTTCATAATGCACAAGCTCCAGCAACAGTGGGAGTGGTTTGAGAGGAGTGGCTTAAGGGGAGAAAAACTCCCAAGGACTGTCAATAAAACTTCCAACAAGCCATAGAAATAGTGTTTATGGAAAATTTCTCCATGTGCCACATGTGCTGTAGGTGAGGATGCCTGCAATGTGAACTTTGTGGGCTTGGTAGAAATTACTGCTACTTTCCACCATAAATGAGAAAGCAACCTGACAAATAAGGGAGCAGTATGTAGAGCAGGATCACAGGCAGAATTGGATAGTCATCTACAACTATACCTTGTAGAATTACTGTGGCTACAAGCATTGTTATCTTGACCCTCAGACAAGCAGGTTCTGCCTCGTTCTACTGCCAGACTTCATCTATAACCCAGTAAGAATTAGAGTCATATGAGCTCTGTCACGTTTTGTTTTGTTTTGTCAGATTTTTCACGGGCTGTACCTTGTATATAAAATGGAAGGAAATTTAGAATCAGAAATCTATACATTTTCTGGCTTGTGACTTTTTTTTCCACGAGAGAAAGAAAAATGTGTCCAACAAAACACACATTTTTGAAAAATGTACAAAAACATGGTGTGCATTTCTAAAATGTGCATAAATATACAATTGGCGATAGAGGCATGTGCTCATTAATATGTCCACCTAAAAAACTTTTTTTTCAAACTACAGGTTTTGCCTTATAAAAAAGTCTACACTGAAGGAGCTTAATAGCTGAGAAAGGAATAAGACCACAGAAATGGACTTGACGATCTGCCAGTCCTAAGTAAAAATTATCTTTTGTCACATAGAGGTGACTTCACACATGGGTAGAAGCATTAACCTGGAAGGGTAAGGATGAACCCTACAAACGTGGAAGCTGGATAAGCTGTGGAGCAGACGTTGGACTCCTTGGGCTCTGAGGTAGAATCTGGTTCTGTGGGATTCTCCAGATGCAGGTCTTCTTCCCTATGACTTTATAATGGTTAACTAGCTCTTGTGTTTTTTTTCCCCCGTCTAAAAGACTGAAATGCCTCTCTAAGGCCCTTTCCACACGGGGGTTTGAAAACGGTGTAGAGCGACCTCTGACGGAGGTTGTCTACACCGTAAAGTGGATTGGGGCGGACTACTTTTGCTAGTTCCACACCCCAATCCACGCTAGGGCGCCCGGAAGTGGTGCCGCCGCGTGCTTTTTGAAAACCACTTTTCATGTGCTCTTTAAAAAGGATGACCGTGCAACCCTGTCGCAGCGCCCGGTGTGGATTTGCGGGCGCGCACAAGGGCATGCCTGCAGATCTGCCGGGGGCGGGCTTTCCGGCTGGCTAGCTTCACCAGTTGATGGAGAGCCTCCGCCAGTCGTAAGCCGCCATTTTGGGCCCCGCAGGACCCGCGGGACACCGAGTAGTGTGGAGCAGCAAAAACACGCTGCTCGACGTGGCGATGGACTCAGGTAAGCTTCGTTTCAGTGTGGTTTCCCCTGTTTCTTCGCCCGCATGTGGAAAGGGCCTAGGTCTTATTTATTGGCAGTAAGAGATTTAAAAGTTAAAATATGCTGGCAATTATTTTGCTTTTGACCATGCCTATCACAGAAATTTGTTCCCCCCATTGTCTCTCAAACTATATTAAGCCTCTGGGCTGAAAGTGGTTGCATACACTTTATACACCTAAGGTATATCTAAGCCACTTTGGTTTGGTGCAGCTAGCAGAAGCCCTCTTGGTTAATTACAGGTTGTAAAGGCCTACTAAACTAAGCTGCACAAAGTCTCTTCTGAAAACTATACAGAACAACCTGGAAGAGCTCACTGAACTCCTTGTCATTCTGCCATGAGTCACAAACCCACTATAAGCTTTCTGTTTTCTAAGTGGGAGTTTTGTGCTTTAAAACTGGTATCAGTCAGATTAAACCAACCAGATATTAATAACAGCGATAAACTCAAATGCATCATATATTAGGCTTAACATTTTTTATTCTACAACAGTGCTGTCCCCCTTTCTTTATGGTTACAAAGAAAGATGGCAGTTCTGCTTAACTGCCTTTATTTCATTCTTAGTGCCA
The DNA here is from genome assembly GCA_948474755.1 of Ctenosaura bakeri. NCBI lineage: Eukaryota > Metazoa > Chordata > Lepidosauria > Squamata > Iguanidae > Ctenosaura > Ctenosaura bakeri. The sequence goes on from CAOLHI010000394.1 coordinate 28,278, forward strand.
TAGTCAATTTTCTTCTCTTGTCAGCTTGTCAGGCTTTATTCCTTCACATTCAATTGCAAAGGAGTGAGTCAATGGTAAATTGCACCCTTCACAGTTGCAAAGGACTCTTCTTTCTTTTTTGGTTCCCAGCATTAATTAATTTTGATGTAAATTGCAAAATTAGGGCTTTTGGGGGGAAAAACTTTTTGAATAATGAAACTCAAATTATTGTTTATAGATATTTCTATAAAAAATGTTAACTGTACAGTGCAGCTACAGTGCTGGCTGTAAGTGTCCTGTAGGTGGGCAATTGAAGTGATGACAGGTGTCAGAATACTGCATGGATTCTTTCTTCAGCGATCTGTGTTTTGGGTAGAGATGGTTGTGTGAGATGGAAACATATCACTCTCCTCACTGTATGATTGGAACTTAGACACTTGATGACCTGAGTAACATAGGAAAAAACCATGAAGAAGCCACTCCCATTTGCTCTAATAACGTATGGATCCAGCAGCAGTGGGTAGTATCAATGTGGATGGTAAATTCGTTCTGGGTTTTATTCCAGACTTTGGAGGAGCTGTCCAGGGTGATGGACCATATCCCCAAAATAAATGCAGAACCTTAAAAATTCAGTCTAAAACTCCACTAACATTGAAGGCAACAGCTGGCACAGTGTGGATTAGCACCATTGGAGATCAAGCCAAAGTCAATACCACATTGATCTGTCAGGGATAGCAGTTTGCACATAGACAGAGTTACACTGGGAGAGGAGGAAATGGACCATAAAATCAAAATTTCATAGAACTATATCCTGTTTAATATAGTGTAGTGATATTCAGACATATTTTTAATCTATACAGCTACAACATTTAAAACAGTAAAAGGGAAAATTAGAGGCTTCACCCCATCTCAATTTCTAGCTATCACTGTTTTCAAAATCTGTGTTTTCAAAATGCACCGTATGCTATCTTCAGCACAAACATGTTAGTAGTGATCATTTTATGTTATTTACCTGTGGGTTTTTTCTATGGGTACTTCGTTTCTGCATGGGTGGGCAATTTTATTGCATATGCTTAGAAGGTAGTATCAAGGAATAACAATAACAACCAATAAATATAAGTGATGTATGTATTCAGATATGCCACAATATTTTCTTATGACTAACATACAGGGATAAAGCTGTCCCCACCTTTGCAGATTAATGTGTCTCTCTGGTATAATTTTGCTCTGTTTTAAAATGTTTTTCAAAATAGTGGCACTTAGGCCAATGAGCAAAAGGGGATATTTTCTTTCATCGCACTTACTTTAGGGAAAATTAATGCTTTTGTGTTTTTACAAGTAAGAACATGAATGCTTTAACTTTGTGCCTATGCTTCCCTTGTGATTCATTGTATTCAGACTTTTAAGGACAAAATATATTAATGCACACCTGTGTGTGTAATAACGCCAGTCACAGAAATGTGATGTGATTTACTGGTACTTTGATGGACAAGCAGTCCCTCATATCACAGATCCAAGCCATGAAAGTCTTTAAAGTCCAAACCAGCATGTTGACTTAAGCTGATAAACCAAGTGGGAGTCAGCATCAGGACTTCTAAACAGGTTCAAACCCTGGTGATTCTTTTTTCACACAGCCCCAGCTGTTTGCCACCAGATCTGCACCACAAGTGCCAGTAGGTAATGATGGGTTGGCCAGCTGGCCAGGTAAGCACCTCCAGACCAGGATGATGGCTTTCAGCTGAGTGGGAAAAGGACTTCTGGATATAAATAAAGGGAAGAGGCCTAAGGAAGAGCCTCTTTTCCTTCTCCCTTCTTTCCTTGACTTCCTACATGCTGGTAAGAGACCTCAAAGACCCATTGCCCAGCATAGTGGGCACACCTGCAGTATTGCTAGTAGCAAGGAATATGGGCAAATGAAGGAGACAGGAGAGAGTGAGACAGCTGTATGGTGCAGCAGGCAGTAGGTAACACAGGAGGGTCTCCAGCATCTAGAGCAAGCTGAAACTTGGCTCAGCTGGAGACAGATAGACTTTCCTCCTTTGCTCACACACTCATGCCACTTCACTTTGGGTACACAGCATTGTCAGGCCTCTGCTCTCCTCCCAGACTGCTGTGTATCTGTAGTTCATGTTGGCTCCTCTCCTCAGACTAGCATATTGTGATTATGAAAGATAGTCCACATTGAGTGTCTCCCAGGTGTTGTTTGAACTAACTGAAGTTTCTAATATATCTTCAAAGGCAGCATCATAATATAAGACATTGCAGTATAATCTGGAGGCCATCAATACAGAGATCACTAAGGCAAGATTATCTTTCTTCAAATGAGGTGCACCTAGCTCCTATGGGGAAGACGCTCTTTGCCATGAGAGCAGCTTTCACATCCACTGGCAAAGACAGATTGGTTACCACTCTAAAACTTGCCCTTTCAGGGGAAGAGGAACTCTGTCCAAGCTGCAGGGATGAGTGGTGAGTTCCATGGCAGAGGTACAGTGAATCTGCTCTGGTTTTTATTCCATATATATTAAAGGAGCTGTCGAAGGTATTAATGCCCATCCCCCGAATAGGTTTGATACCTTGGATAGCTTCTTTAAAGTCTGAAATAAAACCCACAATGAATTCAGCACACCACTGAAACTGATATTCAGCCCTTCCCAAGTCCTTGAACCAGCCACCAAGAGAACGTCCATTTGTGTAGATTAAACTTCTGCTGATTGACTTTAATTCACTCCATTATCACATCATGAAAATCCAAGGAAAATGTTTCTGATAATTACATAAGTGGTGGTAACAAACCACACAGGGTATGGTCCCCACAAAAGGACATACATTTTAAAGAAATGCATTACATGAAGTTTTTTCTTATTTTGTTTAAATGTAACTTTTATATAATGTGGGTGGATTTGAATTAAATTACCAGACAACATTCAACTTCCAATAGAAACATTTGATGATTCACTTGGGTTTGACCCAAATCTCATGAAATATTGTGGCTGCAAAGCAGAAGCAGGACCAACGTTGGCATTCATTGCCCTGATTCTGGTTTATATTCAGTCTGAAAGAGCAGGAAGCCTCTTTGTTTCTCTCTCTCTCTCTCCCCCCCCCTTTTTTTCCACAACATTTCTATTATTACCAAGAAAGAAAAGTACCACCAAGGATATTTGTTCAGCACCTTGCTCTTTGAAAACAGCTACTCTTGATGTCATCTGTTAGATAACAAGCCATTATGACAATTGCACAAGATCCTAGTTCAAAATGGAGCTGGCTGCTACTATTGTTCCTTGTCACATGTTGCAGGGGGTGATGACAAGCAGAATCAATCACTTGCTGAACAGCAACATGAAGCTGAAATAGTTTATATGTGAACATCATATGGCACACTGCTCATGTTAACTTTTTTCCATCACCAAACACTGTCAAGAGTATAACAATATTATATCCAAAGTCCAATCATGTTTGATTTTCCTATGTGTGGGACTGTATGTGTGTTTCTGTTTATTCAGGTGTATATTACCTGTTGTAGCTAGCTGCTTGCAGTTCCTCTGGGCATGTGAACAGGAGCAAAATGATGAAGGAAGTCCAAAATGTCATATTACCCACTAACTGTTGTGACTGGCTGGGGCAGACTTTAGATCTTCTTCTCTTGGGTTCACAAGGAGGGGACATGCCCATAGATAAGAGCAGATACTTTGGCCCTTTCCTCACAGCATGGCTGTCCCGCAATTAGGACATGACAACAGCTTTCCATGGGTTGTGCTTCTACAAAATGTCGTCCTGCCTCCATCTTGTCCCTACATACCATGCAAGCGCAGTATTTGTAAAACAAAAAAAAAAATCCATTTTACGCTTACAATCTCACTGCACTGCCGCCTTTCCTGGCCATGCGAAAGGGCAGAAGGCACTGGCGATGCCTCCCTCCCCAGCGCAACAATGGCTAGTGCCCGGCTATGCTTCAGAAGGGAAGAGGCAGGGCCAGAGTGCTCCTGTTCGCAGCAACCAGGCAAGGTGCAGAGGGGAGCATTCCTGGCATGCTTTCCCTCCCCGAGGGACTGCAGCAAAAGGACTTTGCTGAGTCTTGTCATGCAAAAATGGCCTAATACTCAGGATGGAATCCATTCAGCTGGTTGAAAGATCTTGGATGGCAGGGCTAAAAACTTAGAGACCTTCTGCCAAACTAGATAGTACCTAAGGGGCACAGAGTTTGCTCCATCTTGACTGCCTCTCCAAAGTCTATGTTCCAATCACTCCCTCAACAGAGATGTCTTCTTTGAGGAATAAGTCTCCGGATATACATACTAATTTTGTTTGTTGTATATGGGGATAGAAGGATAAGTACATATTTTGACTTTGCAGTGTGGTTTGGAAGAAGGTATGTCACAAAAGGCAGGCTATAAATAATTGTAATGATAAACAGATATTAGGCTGCAGTCTTACTCAGCACTGGTATATTTTAGAAATCTCTCCCCTACATACATAGATACAGAGAGAGAGGGAGGGAGGGAGACAGAAAGAGAGAGAAAGGAGGGAGAGAATATGCTCAGGATCTGCTTGATCAAGCTGTTTACAAAATGGATTTATGTTGCTTCAGGAACAGAACAGGACTCCTTGGCATGGAAGAAGAAATCATACCAGCAAAATTAAGAACTGTGTTTTACCTAATGGTTCGATTTCATTTCTTTTGAGAGCATACAATAGGAGAGATGACCAAAAATATTTTTATTTCCTATGCGATTCAAATCATGGCTTTGATAGTGTGGGACATTCACAATAGCTGTCATCTCTGGGCTTCTAATTACTTCCACATGGAGAAGAGAGAATACAAATTCAATAACAATCCATGCAATCAAATTGTTTCTGTGCTGCTGTGAAAAGTACATCATGTCATTGTGTGACAACTCAGGCAAGACATTTATTCAGTACTTTAGAAGCAATGACTGTTAATCTGAATTTGTTGTCAGTTCCTGAAAAGTATCTTCCTTTTAGCTCTTGAAGTGTTTTTGATAAGAACCCATAAAAACCTGAAAGTCTGCACAAATAACTAGAATTCTTCTGCCTCCCTCATTCCCTGTTGAGTTCACAGATTTCTTCTACCCAATCAGTGGGGGGATGAGTTGTCAGCTCTGTTCAGGCATGATATTAAGCAAAAATACTTTCAGTGGAGACTGTTTATTGAAGAAATTCTGTCCCACACCGCCTGATTAACACGGGTGGCGGGGGGGGAACGGCCTTTGCTGCCCTCCCGCAAGACGAGATCGTTTGCGGGGGCTGATGGGAGGAGGCAGGGCCGAGCATAGTATTTAGGGCCGCCCCGCCTCTCTCTCAGCTTCTCTTCGGATCCAGGCGACCCACCCTCCCTCCCGATGGTTTCAGTGTAAGATAGCTGGTCGCTTCAGGGCCGGGTAGGCATTTTTCCTCCCTATACGGGGTTTTTTTCGCCTAGGTCTCCACTGTCATACATATGGTCATCCAGGCCGGCATGGGGGTCTTAAGGTTCGGCGTGTACCTATGGCACCCCTTTTTGGGTGTAGGATAAATCTTATCCTTGAGGAGGGCCCTGGGATCACCCCACTTGCTGCGCAGCGGGGGGTGGGCCTTGGGGCTCCCCTTCCAGACAAGGGCTGGCCAAAAGTCATCATGCAACTTCAGCGGTTGGCTTTGGGGTCTGGTATTTCGCTCAACGGGCTAGGGGAGATGGTCGGGAGCTGCCTTTGGCCCTAGTCCGAAGATGCTGTTGAACCCCCCCCCCTTCTCCTCAGGTCATAAAATGCAAGTTCAAGTTTAAGTTCATGTTTAAGTTCACCCCTTTATGTTAATTAGGCATATTAATAAATTGCCCTAGTTCAACCCAAGCTCTGTCTGCGATCTCGTTATTTCGTGGGTTGGGCGGCAATGAGTAGATAAATTTTTTGGTACTAATGAATTATGCTGGTTTGACGGCTTGATTGGACCTGCCACATCAGAACAGATCCAATAGTGACCCATATGTAGCAAAGCAACAGTACAAAAGATGCAACAACTTTTTCTTGGTAAAGATAGCCCGACAGCGGATGCAGGAGATGTTTCATAGGTATTTCTTTCTTCTGTTTCCGTGGAAGCCCTCAGTCCATGGCTGAAAACCTTATGGATTTATACCAGTGTAAGACTTTTTATGGACGTTGTGCTAATCCTAGTGGAGCACTTCCACAGCTCAGTGTTGGGGAATGGAGAATCACTGAAATGGGGCACAATTTAAACAGAGCTTAAAAGGCAAGGTGCCCCCACCGAAATTGGGGCAATTCCTTCCTAACCTCTCAGAATCTGTTCAAACCATGAGGTGACTCTCTGAACTGCAAATGGCATCTTTCTCACTAAATCTTCCAGGCTGATTCTATTACTTAGGCTGACCATTAGATCCTATGTTGGGATTCCTCCTTTAACTAAGTCATGCTTGAACAGCAAAATCTATCTGAGCTGTGTTGTATCTTGCATTTATGACCTTAACTCTAATTCCATTTATTGACTTTACTTCTGTTTTGTCCTTGGATTGTTCCTCAGTCCTGTCTTCCTTTTCCAATTTTTTTGACTCTTCAGACCTCTGCCCACAGGCCAACCTTCATTCTCCCAACCTACTCCAGGCATACTTTTTGGTAAGTTACAACAGGTTCAGGAATACAAGAGAAGGTGAGAAAGCTCTGGAACTTTCCATCTTTGTCTCTTAGAATCAAGCCATTACACCATGCTACAGCATCTACTCACCCATTCTCTCCACAGTAGGACACAGCTGCTTCTTAAAACTATTAACATGTGGCATTGTGTGAGGTTCAAATTTCTTCCCCATTATAAGCAGTAAATGTAATTTTTAAGGCCTTCATGATTTGTGAACCAGTCACCCTATACTTCAACTGCAACTTTTTAGTGCCTTTGGCAGGAGAAGGGGAAAAAATACAGTGCACCCTCTACTGGCACAACCTCTGCATGTATGAATGCAAGGTCACACAAAGCATTGTGTCTCATTATAGTCAATGGACACTGTGGGCATGCACCCACACTGCTGCAGGTGTGTACATATTGCATCCATTGACTACAATGGGACATGATGCTCACTTTTTTTTTTGTTTTATATGGGGGGGCCTGAACAGAACTCCCATATATAGGGCAGGCACATTGTAAATTCAGAGTACTGTTTCAGTAAAGGCCTAAATACCCTGAAGGCATCAGATTTCATCTGATCTTGGAAGCTGACTAGGGTCTGCCTTGGTTAGTACTTGGATGGGAGACCAATATCAGATGCCGTAGGCTGTATTTCAGAGGAAGGAACTGGCAAAACCACCTCTAAGTCTTTCTTGCCTAAGAAAAACCTACATAGTTCATGATGGCAACCCCACACAATACTTCATTAATGTAATTCAAATGAGTTCCCTTTCATTGTACTTTATCAAGCTATGTTGCTGGTGGCCACAATTTGAAAAAGCACATCATGCTAGCTGAGAAATCCTAGGAACTGTAACCCAAGAGTGCAATCCAAACTCTGGTGATGGCCATTGTAAACTGGTGCTCCTAGATGAGCATGATAGTCTGTTAAGTTGACCTGTAGTGTTGGGGCAATAGTCCCAGTAAAAGAAAAAAAGAAGGAGACGATAGGGTCGCTGCGCAGAGAAGATGGCGAATTACTCACAGGGGGAAGAGAAAAGGCAGAACTACTTAACACCTTCTTTGCCTCAGTTTTTTCCCAGAAGGATACAAGCACTCAACCTGGTGGCTGGGAGCAGGGGAGGAAGCAGGGGAAATGAGACACATAATAGGTAGAGAGGTGGTACAGGAATACCTGGCCACACTGGATGAATTCAAGTCTCCAGGGCCAGACAAATTACATCCTAGGATATTAAAAGAGCTGGCAGAGGTCATTTCAGAACCGCTTGCTATAAACTTTGAGAAATCTTGGAGGACAGGAGAAGTTCCAGCAGACTGGAAGAAGGCAAATGTTGTCCCCATCTTCAAGAAGGGAAAAAAGAGGACCCAAATAATTATCGCCCAGTCAGCCTGACATCAGTACCCGGAAAGATCCTGGAGCAGATCATTAAGCAGTCAGTTTCTAATCATTTAGAAAGCAACGCGGTAATCACGAGAAGTCAACATGGATTTCTCAAAAATAAGTCATGCCAGACTAATCTTACCTCTTTTTTAGATAGAGTTACTAGCTTGATAGATGAAGGGAATGCTGTGGATGTAGCATATCTCGATTTCAGTAAGGCCTTTGACAAAGTTCCCCATGACATTCTTGCAACAAAGCTGGTAAAATGTGGGCTGGACAGGGCTACTGTTAGTTGGATTTGTAATTGGTTGACTGACCAAACCCATAGGGTGATCACGAATGGCTGTTTTTCATCCTGGAGAGAAGTGACTAGTGGGGTGCCACAGGGTTCTGTCCTGGGCCCAGTGCTGTTCAATATTTTTATCAACAACTTGGATGAAGGAATAGAGGGCATGCTCATCAAATTTGCAGATGACACCAAATTGGGAGGGGTTGCTAATACGCCAGAGGACAGGATCAAAATTCAAAATGACCTGGATAGATTGGAGAGCTGGGCCGAGGCTAACAAAATGGAATTCAACAGAGAGAAGTGCAAGGTCCTACACTTAGGTAGAAAAAATGGAATACAGAAATATAGGATGGGGGACACGTGGCTGGATAGCAGTACGTGTGAAAGGAATCTAGGAATCTTCATAGACCACAAGCTGAACATGAGTCAGCAGTGTGATGTGGCAGCCAAGAAAGCCAATGCAATTCTCAGGCTGCATCAATAGGAGTATGGTGTCTAGATCGAGGGAGGTACTGGTACCACTCTACTCTGCTTTGGTTAGACCTCATCTTGAATACTGTGTCCAGTTCTGGGCACCCCAATTCAAGAAGGATATTGACAAGCTGGAGCAAGTCCAGAGGAGGGCGACCAAAATGGTGAGAGGCCTGGAAGCCTGCCCTATGAGGATAGACTTAGAGAGTTGGGTATGTTTAGTCTGCAGAAGAGAAGGTTAAGAGGGGACATGATAGCCATGTTTAAATATTTGAAGGGATGCCATGTAGAGGAAGGAGAGGGCTTGTTTTCTACTGCTCCAGAGACCAGGACAAGGAGCAATGGATTCAAGCTGCAGGAGATTCCACCTGAACCTCAGGAAGAACTTCCTGACAGTCAGGGCTGTCCAGCTGTGGAATGTGCTGCCTCAGAGTGTAGTGGAGTCTCCTTCCTTGGAGGTTTTTAAGCAGAGGCTTGATGGCCATCTGTTAGGAGTGCTTTGAGGGTGTTCCTGCTGGCAGGGGGTGGGACTGGATGGCCCGTGTGGTCTCTTCCAACTCTACATTTCTATGATTCTATGATTCAATCCTTCAAGTATGCTGAACCCTAGCTGGTCATCCCTGTGGACTGAACCTTATTAGGTTTACATCCCTGAAAGCATAGACTGATTTCAGAGCAATGCCAACTACATGTCAACTAGGGTGTGTGCTGGCACTTGCCTTCAGTTAGGGGTAACCCTACATGCTCTAGAGAATCCTTCACACAAACAGCACCCACAGGGCCCTTTTGCCTAAATGGGGCTCTCTCAGCCATTTGAGTATTTGTAGGTCAAAAACAGCAGTGAGAACTAAGTATAGAAATGGACTAGAAGCCAGCAGAATGATTTAAAAACTTGGTATTGCTGTCCAATAAATTTCAATTAATTTCTTTTAATTTTTAAAGGTAAGGTCTTTAGGAAGGACCTGTTGGGCTCAAAGACAGAGTAAATTTGTTCCAGCAGCTCTGATCCTATTTTCCCTGGAACATTGATTTTTCTCTTGTGCTACGTGGCTATCAGAAATACTGCTCATATTGAGAGGGAGTCATTCATGTTTTTCCATTTTACATAGCAAAGTCTATAAAAGCCAAGTCCCAAGAAATAAACATAAAAATAGCACTGCCATGTTCTGAAAAGGTGTGAAGCTAAAGTGTCTAAGAGTATAGTGACCTGGCCAAATGTCTGTTAATGGAAAAGAATGACCAAGGAAAAATATGTCAATTAATGCAACAAGCCCAGGGGTGTTTCCCTCCAACTTAAATTCATAAATATTGATTTCCCCCCCCCAACATATAACCTAGCTTTTGAAGAGTCCGTGATGAAAACCAGTGACCTTAAAATCGCTATATTAACATATTGTGCAAAAATGTAATTATAGTAAAAGGTCACAGAATGAAATTTCCAATGTAATTGCAATATATAATCTTGAAAATCCAGATGGAAGCCCTATTCAGGTAATAATACCCCAGAAATTTCTTGCAGTACTAAGAGAACTACTGCTAGTTACTTTTTCCCCTCTTTTAAGGAGATACTTTTGAAAGCATCTCAGCTATATAGTTAAAACTGTATAAGAAGTTTGACCTTTTGTTTAATAACACATTTATCTTAAAACTGCAGGCTATTGTGCAGAAAATCATAAAAAGCCAGACTTCAAAATCACATCACTGTATTGCTTTATTCAAACGTATATACCTATACAAGAAGAATCTCAGTGCAGTTTTTGCCAAGACAAACTGACTTAAAAGTCAAGAGTTGCAAACATCATGCATGCCTCACATTTGGAAATAATAATACCTGTGGTGTTCTAGAATAAAAAACTGTGGCCCAACCTTGTCAGCTCAGACACCAGCACAGCTGTGAAAAGGGCAGAGCTCAAGATCTTAATAGTAGAGTTCCCAGATTTTAGGACCTGGACCCTCTTCTCCAGTTTGCACAGCTGGAGAAGAATCTCATGCAAGAGCACTACCTTGAAAAGTTGGGGTGTGTGTGTGTCATTTATTACACATGAACTTCATCTAACAACCTCTCAGTGTAGCTTAAGTATCTGCATGTAGATCTGTGATACACTGAGCTGTATACCTCCCAACTTCCTGTAAATCCCCTGAAGCCACTCCACATGACCGTAACTGTGCTTCACAGCAAGTAGGCAGGATTGGAGAAGCATCTACCTGTGTCCCCTTAGCAACGTTGAGACCTCTAGAGGGCCCCAGAAGATCTCAGCCTTCATGTCATCATTTTGCAGTTGCGAACTATGGGGATGTGGCCAGACGTTTCTCCAGTCCTCCCTGCTCAGTGTGAAGCACCTAATGGCTGTGTGGAGTGGCTTCAGGGGCTTCACAGTAAGTCAAGTTGGGGGCTTTGCAAGCTGTGGGGGGAGGAAGGGAATGTCAATCATCACAGCATCTAAAAAAAGACAGCCACTTGTGTAAGGGAAACTTACATACATGTTTGTGTCTCTAACAGAATTCTGGCCTCAGTGGGGTTTTTTAAATGGCATATTCTGTGCAACTGTGGTTGATGCTTAAGATATCATGCTTAATATAATCAGGAGCTGCCCCTTGTAGCATCATCAAGTCCAGACTCTTATGACATCACAAGGAGTGATCCCTAGGTTAGTCCCAAAATTTCAGGGCCTGGGATAATTCTCACTTAGGAACCATTCTTAAGTCATATTGTGACACAGGCCAGGATACTGCCGCGGTACAAGAAGGTGTGTTAACACTAATTTATCAGCAACAGCTAGTTGTTGTAGTCAGTATGCAAAATGGGTGTGGAATTCAGAAAGAGGCTGCTAAGAAAATGAGGCAAATGAGATAGGAACAGCATTTGAAAAGACATTTCCATGGCATACTCCTTCCTCTCTTCTGCAGCTACATGGATCAATATAACATCAGTGTACAAGATCACATACTGTGCACATAAATCCAAAAGCCTGCAGTAAAATATTTTTTAACAAATTTAAGAGGCCATCTAAAAAAAAATACAGCTATAAATGTAAGAAATTTGATTTCTATTTTTTGTACACGTGCCCTCAGGAAAGCATATAATGACTCATCTACCTTAACTTCATAGCCTACCTCTTTTCTTACTCCCATGCCATTGTTTTTCTTTTCTTTTTCACTTAAAACACACACACTCACCCACAAAGGAGTTATGTCATGATCAAGGCGAGGAGGGAGCAATTTCAACTAAGGAAGGAAGGAGAATACTTAAACCTTTCACCTCTTGTCAGGTAATATCACCCTGAACTGCTATTACCTGTGGCCTAGGAAACATAAAAATGTTCCTTTTTATGCCATTAATGTTTTCCCTGATCCAGCTGGTGAAGAGGGTAGAGATTTGAATCAGGAAATTGGCAGGGGAAAAGGAGCAGGGGAAAGCAAACTCCAGACTTTCAGGATCTTCCTGCATTGTTTTCCCTTTTTTTACTCGAACCAGCTTGGACAAAATGTAAAGTTCAGGGATGATGCCATTTACAGACTGATCAGTATGAAATATCCACAAATCTAAATATGAATTGCAGTTTCTCCTATGGAATTTCCTTGCCCTGGAGGCCTGGTTGGCAGCAGCGCAGGTGTTTAGCGCTAGGGCCATTACTCCTGGTTGTGCTGGCAGTCTTATTATTCAAATGTTATCTAAAGAGTAGTCCCAATAGCCTCTTGCACAAGCCATGCCCTCATTTAGGCAGAATGCAGTGGCTCACTGGCACCACTCCACTACCCCTCCACCACACACCCTCAGAATGATCTGTGGAATAAACCAGAAGCCACCAGTCAACCCATCAACAACCACCAACCACAGTTGCTGCTAGTGCCTCTATCTGCATAAGTACACTGATAGAGGTTTTGTTCTGGTGTTGTTAGAGAGGGTCTTGGTTCTAATATGCTGCAATCAGATCTACTAGTAGACTCCAATCTTGGTTCCACCCACCTTTGACTTATGAACTTCCACGTTTCTTTTCATGGCTATGCACTTGCATCCTGGACCAAGACCCTTAGGGTATTCTTCCCCATCCCACCCCCAGTTTAGGCCAGAGGGAGGAATACTAACTGTTAATAGAAAGATGGACCATGCATCTTTGACTGTGGAATAGCTGTGCTTTTACACTAGTATCTCCTATATCAGCATATGAACCCACTTGGGCTCTGAGATCCTCAAAAGAGGTCCTTCTCTAAATCCAACCCAGCTTCCTAGGCACAGTTGGTAGGGATGTGAGATAACATACTCTACAACAGTCCTGATTTTGCAGGGACAGTCCCAATTAATCCTCTCCTGTCCCTCCTTTTCAGTTACTTTTAAAATGTCCAAGTTTCTTTTTCCTTATCCCTCTTCTCATCTTTCTTCAGTTGCTGCAGACTAAGTTCAAAGTGCAAAAGTAACTCAGGAAGAGGGAGAGGAATGAAATCTTGCCCTACCCAGTAGGCTCAGGCAAAAGCATACTCCTGCAACCTTTCCTAATTTGTGTGTTCTTCCTCGTTAATAGCCTTTCTGATCTTGGCCACATTCTGCTGTTGGGTGACCACATGCGTCTCAGTTTTCTTCCATAAAATTCATCCTTCCTTTCCTTCCATCAGCGGACAAAGACCCTTATTTTCTAAGAGGCTTTTTCAGATGGAAGGTTTTAAAAGAATGGACTATTAAAAGGGTGCTGTATTGTTTTAAACTGAACTGTTTTTATTTGCTTTTAATCTATCTGAATTGTGTTTGTTTCAAGTTTAGTCCTGCTTTTTGTATGCTTTTTGTATGTTTTTAGCTGTGTTATAATTGTAAGCCTCCTTGAGTCCCAATATGGGGGGAAAGACAAGATATAAATAAACATAATAATAATCATCACCATGGTCATCAACACCATCATCACCTGTTGTTTTGAAATAAAAAGAAATGATGCAGGATCTCACTGAGCTCCCATGTCATGCAGTTTCAATGGGATGGGCAACTTCTGCAGGTCCAAAGGCCATACACACTGCCCTAGCCGCTAAAACAAATGCTAACTTATTTATTTTTACTGAAAAAATATATCCTTAGGATAAAATAGACCATCTCTCCCCCTAACATTTCTGAATTGCTGCCTACAGATCCTAATTGTTGCGTCATGTGCAGGATAACTCCAGTCTCAGAAATTAGGCTTAGCAGTTTGCCAAAAGCTTTATTTTAGAAACAGTAGAGTAACAGTTGCACATTTTGGCCACTGTCAGAACTAATAAACTACTGGATTTACAGTGCTTTATAATCTATAACATTTCAAATTTGTGCAGGCAAGCATTCTATTTGAAAGCTAATTAAAACAACTCCTTTCCCAGGATCTTATCCCACCTGCCAACTGCCTAACCTTGAAGCTGTGCTAGTTCCATCTTATCAAAATTCACAGTTTTTCACTCATTTCCATCATCTTCTCACAGCATAAACATCAGAGCGCTACCTGGCATTGCATGTCATCTTATAAACATCAAAACACTATATGGCATTGCGTTGTATTACAGGGTGTCACATTGTGTGGCATTACGTGACATCACATTGCATGGCAGAGAGAACAAAGCCAACCTGAGTGTAAGGGCCTTTATTTGTGTTTATTTGCACTGGGAATGGAATCAAACTGGGCACCTGGGGTCTTGAGCTTTGCTCTTAATGGCTCCTGGCAGTAGTTTAAAACTAGGATGGGCAGCTGCAGTGGTTCTAGTGGGAGGATTTTCTGTCACACAAACTTCCAAAAATGCCAAAAAAAGGAGCAGGAGAGAAGAAGTAACCAGAATTCTGGATTTTGAGTGTTTTTTAAAAAAAGAAATGTTAAAAGTGCAACTTACTTAAAAAGTTATTTCTTATCAAGGAATCCATGGTGGAATTTGTGTTGTTTGGCTTTTTTTGCCCACAGTAAGGATAGTCTAGAGGGTCTGAAGGATTGAAGGATCACTAAATGCATTCCAGAACCGTTTGTCCCTTCTTGCTTTAAAAGGATGGTATTTAGTGTTGGGTTTCTTTTTAACAAACAAGTGAACGGGGGGGGGGGCAAGCTGGATTGTGTCTATTTGTAGGCAGGTAATTTATTCTTACTTGAGTTCATTCCCTAGGTATTTGTTTGCTGTCATCTGTCATCTTCATTATGTGGCCCATATAAGAGCCTCATGTGAAAAATGTTGTCTGTGTCGTTTTTACTGTTGTTGTTGCTGTTGGTGTGTGCCTTCAAGTTGTTTCCAACTTATGGTGACCCTAAGACAACCTATCAGGGGTTTTCTGGGGGCTGCGAGTCTGTGACATGCCCAGTGGGTTTCCATGGCTGAGTGAGGAATCAAACTCTGATCTCCAGGGTTGTAGTCCAATGCGCAAACCACCCCACCACAGTGGCTTTGTGTGTGTGTGTGTGTGCATGTGCACAGCTGTATATTCTGGAAAAATGAGAAAAGAGAGGTGGTTTTTTTAAAGTAGCATCCCTGATTCATATTTCAAACTGTTACAGTTCTATTTGGAATTTAATTATGCTGCATTTTTGAACAACAGTTTATTTCCACAGCAAAGGACTGTGTTCATTTAGTGTAGGAAGCTACATTATGTTTTGTCAATTTCTGAGTTTAAATATCCTGGTGGGCCACTTAGGATTGGAACTGTAAACAGGAGTCAGTGTAGTGCAATAGTTAAGAGTACTGGACCATTGGACCGTGGCTGAGGAAACCCAGCAGCAGCTGTTGCTTTCCATGTTAAGTGGAGCAATGAATCTGCTTCATGTTTTACTCTGTCCGTTAATGGCATGAAGGTGCTGAACCAGTGGCGGAGCTTGGAGTGTGTGGAGGGGGGCAGGAGGGGGTGGGGCTATGGCACAGGGGCATGGCCATGGTGTGTGGGGGCATGGCCAGGGCATGGGCATGGCCACGGCACACAGAGGCGTGGCTACAAACTGAGATGCCCCAAAAACATTGCCGCCGGGGACAAACCACTTCTATCGCCCCCCATCCCTACGTGACTGTGCTAAATGAAGGTGTTGAACCCTGTTCCCCAGAAAGATTCAAAGAACTCCTTCAGAGTTGGAATTAAAACCTGGAGTGGATTCACTGCCCCACAGACATGGTAGCTACCTACCACTTGCCACTGGTAGACCCAGGTTCATGTCTCCACTTAGCGATGAAGATTATTGGGTAACTTTGGATGAGACCATTCTCTTTTAGCCTGAGGTTGTTGTGATGATGAAATGAGGAGGAGGGGAACCACGTATGCTGCCCTGTGATTCTTGGAGGAAAGGCAGGATACAGATGTAATATTTTGTGTTTTTATATGTTTTTTTAAAGTCATTAAATGGGACCCAAGAGTCTGCTACACAGGCGGATGTGGCATGCTGAGCATACATCTGCCTTATAAAGTGGCTGCGGAAGCCACATAGGAAGCAGCCGTAGAGGAATCTCCACAGATTCCACCATCCAACTTTGCTGCATTTCCTTTTTAGTTTTGACCTTCTTTGCCATAACAGAGGGAATCTTCAGCTCCACACATTGCACTGGATACAGGAATCACCCCTTTAAAATGGCTGTCACTGGATGAAATGATCTATCCTTTCCCAGAAGAAAGGGAGATTTGATTGGGTTTTATACACTGCTGCATTTTGTTACTTGTAAAGTGGTCATTGTAGCTACTTTAAGGGAGACAATCTCTTTGCCAACATGAATATTTTGTTAATCTTTCTCCCACCCCCAGGTCTGTGTGATAGTAATGTGCAAAGCAGTTAAGATGATTAGTTGTGTTTAGTACCATAAAGTTAATGGATCTGAATTGGCTTAAATCCAAGTACTTTGGTTTAAGTGGTTCATGATTTGAATAGTCAGTTTATTAAAGCATTGATTCACCCATTGTAAAAATGTTTCTAATCCATTTGAAGTGTTACATGACTTCCTTTGCAATTCAGCTTCAAGAACATGCATAACTTGTTCAGAGAGCAAGGAAAAGAATAGGAAATGAAGGAAGGAAAAGATAAAACTAAAGACAGAAATGGAAAGAAAGGGGGAAGAAAAAAAGTGAAGACAAGGTTCACACCTGAGAACTATGGGTCAGTTTAGTTGCATGTTTTATTTTGTTGTATTTACAGTCATCCTTCCACATTCACTAGGGTTAGGGGCACGTGAAAGTGGAAAAACCATGAATAACTGTAGGCCCTCCCAAACCATATTTAACACACAAAAAAAAGTATGATCACCATATTCAACCCACCATGGATTCTTTTGAGGCATCAGGGTTCCTTCACAAGGCAGAAGTGGCTGGCTGGTGGGGCTTCCTGCCACCTCCACTGCTGCCTCACACCATTTTTAATAGGAACTTACAAGCCTTGTTCACAGTTTCTCAGTCTCATGAGGCTTGCAGTCCCTATTAAAAATGGCACAGGGAGGCAGCAGAGGCAACAGCAAATAATTTGTGAATAATCAAATCCGCAAAAGTGAAATCCGCAAATGTGGAGAGCTGACTGTACTTTGTTGATATCATTTAGGACAGAGTAGTAGGCAAAGAACATCTGTCTAGATTTTCTTTAAGTCTCTGCGCAAAATTTTTGAAAAGCAATGGAAAAGTCCATAATTTAGGAAGGACTTTCATGTATGCCTTCCAGCAAAGAAGAATGATTGAAATCTCCTGATGAAATGAACAGAGGGGGCCCTGGCTCATTGTCAGAATACACGCTTTTCATGGAGAAGGTTTCAGGTCTGAATGCCAGCTTCTTCATGCAGGGCTGAAAAAGATGCCTGTTTGAAACTTATCAATAACTGACCTAGATAGGCCAATTGTCTGCCTTGGTGCAAGACAGATTCCTGAATGTTTAAGTTCCTGGATTCTGTTCCTGTCATCTCATTAAAAGGATCAGTCAAGAGATTATGAGAATGGCCTCTGCACTGTAATCTGAAGAGCTGCTGCCAGTCACATTAAGCAGAATGGCACTACCCAATATAATGCAGCTTCATAATGTCCCTGTGAATGAGGGAAAGGCAATTAAGGCTTGTTAAAAGGATGATATGAGCAGGAAACAAATATATAAAAAAGCCAGGGATACAGGTACAATATTAGAAGTGCGGTTTTTATTGCTTCATTTACAGGCGGTGAAGAGCAGACTAGAATTTTAGATATAAGTTCTTCCCTCTCGGTGTGTATCATTTCCTTTTACAGATTGTTCTGTGTGCTCTCTGTCACCTTCTCTCTCAGAGCACTAATCCAGGGTATGCAATATGTTTGCTTTCAGATATCAACATGGCAGGAGAGCCAAAACCATACAGACCTAAGCCAGGAAACAAGCGGCCACTTTCAGCTCTCTACAGGTAAGCTGATCTACTAATTAATATACCCAGGAACTGCCTCTGGAGATCTGAGGACATACGCCCCATGGAAGGTGAATAACTGCCATTCACTTACTTGAGTATCCATCTGCCAAACAGCCTCTGCTGCAAGAAAACACTGTTGGCAAATCAGTCACCCAGACCATCACAAGCTGCAGCTGACTCAGTCCAAGACCTCCATCCTGACTTCCACTCCGTTCTCTTCCTCTCTACTCACACAGTTTGGAACATGCTCTTACCTGGAATCAGTATATTATAATTTATTGTGAATGTACAAAAAATAACTGTCCCAAGATGCCAAGATGGTTAAACTGATGTATTTTGGACATACCTTTAGAAGACAAGACTCGTTAGAAAAAAACAATGATGCTTAGCAAGGCAAAAAGGCAGTGATGTAGATTCGAGTCAATCAACTTGGACTCAAATTGGACTTAAGTCACTTCAGTGACTCAACTCGGACTCAGCTTGGCAATAAACGATGCACTGACTCGACTCAACTCAAGACTTGTATATTTTTAATTTTTTTAACATAATATTTTTAACATATTTTTTTAACATAATACATTCATCCAGAAACCTTAAGGCTTTGAACAAAATTTCCATCTCGTTTTGTCTAGTGGTCACATGGCAATCTGTCTCAAGCCCAAAATGTGGGTGCATTTATCAGGGGGGAAAAGCAAATGGATTAGGCAACAGGCTTGAGGCAGTCTTGAGGTGTGCTCAGCAGCCTGTCCCCACTGCATATTGGAGGAGCTTGCTAAACCTTTTCCTAAGGGCAGAAGGCAAGCCTCACTGCCAGAGTGCAGGATGCGTTCCTCAGGAGGAACAGCAAATGTGTGAGGCAACAGGCTTGAGGAGGAAGGATCTTTCCTTCTAAAGCTATTAAAGTTTCAGTAATGGGAAGTAAGAAGGATCCTATTCGCCACTTCTGAAAAATCCTCCAGCTTCAGGAATGGGAAGAAAGAAGTAAGAAATGGGATCTCTGGGGGTCCCAGGAGGGACACCTAAATAACCAAACAACACAACTTTGGGGGAAATTAGCTGGAGCACTCACTAAAGCTAGCGAGAGGCAGGGTAACTTAGCAGGATCTTGCAACCTAGCGTCTACGGGGTCAGGTCAGCCAAGCAGCCAGATGGGTTAAAATAGCAAAAATTATGTTTATTAAGTACAGACAAATATTAAAGACACCACAGTCACACAGCTAACTAAAGAATCAGAGATTGACTTGAAATAGGGATTTTTGGAGGGAAATGGATGATAGACACCGTCTCGTAGTTCTGGACCTTGAGAGCGAAGTTGGGAGTGCAATGAAGAAACTCAGCACGACAGAGCGGTCTGAGCGATCCGGGGTTGAGCAGTCTCAGTTACCAGAACTGAGGGGAAGGCTCGCCAGGCAAAGCAGCAGCAAGGCGGTCTGGAAGTTCAGAGCGATCCAGGAAGGTCTCGGAATCAGGGGGTTTTATAGGGTGAATTGTGACTGCAGGCCTTACTCGGTGAGAACAATGCGATTTGGGAGTGAGACAAAGCCTTGGAAAGGTCAGAGTTTAGCATGATTGACTTAAAGCCAAATTAACAATAGTGTAGCCAGTATGCAAATGTGGAGCGCTTTGTACAGCTTTGTCAGGTTGCCTGCTTGGGGCAGGGAGCCTTTGTTAGTATCGTGCATATGCGATGAGGTGTTTGCCAGAGAGGTCCCTGAAGTGACGAACTGGCTGTATCTGGCCTGCCTGGGTGGAGAATGGAATGTCCAGCAATTATCGGCCGCGCCTGTTTATGTTCTTGTCCAGAGGACTCACAAACATGTGGAGCGGGGTGGCAGAGGAAAGCCGAATTGTTTGATATCAAAGTGATATCGAGTGCTATCTCCGGGTAGGCCTGGACTGCAGTAACACGATTCTTGGTTGCATCAGTAGGAATATGATGTCTAGATCGAGGGAGGTAATGGTACCACTCTATTCTGCTTTGGTTAGACCTCATTTGGAATACTGTGTCCAGTTCTGCGCACCTCAATTCAAGAAGGATATTGACAAGCTGGAGCATGTCCAGAGGAGGGCAACCAAAATGGTGAAGGGTCTGGAAGCCATGCCCTTTGAAGAGCATCTTAGGCAGCTGGGGATGTTTAGTTTGCAGAAAAGAAAGTTAAGAGGGGACATGATAGCCATGTTGAAATATTTGAAGGGATGTCATGTTGAAGAGGGGTGGGCTTGGTTTCCGGTGCTCCAAAGACTAGGACAAGGAGCAATGGATTCAAGCTACAGGAAAAGAGATTCCACCTGAACCTCAGGAAGAATTTCCTGGTGGTCAGAGCTGTCCAGCAGTGGAATATGCTGCCTTGGAGGGTGGTGGAGTCTCCTTTTTTGGTGGTTTTTAAGCAGAGGCTGGATGGCCATCTGTCGGGAGTGCTTTAAGTGTGTGTTCCTGCATGGGAGGAGGTTGGACTGGATGACCCGTATGGTCTCTTTCAGTTCTGTGATTCTTTGATTCTGTGAAAGATCCTATTTCCCACTTCCAAAACTGCAGATGGCAAAATCACAAATGTGGAGGTCTGACTCTACTTAAATTGTTACAACTGACTTTATACGACTCTGTCCATTAATTCTGGAATATAGGTTGGGATATAAAGTTGGCTCCCAGACTTGAGACTTGACTTGAAAATACCATGCAACCACTTGAGACTCGACTTGAGACTTGAAGGTAGAGACTTGAAACTTGACTTGAGACTTGGAATGAGACTTAGGCCATTTCTGCACTAGACTGTTATAGCACTATTATTCCACTTTCAACATCCTATGGAATCATGGGGTTTGCAGTTAGGGAGGGGCCAGCCAGATATCCTAAACTGTCATCCTAAACTATCATCCTAAAATGTCTGGGAATTGCTTGTTCTTGTTCTCAGTACACAGTTATCCTCGGTGCAGCTTTTATACCTTTAAACTCTTGGTAACATCCTCTCTTTTCCATAAAGTGAGAGTTGGGAATCTTTTTGGGCTGCAACTGTCACAATCTCTTAGCATGGACCATGAAGGGTGGGTCTGGTGTGAATTTTAAGACCAAAAGATATGGTGGGCCAGGAGTTCTCCAACCCTGTAAGAGGGTATATTTATTAGTCTTATAAAATGATAAACTGCCTTGGACCAAGTGTCCCACATACTTTCATGTGAACATGACTGGTAAATAATCAAATTTTGGGTGGTCCTTTTTTTTTTTAGCTTTGAAATGTATCAAGATAGGCAAGCAGTTTCGTTGCAATGTGACCTCAGATGTCCTTGGATAACACCAAATATCTGGATCTATTTCAGCCCATTTTCTAGTGTGACTTAGTTAACTGAGGGTAACTGAGGCCTTTGAGGCCCCTCCTTAAACTGAAAACCCCAGAATTCCATAGGACAGGGCTTTCCAAATGGTGTGTCTCAACACATTAGTGTGCTGCCTGTAATGTGTTGGTGTATTGCCTCCCCAGCTGAGAAATACCCTTCCCACCCAAGCCTGGCCCACTGCTGTCACTCTTGCTGAGGCCTTTCCCTGGCAAAAGTGATGGCAGCGGGCAAGGACTGTATGGGAGGGGGCTGCCTTTCCTCCTACCATCACTCTTGCTGGGGCCTTTCCTGGTGAGGGCGACTGCAATGGTCAGGATCAGGAGGCTGCCTTTCTCCACCCTAGAGATGCCTCTGGGTACCTCCGGTTTGGTAGTAAAGCTGAATTACTGTGTCACCAAATGATGCATGTTGAAAAAGTGTGTCACCAACATGAAAAGTTTGGAAAGCTCTGCCATAGGATGTTGAAAGTGGAATGAAAGCTCTCTAACAGTCTAGTGTGGAAATGGCCTATGATTATGGAGATGTCACTATTAACACGTACATTCTTCAAAATACAATCTTGGTCTAACCTTTTCTTCATCTTTTAATATGAGGGTATTCAGGAAAAACTGCATCATAAACTATTGTTTATTTACAAGGCCTCCAATTCAACTTCAGTTTATGGCAACCCTATCCTACGGTTTCTCTGGCAAAATTTATTTGGAAGAAGTTTGTTATTGCCTTCCTCTGAGGCTGAGAAATATAACTTGCCCAAGATCACCCAGGGAATTTCCATGGCCATGTGGGGATTTGAACTCTGGTCTCATGGAGTCATAGTCCAACACTTAGACCAGAGCTTTCCAGACTTTTCATGTTGGTGACACACTTTTTAGACATGCATCATTTTGTGACACAGTAATTCAGTTTTACTAGCAAACCAGAGGTTAAACTAACCCTTTATAAGAGACACAGACACATACCGGTACTTAAATTGTAATAACAAAATGTATGGGGATACAACATATCTCATGAAAACCTTTCATTTATATTTTTAAAAATATATGATTTATAAATAATAATGTACATTTCCAAGGCTCAGGTTGGGGGTGGTTCTTGGCCCAGGGAAGTGACACACCTACACACTTCAGGAGACACACTAATGTGTCATGACACACCATTTGGAAAGCCCTGACTTAGACCATTGTACCACACTGGCTCTCTGCATCATAATTTGAGCTGCATCTTGCCATCGGAGTGTTTCAAATGGTGAGTTGTTTCCCAATATTAGCAGGCTTTTGAAGGATAAGAATATGAAATCTTTATCTTACCAATTTCTAAGCCTGCTACTGTTTCTGATTACAAAGAGTACTCACTTGCTGTTTGCATTAGAACAGTCAACACCATTTTGCTAAGCCAAATCTGATGGGCTCATTACAGCTTGTTGATGCATAATGACTTTGGCACTCTTACTTTGATGCAGGGTATAAAAAGGTCAGCTGGCATCAGCTTTATCCAAATAATTATTGATGCTGCTAGAAGAACAGTACTTAAAGATGACAGCTGGACATATATTTCCCCACAGCATCACTGTTGATCTCCGTGCTTGGTGCTTTATCCGTATTGATCTTATTCAGTGAAATACATCAAGTAAGCAAATCTGTTGTTTTCTGCCAAACAGATCTGCCAAAATGTATTCCTCAAGTGCAGATGCTCAGAGCATAAAATAAAATAAGACAGAGCAGGGTGAATCATTGGTCACTACAGAGTTTCCTTTTTAGAATACTCATATCAAAAGACTGGATAGGGAGAAAAACTTGATGGGGAGATGTGGCCAAAGGAAGGGGAAATTGTGAGGTTAAATTGGTAGGTGGGGAATGGGTGAGACCAGGTGGGTAGTTAAAGAGTGGATAAAATAAGGACATTGATTCATATAAGAATTCTGCACCCCAATGAAATTTGCCTCCATTCCCCAGATTTCTAGCATTACAGAGAGTGAGACACTGAAAATTATTCACACTTCAAGCTCTTATATTTGCATTTCCTTGGCAATGTTGTCTACTTCTTTTCGTGGGATGCCCAAACCATATTTCTAAATGCCCATGTGAATGTTTAAGTTGCTGCATTGCTATGAATTTGAGGACTGAAAGGAAAATGTCTTGGAGAGGAGAAAGCAGAATTCTTATTGGGGGTACAGAACCTCCCATTGGGTGAGATCCAGCCATGTTTGCCATCTCTCCATTTTGAGTCACTCTCTCTTGATTCTTGCATTGCTGTCAAGACCCTCCAACATCAGGCCTGAAAGCAATCAGTTGGAAAGGCCTGAGGGTCTCTGAAACACTTGCCATGATGCTTTGTTGGAGAGGCAGGGATCCTCACAGTAGAGAGAGGCATAATTTGCTCCCACTTCAATTCCACCACGTGCAGCGGGATATTTACCCCACTTCCTGGGAAGACTGATGCTTTACGCTTATTAAGGCTGCAACGTTTGGATGACACGAGGTAGCTGCCAGATGTGTAGTTTGGCTTTCAAGGATCATACCCAAATGTAAAATGCCATGTTTTTCATGAAGAAAAGCATATAAAATATATAGGGTAAGTTTCATATTGAATTGGCTCATAACAGTTTAAAGGTCTGTGAATGCTTCAGCACTTCGTCTATGCTGAGATTCAGACAGACTAGATTTAGTCTAGACTTAAATGATACTGTTGTTCTTTATTTGTGGAGTGGCAGAGTTATTAAATAATGTAACATTTGTAGAGTGATGTTGCAAGTTTGTTCCTCTAACACTCAATAATAAGTATATTACAGTATACACATTTTTCCTAGGAAGAGAAGAATAGCAAATTATGTAATACCATTCTTCATGAGGAATCAGCCTAAAACAATTTTGGTTGCTGAACTGCAATGAGATAACATACAAATGAATACCACCATTAGAAAATATTCCTGTCCAGGTAGTGTTGCAATTTTACACCTCTGTTTTAGTACATTGCATTGAGTTACTCATTTAAACAGAAATCTATTGGAAGGCCAATGGATAATTGCTTTCCTGTATTGCCTGAAACACTTTGAGGTAATTTACTGTATCACCACAAATCTCCTAAAACCATTTAGTCAAATATGCTGAGAGAGGGTCAAATTCGGGGCAGCTGTATTTTCAGCAAATTGAATCTCAGTTCTTGAGAATGGATTTCAAACAGGTTTTTAATTGCAATGTTTTATCCACAGGCCATCACACACACAACTTCTTTCCCCTTGGAGAAGCAGATATCCAATTATATCCTGTATCAGAATATTGATGTCTTACCTCTTTCCTTGGTTGTAAAACTTTTTAAACTCTCAGCTTGCTTCTCTTAGACTCTGTTATGGAGGGAAATATTAATTTATGTCTCATATTTGTTTCCTCCATTTCCTCAGAGATGTTCAAGAACAATCTTCCCTTCCCCTTTGATCCTCACAGCAACCATGAGAGAGTTTAGACTGCTTTGAAGTCTCACCCACTCAGTTACATGACTGTGTGGAAAGGTGAGGCTGGGTCTGTGCTGTTCTAGCCTAAGGCTCTTCCACACCTTACCTTAGCCCCTCGCCCTGCAGTCGCAATCCTGGATACAGCCTTTCCCAGGAAGGGAGCACAATGGGAATGCTCCTCTCCACACATGATTGGCTCCCTGTGGAAGGAAGCATGAGGGGCATGACTCTTCCTTCCATAGTGCAGCCAGGCTCTTTCCTATGCTGCACTGGGGCAGGAAGCACCTCCATTGCGCTTCAGAGCCTTCCACAGGGCAGGTAAGTGCGGAAGCATCATGTGATCGGAGGGTCATTGACAAAGAAAATCCATTAATGATTTACCCCACTATCTCACTGGTTGACAATGGGAGAGGACAGGACTGCGGGAATATCTTGCATCCCCATACCGGGACACCATGTCCATGCAGAAAGGGCCTAATATGTAATTACCATATCACAATCTGAAATAGAAATAATTGAATTTTAGACCTTTGCTGAGATCTTTCAGTTCTGGTTCAAAGACAGTCAATTCCTGAGGCAACATAGTACATGTGGTATGCTCTAATGTGGAAAAATTGCCAAAAGAAAAGAAAGCAAGAAACCTTTTCCCCATATTTTTTCTGTGGGAGGAAAACAGACAGAGAAAATCTTCCTGTTGGTTGCTCTATTTGTTGCAAAAGTTTTCAGGGTTTTTTTTTTTTAAACAACAACAGCAACAACAAGCAAACAACATTGGCTGTTTCAGGGAACACAGAGAGGCAATTCCCAGCACAAAGAGAAATATTTTATTCCTCCCTTTAGGCTGGGTTCTTTTTATTCTGGATGTATTGCAAGAGAGCCAAGTGAACATTGAACTAGGATTCTGAAGATGAGGGTTCAAATCCCCACTTGGCCATGGAGACTCACTGAGTTACCTAAGGCAAGTTACACTTTCTCACCTCGGAAGAATGCAAAGGCAAACCCCCTCTGAACAAATCTTGCCAAGAAAACCCCATGATAGGTTTGCTTTATGCTCACAATAAGTTAGAAATGAATTGAAGGCACACAACAACAACAACAACAATGCAACACCTCCCTTTTTTTTTGAAATGTGATTGTATAGTTTCAATTAAAGGGCATTCCTCTAGATTGTGTGGGGGGGAGCACAAGGCGTTTATGCTAAATCAGTAAGCGTTTTGGAGCACTACACCCTTAAAAAAGAAGGCAAGCCCATCCAGGTCTCCAGAGCCAGAAGTGAGCAAGGCACAGAAGATATCTCTGACTCGCCAGTTGCCTATAGCATTATGAAATCTGAGAGTTTTATTGGTTAAATTGCCTACCTAGCTTCTTCTTCCTCCCTCTCTTCCCTGATGTCTGAAGTGGTCCTTGTGGATTGAAAATGCTTTTCTAGGTTTTCTGTTGTAAAGAGATCTCACTTTTTTACAGTATTTTGGACAGTTCCTGAGTTTTCTAGATGCTCTGTAATAGAAAAATTTTAAAAGTATGCACAAATTGTCCCATTCTTGACAAGAAAGAATATCAAACTCTGTGGGGAAATGGTCAGGTCCCTCAGAGTTGTTTGTTTGTTTGTTTGTTTTTCACACAAAAAATGCACAAAACCTTGAGTTTTGTAACAAAACTAAACTAAACCTTCATGTGGCAAACAGTGCTGGGTTTTGCATAAATGAAACTTCTTGAAAAATGCCAGAATGGAAATAATCATCCAGAAATGCACATATTTTCACCCAGTAGGACGAAAGCTTTCGAAGTTCTTCGTTCTTGCATAGGAGAATAAAATAAAGATTTGCATCCCTAATCAAAAGAGAATATGTCGTCCATGTCTGTGACTTGAACTGTTTTCCATTAGAGCATTTTTCAAGGGTGAAGAGTGTTTGCCATGTTTACCCTATTGTAGCAAAAATAACAAGAAGTGTTGTGGTACCTTAAAGATTTACAGATTTTATTGGCATAGCATTTTGTAGATTATGTCCACTTCGTCAAGTGATATGTTTCATCGAAAGTGAAAGATTATTATATATGTGCTTTGGGGGAGTGTGATTATAGTTAATGCTCCATTTACTTACCCAACAAGCCAAGCATGTGTGTAATCTGCTAGCTGAGGAGGCATGCTTTTAATGGGATTGGCTGCAATCACTGTAAGCCTTGTGCAGGATTTTTGCATACAATCATATCAATGTTATTTATATTACAGACTTGAATCAAAGGAGCCTTTCCTGTCTGTTGGGTGAGTAAGAATCTTTATTTGAGAAAAGTACTTACCAGTAGTTACTTAGTTTTCATAACAATTTAGTCAACGCTTAGAGATTTTACTACCAGGCTTGCATTCATGCAGACTTCATCAAAATTCTGAAAATTACAGCATCCACTGGGTATGTATGAAAGGAGCACTTAGGTTGAAGATTAGTCTCAGATTATACTTATCTGTATGTAACTGGCATCATTCCTTGCTCAATGTGTCCTATCACAAAGTGGACAGATCTCCTAGTTTATTTATTGGTTACTTGTTTGCATTTCCTGCAGCCTAAATAACATTTACACTGGCCAAATGTTTTCTCGGATTTGAAAAGGATTCTACCCTCGTACAACTTCATTAACTTTTATTAACCATAAAGATATCTTTTGTGTCTCCTAGCTTTGTTCCCCATTCTGTGGCCTTAAAACATGAGCATGAATTTTCTTCATAATGAAAAAAGTCAATAGAGCATGAGATCACTTTCTTCTCTCTTGGTTGGTTATATTATCGCCTTCTCTCTCTCCCTTTGTCTTCCATCTGCATCTGTTACCCAAAGCTATTTGGTGTTTGTGTTTTTCTCAGAACTGAGGAAAATTACTTTTTAAGATGACAGCTCCCAGATTCTGGGTCTTATAGTCCAAAAAAATGAACTTTTCTGAGTTCTGACTTTTCTACAAATAGTGTGTTTAACATACACATTACACACACACACACACATACACACATCTACACACTGCTTTTCTGATCCAGCCATTTCTTTCCAGTACACAAGCAACAATGCAAACAGAAAGTCTTCAATATTTGTCCTATTTCCTGCCCCCACCTCCAATAGTATGTGTTATATTTCCTCTCTTCCAGGTGGGAGCTATACCTTTAATGTAAATTGAGAATTACAGTAGAGGTCTTCTTTCTCTGTATAAATAAGGAATGTGCACCATGTGATACTCTAGATGTTACTGGATTACAATGCCCATGATTTGCCGCCCAACCCACGAAATAACGAGATCGCAGACAGAGCTTGGGTTGAACTAGGGCAATTTATTAATATGCCTAATTAACATAAAGGGTGAACTTAAACTTGAACTTGACCTTGAACTTGTATTTTATGACCTGAGAAACGGGGGGGTCAACCGTATCTTCGGACTAGGGTCAAGAGGCAGCTCCCAACCATCTCCCCTAGCCCGTTGAGCGAGATACCGGGCCCCAAAGCCAACTGCTGAAGTTGCATGATGACCTTTGGCCAGCCCTTGTCTGGGAGGTGAGCCCCAAGCCCCACCCCCCGCTGCATAGCAAGTGGGGTGATCCCAGGGCCCTCCTCAAGGATAGGATTTATCCTACACCCCGAAAGGGGGTGCCATAGGTACACGCCGAACCTTAAGACCCCCCCATACCGGCCACGGATAAGGGCAAGCGTCTGCTTAGTCCTTATTCCCCCATCCCCTCAAGATCAAGTCCAGCACCCTTTGCAAATCATTTTGTAATTTTGTAAGGAATGTAGCAACCCAAGCCCCATCTCGAGGCACAGCGAAGCTCTTGGATGAACCACGCATCGTGGATGGCCTGTATACACACGGCCTTTTCCTTCAACAGACCAAGGTCATTACCACCCCGGTGAATGACCCTTCAATAGACCAAGGTCATTACCACCCCGGTGAATGACCCTCACCTCACATCATGGATGGCCTGTATAACCAAGGCCTTTCCTTTCACCAACCAAGGTCATTACCGCCCCGGTGAATGACCGTCACATCCGAGGGAGGTCCACCGCACTCCCCGAACAACAGAGGTAGCACGCTATGCCACAGCAGTCCCCCCATTCCAAGCCAACGTATGAATGCCCGCGCACCCAGTCACAGGTTCGGGCCCATATAATCACTACGAGCCTGCTGGTCAGCCCAGAGGACGAAATTGTGGCTGCAGATCCATGCTCGCTTCCTCACCTCCACAGCCGGTCGATCTGGAAAGGAACTCAAAACGTTAAGGCAGATCGATTGGCCAGCCATAGCGCCAGAACGCCAAGGATTTCCACCCACCAGTCTTCAGGATGTCGCCAGTCTACGTGCCCATCTGTGCTGCAGTGAAGGCTGCCCCCCGCAACATGCTTGTGTGCCAGAATTGACTCCCTGTATGCCCCATCGTCGCTGGGCCTTCTCTGTGATGTTCCAGAAGCGTGAGGAGTTGTGTCCACATGACGCGAAGAGGCCCAGCATGTGCTCCCTTGCTAATGGTGAAAATTCTAAGTGCCTTCAAGAAGGACAAAAGGTTGCATCAGCGCATACCCGTGAGATCACCATAGCGCCCCCCTTGGCCTGGTCTGTCCTAGATCCCCTTATGACCGGATGGGAATCCCCCCCCAGACAGGTCCTGGAGTACCAGGGCCCTGCCTGAGCTGTCTCTCTTGGTCCGAGCAACCAATTCACCTACTCTTAGTGCCCCAAAATGTAATGAGGGCCACCGCGTGGAAGAAAAGAGCCTCATATGTTGAAGAACTTGCTATTTTCCCACGTCACCCAACCCCTCCGGGTGCCCGGAAAATTAGGTGCCCACTATCACGGAAAGTGGTTGCTTGCCGCACCCCTCTATGGTCCTAAAGTGGCATGACGGGAGAGGCCTGCTTGCTTAAGGGCCATACGGAATTGCAAGATGCAGTCGACTGGGAGTGTCCAGCGTCCCATGACCTTTGGACCTACGGAAGCTGCTGAGCTCCCAGGTCACCTTGCTGTGACTCTTCTAGGTGCTGGGTGCGATTGACCTACCTATCATCCTGGTTACCTCACCCCGCCAAGACTCCTCAGGCCAGCGGGTGTCGGTTCTGGGAGAGGTACGGCGGCTGGAGCCAATTCCTTGAAGCGCTCCATCTGCATACGGGAAAGAGAGTTAGCCCAGGAATTATCAACGCCTTCAACTACTTTGAAAACAATCGTAAAGCGTAGACATTGAAGCATGCACGGCCAAACGAATCTCATGGATTGTCAATCCCTTCTGACTGCAGCGCGGTTATCACCAGAATGGACGACGCCACCGGTATAAATAAGGAATGTGCACCATGTGATACTCTAGATGTTACTGGATTACAATGCCCATGATTTCTCACTATTGGCTAGAATGGCTATTACTGATAGGAGCTGCAGTGCCACAACAGCTGGAAAGCCACAGATTGCTTGTTGGGTGGTTCTTGTTGTGGTTGTGTGTCTTCAAGTTGTTTCCAACTGATGGTAGCTCTAAGGTAAATCTGTGATGAGGTTTTCTTGGCAAGATATTGGAGAAGGTTTGCAGTTACTTCCATTTTATGCTGAGAGGGTGTGACTTGCCCAAGGTTTCTATGGGGTCTGCTGGAGTCCTAGTCCAACATTCTAACCACTATACTGAACTGGCTTGTAAGTTGCTTAGCCATAAATATATGAGCTCTACTGTAGCAACTCCAGACTTAATGGTTGCACTTAATGGCTTATTTACTTAACTTATGAGAGCTATGCATTTCAGTTAAATATATATTCTATCAACCCATGTCATTCCATAATGAGAAATGCAAGCATCTGTGCAGACAGATCTACAATGGTTTTCCTCAATTTACATGTGATGGATTTATTTGACAGTTTTCTGGTACCCTGGATACTTTTTAAAAAAACAAAACAGTATTCTATTGGCAACCAGGTGAATTATTGGAATATATCCACACTACACAACTACAGTACTTTGATGCTATAATAGCATAGCACTTTAAGTGCTGTGGTTCCATCTTGTGGAATCCTGAGATTTCTTATCTCATGAAGGACTTGGAATTGTCAGCTAGAGAGCTCTTACATGCAGAAAAGTAAGCAAAATTTCTCTAGCAGGGAATTCTCAGTCTGCTTTTAATTAAATGGTTGAAATTCTATCCTTTTGCTGAGCAAAACATGTTTTTACATTAAATGGCTTCATGTCAAGAAACGGACAATTTTTTCATGTAATAGACAATTTTGCTAAATGGCTGCAACACACAAGGCTATTTTTCAGTTGCACGGAAGAACAGAATGACAGGCACAGATGCATAAATCACTCTTCACAAACCAGCATGTGTTTTTGAGATGGCAGGAGACGGGACAGATCAGAAATTGTTGGAGCTCATGCTCCATAGGTACATTTCACAAGTAGGGATGAACTTTCTGAAGCGATAATGAATACTACAAAACAACAAGAATGGTGAGAAGATGCTGATTGAGATGATGTCTCAGAGAAGGTCCAAGTGAAATTCTGCCATTGTAATCTTCCCATATTTTTTCCCCATGGCTTCTTCCCGTTTCTTTCTTTTCCTACTGGAAAGACAGAATAGCTGCACCATATCTTTATCTAAACCGTCTGCTTAGAAGCACCCATAGGGTGCCATTTTTTCATGGCTTTTCTGTAAATTGAACGATTACAGATAGCTCTGCTTTGTGTAATACTTGGTCCAGGCTGCCATATGTCAAGAGTCTCCCTTCCTTACCCATGAAACATTGACAGGTAGAGAACCTGTCATTCTGGAATCTTCCCATAGTTTCAGATGACTAAAAGACATGTAACGGAGGAGATTTCTTCAGAAGCCTGGCTCCACTTTATTTGAACTGGCCTTGACAAAAGTAATGCTGCAGAGATGGAATAGATCAGTTCAACTTCTGAGCAACAGATGCTTTAAACATAACCCAGTATGTTTTAAGTGGAAAAGCTGAGGCAAGATTACTAAAAATAATGCTCCAGTTTAGCTTTCTTTTCTCTTTTTTTCTGTTTCAAATCATACTGGTTAGAATACAAGAAGTCTGTAATTAAGAACAGAAATGGAGGGGGAGTTTTTACATATCCATTTTAGCTGACGAAGACCTTAAAATAGCTGTGCAGAGGAAAGAAGAAAATAGAGGACAAAGTGGATAAAAATGCATTGACAGATGGATTGGAAAAATAAATTGGAAGTAGTTAAAAAGTATAACTTAAAAATATTTTCCCTGTTTCTATTTTCTTTCTTTCCTTTCTTTAGTACTGAGAAATAAACTCAAGTATAGACTTAGATCTTTCTGCTTTTTTTCATGAGCCCTAAAAGGTTCCTGAAAAACTTTGCAATTTAAGGTTGATCTTATGTAGAATTGTTTTTATTTCTTCTAACAATATAAAAATTCCATTAGCTTGTGAAGTTATTCTTGGTATTGTCTCTTGCATTCTTAAATCTCCATCTGTGCTTCAGTGCAGAATGTTTTTGACAGAGAACTAATCAGTGACTGTTTCATTCTAAGCAGAACACTCATGATCATGGTGAGACTAGCTGTGTATAAAATTAAGATTAGAGATGGAAAAGAAATTTGCCTTGATTTTAAAACAATTTATCCAAACTGGCTTGCAAGAACATGAAGGAAATGGTATATTTATTGTCATTGGGAAGAACATATGAGCATCAGACTTTTTTCATTGAATTCTGTGCAAATAAATTTGTATGGCTAAAAATATAACTTTGAAAAAATGTGCATAAATATGCTTGTGGATATTTGCAAAAATATACACATAAAAATAGTTTTAAAGTACAGATGTTAGGGAAAAATGGTGAATACCAAAACGCATAAATTCCATATGGGAAGGAAAAACAGAATCTCATCTTACATGAAATAAAGATGCCAGCAAGACTTAGAAAAGTGCTAGAAAGCAAGATTGAGATATTTTCATGTCCCTGATGAAGACTGAAATTCTGCTTGGCTGTAGAAGGAACCTTTGAAAACCTTTGTTTTCCTCAATCCTATATGCATATGTTCTAAAATATATCAAGAAAGAACTTGTGTGTCCAGGAAATGTAGCATCAGTGTAGGAGAGTACATATGTATTCATTAGAATCTCATAACATCCTGAAAAATGTGTTATCTCAAAGAGGATTCCACTCGTTGTATCTAAGTGAGATTTCACTGTGGAGCACTTGATATGCCAGCCATGGCTTCCTTAATATTATCTTTCATTCTGATGAGCCAGGTCATTCCTTTCTGTTCAGCTTATAAACTCTTCTTAATGATATACTGGTTCACTTCAGAGTGTATTTTTTTCTCAAGTCTAGAAATAAGGAGTTAATAAGGAGTCCGCTCCTTGCAGTATTCACTTAACACACGCAGAAAGAATAAATGAGTTTACAGCTCAAAAACAATCCAACAAATGGGAATGACATTATTTGTTTTAGTGTAACAATATATTCTATAAATATTATTTTTAAAGTGTCTGGAGTCTAAATAAATGCTATTTAAGCATTCATAGAGATACTTGGAGAGGAAGGGGGGTTTGTTTGTTTGTTGAGAAAAGTTTTATGCATTCTGTCTGAAAGGTAAGTGAACAGCATAAAGAAAGAGATGGAACAGATCCATTGCAAAATATAATTGCACAGGTCATTAGTAAGTTCTCTTTAGGACATCCTTTCCCAATCCAGCACCGTTTCCCTTGTTCTCCCCACCTCCCACTTTATACCTGAAATTACACCTAATAAAAACACACTTAGGCCATTTCTGCACAGGATCATTACCATGGATTACTGCGTTTTGACATTGTTAAGTTCTGCACATGGGAGCGAAGTAGTATCGCGTTATTTTCCATTGTTCTGCATGGAATCAGCTGTTAGTGTGCCACCGTGCGTTGAAAAGCACAGTATGCAAAAACTAGAAAAAATCCAATTCAATTCCTACATCGACTCAGCATCGGTTTTTGACAGTGATGCAGAGACGTAAAACCGTGTCAGTGCGCATATATGTCACTCTGCTTATGTTTTCCTGTAAGGGTGGAAGTTCAGCCAATAAGGGGCCATCAGGGCAGGGTAAGGGGAAGCCAGGGGAGTGACTAGCGACGAGATAGTGCAGATGCACGAACTCACATTCTTCCACATGACATTGCTCAAAATCAAGGGGTGTGCAGAACACAACAAAGGTTAACCATGTTATTTAAACCTGCCATGAGATGCTGCGCGCTGCTTCTTGTGTCTCATGTGGAAATGGCATTAAACAAAGTATCTTTGATACTCCCTACCGTACTTTGAGCCTTTAATGATCCTGGCAGTAGTATCATGCATAACATGGGGAGGCAATTAGACCATTGTCTTATGGGGAGTCTCTTCACATATATTTTTCACGAAAACTGCCACAAAAACAGGCCATCTTCAACTAACTGAAAATATTTTAAAATAAAGGAATGCTTTGATAGTGACAGTCTTAACAAGGGGAGATTTTACTGTCCATGGGGCCAATTAGGGTTTCATTTTTAAATCCACATGGAGAGGGGAAAAATAATAATTTCATTGCATGCTTGAAATTCAATTAATATAATCTGTTCTTTTTTATTATTTTATGAAAGGGCTATTAACAAGAGTCATCATTACTAATGAAGGCCTCTACTTTATTTTGCCAGGTGTTTTGGCTGAATAAAAATTGCTTAGGGCCCAAACCAACCTTTGCAATTTAGTGAACTCTTTGACCTTAATGAGCAAAAATACCTGTTTTTTAAAAATGTAATCCAGCGGATGCTGGGGAGGGGCATCAGTAGTGAAGATTCCATTTTCAATCTAGTTCACTTTTGTACATAGAATGGGAAAAGGTATGTCATCTTGTGAGCCCGAGTGGTATAGTGGTTTGAGTGTTAAGATTACAACTCTGGAGACTGTGGTTAAATCCCTTCTCTGCCATGGAAACCCACTGGATGACCTTGAGCAAATCACACTCTCTCAGCCTCAGAGGAAGGGAAAGGAGAACTCCCTCTGAACAAATCTTGCCAAGAAAACCCCATAATATGTTCACGTTAAGGTCACCATATCTCAGAAGCAACTTGAAAGCACGCAAAAATATCCTTTGCCTCAGGCAACAAAATTTATCATCCCCATTAACAGGAGTTTCACCTTGCCCTTAGTTCATCATATATAATAGCTGGAGAAAAGATATTTAACCTTTCTCCTCCCATGTGTCATCTCAGTGAAAATCGTCTTTGCCCTACACTACTGTTAGCCCTACTGTTAAGAGTAGCTTCTGTGTATGGATGAAGTATTTGAGGGAGTACAAACACATGAGAGACTGTAGCCTAGATCATATTTTTAGTGTTAACTAGAACAGACCCATTGAGTCAGTCAGATTTACCTCCCTTTTGGCTCACCATTCGAGAGTTGATTTGGTAGGTCTACTCTAGATGGGTTAGCCAGTAGGATTTCAGCCTGTGTATGTAGTTTTAAACTTCCTGTATTCAGTGAAAAACAGGGTCCCTGGTTTTGCTATTAAACATAAAAAAAAAAAAACCTGGTATGCTTTCTGTTTCCGAAACATGGCAGGGAAAACTAAAGTTTACATGGCAATGACAGCCAAAACTGATGCCATGAGAGGTACTTCCTAGGGGCCTTGAATTCCTGGTAAACTCAGTAGACTTGGATTGCATTTACAGTCTCAATGTTTATCTTTCATCTCTCCTTTAGAGCAAACTGTTTACCTCTGTGTTTTTTGAAACGTTATTTTAAATAGTGTCTAACAGTTAGTTTCATTGAACAGCCTGCTCTTTGCTGAGAACAAATGTATTACCAGATAGATTGTGTTCAGAATATCTTTTGTTTCCATGTAGGTTTTTTAGAAGGAGGTATTTCATTTTCGAAAGTATAGCTTATCAGGTGTGAACCTTTCCTGGTGAGTAAAGCACGCATGGAAAACCTTACAAATATCTGTGAGAGCTCTGGATGAGAATGAATAATGGCATCTTGGACAGGGGAAGCAAAAAGTGCTACAGGCAGAATAAACAAGCCTATTGGAAGTGAGAAGAAGAAGCTAGCAGTTTCAACACTTCCATGTGATTAGGGAATGTGGGATAGTTTACTGTCACTTGTTCTAAGAAGCTGATGGCGACTCAGTGAAAGCAGTGGTGTACAGACTGGTAATATTTAGGGGAGATAGCTGCAATGACTGAAGTTTTATAGGTTATAATGTCAATAATATGAACTGGTTGCACTTTTACATAGAAAAGAAGACAATGATATCACTTATACTTTAGTAACATGTAAAATGAACTATTGCATTCTAAACACTCTATACACAGAAATATCCTTAAAAGTGTCCAGAGAATCTTCAGCTGGTTCAAAAGGCCACCTCTAGAATTTTATCAGGAATGGATCAAACAGAGCATGCATTTTCTGTCCTGTATGATCTCCATTGGTTATCTGTTCATTTCCAGACCTACAGTGGCCTCACTACTTTTGTGAAGGTTTGGGGCATGGAACCCTCACAAAAGTGGAAAAACCACAAATAATTCCCCCCATGAACACCCTCTCGTTCCCTTCTGAGGCTCCCCCCTTCCATTTCCTTGCCTTTTGCACACCGAGGCAAGAAGCAAGGGAATGGGGGGGAGCTCCGGAGGGGAGAAGCAAGGCAAGCATGAGCCTTCCCCCATTCCCTTGCCATTTGCCTCAGCATAATTTCCCAGCGCTATGGCCAGAGGCAATGAAATGGGAGGGGGAGTTCTAGAGGGGAGAAGAAAGGCATGCATATACCTCCCTCTCATTCCCTTGCCTTTCGTCCAGGTGCATGCCTTCTCCATGCCTGGCAAAACACAAAAGAAAATTTGCAAAGGTCAAACCCATGAATGTGAAGGGAGGACTGTAATTCATAATCCACGCTTCTAGGGCCTAAAGCACTTGGAATCTGGGTACCTTATGGACTATCTCCCCTACCCTGGCCAAAGGATACTATATATTTTATGTGTAGCATCAGCATGTTTCCTTTGACTGGTCTAGATCATTCTAATTGCTATAAAACAGTCACCCCCTCCTGCTTTAGAAATTACCTGTTTTCCTTTTCCTAGCTCTGGCATTGGCATTTTGTAATTTATGTTGGTTTAGGTACTCTGCTTTCCTACTGCATTCCCTTCAGTGCTCCCCAGGCTGCTCATTCTCTTGGGAGTGTTTTCAGGGTTCTCTTTTTGTACTCCAGATGTGATTATTCTGTCAGGTCTCTCACAGCAGCTGTACTTTTAATTCATCGAGGTGTCATTCAGTGAAAAGTGTTAGGAGTATTTTATAGCTTGAAACATTTATTCCTATGTCTGTCAATGAAACTTTTCAGTACCTATCATGGGGACTGTGTTACAGCAACATGTAAGAAATTACCAATAAATTGTATAATCAATCATGGCTGTGTATAGTTTGACAGGAGTGCCATGAATACATTAGAAATGGCATGTACTTAGCTGACTGGCAGCTCATTACCTTTAAGCCTAGAAAGACCTACTTTTTTTTTTTTAATTGACTGCACATTCAAGCTTCCAGGGTGGTATAATGCAACCGAATGAAATTACTTATTCAAATGCTTGGGTGAATAAAAATGTGAATAAAAAGAATCACAGCCTAGATGCCAGGTGGACTTATTTAGGGAGAATTCAAAGACACAGCTGTGTTAGTGTAGATTAGCATGGGAAGGGATCTTGCAGCATCTTTGAGACTAACTGAAGTAAGTTGGTAGCATAAGTTTTCACAGACTTAAGTCCATCTCATCAGAATAGGGAAGGGCATTCCATAATTAGGCCACACTGTTCAGAAAGCCTCTACTTTGTTGTTAGAGAGCATAACTCTAATAAAAATTAGGTTTTAGCAGAGAACATCATTGATAGGATATCTGAAAGGTAAGACAGACCAATATGGGAAGAAGTGTTCCATCAAATATTTGGATCCAAACTGGAGGGGAGGAGTGGAGACTTAAGAAATGTACTTTGACTTTTACTAGAAACCAAAGATACCCCATCCAGAATGTGGTGCAAAAGTCATATATTTTGAATCTAAGAATTCTGATCCAAGAACTTTGTTTTGGACTATCAGAATGGAACTTACAGCCATGCTGCACAGATACTCATTCTTGATTCATCAGGCTTTCTTTATTTCAGCAATATAATTTGTGGGGAGGGACATGAGGATACCAGCTACTACCACTGAGGCAGAAACTGGGGGGTGGGGAGAGGGCTTGATTTGGTCAATGTTGACAGGATCAAGCACAAGCTGGCGACTTTGTCCTTCCTGTCTCCTTCTCCAGACAAAGCACACACAGAAACCACTCTAGAAAGCCCTGTCATAGAATCATAGAGTTGGAAGAGACCCCAGGGGCCATGCAGTCCAATCCCCCTGCTATGCAGGAACACCCAACAGATGACCATCCAGCCTCTGCTTAAAAATCTCCAAAGAAGGAGACTCCGCCATACTCCAAGGCTGCAGATTCCACTGCTGGTCAGCTGTGACCGTCAGCAAGTTCTTCCTGAGGCTCAGGTGGAATCTCTTTTCCTGTAGTTTGAATCCATTGCTCCTTGTCCTAATTTCTGGAGCAGCGGAAAACAAGCCTGCCCCTTCTCCACATGACATCCCTTCAAATATTTAAACATAGCTATCATGTCCCCTCTTCACCTTCTCTGCTGAAGACTAAACATCCTCAGTTCTGTAAGCCCCTCCTCATAGAGCATGGCTTCCAGATCCTTCACCATTTTGGTCACCCTCCTCTGGATACATTCCAGCTTGTCGATATCCTTCTTGAATTGAGGTGCCCAGAACTGGACACAGTATTCCAAATGAGGCCTAACCAATGCAGAATAGAGTGGCACCATTACCTCCTTTGATCTAGACACCATACTCCTATTGATGCAACCAAGAATTGCGTTGGCTTTTTTGGCTGCTGCATCACACTGCTGACTCATGTTCAGCTTGTGATCTACCAAGACTCCTAGATCCCTTTCACACATATTGCTATCCAGCCACGCGTTCCCCCATCCTATATTTGTGCATTCCATTTTTTCTGCCTAAAGCCTTTTTGCTATTTGTATGAACTAGCACTTTTAGCTCAATGAGTCATCTATACTGTTGCCATGGTAGGTTTGATATGGAGTCATTTTTCAGTGAATAGGGCTGAGCCAGCCGTTCTGCCACAATATACGTCACCCATAATTTTGTATGAATTCTCTTTGGTATAGAGTGGCCTTGAATCTACAATCCTTTTCTCTGTAGGCCTTTTTCCTGAGCTTTTGGTGTTCTGTGGTGAGAAAGGTGACATCATGGGTAGCTGCACCCTAATCTAGATGACTCTGCAATTT
This sequence comes from Ctenosaura bakeri, assembly GCA_948474755.1. Classification (NCBI taxonomy): domain Eukaryota; kingdom Metazoa; phylum Chordata; class Lepidosauria; order Squamata; family Iguanidae; genus Ctenosaura; species Ctenosaura bakeri. Next base: position 67,459 of record CAOLHI010000394.1, read on the forward strand.
TTAGATTGTTGTATTTATTCATTTATTAGAATGTTTAATCCTGTCCTATATCCAAGCATCTTGGAGCAACATACTGTAAATTCAGTGTAAACAGTATAAATGATTCTTATTGTTTTAATTTGTTTAAACAAACTAAATTCATATCAAACACCTTAACACTTGAAACAACTTAAAAGCAGATAAAACAGTTTCAGATGATTGAAAAGTACATCTTCATTTCAATATGTATCTGTTTCAAGCACTGGCTTCAGAAATATGGGAATTCCAGTCCAAACAGGGAGTTCAAACAAAAGATTTTCATTAGGGCAACAATGCAGAGCAGGGGAAAGTAGAGGAAAGTATAGATTCTAGCATGGCAAGAATTCAGGATTCAGTTAGCATCTTAGACAGTTCTCTGCAGAGCCCTGAAAAATGCACTTCATCAACAGATCAGGTATTCTCTCAGATCCCATCTGATTTTGGAAGCTAAGCAGGGTCAGCCCTGACTAGCACTTGAGTGGAAGATAACCAATGAATGCCAGGTGCTGTAGGTTGTATTTCAGAAGAAGGAACAAGTAAAACCACCTCTGAATATTCCTTACCTAACAAAACTTGATGAAATTAATGCAGTGACCATAAATCAACAGGTGTCTTCGTGGCATGCATGCACACACATACACCCAAGAGCAACTCAAGTGTTAGACTAGCACTAGGCAACACGAGACTGAACCTCCACGAGAGCTGTAGTTCAGCTGGGTGTCTTTGCTCTAGTCTCCTTTGAGATCCCATTCACAGAACTCAATACATGTACATACTTGGCAGAACTTGATTCCTCCTAACAGGTAAGCAATTTAAATAATATTGCCATAATAAGTCTGTCTCATGAGTAAGCAGCAAACAGTCATTTCTGTCTTCTCTCTTTTGACCCCTTTTTGTCAACTTTCTCATTCACATTTCTCCAAGATCACACCCTGCAGCCTCAGCCTCAACCTGGCTAGGCCCTGGAACTCTCTGTACTCCCATGGCCTCCCAGAGCAGGTTTAAGGGGAGCAAAAGAAGTTCTCAAAGTAGTTCTCCCCTAAAGCTCCCTGCAGGATGCACTCAACACAAGCCCACAAGAGAGGACAGTCTCTGTCTTCAGTGGGGACTGTTCCAGGGCCCATGAAGGTCTCTTATTCTCTCACAGGCTCCTCGCTTTTTCTGTTTCCTCCCTTGCTGTCATCACTAGCGTCATACATCACCTCCCTCCTTCCAAATGGCTTTCATCCTGCTGTTTCACTTTCCAAGACAGCCCTGTCATTCTCTCTGGGTGGTTGCCTTTTGTTCCACGGGTCTTGGTCTCCATCCCTGCCAATTTCCTTCTCATCTGGCCCACTGAGATGCCAGTTCTCCCTGCTGTCAGATTATCTGTCTCCTGCTCTTGCCTTACATCCTTGTTCCTTTGCTTCTTCTTCCTCTCCCCTTTAGTCCTTCAGTTTTGATCCTTCTACCTTTTTATCCTCCTCTCTTTCCTCATTCCCCTCATAACCCCACCTTCTGGACCCAGCTAAGTTGCAGATGAGATCAGAGCTGATTGGTACATGTTACTGAGGTCTCTCTCACATGTCACCATTTCCTTAGTCCACCGCCAGCCTCTGTGTCTACATCGCCACTGTTGAGATACATGACATGTTGCTACTAAGTGCCCACTGCCTCATCCACATCCGTTTGACTACTAATGAGGCACAGTAAAACAGTTCAGATCAAGGGAGTTTGGTGGCTTGGGTGGTGCTCTATTGACCAAACCATGGCAGAATAATATTAGGAACAGTTTGCTTGGCACTTAACACTAGCAAACCACAAGAATGAATGTTGCCTACCTCTTAGAACAGATTCTGAACAAAATGCTTGATATATCACTAGGCTAGATCCTGAAATTCTAGAACTTGAAATTCATGGTTCAGGCTCAGTAATCTGTGACATTTTCCATGTGTGTGAAGTCTATTTTACTTTGCGTTAGAGGTTTGCCTGGCCTTTTTTCTATTGAATCAAGATATAGTCTTTTCCTTCGCTCGTATTGAAACATAAAACACTTAAATATTAAATCTGAACTAATTGCAGCTCTTCATCATGTAGCAAAGTAATAATGTTAGCAATGCTTTTCATGTCTGCAAATAAATTAATAGCTCTCATGTCTCTGGTCTTCACAGAGTCCTTTATGTGTGTACTTAATCAGGCACCATAACTAAGAAGTAAGAGACAAATAAAGAAGCTGTAGTTATATTTAGAGATGATAATTATTGTACATTATTAGTTGGTAGCATTCATTTATTACAAAGGAGGCAAAAAGAATTTCCCAGAGTCTGCTGAGGCATGAATGAGGAATGTATGGAACAGCTTATAAGGGTTGCTTCCAACCAGTTCTTCTAACAATGGAATGGATTCTGTCAGAAGTGAGAATGGTGGCTGCTGTTCGTCCCCTTTGGAGCCCTCTTGTTCACCCTCAAAATTTTCTCCATGTAGTTGCAGGACCCTCCAGGGCAGGAGGGGAAGAAGAGAAGCAAGTCTCATTGTGTAAGCAGAAGCCTTCTTATGCAATGTTGGATTTCATCCATTTGTTACTGCTGTTTGCTTTTACGTCACTTCTGACTTACGATAACCCTAAGGTGAACCTATGGAGTTTTCTTGGTGAGATTATTCACAGGGGTTTTTCCATTTCCTTCCTCTGTGGTTAAAAAGGTGTAACTTGCCCAAAGTCACCCAGTGAGTTCCCATAGCTGAGTGGGCATTTGAACTCTGGTCTCCCAGGATACTAGTCAAACACTCAAACCATTACACCACACAAAAGTTGCTCAGTGTAGCTCAGTAGCAAACAAGCTCTTTTGCAAGAGATGTTGTTCTGCTGTTTCTGCACTGACATCAATTTCCATTTCTCATTGACAAAGATGGACATTCTGGTTTCCTGCATCAGTCTGTAAATGCAACAGAATAACATTCTGTCTGCACATCTCAAAATCAGATGATGAGAAAGATTAGAAACTTAAATAAATGGGGGGGGAGATTAAACCATAAATTGGAGCTTAGAAAAGTTACTTTTTATACTATAACTCCTGGAGTCCCACAGCCAGCATCTGCCTTATACGTTGACAGAGGTATAGTGGGAGTTGCAGCTCAAAAATAACTTTTCCAACTTGTGCAATAAAAACAAATAAATTTATCATTGTATTCATTTCTGTGGACTAAAATCTTTAACACTAGATGCAATAAGGCTAGATAAAGGCAAGGCAATGATCTCCCAGATTCCTCTGTCTGCCTCCAGAGAAGGTGATTTAAAAGACTAGACAGCCCGGTGTGTATTGGCAACTTTGTATGCAGTGAATGTTACATATTACAGGATCCGATATGGTGCAGGCATGAATTGGAAGAGTAGGATGAATCATTTGAGTGTCCAAGCAAGGGATGTCATTTTCCTAATCTTACTCATATTTTATATATATATATATGAAAAGAAATAAGAAACCTTTAAGTTAAAAAAAAGTTTTAAAATGTTTAAGGAAATAAAGGTGTCTAATCCAGCCCGGTCTTTGTTGTGCAGGTTTGTGACCTGGAGGGAAATTTTAAGGGACAACTGCATTTTAAAATGTTATGCCAGCAACCCTTTATACCAGAAAGTCATACTTTTGTTGTGTCTATACAGTCCTCTCTCCACATTCATCAGTGTCCCCACATTCGCAAATCTGATTATTTGCAAGGTGTGTGGGCCTCCCTGCATTATCCTCCTCCCATTCCTTTGTGTTTTGCCAGTGCAGAGAAGGAAGGCAAGCACACCAAGGAAAAAGGGACAGGAATGGGAAGGAAATTTCCTTCTTTGCCTACAGTGCTCCCCGCTCTCATTCCCTTCCCTTTGGCCCCAGCATAGAGAACACATGCTGAGGCATACAGAAAGGTGAATGAGAGGGAGAAAGCATGCATGGACCTTCCTCCTCCACCTCAGGTATTTCCCTCTCCCATTCCCTAGCCTTTGGCCCCAGTGCAGAGAGCACATGCCAAGGCAAAAGGCAAGGGAATAGGGGAAAGCCATGCATGCGCCTTCCTTCGCCTCACACAGTGCTCCGCCTTCCCATTCCCTTACCTTTTGCCTGGGTGCAGAGAAGGAAGGCTTGCATGTCACACCAGAGCAAAAAAGGGGAAAAAGGGGGCAACTATTTGCATTTTCCCACTTTTGTAAGGATTCTGTGCCCCGAACTCTCACAAAATTGGAGGGACTCCTGTAGCTCAGTCCTGGAAAAAAAATTACAGAAGAAAAAAAAAACAAGAAATCTGTTTAATCTGACTGTAAAGTCCGTGTACTTGAACTATTGACAGAGTCCTGCATATATGGTTGATAATTTGAAAAACTCAAGCTTTTGTATTTTAAAGGAATTTAGTCTTCTTGTTGTTCCTAATTGGGTCATATTCTCACTTACCAGTTCTAAAGAAAATAAGAAGGCTTTTGGTTTAGTTAAGAAAAACTACAAGAAAAACAGCTTAATCTTACATTATTACACCAGGGAATGTAGACAGTTGTGTATGAAAACAGGATTGAGTGAATAATACATCATGTTAAGCCCTTAGGTAACTAGAAATGGAACAGTGGTTTTCTGTCATGATTTGGAATGTTATTGTTTTTGATGTTCAAGTTTATTCGTTTGCTTCATTCAAGCTTTTTCTTTTTTCTTTTTGTTTTCATGCTTGTATAAAGGGGAAAAGTTTGAGGGAAGAATTCATCACTTTTTTTCAAAGGGGTATAGTGAACCATTTCAAAAAGTTGAGATTTCATGGTTTATTGTTTATATTGTTTGGATTATGAGTTTGCAACCAGTGCAGTGTTGTACAGGTCAGTTTAAAGGAAGGAGTCATGTCCAGTGTAAGCCTGTTCACCCTCAAAATTTTCTATGCTAGGAGGAACTCCTGTTTTCTCTCCTTCTGTGCACCCCCTCTGAACCTCAAAAACTTTCTGTTAGGGACCGGGGAGTTTCTAGGAAAGGCCTGGGGTGTGTGAGGTGTAATGAAGGGAGAAATTAAGCAAATCCTATGGCACAAGCCAGGAACTATGTTTGCAGCTGAAGAATAACAATGCACTTTAGACACTTGCCAAGTTTCACAAAATTAGAAAGTAGGAAAAGACTGCAAGGGCCATCTCGTCCTACCCCAACAGTGTAGGAAAGCATCCTTTACAGATGGCCGTCAAACCTTAGTTTAAAAACCTCCAGTGAAGAAAACTATTGGTTCATGTCCTATCTTCTGGTGCAGGAGGAAACAAGCCTGAGGAAGTGGCCAGGATCCTTGGAGAAGTGAAAACCACCATACTTGATCCTTGCCTTTCCTGGCTTCTGAAACCAGCTAGAGGAGAACTGGCTGAGTGGGTAAGGCGAATGCCTCACTGCAGCAAAGGAAGTTTCCATCCTGCCCAAAAGATGCTGTGATGAGACTGTTACTAAAAAGGGGCTCCCTGGATCCTACCATTCTGAAAATTACAGTCCAGTCTCTGACCATCTGTTTTTGGGCAAGGTTCTGGAGTGTATAATGGTCTCCCACTTTGTTACCCTGTATGTTGGGGGTCCTGGGAGGGGCGCCCAAATAACCAAACAACAACACAAGATGGGGAAATTAGTCTCGAGCACTCTCTTAAGCTAACAAGAGGCAGGGTAACTTTAGCTAGGATCTTTTACCCTATGTCTACGGCGTCAGGTCAGAGAGCGTAGCCAGACGAGTTTAAAGTAACAAATAATATTTTATTGTAGACAAGCAACACGAAAGCACGGCATACACTAGCTAACTGAGAAATAGAAATAGAGAGTTTTGGGGAGAATGGGTAATACGACACCTGGTCTCGTAGTCCTGGAGAGAAACGGAGGTTGCAGTAGAAGAAACTCAGCGCGGTTCACTGAGGGGAGCTCACTGGACAAACCGACAGCAAGGCTGGATGAAACTCAGGAGCGATCTGAAGAGGACTAGAAAATGGGGACCTTTTATAAGGTGGATTTTCCCTACAGGCCATGTCATGCTTGGTGAGAACAAAGGAAATTTGTAGCTGGACAAAGGCGTTGGAAAAGGTCAGGTTTTGCATGATGAGCTTAGCGCTTGATGACAATAATATGACCAGTATGCAAATAGCCCAACATAAAGGAATGGCTCGACGCTCGGCCGTGCATCTTTGTGTAGATTCGCACTGAGCAAGGCCAGTTTGCAAGAAGGTGTTCCCTGAAGCATCGAAGAGGCTTAAGTTGCCTGCCTAAATGAGGTTTGGAATGTACAACCATTAACGGCCGCGTCTAATACATGCTTGTCCGGTGGACCTCTGCAAACACGTGGAATAGGGTGGCAGAGAACGGTCAAGTAAATTATGTAAAGTAAAGGCCAAATTCTTTGATATCAAGAAATATCTAGTGCTCTCACCAGACATATCATAACCGCAGTAACAATTTCTAGTGGTTTCTGGATGAGACAGATTATCTAGATCTATTTCATTCTGGCTTCAGGCCTAGTTATGGGATGAGACAGCTTTGGTCACCTTGGTGGATGACCTATGCAGGGAAATGGACAGGTGAAGAGTGTCCCTGTTGGTTCTGCTGGACTTCTCAGTGGATTTTGGTACCATTGACCATGCTATCCTTCTAAGCCAACTCCCAGGGATGGGATATGGAGGCTGTATTATGCAGTGATTCCAGTCTTTTTTGGAAGGGCAAACTTAGAAAGTGATGCTGGGGGCTCCTGTTCACTGCCCTGGCCATTGACCTGTGGGATCCCTGAGGGTTCCATTTTGTCCCGTCCTCCCCATGCAGTTTAACAACTATATGAAACTGCTGGGAGAGGTTATCTGGATTTGGTGTTACCAGCGTGCTGATGACAGTCAGTTCTACCTCTCCTTCCTATTTTATTCCAAGTAAGTTTTCTCATTAGTGAGGCAATGTCTCCTGTCAGTAATGGACCAGATGAGGGAAAACAAATGAACACTTCTTCCAGAAAAGACAGAGGTGCTCCTGGTCAGTCAAAAGGCAGATCAGGGAATAGAAATTCCAATCCTGTGGTGGGTGGGGTTACACTTCTCCTGATATCTCAGGCTTGCAGCTTGGGTCTTCTCCTGGACTCAACTCTGAGCCTGGATACCCAGGTTTCAGCAGTGGCCAGGAATGCATTTGCACAGCTAAAACTAGTGTGTGCCAGCTGTCCCATTCCTTGAGATGTCAGCTATGGCTATAGTGACACATGCCTTTGATTACATCCTATTTGGACAACTGTAATGCATTCTATGTGGGGCTGCCTTTGGAGACTATCTGGAAACTTCAGTGGGTCCAAAATACTGTGGCCAAAATGCTGAGTAGAGCCAGTTATAGGAAGCATGTAATTCTCTTGTTAAAACAGCTTCACTAGCTACCAGGTCATTTCCAGGCACAAGTCAAAGTGCTGGTCACGACCTATAAACTCCTATATGGCTTAAGCGCAGACTATCTGAAAGACTGTATCTCCCCATACAAACCTACCAGAATTGTAAGATCTACAGGGAGAGGCTTTCTCTTGGTTTTGCTATATCACAGACTCACTTGTTAAGGACATGAGAAAGAGCCTTCTCAGTGGCTGCTCCCGCCCTCTGGAACTCCTTTCCACAAGAGGCAAAGCTGGAACCCTCCTTACTACCCTTTCACTGGCAGGCAAAGACCTTTTTCTTTAACAAGGCTTTTAATATGTAAGCAGAGGAGCTTCTTACTGGGATTTTTTATTTTTTAACTTTTGAATGTTTCAAAATGATTTTATACTGTTTTATGTGGCGATTTTAATTGTTTTAAATTTTATTGTGAAACTTTTTCCATTGACTCTCCCTGGGAGCCATCTTGGGTCCCACTCTGGCAGAAAGGTGTCATACAAATAAAATATATACAATTTATAATAAAATAAATAAACATTCCATTGTCCATATGACCACCCTTCAACCTTTAAAGATGTCTGGTTATCACATCACCTTTCAATCTTCTGTTCTCCAAGATAAGCATTCTTGGAGCATGTTAGTGCCTTGACATGTTGAACTTGGAATGTAGTTGTACTTTCACCTCACTTTCAACATTATGCACCTGTTCTCTGATGTCTGGCCTGAGTGAAGTAATTTGGAATGTAGTGCCAATACACAAACAGTTTGGAGGGCTCCTTTGGCAACAATTATGCTCAAAGTTTGAATGTTTCAGTACACACACATGGGAGTGGGGATAAATGTGCTAGTCAAGTCTGACTCCATCACTGTAAGCTCTTACTCATAAATAAGACATGACTGGAGTTTTTATCTATGGGATATGAATCTTATATGTTTCTATTTCTTTCTTTAATTCACTTCTTTCTGGATTAAACATATTGAATCCATGTCCATACAGTTTTATTCACACAGGTGGCAACATGCACATTTCCATAAAATCAGAAAATATATAATCTACAAAGAGGACAAAAGAAGATATGTAATTTTTGCATCTACTAATTTACATGTAAAGGTGTAAATGTAGAAACTGTTGCTGTAATTTAAACATTATAACTGTACATCTCTTTTGTAATGATCCTCTTGTGTTCCTATTCAGTCTCCTGGCCAAGTGCTAGGAAACAATTCCATGGCTTCAACTCTCCCTATAGTTCTTTTCCTCCTGGCTGGGAATGATAAGAATTGCTGTCCAACACATCCAGATAGCACCCAACTGGGGAAAGTACCACAGCATGTATACTCTGCATTCCCATGCAGCTAGGATCATTTCTGCACTACACTGTTATAGTGCTATTATTCCACTTTCAACATCCTGTGGAATTCTGGGGTTTGTAATTTCCTGAGGCCAAAGAGCTCTGGCTGAGAATTCTAAATGCCCCTCCCTAAACTGCAAACCCCAGGACTCCATAGGATGTTGAAAGTGGAATAATAGCACTATTACAATGTAGTGAGGAAATGGCCTAGGTTCTCTTGTCAGTTTGATTGGAGCAAGGAAGCAAGAGAGAAGGCCTTTTCCTCTTTTGGTGCACCCAAAGAGGTTGTCTTGCTTATCCCTTATTGGGATGGGCACCATAGCATTAAGACCCTCCTATATAAGAAGGTGTTTTGTGTTCTGATACAGATTTCATTGCCTGCCTGCCTGCCTGCCTGCCTGCCATTTGTTGTTGTTGCAATGTGTTTTCAAGTGAACTCTTACTTACAGTGACTGGCTGTCATAGTGCTTTCTTGGCAAGATTTACTCAGGGAGGCTTACCATTGCCATACTCTCAGGCTGAGAGAATTTGACTTGACCCAGTGGGTTTCCATGGCTGAGTAGGGATACAGACCTTAATTTCCTAAAGTCAAACAGTGCTGGCTCTCTGACATACTTACATAAAAGCTTTCTGCTCATTGATTCTTCAGTGCTGGCTTTTTATTATCATTTGTAATGTTTTTCATCACTGTTTTTAAGTGTTTTATAACCTGACATGTATATTTCTTCTATATTTCTAGGTTTGTTGCTTGGGTGGTATTTTGTTATTCTTGAAAGCTTCCAAGTATAAGAAGAAAGTAGGGTATAAATACTTTAAACCAAACAGATTAAGTTTTCCATGAATCAAAGAATGGTTGTCATGTATAGGAATTAAAAATTTTAAAATGTAGATAGGTATCTTTCAAGACCAATTTAGGTTGCAAACACACCTCCAAGGTACAAGTATGAGTTTCATAGAATTCTTAAGCCTTACTTTTTATAGATTTCTATTTCACTTGGCTCAGAGCCTTGTAAAATGTGAGCATTTACATATACCAACATTACTGAAGGTTGGGTGGACCAAAAGAAAATGCTTTGCCCACACTTGTTTCTTCTTGATTTACCCAGAAGGGCAACTAAAAGCCATCACATCCTGAAACACAATCTGAAAATGATTATTAAAACCTAAATTTCAGACACATCACATTTGTTAGAAATAAGCAAAATCAGAGTAATTACCCATGCCTTGAATAAATAGGAGTACATGAAATGACTGATATATTTCAGTGGCAGACTAGCAAGTGACCAGATGCTGGCACTGGGGCAAATCAGTAGTGGCCAAATGCAGATGGCATAACAGATTTGTAAGAGTTTTTTCATGACACAATGGGGTCTCCAACACGGAAAAATCAAGCAGACATCATACAGGTATTTTGTGAGACCAGAGCAGTGCTTGAATGATTGAATTGGAGGATGGGAGAGAAAGTGATACCTACCCCAATACCCTTTTTTCTCAGCCCTCTGCTCCTTTGTGAATAGACTACAAAGCAGGGAATGATGTGGCTAAAATTTGAGTCAGAAGGCATTTATATATTTAATCAAGTACTTCCTTTCATCTTCTTCTATAAAACTTCTGCTGTAAGTCTTTGTCTGTGCCAAATATTTCAATGGTAGAATTACCCAATAGTGGATCTACGGATAGCAGAATGAGGCACTATGAGAGCAATTCTACTTGAAAAGCAGTGTACAAATATTTATAAAATAAATGAAAAATAAATCTGTTGGAATATACCACTTCAGATGGCAAGGTGGGGATTTCATAGATCTCAGTACTATCCTTAAGATGCACAAATTAGTTTAGGTCTTGTAGGTTGCCTCTTGTATCACTTTGTGCAATTTTTTCTTCTTCCTTCTGCAGTGGCTACGTCTTTGATTATGATTACTACAGAGATGATTTCTACAATCGGTATGTATAGCTTTTATTCTTGTCTTTAGATACACAAATTATACTTGCAATGTGTCATATCTTCATTAGTAGATCAGAAAAGTTTGCCTTTATCTGATCATAGTCCCGATGGTGGCAATAATTATTTGTATCTCACCTTTCTGTCAAAATTGGGACCCTAGATAGTATACAATTTAAAAAGTACAACATGACTAAAAACATACAGAAAGTGAACTTTAAAATGGAATTAATCTAATCACAGTTCAGAGTTATACTTAATAAAATACAATTTAAAAGATTAGAAATCTATTAGAAACAGATAAGTTTAAAGATGTTTGGCTTATTAACCTCAGGAAGGAAAGCAATTAGCAGTTATCACTTGTACATAATAATCAACAGCATAGCTTGTTTTAATATATTTTATTTTAAATTTTGTATTTTTATAAAAAAATAATTTGAGCTGGCTAATGAATTGATTGTGGTTCAAATCACTGTATGTATTTACAGCTGATTTCAGTGTATGTGTACTCCAAAGGAAATCTCTCTGAGTAAGTGAAAAAATTGGAATGAATGTTGTTGTTCTGTGCCTTCTAGTCATTTCTGACTTAGAATGACCCTGAGGCAAACCTATCACAGGAGTTTCTCAGCAAGATGTTTCAGAGGGAGTTTCCCTTAGCCTTCCTCTGAAACAGAGAGAGTGTGACTTGCTCAAGGTCACCCAGTGGGTTTCCATGGCTGAGCAGGAATTTGAACTTTGGACTCCAGAGTTGTAGTCCAATGCCTAAACCACCACAGCTCAACTCAACATGATTTAAGGATATACTGTTGGAAACTGACAAAACTATCATATTGTGAATATCTGCAAAGATGTCATTCCAGAAATGAGTGTAGTTTTATGTTTGTATAAATTGTTCACTTTATGTACCTCAAAAATGATCTCTTACTGACATTTCTGAACACTGAAATTAATCACTCATCCTTTATTGAAAGGATTCAGGCAAGCCATTATTTTGTTTCAGAACTAGCCATCTTGTCACCAAAAATATTACCATGAAGTTAGAAATGTAAAAATAGTTGAAACCATGAATCCAGTAGAAGAGCCACAGTAGTCTATGTGTTTGTAGACATGTGTGCTCATGTTAATTGAATCCATGATATAATCATTATTATGTATTTGTTATAATTACTCAGTTGAAATGAGAATATGTGGAGCAGATCACACATAAAGACAGTGTAATAAATAGTTCTCGTTGAAATGAGAACTGTGCACTTGGTTATGTCAAAAATGCAAATACAAACTCTTTATGTACAAAGGTCTTTGGAAAATTAATTTTGTGATGATGTAAGTCCTTGAGATGTCATAAGAATTTTTTTTTCTTAGAAAAAGGAAAATAAAGTCTGTGAGATTTATGTAACTTCAGAATAAAGTACCATGAAATTTCTACATTTGTTTCCTTAAGGTTGTTTGATTACCACACCCGGGTCCCTGCACCTCCTCGTGCTGTAATTCCATTAAAACGCCCACGTGTAACAGTAACAGCAACTCGCAGAGGAAAGGGGGTGTTTTCCATGAAAGGGGGATCCAGATCTACATCAAGTGGAACTTCCTCATCAGGATCAAAATGTGAGTTCAGTATTATAACAAAAATAGTTTCCAGTATGCATCTGTGTTGCATAATGCAATGTGTATGGATATCTAGCTTACCCCACCCCTAAAGCTTTAAAACGCACATGTATTTAGATAGATGGACAATTTTTCCAAAAATATTGAAGTGAAAAGAAGTTTTCAGTGTACAGTGGGCAGCTTGTAGCTTTCCAGATGTTGAATTGAAAGTGCTATCTTCCCTCAATAATGGCTTTGCTAACTAAGGTTAATGGGAATTAAAATACAACAAGATCTGGAGGGTCCCAGCCTACCCACTCTTAATGTATGACAATCTAGTTGGTACTGTTTGGCTATTTGTTAGGGATGCATTCTTTAACACCACCGTTGTTACATTCATCTAATGCTTGGATGTTGTTGTTGGTCTTCAAGTTGCTTCTGACTTATGTAAAGCCCAAGGCAAACTTATCACAGAGTTTTCTTGGCAAGATTTGTTCAGAGCGGGTTTGCTATTTGCTTCCTCTGATGCTGAGAGAGTGTGACTTGCCCAGGGTCACCCCCTGAGTCTCCATGGCTGAGAGAGATTTGAACCCTCATCTCCCAGAGTTCTAGTCTAACTCTCAAACCACTAAACCACACTGGCTCATTACTTACATAAAGGTTTGCAATTCATTGGACTACAAACAGTTGTGCAGTTAATATCAGCCAGAAGTGAATTGGGTTTGCTGTTCCATAATAGTGTGGAAACTGTTCACCCATAATATCTGCATAGATTTCACAAATAAAAGGGTAGTACAGGAATATCTGGCTATTCTAAATGAATTAAGGTCTCTGGGGCCAAATGAACTACATTCAAGGGTGTTAAAAGAACTGGCAGAAGAAATCTCAGAACCACTGTCAATAATCTTTGAGAATTCCTGGAGAACCTGCGAAGTCTCAGCAGACTGTAAGAGGGCAAATGTATCAGTCTATTCTGCTTTGCTCAGATGTCACTTGAGGTACTGTGTCCATTTCGGGCACCACAATCAAGAAGGATACTGACAAGCTGGAATGTGTCTAGAGGAGAGCAACCAAAATGATAAAAGACCTGGAAACCATGCCCTATGAGGAATGGTTGAGGGAGCTGTGTATTTAATCTGGAGAAGAGAAAGTTAAGAAGTGGCATGATAGCCATGTTTAAATTTTCAAAGAGATGTCATATGGAAGATCAGGCAAGCTTGTTCTCTGCTGCTCTAGAGACTAGGCATGGAGCAATGGCTTCAACTACAGGAAAATAAACTCCACCTAAACATTAGGAAGAACTTCCTGACAGTAAGAGCAGCTTGACTGTGGAATAGCTGCCTCAGGGTGTGGTGGAGTCTCTTTCTTTGGAGATTTTTAAACAGGGGCAATATGAACATCTGTCAGGAATGCCTTGATTGTGTATTCCTGCATGGTAGGGGTTGGACTGCATGGCCCCCGTGGTTTCTTCTAACTCAATGATTCTATGAAATATGTATTCATTTATCAGACTGTATTCTGCCTCCCTCCAAAGATCTTGAGATAGTAGTGCACATGAAGTCATCACAATTTGATCCTTATAACAACCTTTTGACCTACTCAAGGTCCAGGGGCTTTCTTTATATGCACTATCTCAATATCTTTGGAGAGAATATAGTGTGGTAAGTAAATACATTATTTCATAGGTGTGGTGAAGAAATGCAGCCTATGAGCTGCACTTTCAGCATTATCAACCCCCCTGTGAAGCAATCTATCATAAAAGCAATATCTTATGTGCTTAATGGGTGTATGATTTGAACTTTGCTGTCCCCTGCACTATGGGACAATAGTAAAAGTTTCCATGTATAGGTTAGAAAGCAAATGAAAAGAAAGCAGATTGTCAGTCTTTGTATTTGAATGGGATCCTACACTACACTAAATTAAAGGAAATTTTAAAATGTATAAAATGAAGAATGTTATTTTATTTGTCTTTATTTGCTGACTACCATTAGAATGAAGCAACTCTTTCAACCAGGAGAAAGCAACAAGTACTAGTTCTTTATTATTCCATGTATTATTGCTGTATTTTTATTGCCATAGAAATGAGAAGGAGAAATTTGTAGATATTTTGTTTGGGTTTTGTTTGTTTGTTTTCTCCAGATTTTGTAAAAATAAAACTTGAGCAGTGTTGAGCAGAATGAGGGAGGGAGGGTGACAGATTTTGCTGTTTCATTTCTTGGACACACCCCTGATTTGACTCCCTTTTTTAGTTCATAACCATTTAGTTCATAACCATTAGTTCCAATCTCATCATATTTTCATGACATAAATATACAAGGCACATCTTCCAAATTTGAAAAACAGTAGCTCTGATCAACTGATGTCATTAAGCAATATTATCATAGTTTCCTTAGTTATAGATACCATGACCTTTTGGTTTTGCTCTTCCTTTAACACATATGTGAAAACTGTGGAGATTGGGTGAGTGCAAGGAACAACAAGGCTGGGAAGGTGTCAGTAATACTAAGAAATACAGTAATACTAAGAAAACGCTCATCAAATTGTTGGAATGAATATGGAAGTGTTAGTGTGGAGATGGGCTCTACCTGAACTGATGAGCCTGTTCTTCTTCTCTCTTTCCCAGGTGCCTCTCCCACCACCAGTTAATCCAGTGGTGGTATCCCTGATTTATTGAGGCATAAATCTATTAGCATAAATTCTATTTTAGTCCTGACTAGAGTAGAGCCATTGAACCCAATAAGTTTATCTATGTGCTGAGTCACCATTCAGTAATTGATTAAAGAGGTTTACCCTGGTTGGGACTATCCACCAGGATGCTAGTGAATATCAAGTCCTCCAGACTTGGACAGGCCACACAAGGACATCTTTGCAGAACAGAAGTGATGTTCTTGTCATTTTCATTTGCTATTTTTGATGATTTCTTGCTTTATTTAAGGTGGAGGCCCTATGAAACAGTGACTAAACTCCTAAAGGCCTCTGGAAACATGGTGTGCCTCAGGGTGTGGTGGAGTCTCTTCTTTGGAGATTTTTAAACAGGGGCAATATGAACATCTGTCAGGAATGCCTTGATTGTGTATTGATTGTGTATTGATTGTGTATTGATTGTGGAGTTTATGGTTCAGGGCCCCCACAAGCCTTCCACAAGCCTTCCACAAGGCTTCCACCAGGCCACCTGTGATCCCCAGACCACAGGGTTTATACTCTTAACAGAGGACTGAGCAGGCATGCCAGATACTTTGTGACATTCTTCTTCAATGTGGTGATAGGAATTGTTATGTCTCTTTAAATGAAGGCAGTTGTTTCTAAATCGATGCCTAATTTTGTCCCTTTGGTGATGCATTTCCTCTTCTTCCGTGAAGTATCAGTGTTCATCCTATAAGAAGGCCATTCAGTGAGAAAACTATTGTCCTACTGCATTGTAAAGCAGCTACACACCAACCCTTTTTGAAAGACATTTCCTTGACAAGCCATTGCAAACTGTAGCAAAAGGAACACAATGTGTGCTTTCAGGAGTCTGCCTTGTCACTGAAGAATATTAGAAACTCATTCACAAGCCAAGAGCTTACAGACAGGTTGAGACAGCCTGTATTTACCTGGATTGATGAAAACCTAACCCTCATGCACTGCAATGGAACGTTTTAGTCTCCCAGAATCAGTTTTCTTATATAATCTGCATATAACAAGAGTTGTCAGTGTAGGTAGTCTTTGCATTGTGACCTAAACAGGAAGAGGAAAGAAATAGTGATGTTACAGTCACATTGTCTGCATGTTATCATGAGATAGTTTAGAGAAAGGGTTTACAGCAGGGGTGAGGAAAGAAGTATTTACAGGTTGCATGTTGTCTCCATACAACCATTTTGAGGCCCCTAACACTTCCCAGTTTTTATCATGCTTTTGCCTCTCCAGGCCATTTTCATATGAGGAAAGGCCTATTTTGCAACAGGAAGTCACCCAAAAGTTTCTATTGCAGAAAGGCCTCTTCTGGGCCTGTAACGATCTGACCAAATTGCCTCCTCACAGCCCTAGGAAGTATGAGGGGCATTGGGGATATTTTTAAGTGAAATTTTTAGCAGGGATGGGAATACAATGTGGAGGACCAGCGTACTCCTTCAACCTCAGGCCAGCATGGAGGGCCAGTGTACTCCCCCAACCTCAGGTGGTTGCTCACACCTGTTTTACAGACTGTGAAAGTAGGTTCATCAAGCCACACCATCCAGAAGCCCTAAGCTCGCTGACAGGAGGAAAGACTGCAAAAGAAGAGCAATAAAATAGCAATTGAATAGCAGCCAAATTGGGTGGTTTGGAGAGAATAAGTCCAGTCAGAAAACTCTAGTCCCAGTTTAACATAATAGCTTTTCTTCCTTGCTTAAGGCTTATTGTTATTGGAGGCTTGCTTGTGTGCCCTTTAGAGTCCTATTGTTATTCTGTGTTTAGTCCCAGGTCTTCTGCCTGAACACATGGTCTCTGGGGGACAGGGCATCTGCTGAGAGGAAGTGAATCAGAGGCGTGGTTGAGGGAGGGGCTGTCAGTCACTAGCTCTCTATATAGCTGCAGCCCCCGTTCCCAGAGCTTGGCAAACAGGCAAGGCCAACAGGCATTTTGTGTGGGCATTTAACAGGGGAATTTTGAAGAGGAGGCCCAGAGCTCTGTTTCAGTGCCTGCTTAAGACTACTGAGTATGGTTAGTGAAGCAGCCCCTACAGTCTCCTGCTAAAACTATGGTATGTTAGCGTTCTTGCCAGAGGATGTAGGTAGCTACACCTGCAGCAAGTACAAGTGGGCTACCCTGTTGGGAGAGAGGTCCAGCAACTGGAGGCCTGTGTTTCGTCAGTATATTAGGGAGCATGAGAAACAGAGCAGAGCAGACTGTCCTGGATGAGGAATACACCAGGCATGTCTCTGAAGAGGAGATCAGTTCCTGAACACAGGATGTAAACATCTGAAAGAATGTGACACATAGAAATAGAAGGATCAGGGATCACCAAACTTGGTAAATCTGGATCTACAGAATCAATTGGAAGCTCTTTTGAATATAATAATGAGGAACAGGAACAAGAAAAACACTGTCAATCCTCAGACAATGGCCTTTTCCACATCAGGCAATTAGAACAGGGCAGTGCGTCCTCTCACGGAGGTCGTCTGCACCTTGGAGCGGACTAGGAGCGGACTACTTACCAAAGATCCGCACCACAGTCCACTCCAAAACGACCCCAACTGGTCCTCCAGCATGTTTTTGAAAGACTGGAAAAAACAGGTCTTTATTTTCCTGGAACGCGCCATTGCGTTCCTGCTCCCTTATGCAGATTTGCACCAATGCGAGCTTGGATTCTGTGGAGGGCGGGCTTTAGGTGTAGCAAACTTCAGTTGTTGGTCGGGACCCACGACCAACCGGAAGCCGCCATTTTGGAAGACGGAAGCCGCCATTTTGGAAGCCAGAGCAGTGCGGATCTACAGACCTCACGCTGCTCCGATTCATCCTGGACCAAGGAGGAGGCCTGAGGAAGAGCTTCAGGGACAGTCCACGTTGCTTCGGACCCCAGAAGAAGTGGTAGGTAACAGCACGGAGCAATTCCCTCGCCTTGTGCAGAAAGGGCCAATGTGTAAGTGACCTTGGAAGATTCAGCATGCAGAATGGCCCCTGCCAATCCCCAGAGGAATTGTGTTGTGGTTCTGTTCCCTGCTGAGGGGAACAGAAGCAATGATTTGCAGGTCTGGAAGAATGTCTCAAAAGGTGCACTATCTTTCTCAGGCAAAAATCTGTAAGAAAGGGTGTGTGCCTCTGTGTCAGAGGTTGATGAGACTCCTCAAGCCCACTTACTTTATTACCCCTTCCTTTTGGACCATGTGAGAACCAATGACACTGCAAGGCATAGCCTTCAGAAGATTGCAAGGGATCATGAGGCTCTGGGTAGGAAGCTGAAGGACATTGATACACAAGTTGTCGTTTCATCTCATCTCCCAGGTGAAAGACATGGCCCAGAAGGGGAGAGAAGAATAGTGGAAGTGAACAAATGGAACGGTTTGGTTTCTTGGACCACGATCTGCAATTTCACAGAAATGGACTTCTGTCAAGTGATAGGTTGCACCTCACAGCAGTTGACAGAAATATCTTTGCAAAGAGCCTCACAAACCTGATCAGTGGAGAGAGGCTTTAAACTGAGTTATGTGGGAGAAGGAGACAGTACACCTGAGAGCAGAAGTTCATCAAGTACTCAAGAAAATAACACAAGTATTACAGCAAGAACTAGGTAAATAGTACAAGAACCCAACAATGGGAGGAAAAACCTTAAATAAGCAGCTGAGAGAATGATTCATGGTATTAGATGTCTCAACACTAATGGACAGAGCATGGGAAATAAACAAGATGAACTTGAACTCTTAACACAGGAAAGCAAATATGTTATAATAGGCATCACTGAAACCTGAGTCTCATGATTGGAATGTAGTAATAGAGGGGTATGACCTACTTAAGAGAAATAGACCAAACAGGAAAGGAAAAGGAGTAGCATAATATATCAAGGATGCTTACCCTGTGAATAGATCCATGACTTAAATCCTGAAAGCCAGATTGAGAGCACCTGGGTAAAAATCAAGAGGGAGATAAATAACAGTGATGTTATTATGTGAGTCTACTATAGATCCCCAAGACAGACTGAGGACTTGGATGATGCCTTCCTGGAACAGATGACCAAGCATCAAGAAATGAGAGATGTAATAGTAATGGGAGATTTCAGCTATTCTAATATTTGTTGTAAGTCAAATTCTGCCAAAAATATAAGGTCCAACAAATTCCTCACTTGCCTTGCAGGCAATTTCATTGTCCAGAAAGAAGAAGAGGCAACAAGAGGATCAACTATTTTAGATCCGATCCTAACCAAGAATGATAACCCAGTTAATGGGGTAGAAGTGGCACAATCCTTATGTGGGAATGACACTATTCTCTTGGAGTTTGTTATACAGCAGAAAGGGGAAGCCAGGCGTAGTCAGACACACATTCTAGACTTTGAGGAAGTTGATTTCAGTAAACTTAGTGAAATACTGAGTTTGATCCCATAATCAGGAATACTAAAAGAGAGAAGGGTGTTCATGATGGCTGGGACTTAAAAGTGAGATATTGAAGGCACAATTTCAAACAATTCCAGTGAAGAGGAAGAACAGGAGGTGTCTAAACAATCTAGGATGGATGTCTGAAGAACTTTCAACTGAGCTAAGATTTAAAAGGCACATGTATAGGAAATGGAAGAGGGGAAGATTTACCAAAGAGGAATTCAAATGTATAGCCAGCATGTGTAGGGAGTAAGTCAGAAAAGCTAAAGCACAGAATAAGCTTGGGCTTGGTAGAGAAGTTAAAACAGTAAAAAGACCTTTTTACTGACAAAAAGATCTTTGTCAGTAGCACAAGGAAGAATAAGGAAATGGTAGGGCCACTGCATGGAGAAAATGACAAAATGCTAACAGGGAACAGAAGAAAGAAAGAGCTACTTGATATCTTCCTTACCTCAGTCTTCTACCAAAAGGAAAACAGTGCTCAACCTGAGGAAAATTGAGCAGCTGATGCAGTAGAGGAAATGCAGCACAGAATAGGTAATGAAGTAGTGCATGAATATTTGGCTACTCTGAATTAATTCAAGTGTCCCAGTCTAGATGTACCACATCCAAGGGTGTTAAAAGAATTGGCAGAAGTATTCTCAGAACCAGTGACAACAATCATTGGAAATTCCTGAAACAGGAGAAGTCCCACCGGACTGGAGAAGGGAAAATGTTGTTCCCATTTTCAGAAAAAGAAAAAAGAGGACTCAAACAATTACCACCAGTCAGCCTGACATCAATACCAGGAAGGATTCTACAACAGATCATTAAACAGACAATCTGTAAGCACTTAGAATGGAACACTGGGATCAGTAAAAGTCACTGTGAGTTTCTCAAAAACAAGTCACATCAGACCAATGTTATCTCTTTTTTTAACAGAGTTACGAGCTTGATAGCCAAAGGAAATACTGAATGTAGTATATCTTGATTGCAGTAAGGCATTTGACAAAGTCCCCCATGATGTGTTTGCAAACAAGCTAGTAAAATGTGGACTAGATAATGCTGCTGGTTGACAGACCAAATGCAAATGGTACTCGCAAATGGTGCTTACCAGTGTTTCCTCTTCATCCTAGAGAGAAGCGACTAGTGGGATGCCATAGGATTCTGTCCTGGGCTCAGTGTTATTCAACATCTTTATCAGTGATTTGCGTGATGGAAGAGAGGGTATGCTTATCAGATTTGCAGATGACATCATATTAGGAGGGCTAGAGAATACTCCAGAGGACAGGATTGGAATTCAAAATAACCTCAACAGATTAGAGAGCTGGGCCAAAACTAACAAAATGAAATTCAACCGGGAAAAATGTAAGGTTCTACACTTAGGAAGAAAAAATGAAATGGGTGATACCTTGCTTGACCATAGTACATTTGAAAGGGATCTAAGAGTCTTAGTAGACCACAAACTGATCATGAATCAACAGTGTGATGTGGCAGCTAAAAAAAAAAAGGCAATTCTAGGCTACATTAATGGGAATATAGTGTCTAGTCGAGGGAAGTAATAGTACCACTCTGTTATGCTTTGGTCAGATGTCACCTGGAATATTGTATCCAGTTCTGGGCATGGGCATCAGAATTCAAGAAGGATGTTAACAAGCTGGAACCTGTCCAAAAAAGGGACCAAAATGGTAAATGGCATGGAAACTATACCATATGAGGCATGGTTTGGGGAACTGCATATGTTTAGCCTAGAGCAGGGGAAGTTAAAAGGTGACATGATAGCCATGTTTAAATATTTGAAAGGATGTTTTATGGAAGATGGAGCAACATTATTTTCTCCTGCTTTAGAGAGTAAGACATAGAGCAATGACTTCAAATTACAGGAAAAGAGATTCTACCTAAACATTAAGAAGAATTTCCTGATAGTCAGAGCAGTTCAATAGTGGAATACAGTGCCTTGGAATGTGGTGTAGTCTCCTTCTTTGGAGGTTTTTAAACAGAGGCTGGATGACCATATGTCAGAAGTGCTTTGGTTGTTTATTTGGGCATGGCAGGAGGTTGGACTGAATAGCCTTTGTGGTTTTTTCTAACTCTATGATTCCCACTGCTGGAGAATATATTTGATATTCCTCAGATCCACAATACATTCTATATGGACTTTGGAAATTGCTGTGTCCAGTTGTTTTCCCATACAATCAAATAAAACATGGCAAAAACATCTTTATGAACCAGCTCACTTTTGTCATAGAGGGCTGTGGTATTCCTGCTGTGTCTCTGGTTGAAAAACAGTGCTATGCCTCTGACAAATATTTACCCATGACCTTAGTAATCACACATTGTTAGGACCGTGAATATTATCAATATGGGAAATTCTGATGGTGAATCCTGCGTTATTGCTTATGATACAGGTTTTATATTTGTATTAGGGACTGGCTAAGCAAAAACAGAACAAAACCCTGATTTAACAGGTTTTTAAAAATGCATTTAGTGAGTGCACCAAGATTAAAGACTGATTTCTAAAGAGTTGTTCATAAATTACAGAGAAGTCAATCACTCTTTTTCTTTCTTCATTTGTACTGAAAATATGTCACAGCAGATCTTCCCTGCAGTGAGATCTTTGATCTCCAGAAGTCATTAGGGGTTCACAGTGGGTGAGATTTGCAAGTCCTGCTTCACATATTAGAGTAAAAGTGGAGAAGATAGCCATTTGCTTGTCATTTTCTTCTTCTTTGTGACAAATGAACCTATACTTAGAGCCGAAGCTTAGTGCTATTAAAGCAAGACTCAGCTGAAGACATTTTCCTGGGAAAGTTTCTGAAATCTTCTTTTTCTGAGAAGAAAACCAGTTCTCAGAATGTTTCCTTTTTATGAGGCTGCCACTGTCTCCCCACGCACCCACCCACACCTCTCCCATGCACACGCAATGTCCCAGAGCACTGCTAAATCCAGAGTGCTATAGAGAATGAATGAAGGTATCCAGCCAACTGACATAGTGGCTACTGCTGTCCTTTGGATCAGCAAAAACAGCAACAACCAAAACCTTCCTGTTAAAAAAAGAAAGAAGCTGTGCAAATCACTGATAATGGTGAGCCTCACTCCTGAGAAACTGTTGAAGAGCATTGTCATCCACCTGGGTCACATTTTTCTGCCCCCAGAAAAACAAGAGACTATTTACACACAGAACTAGTTAAAACAGATCAGAAGAAATAGATTACCACAGTGGAAGAACCAGCAAATTACATTGTGATGAGACACAGTCTCATTGTGGTGAGACACTTGCTTTAAGGCAGAACTTTGATCTCTTTGAATTAGGTTTGCGCATTATGTATATACAATGGCAAAAAAGAGATACACTTTATACACAGAACCTCAAAATACACTGGGGAAGTCAAAATGTGTTTTGAGCAGGCTGGGGAGAGAAATGATTTTTATACTTCACTTCCTCTTGGAATTGGTTCCTCTCTCATATATTCAGCTGGCAAACCTTAGAGGATGATGGGAGGAAAATATTTTGCTGATTTAAAAAAAAAGACGATGCTTTGTAGGCATCTAAAGAATAACAATTATTCATTTAACAAGTTTATTGTTTATCTCGACAGAAAAAATTCTAATCTAGGTGGCATTTTATTATGCCATTCTATCATCTTCCCCAATTAAAATATTCATTCCTTTTTTATATAACTGTATATTACTAGTAATAAAAAAAGAACACTAGTTCGTGGCTTGCATCCATGTGGACTACATAAAACCTGATAACTTTTCAGGTTCACATTCTTGTTAGGTCGTCGCCCTTAGGTATGCCCTGCAATAAGAGATAAGAGGTGGTTTCTGAGACAGCCTGGTCCAAGTTGTTTAGGGCCACTGCTACCAACACCTTAAATTTGGTCCAGTAGCATATAGGCTGCCAACCAGTTTAGCTTTCATTTAACTTTTGCTAGTAGTGTTAGGTGTTGTATATAGTGTAGGTTTCTCATCCTTATGCCTAAACACCCTAAAGGCACCAGATCCTGTCTGATCTTTGAAGCTAAGCAGGGTCATCCCCAGTTAGTACTTTGATGGGAGGTGTTGCACCAGGTGCTGAAAGCTACATTTCAGAGGAAGAGACTGGCAAAACCACCTTTGAATAAGAGACTGGCAAAACCACTTTTGAGTATTCCTTGCCCAAGAAAACCCTGTGAAATTGATGAGGTCACCATAAGGTGACAGGAGGACTTGAAGGCACATACATACACGTTCCTACCCTTGC
The DNA here is from genome assembly GCA_948474755.1 of Ctenosaura bakeri. NCBI lineage: Eukaryota > Metazoa > Chordata > Lepidosauria > Squamata > Iguanidae > Ctenosaura > Ctenosaura bakeri. The sequence continues at coordinate 90,968 of CAOLHI010000394.1, forward strand.
ATTGATCAGAAGTGACTAGCAACTCAAACATAGGTGAAGAAAATTGTTACCCTGAAATTCTCAGGGGTCCCCGAGGGACTCCTTAATATGCTCCACGTGATGGGGAAAGTAAACTCAACACAGCACAAGCAATAGCAATGTGAGAGGCAGGGTAACCTAGCAAGATCTTTTACCCAGTTTTTACAGGGTCAGGCCCAGACAGAAATCACACAAAAAGATCCAATGAATGACTTTATTGAACGGAAATATCATGCATTAACGCATACACTCACACACACACCCCTCCAAGGGCTGAATTAAAATAACGAGTGGAAATAAGATAGCGGGATTGTTAAAGGATTCGTGGTTTGGGCGATACTGCACGTTTTCCTGAAGTCCTTGGTCTGGAAAGCAGCAAAAGAAATGGAACTCAGCGAAGAGACGCTGAGGAGATCACACGGCTGTCAGGAGGGGGGAGCAATCAGTTGGTTTGACCAGGAGGTATCCAAAGTACTAGTCAAAAACAGGGACTATTTGTAGGAAAAAATTTACCTTGAGGGCAAATCCTCTCCTGGAGAGAACAAAGGGGACAGCAACGGAAAATAACTTCACACTGGCACCTTCTTTGATATAGGAAGATAACAAGGTGTCACCCAAGTATCAGCATCTTCTGCCGCTTTGGGTTGCAGTGTGAGTTTATGTAGATGATCCTTGTCTGATAAGATTTTATTGCTTCCAGAGCCCAACTTTGTGGGGGAAAACTCTTAATCCCTTCAAGTTGTCTCCTTAAAGGCTGAGGACCTTTTGTCCATGGTGGGTTGGCACAGCTTGAGGTCTCCTGTGGCTACGTGACAGGGGAGTTTACTGTCCTGACCTGGTTCTTCCGATCATACAACCGTTGTTGCCTACGCACTCATCTGGGTAACCTCTCTGGTGGGTTAGATTATGTTTTATATCAAAGTTGTAGACCCCGGGACAGGGTTTACCAAGGGGGCAACAAAATGTTTATGCATAGATTTCAGGGGCTCAGCACTTGCCCAACTGTAGTACATGAGATGTTTCTCTCAATCTCCTCTTCCCTTTCTTCAGCATTCTGCACATGCTTGGTAAGTGTTTCTTTCAAAGAAGGACACTGCAGTACTTTCACTGAACCATTCAGCAACTGTATCTCACCCAAGCTCTTAGCATACAAGTAGGCTAGAGTTCTCATAGTCTTCACAAGTCCTTTAAGCTTGCTAAAAGGTTGTGGGAGTTACAGGCCAAAGACATCTGGAGGGCCACCCTAACACTTCAGATGTCAGGAAGAGAACAGTTATATGAGATCTTCAGCAAAGGCAATAGTTTACTTCTTCAAGGTGAGGCGCAAAAAGACCTTTCTTTTAAATGCACACAGTAGAAGGCAGCCATCAGACTTTCCTGCCCACTCTCTCTCTGTCTCTCTGCACAGGCAAAGTAAGCAAGAATACATCTCAGTTTCATACATGAATTTTATGAAGAAATGCAAAAAAAAAAAAAATAGTACAGGATGGTCAGTTTCTAAAAGTAGCAAATGGTCTGCTATAAGTAGAGCAAAGAAATTAATGTTCCTAATGAGCTTGAGGGATTTGCTTCTTCCTCTGAATCTGACTAATTGCTGACCAATGTTTTTTATTAAATCCAGTGGCTTGAAAAAGACATCTTTCCATCTTCAACAGATCTTCTCTTTAAAATCATTCATGTAACAGCTTGTTTATAGTTTACTGTCTAAAGCTGCAGCAGATGTAGAGCGCTGGATCGATGTTCCATAATCAACTTACTTTCTGCCAGAAAAGATGAAACAGATGTTCCTAGAATATTTGTATATGTAAAATTGCATATGGGGAAAATACTAAACAGTTTTCTCATTATTCTGTTTATGATTCAGATTAGACAGCTGGGAGCAAAGTATTGTTTTCATATATCAGTTCTGCCTTTGTAGCTACTAGCCAGGTTTTTCATCTCAGTATGTAAGATACTAAATAAGGTTCTATTGAAAGAGAGAGAAAAATATGTGCCAAAAGAAGATTTCAGCACGCAGACTGATAATTGCACTTATGACCAGGTTAAGTTAAAGTGAGGCAGTTTGCACAAACATGCCCATATAAGTGTTTTTCCAAATATTTTATCAAAAGTTCAAGTTTCCTTCAGCAATGACATCAGAAAACTAAATTTTATTGGCTGTGTAGTGTCTTGATGTCATTCCATTCACTGCAAATATTTTCAATTACTGTATTATTTTTTATTATTCTCAAGAAGAAAATTGTAATTTACTATTTATTTATTAAAGTATTTGTTTATTGCCTCTCAGCCTGCCTGAGGTGATATATAACAGACAAAAATGTTATTTAGAAATATACCAAGACAATTTTAAAAGACACGTGGAATTAAAACACCATCAGAGACAAATCCTGGTTTTAAGGTCCAGATGCCTTACAAAACAACACAGTCTAAACTACCTCCTGAAAACTCAAAAAGGAACTGCCAACCGGACTTTCCTTAGAAGGCAGTTCCACAACAAAGATACAACAACCGAGAAGCCCTGTCATTCATACTCACCAGCCTGTCCTCTCAGGTTGGCGGAAAATACAACAGGGCTTCCATTAAGGATCACAAATTCCAGGCAAGTTTATATAGGATAAGGCAGTTCTTCAGATATCTTGATCCCAAGCTGTTAAGACTTCGTAAATCAGGAACTTGAACTGATTTTAGGAGCAAACTGCAAACCAGTGCAATTGGTACAAGTTTCTGGGGGAATAAAAATTTTAATCATAGGCATGGCAGGAATACAGTCAGCTCCTCACCTTTGTGGGTTTAACTTTCACAAATTTGATTATTTGTGAGTTTCTCCAACTATCCCCCCCACCCAGTGCTTCTTTTCCAGGGCAGCCTTCTCTCATAGCAGCTCCAAGCAGGCCACACAGCCCTTTAAAATCCTGCCGTTGGTCCCCCTCCTCCCCCACCAGCCACTGTCTGGTCAGCTAAGGATGGATTGCAGCCCAATTTCTCAGCAGTACAAACCCTCTTCCAATGTTCCATACAAACCCAAGGAAAGATATGGATGAAAGAGAGGAAGTATAGGGCCACTATGCTAACCAACCCCCTTTCCCTGACAAGGTTTGGATCGGGGTGCCAGCTCTCCCTACTATGCCTTGGCCCCTTTCCCACAGACACACAGATACATTTTCATAGTCATGTTTTTTCCACTTTTGCCGGTGTCCTATGCCCCTAACCCTAGTGAATGTGAAAAGCCAAGAGTATTTTTCAGCCTTCTCCCTTGAAACCCAGAATTGAAATAAACAAATATTTTTTCATGACACTGGCTTACACATTTAAATTCCAAAGTTGCAACATGTTTCTGTTCTAACTAGTATGAAATTTGCTATTTTCATATTCACACGTGAATGAGGGCAACCAAATTGTAGAAGGCCCGGAAACCATGGTATGAGGAACAGCTTAGGGAGCTGGTTTTGTGTTTAGCCTGAAGATTGAAGGTTAGAGGTGACATGATAGCTATGTTTAAATATCCAAAGGGTGTTATATGGAAGATGAGCAAGCTTTATCGTCTCTCCAGAGACTAGAACATGGAGCAATAACTTCAAAATTCAGAAAGAGATTCCATCTGAACATTAGGAAGACATCCTGATGGTAAAGCAGTTCCAGAGTGGAATGTGCTGTCCTGAATATGGTGGAGTTCTTGGAGGTTTTGAAACAGAGGCTGGATAGCCATCTGTCAGAAATGCTTTGATGGTGTATTCCTGCATGGCAGAGGGTTGGACACATGGCCCTTGTGGCCTCTTCAACTCATGATTCTATTTATAAAAAACAGTCAAAATATATCACCATAACATTGCAGAGAAAGGATTTCTTATATGTGCAAAGATGAAAATCAAAAAATGGAGAGAGAGATGTACTCATTTCAAGTCCAATTCACTCATAAAGAAATAATATGAAGAAATAAAATATGCTGTTTCCTTTTTAAGTAATAGATTGTGCTTTGTATTAAATTATGATTTTCATGATTTGTGTGTATTTTTATGTTACTCTTTTTCTTCCACCCCAAGTGAAGTCAGATGAGTCAAACAATCAAGAAGGAATTAACTCAATCAAAACAAAAATGACTCTGCTAGGAGACTAGAGAAGATTGAAGCAGCAGAAGGCTGAAGCAGGTAGGTGAAAATGATCTATAGCTTTGGCAGCTTATTAAACAGTGAATTAATCCATTGCAAAGTGATCAATCATCTGTCAGTGCTTGGGAAGGATAAATTTTGGAGATACTCTATTTTCAAATGTAGGACTAGAAGGAAGCTTTAAAAAGTTCATTACTCTGAACTCCATACCACTGACAAGTGGTTTAGACTGAGTTTATATGTTTTAGGGTACATTTGTACTGTTGTGGTGGTGGTGGTGGTGGTGGTGTGCCTTCAAGTCATTTCAGATTTATGACAATCCTAAGATGAACTTATTGCAAGGGTTTCTGGGGCTGAGTGAGATGCACCCAAGGTCACCCAGTTAGTTTCCATGACCAAGCATCATAGTCCAACACTCAAACACCACACTGGCTCCCAGTCTGTACCATGCTACAGTGAGTAAGTCCTATTGAGTCAGTGACCTATATTCAGTTGTTAGTTCCAAGCAGACCATTTGAATCAATGGGATGGTGGATAAGTGTTGACTTTTCATTCAGCACTATATTCAGTGCATCTGTTTTAGTTGGGACTACAACTGAATTTGTTCCAAAAAAAGGCTTATTTCTGTGTAGATACATGCAGGATTGTGCTATAAACCCCTGATTTACATATATGTCCACTCATTATAATCTCTTCCTTTGACTATATGTAGAACATCCAAGATTTAGCCCCTGAAGTTTCCACTAAAAAGGATCATGTTACCGATAATGGGGAATATTCTCCATTAACTGTGAAGAGCCATATCTATTATAGCCAAACTTTTTTTTAAAGGGGAATCTAGGGATTAGAGGGTCTTTGGCACTTAAACTGAGGGCCATAGTTTCCTCACCCCAGCTTTACAAGGACAGGTTCTCCTTTTGGATGAATAACCAATAGTCTCTTTTTCTTCTGTCACTGTAACTTACTTTCTAAGTGAGGACAATAATTCAAGCACACTAAGCTGTTGCTAAACTGTGTAAACATAATGATGGTCTTGAATACATCCCTCAGTTCACATAGAGGGTGCTATCTGGGAAGAACATAAAAGAGCCATGCTCACCTGTCTGCAGAAGTTGCCTATACTTCTGTTCAGCCTATGGGGTTCAGATGTTCAGATGACTTTTGCTGAAAATTAACTTCCCAAAATTTGCACTAAAAAAATTGGGCCAGACTCTCGCTACTGGTGTAATTCCAGAGAGCTTTGATAAGCAGTACGTGCAGTTCTGTGTATCTTCTTCTGTCATAATGTTAACACAGCTTAGACATGTTTTAATAAAAGCAAAGTCATGAAGATGCGAAATAAAGCATGCTCCTTCCACTAAGCCTGGAATAGAAAATCTCCATTACAGAGGAGTCAACATAAAAGCAATTATTATGCAAAAGAGCCTCAATGAGAGCTGAGATGAGAGTCTAATTGTCACGTTTGGTGAATTCATTCAAATACAAATCAGATCTTAGAGAAGCTGTTGATGTGCACTGAATCCTAGACAGATATAAAGATATCTCAAAATACATTTTTACCATTACAACAGACTCAGAAACCTGCCTTGCATTGTGTCAGACCATTGGTCCAACTGAAGGTGATCACTTGTTCCAAGGAAGCGACTGCTCACAAAGAGACCTTACTTGGGGCCAGGCAGTCTCCCTTGTGGTCTCAAGATATAGCATCACTCCCACAGGCCAAGAGGAAGTCTGGCATCCTTATCAGATTCTGAACTCATGCTGTTCCTCTGCAGAGGTATAGTGCTCTGAAACCTTGAGTGTCCTGGATACACAGGGCCACCCAGGTTTTTTCAATGAAGGAATCCTGTGGTGTGAGCATGGCAGGAAGGTCTGTATGTGAGTTCCAGGACTGGCAAATGGGATCATTCTGTTTTGACTGTGTGCCCGTCTGGTTGCTACTGGTGGCTTCCATGGCACTGAGCAGATGATTCTGTTCCAATTAGTCAGAACTTTTCAGGAGATATTCAAGTTGCTGAATCTATTTTAGAGGTAGGGTTCAGCACCTCAGATAGCCCTTTCAATGTTAGACTATGTCAGAATGGATTAACCATCACACTTACAGAGAAGCCACCTGTTGTCAAGGGAACAAATAACTAGAGGTCAAGGCTTTTCTTGATCTGCCCCAGTACATGACCCTTTTTCCTTCTTTGGAATCTTTGAAGGGCATTTAACATTATATTACTTGAATAAAATGAATTGCTAGATACAGGAAATTCAACCTCTATGTAAAAGTGTGCATGTTCTCCTATAGATATTCAACTGCTGTTCACTATAACAGTGCCAGTGAATGGTAAAAAAGCAGGCATTTTTATGGTGGCAATCATTTTGAATTTCTAAAAATTCAACTATCATCTTGAAGCAGTGGGAAGAGGGAATGATGGCTGCTCTGCTTCTTCCCCTCTCCCAGTCCAAATAATCCATTTCAGCCTTGAAATATAATAGAAACAAGGCAGCCAATTTTAAGGTGAGTGAAATGATCATGAGATGATCCTTGTTAATTGGTGCTGCCTTAGTTTCTGCGCAGAAACCCCTGAGATATAGAAATCATACTCATTTCAACTATGAATTATTAAAACGGGTCTAGACAGACAGTTTATTTCTTGTCTTTTTATTTCTGTGCCTTGAATTCCCTGTCTTAAATTAGCTGAGAAGTGTTTATGTTGAGCTCAAGAATATACTTTATGAATTGGTTACATCTTCCTATGCCTGTTGTTGCCAACTTTAAAGCAAATAATTAATTAGCAGAAAACGACCTTGGAGTATAAACACATACTTTCCTGTTCTTTTATAATTTCCATAAAATGAGTGAAACAGACCTTAGTGATAAATACAAAACATAATGAAATCTTTCACTGTTGACTGTATGTTTACAGTGTTTTATGTAAGCACCCCCTGCTGCAGTCTGTCTAAAAAAATTTGCCATTTAAAAATCAGTTATTTCCAAGTTATTTCATATCATAGTAAACTTACTTTTTGTTTTTTCAAGGAGGACCAGAGGTAGCCCTTCAGGTACTTAAAAAGAATTGGGATTGTATGCTTGTAGTTGCACCTTTCAAGAATATATCAACTACATCTGGCCACAAATGAGACAAAGTGAAGCGGTATAATGTATTATGAAGGAAATTTTACTTCATTGTTCACTCTTGTTTTGTTTCATTCAGTGCAACCCTAATGTATATTAACCCTCTAGTTCCAGACCAGGATGTTTTAGTCCTAAAGAGTACTATTTTGCTGCAAAATCTACACATAAGCCTGATGTGGCATTGTCTTCTGAACAGTTGTTTTTTCCAAAAAATTCTAAAATGTCAGCCACTTGCCACATATGCATTCTGTGTGATGTTTTGTTTTGTTTTATAAACAAAACAGTGCCAGTACAAAAGAATGTTCCAGTCTATTGCTTTTTTGTTCAGCTTATGGGGATGCAAGGGAGTTGGAGGAACAGGTTTGTACCTTTGATGTCTTGCAGGGGCAGATGCTAATAATTCCACCCACCCCAGCATTGTAGATGCCTAGGCTGAGGAGCCAGTACTTTAGTTCTGATTGTGCCAGACAGGGAAGATCCAAAGCCCCTCCATCTATATTCTGCTTTCCCAGGATCCAAATCTATGTGTACACCTTGAATTGCTTAGACTACACATAGGTATAGTGTGACATTTGGACCAGTTCTTAAGAGATCAGTGTAATGTTGGAGGTGGGATGCAGCACTGGGAAAGAAGTCAGACATCATATCCGAATATTATATACATAACTTTCAGAGTACCAAAAAGATATCTTTGGATTATAGCCCTGGTCCTAGATAACACGTGATAAAATATGGTTTGCTGCCATCTACCACCATTCAAATTCTGGGGGGAGAAACTGAGCAGCATTCTGCTTTTTTCTCATAGAAGCCCAAAAGAAACAAATAGAAGACAGCGCAGAGTTGATCCAAGAGGAGTGCATATCGGAGAATGCTGACAACTCTACAGAAGAGCCTATTGAAGGAGGCCTGGATGGAGATGGAGAAGAGATGACTGATGGCATAGAGGAGGATTTTGATGAGGATGGAAGTAATGAGCTGGTAAGGAATGCATTGTGATAAGGGTGACAATGCATGTAAAAGTACAGCAATAACCATACTGTTAAAATACTAAAGTTCTGTTTAGGAGTGTGTTACTGAGAAGTTCTGAAATGATGGCTTTTTGTACATGTGCAATTTGTATTTCCTATTCATGATGGCATCTTGTCTGATCTATCCTGTGTTGTAGAAGGCTGTGCAGGGCATCTAGGAACAAAAGGGTCCTTCAGTAGTAAGGGTTGCTACCTGCCTTTAATTGTCATTGAAGTATAAAACCTCTATGTCTTCTGCCCTAACGGATTAAAAATAGTTACCTTCACACAGTGTGCCTTTGGCCTTCTACAGTCTTCCTAAGAAACCCTGCCTTACAATGAGAGAAAGTGGTGTGACTGCCATGATTTGTAGACTGAGTGCAAAGGTTAACCTATAGCCAAGGTAAGGGCCAAGCATGTTGTGTTAAAGTCTTCAGTAATCATTGGACCAATGTCCCCAATATTTAGCTAATTTCTTCCTTTTCTCTGTTGTTTCCAAGTTTCCTTGCCTCTCTCCATCTTTCATATTGTCTTAGGGCAAGACAAAGTTCAAGGAGAGTGTGTTCCTGAGCTCCCTATTCTATATTCTGTTTTTGAAGTGCTATCTCCATTTGTGCAGTGCTCCAGAGTCATTAATGACAATTTAGCCAGCCTTTAGTCAGCCATCTTTGAATACGTCACTCTTGGAGCATGATGTTGTGACCTTAAGCCATTCCAAACTAAAGCCAAAAGGAGTGTCCAAAGGCAACTGAATGGCAGGATGACCTGTGTCCATTCTGAGTTTCAAAATAGCCATGACCATCCTCAGTGAAGGAAGGGTTCACAGGGTCCCACCATCTAGCCAAACCTCACATTCATTGGCCATGTGAACAGGATGTACATATTTTATCTGTATAGAATCCACATACAATAGATAGAGAGATAGAAAGATAAATAGTCAGTCAAGCATAGATGTATGTGTAGAGGATTCCTCCATGTAATCGACATCAAAAGATTGTCAGGTTTACTTCCTATATGGTGAAGCTCTACGTGCATATATGTCACACAATGGCAACATATATACCCAGCATGTATATGTACCCACATGAACCTGGGACAAGTTAGTTTTTCAGCTGCAACACATAGAATTCTCCAGCTAGCATGCTAGCTGGCAAATTCTGGGACTTTCAGCCCAAAATTGTAATATTTCCCAGTTCCATATGCACGTCACATGCATCTGACAGACCGAAAAAAGAACTGTTTAAAATCAAACGTGCCCAGTTCTGCTACAGTTATTATCCCAGAATACAGAATCAAGCCGCTGCTTGACTTGAAAAGAGTTGAGCCTTTGTTAAAATTCAGATTGAACACTTTAGATTGTTCAGCAGTTTTACTGTATTAGTGTTGACAGCAAACATTCATAAAGTGCTCAGTGGCGCTTACAAAACACCTATCACTTCCCCCTCCCTTCCTCCTTTCTCCAGGGACCTGAAATGCGTCTGAGTCAGAGCAGAGACAAACAGTAGTGACTAGGAGCAGTAAGAATATTCACAATTATCCATTTTCAGGTAGAAAGCAGGGTTTCCAATCAGTCAGGAAACCACGTTGGGAACAGTGGGACATTTGTACAGTTTTCCTCGGTATTCAAATGTCCTTGAGTACTGCAGTGGAATTATACTGCAGAGAAATATCTGTGGTGTTTTTTAACAGGAAAAAAAAACAAGTTTTCTATACAGAAGATGAAGCTTCCGTGCAAGAAAGATGTTTTCTCCCTAGAAGAAATATTTTGGTATATCTGTTTAAAAAGCCAAGTATGTATTTCTCAGTAGAATAATTCTTCTGCAGTACTTTGGAATGTTTGACTTTGGGAGCATCTCACACTCTCAGCCCCAGAAAAAAACTTGTATGATAGGGTCACTTCAGAGTTGCCGTAAGTCTGAAATGACTTGAAGGCACAACAGTGACAACACTGTGGGGATATATTCATTTTCTCCCATAGGAATGAGAAAACTACCATAATTATTCATACTCATATGCAAAGGTGTAATAGTCAAGGATTTACATCCCAAGATATAGCTGCATGTGATTCTCATGACTCAGCAGAACATTTTTTCCCCCACTGTAGATAGGAATGGCACCAGAACCCATGATGGGAAACATCTGCTCTATGTATTTTCTACTGCTCTTCTAAGCTTCCACTGCTGCCTCCTTCTAAATCAGTGGTTCTCAACCTGGGGGTCGGGACCCCTTTGGGGATCGAACGACCATTTCACAGGGGTCGCCACTCCTCAATCCTGCCCCCCTTTTAAAAGAAGGTGACCCCTGCACTGGGAGGAAGGGAGGAGGGGAGGCATGCTGCCTGGTGAGAAAGCACTAGAGGAGCCTGAGGTGGTGCCGGAGGTGCGGAGAGTGGGAGGAGAGAGCTGGAATCTGAATGTTAAGGCAGAGGTGAGGACACCAAGAGGAGAGAGGTGGAGCCGGAGCGTTAAGGCAGAGGTGAGGAGAGGAGACCCCGCGCTGGCGGGAGGGGAGAGGAGGCGTGCAACCGGGCGCAGCCAGGCGCTACTTGGATGCTCGTGCCTGCACCACACACACACACACACACACACGGAGGGCTTCCCCTTCAGCGTTCCCTTTCCTCTTCATGCCGGCTTGCAGAGTCAGAGTTGCTTGCCGGGGCGAGTGAGCAGCCGGGCACTGCTTGGACGCTTGCACCTGCACCACACACACACAGACACACAGATGGAGGGCTTCCCCTTCAGTGTTCCTTTCCCCTTCATGCTGGCTTGCAGAGTCAGAGTTGCTTGCCGGGGCGAGTGAGCAGCCAGGCGCTGCTTGGACGCTCGCGCCCGCACCACACACACACATACACACACACACACACAGAGGGCTTCACATTCAGGGTTTATGGCGCTGCAGCGGGACGGCTGGGAGGTAAGACCCCGTCCCCTCACCCTCTTCACCTCACACTCATTCATGCCGGCGAACAGAGTTGCTTGCCAGGGCGAGCGAGCAACTGGGCTCCGCTTGCTTCCCAAAGTGGCGGGGCTGCAGCAGCGGCGATCGCCTGGTCACCCATTCATTCTGGGCGCGCCGCTCCGTGGGAGTTGTCGGAGTGGCTATTGCCTTTGGTCCGGAAGGCAAAGGGGGAAACTTTCCTGCGGCGGATCTGCCATCCAACGGGGGAGATCAGTCCCTCCAAGACCGAGAACTGGGTCGGGAAAGGAGCAGGGGGCGTCAGCCAAGGGCTTCGGTTTGTGTAGCAAGAGTCCCCGAGGCTCCTTGGTTGGGTTTTTTTTTTTTTTTGGTTTTTTGACCCGAAAGCGCTGCTCTGATCCTTCCTGTGGACTTTGGCCATTTCCACATTCCAGTGTTATAGCGCTATGATAACACATTCCAGTGTTATAGCGCTATGAATCCTGCAAACCCCAGGATTCCATAGGATGGTGGTAGTGGAATCATAGCGCTATAACAGTCTAGTGCAGAAATAGCAAGGATGACTTTCTCCTCTTGCTTTTGTTGTGCGTGGACCCTTGGCGCTTTTTTCTTGCTTTTTTTTCTTGCTTTTGTTGTGCGTGGACCCTTGGCGCTTGCCACACGCACGTGTTGTGTTCTTCGCTCTGACTGTCTTGCATTCCTCGCTTTTTGTATGTTCAGCGTCCGCACTCCCTTTAAGGGAGGGAGGGAGGGAGGGAAACAAAACGCGTCTGCTTATGCCGCTGCCATCTTTCCTCTCTCCCTGTCCTTTCCTCCCTGCACCTCGTCTAAAATGTGGGCTGTTTTGGCATTGCCTTTGGGAATGACTGGCTTTTTGAACTGTGGAAACCCAACATTCAGAACTAGAACTACTGCCTTAATTCTGGCATTGATGGACGCTTTCTGTGCTTAAAAAGGGGGGAAGGTTACCAGTTTTTAGGCATTAGAAGTCTATCCAGAGCAGTGATTTAGGGCAGTCTTTCCAATCTATTTGATGTTGGAAATAACTAACTAACTAACTAAATAATAATAAATAAATAATTAAATAAATAAATAATAACGAAAATGATTTTATGGTTGGGGGTCATGAGGAACTGTATTAAGGGGTCGCGGCATTAGGAAGGTTGAGAACCACTGTTCTAAATAGATATAATGAGAAATGGGACTTTTTTAAAAAATAAAGTCTTCTTTATGCCATTACACAAGTCTATGGTAGAACTATATTTGGAATACATTATGCAATTCTGCTCATCCCACCTGAAAGAGGCCATTGCAGAATTGGAAAAGATGAAGAAAATGGCTGATGATCAAAGGTCAGGGGGTTGAGGAATCTCCCTTCTAGGGAAAAGTTGCAACATTTGAGGTTGGTTAGCTTGGAAGAAAGTTGCAACATTTGAGGTTGGTTAGCTTGCCTTCAAGTCGCCTGTGACCTTATAGTGTCTCCATGAATTTCAAAGGGTTTTCTTAGGCAAAGAGTCTTCAGAGGTGTTTTTACCAGTTCCTTCTTCTGAAACATAGTCTACAGCACCTGGTATTCACTGGCAGTCTCCCGTCCAAGTACTACAGCACTGGTTTCTGGGATCAGACCCATTACAAACAAAGCTAGATGGTTCATCTCTGGGCGTTCAAGAGTTTGCCTCCTTGACTAGGAAGTGTGCATGAATATCAGCACACATACAGCATGAACAGATCTTAGGAGTCAATGTCATGTAAAATGATGGTGGTGTTGAGTTTCTGAATAAGAAACATTTTATTCCTGCTGTTTCCTGCAAATCTTGCCAACTAGTTATTTCAGGCAAATGCAGCAGTGTAAATACAACAGCTAACAGTTATTGTGTGCAATGAGAGCTATTTAGTTATAGCAAAAATATGGTGTCCAGTATTTTATTGATCTAGTAGTTGTGATTGCATGGCTTTTCTTTGTTTTCCTGAAATGCTTTGTGCTTATCAGTAGATTTGAATTATAGCAAATAACTGCTGTGTTCTAGGAACAGTAAAGGTGACATCTAATTAATTACTTGCCCCTTCGGTCAAGAGAGAAAAAGGGTCCTAATGGAAGCCTTTAGACAGATGGACTAATGGAAGCCGTTAGACAAATGTTTGTGGTTATCAGTGAATGACTGAAAATTTATCAGTCACATTGGGTTGTGCCCAGTGGTATCATTCCACAAGTGCAAAGTTTCTACCATTTACAGAAATCCCATTTTCATCTTTCCAAGGCTATCAAATCCAGTACTCTGATTCTGCCAGCACAAGATATTTCATAAGCAATGGAAGCAGTTGTTGCACAAGGGGTTTTTGACTACGCTGTTTTATAGACTCTTCTAAAACTCATTATGATTTCTTGAAATTAGTTGATGTTTGTGTCTGTTGTTCTTTTTTTCTTCTGCTGGCTGCATGTGCTACTTGAACAACTTTACCTCTTATACTTTTTCCATTAAGAACTTGCTGGATACAAGCCATTATCTGAGTGAAAAGAAATACAGTACAGTGTTTTAAAGACAAAAGATAGCAGCATTGTATTTTAAATGTAGCTATTCCTAGAAGTAATTGTTTTGCCTGAAAATTGTTCCTGATGCTAATAATGTAGTAGGGATATGCTATATGTGCTGTACTCATTTAGGGTCAACGTTTTAGACTCATGTTTGAAGATACATATAAAAAAATATCACAGCAAAGCAGAGCAAAGGTGAATTGACGGCTCATGGGGAGGGGGCTGACTAATTGTGTTGCACAGCTAATTTTTCTGAGAGATTTCTTTTTCTTCAAAACGGATTTTAAATAGCCATGATATGAAAAATTATGTGAAAGCCTGGAACACAATTAAGTAACACATTTTTCCAGTAACAACTTATATTTCACCTATTCTGTGCTTTTTTTCTTCTTTCATCTCTCTGTTTCTGAAATCCAGTCTTCAGTGTGCTTTTTAACAACAGTGCACATCCTCATTCAGCAGGTATATACCACTTCAGTTTCAGTGGAGAAACTGCTTTCAGATAGGAGAAGTGGCAGTAGTGAAACTCTTTCCACATTAAATTATGTGGAGACAGCACCACACAAAATGCCCATAATAAATGGCCAAAGCAGATTTACATAGCCCCATTCACTGCACAGTACTGGTCATACAGTCTTGCATTCTAAAGCCACTCTTGGCTTTAAACCACTCTTGGAGCCTGTTGGCTGAAGGATCGGTTTTAAATACTCTAAATAAATGAATAAACTCTCAGTACCTGTCAGCCATGATACCTAAACATCACTCACCTTCCTGTTCTCACTATGAATTCCCAAAGGCATCTACCTGTAATTGAAATAGAATGTTAGACTTTTGAACTATCTTCAGCTGTAAGAATCACATCATGTGCCTTTACATAATTCTTTATAGAGCTTGGAATCAATATGTTAAAAGGAAACATATTAACTGTAACCCATTACTTTTATATATAATGAAGGCATAATGCTATTATTTGTATGGAATAATGTAACAGCCTATAATGCATCTGACAAAATAGACCTAGTTTATGAAAGTTTATGCTTACATCCTGTTAATTGGTAAATAAACCGTCTTCATTTTTATACAGATTGTTCTGTCTTCTGTCACTGGGAAAGCATATTGAGTGATGAGCATAAATAAATAAATAACTTACATATCCATAAAAATCTGAACTTAAAATATCCTATTGTATCCCTCAATATTTAGCTGAACTGTGGGATTCTTCCCCAAATGGTAATCTGCCAAAGTTGATGTGATCTCCACATCATTCTACACTTTTTTTTATGTGGTTGAAAGTAATTTGGAAATCATGACATCTTCAGTGTACAATAGCTGCTGAGTTTTGTGAGGTTGGTATATATAATGAATTTTTCACTATCTGTATTGAGCAGCTACTCAACTTTTTTGGATGTGTCTCCAGTAGTGAAGAACTGCATGTTTCATCACTGACCCGATGAACAGAATTCCTCTGCCAGTTACATATTCAAAATAAAGGCTGAATAGAGGAAAGGGACATTGATGTAGAAGAGTTTGTGACCTGAAACAGGAAATCAGAAAAGAACAGAGTGAAATGTATGAGTTCCACACACCTGAACATTGTTCCCATAAAGCAACTCTTAAGCCATCCTTTCCATTTTGCAATGTGTCAAAAGAAAGGGACTACTAAGAACAAAACTGAAGAGAGATATGCACTATCGTGCGCAGGGAAGTCAATATTAATGAGAAGAAATCCCATGGAAAACCATTTAATGCACACTGTTGAAAACAGGTCCAGCTTTATTACTATTCTTTTCCAAATGTGTTCGTGATCCTTGTTTGATCTTTCCTGCCAGTAATTTTCAGCTCCATCACAATCTAATTGTCAGTTGTCTTGTGCAAACATAAAGCAGAAAATTTATTCCTTTTGCTCTTTACCCAAGTGCCCTACTTTGAAACAGCTTATGTTCTCTACTCTTGGTATTGTTCCCTGATTGCTATTATTGCTTTTCTATTCCTTTTCTCCCCATTTCTTCCCTTGTTTTTTTCTCAGTTCCCCTAAGACCTCTTTGACATTCAGCTCCTTCCAGTTAATCCACTTTCTTCTCAAATAATTTCTACAGCTTGTAGCTTGGATATTTTTCAATGTCTTGAAGAAAACTTCCTTTCAAAATACTGTTCTCTGAATATATGCAAATTATGATATGGAAAATAAACTTGGCTACACTTTTCCAAAAGCTTTCTTGTAGTGCAGATATCACACACTTTTTTGAGCCATTGACCCAGTGTTCAATGGTTTGTCCTGTTTTGTTGTTGTAGTGTCCTAGTTGTGTGGTACAGCTGGGATTTTCCCATCATAAAAACCAAAAGTCTGGATTTCAGTGTTGCAAATATAAGAAACTACCTTATACCTGGCCAGACCTTTAGGGCCCTTTCTCACTTTATTGTTATCATGCTATTATTTCACTTTCAACATCCTGGGGAATTCTGGGGCTTGTAGCTTACTGAGGCCAAAGAGCTCTCTGGCTGAGAATTCTAAATACCCCTCCCTAAACTGTATATCCCAGGATTCTGTAGGATGTTGAAAGTGGAATAATAGCACTATTACAGTGTAGTACAGAAAGGCCCTTGGTCTACCCATATTGTCTACTCTAGATCAGAATTTGGAAAAGAGTCATGATCCCATAGGCAGCATGGCCATTGCCTGCTTCTTTTTCCAGGCTGGCCCTACCCCAAAGCATAATAGAAAAATGGTTTTAGGTAGGACTAGATCAGTAAATAGTCCATAATGGCAGTGTTTTTTTTTCCCCCAAATTATAATTACAAACAGTAGTTTCTTTTAAATTTAATGAGCTTAAATTACAGGGCAGTAGAGTTCAGCTGAATTCTAGATGCTGTTGAGCACAAGAGGAGATCAATAATGGAACTCATTAGCTGGGAGGTTGAGGGGCTTCTTGCTTGATGTCTTCAACATAAAGATTTCTGGAGATAGTCTAGTTCTGGATTCCTGTACTGAGGATATTGTTGGACTGGATGGCCTAGAAGATCACCTCCCAGTCTGGTTCTGGGATATCAAACATTTGTTTCAGAGAATGTATGAGTGCAGTGCCTGTACTTTCATCATCATGCAGGTTCTTTAGATCAGAGTGGATCTTCCCCTGTCAGGTGATGCTTTTCTTTAAAATAGCAATGGGGCAAAGCACAGCTTGCCAGTTTTTGTGAGACATGACTCTTGTTAGTCCCATCCAGCATAACCAACAGTGATGAATGCTAAGAATTGTAGTACAGCAGAATTCTAGAAGGATGCTTTTTGTCTACCCTCTGGTTTACAGGGACATCAAATGAAAGTCACATTGTTTTCTAGAATTTAATTTTCTTTCACCTTTTTTGTTCTGGGGTATAATTTATGTAAATTCTTAAAATGAATGATGGTTATATAATCCCTTGGGGGGGAATACTTTCTCTATAAATTAGTCTGTGTGTGTGTGTGTGTGTGTGTGTGTTTAAGGTGTCATCGTGTTATCTCGAAACATGGCTGGTGATGCCAATGCCTCCATGAAACAATGAGAAATACTAGCTCAAAGAAGAGGCCTGTGAGAGGGGAGTAACCTTATGAGATCTTTTATACCTGTGTATACCAGTACTAGTACAAGGGAAAACCAGCTGGAGATTCAAAAGTTCCAGGATCCAAGCAATCTCACAATCACACAAGGCTAACTGAAGGAAAAGGGAGAAAACGTTTGTATAGCAAGAGTTTAGGGTGAAGTAGGCGATATCTACCAATCCGGCAGAGAGGGAGCGAAGTGATATGACTTAGACTAGGAGTTCACAAATCAGAAGAGTGGCAGTGTGATGGTCAGTATGCCAAAAATACTACTATGAAAAGCCAGGGTATAAATACTCTTCTTCTGCCCTGTGGGCGAAGGTATTAATGACTCTCTGGCAGAGTAAACAATGGGGTCCAGAGAGTGGATAGTGACATCTAGAATGAGCTAATGGCTTTAGCATTAGGTGACAAAGGATTGATGGGAATCATGATGGCTCCTTAATGGTGGGACAGATGAGGGGACAAATTAGAGAGTTTCAATGGACAAAGGGAGAAGGTCGAAGATAATCAGCCTTTCCATGGAAGCAGTTTCGGGAGCTGTTGTTTCCTAAAGGTTGAGTCCTTGAGAGACATCTGCAAGTCCATTGTCCAGGGCTTTCCTGACTATGACCTAGCCATGCCATGAGATTCTGACCTAGTTTGGCAATGCGTGGGTACAGCCTGTTCTTCTTTGCCAGCAAGCTCTCAGTTATAGCAGGATATAATTTATATTTCATGCCAATTAAATCTATGTTTTAAACCTATCAAGGAGAAGGGCTGTACAGCCTGGTACCAATAGCTGCCACATGAGTGATGGCAGCCAATGATGTGAGCAATGGCAGGGGGTAGTAACTAGTAAACTAGTAAACACTAGTAAACATAACCAGTGAGAAATTTATGGAATTTCAGCAGAAAGAAGCAAAAGAAAACTAGCTCTTTATTGCCTTGGGTTAATCTGACTCCTGGAGGTGAGGACGTGGAGGGCTAATCTTCTGGAATAATAAAACTTTTCATTAGATGTTAAAGTTGCTCCTGTCTTTGCAACATTTTGGCTGGTTCTCATGAATTTTATTATGGTATGGATACCTTGGGTGTGCTACACACTCTTAGCCCCAGAAAACACATGACACGAGTTGCAATGTACCTGTTAAGATCAGTTTGTAGAATTCATGATTCATATATAGTTCAATCAATTTTATCTTGTAATTATCTCCTCCTTAAAAGGCTTTCAAACTAAAATATGCATTTTATTTTATAGTTTTTACAGATAAAATGAATTGGGAATCGTATCCAGCCACCTTGGAAACTGAGAAAACTGACTTCTCTGTATGCAAATGCCACCTGCAGTTTCTTGCTGGCTGAGAACACCTTTAACTCAATTTTTATGAAGAACTGAAATTACTCCTTGAAATGGACGTTACCATTCAAAACTTAGAAATTCCATTTCTTATATGTTCTAAAGCTGTACAATTGTCAGATTTTTATGGTTTAGATTGTAAATGTGTTTTTTCCTGGCTAATTATTGGTATTATTTTTTTAATTTTGATGTCAGAAGGCCAATTACTTGTATGATAATAGGAAGGACATATTTAAAATGAGGGAGACACTGTATACAAATGTATATTTGTAAAAGCTATTTTTATGATTAGCATGTTTTATGGTTCCTCATATTTAAAGTCAGGTGATATTGCACTTAAATGTTTACAGCATAATGAAATGAGATCATCAAAGTTTTTTGATTCAATATGTTAGCAGTATTTTAATTATTTGTATTTATTTATATTCCTGGTTTAAAGCAAGTAAATGGGACCTCTAGGCAGATAATATTCATGGTTAGTTTTTTTTCCCAAGATATCATTATAGCATAATGGACGTGATTTTCATACACTAGTTCTGTGCACAGTCTGAAAACTGCAGATAATTTCAATGTTCAAAATTGCATCCCGAGACCTTACTAAAGTGCAAATTTCCCATCTTTTCCTACTCTGTTTTAGCCTCAGAGAAGCCCACTTTAGATAGCATAGATTAATATACTTCAGAAATTCTGTTAATGCTTCTAAGATTACTGCCATATTGAAAAACTGACATAGGCTGTTTCTGCACTACACTATTATAGTGCTATTATTCCACTTTTAACATCCTATGGAATTCGGGGGGTTGTAGTTTACTGAGGCTAAAGAGCTCTCTGGCTGAGAATTCTAAATGCCCCTCCCTAAACTACAAACCCCATGATTCCATAGGGTATTGAAAGTGGAATAACAGCACTATAACAGTGTAGTGTAGAAATGGCCATATTTGTTCATATCTACTTTCCAGTCCAAGTTTTTTGGATTTCTGTTATTGGGTCTCTTCTGTTATATGGTTGAAAGCTGTGGTTTGGACTTATTTTAATCACAGATCTCTGTACCAGCAATGGTGCTGAAATTGCCTGGTTGTATCCATGCCATCCCAGTAAGGTGCAAAGAAGACTTTAAACTGTGTGCTGTGTTTCTCTGCACTTATTTCTGATCCCTGAGGCTATCAGATTCTCTCTGAGTGATGCTTGAAATTAGAATCCTTCCCATGACTGCAAATTAATTCTTTCCACAGTTCCTCCGAATGAGCGTTTTTTTCCCTCCCATGAAACAAAACTGGTGAATTTTGCCTCCACCCACATTCTACAATTATAGCTGCCTCATTACTAGAGGAAGAAGAGCCAGAGACTTGACAATTCTGAAAATAAAATTGCACAGACCAGTTCTGTTTGTATCGCCTTAATAGCAGACTAGTTCAGTTATGCTTCATAGCAGAAAAAGAGGTGCCAGGCTTCTAGAAATAGAATATTTTTAAAAAGTTGGCATGATAAGGACTTTTGTGTGGAAGTATGTTTTTAAGCTATTCTTATAAGATTTAAGATGCTTTCTGGTGGCCAGGAGGACATGCTATTCATGCTTGTATCAAAGGACCAGGTCTTGCCCCACTGTTTATGTGCATTCTGTCATACATTGACACACTGCATACATCCAGTGTGGAACATACATGGCATTAGGCCAAAATCTGCTGCCCTATACTTGGTACACATTCACTGAATGTATACCTTCCACAATAACACCCCTCAAAGGGGCTTTTTAAAGGCATTACTGCTTATGAAGATAGGAGTTTAGGAGTAATTTCTCTACATTCACAGACATCTGAGTTGTGCTTTTGTTTAGCTTTGTTTTTCATTTTTCAGTGCCAGAAGCATTACTTCCTGTAATTTCATTCCTCTGCCATCTTATATGCACTCTGTCATCTTACATCTTGCATGACTTGACAGACTGCTGTGCTGCCACACAGAGCATCTCTGTGACTCACTTGTTTGAAAGAGAGCAATTTGTGCATGTTCTTTATACCGCTTGCATTAATTGAGAGACATGGGACAAGAGAATAACTCTATCAATACAATCTTAATATCATCAAATTAGGAAAATGCTTCTGATAAACTAGATACAAACAAGAGCTGGCATCCTGTTAGTAACATATGTATCCAAAAATCCAACCTGCACCTGTGTATGTCTTTTTTGTCACTGTGGTCTGAATTCTCATTCTCTTTTTCCAACAAAAATTTGGCTGAAATCCTGTATCAGCTACTTAGGCCATTTCCCCACTAGCCTGTTATCAGCAACATCCTATGGAATCCTGGGTTTTGCAGTTTAGGGAGGGGCCTCAAAGGATACTTGGCTAAGTATACTTGCTAAGTAACCTCTCCTGGCCTGACCTCACTCCCATACACACACACAATCCTGCCAGAATCATTCACTGGCACTTTATTCACTAGCAAAATGGATCTCCTCTTCCTCATACAGTTGAAATCCTGCAAAGTAGGTTTTTGGGGAGGGTTACAATGGTGGCAATAGTGTCACAATCATGACTAAGTAGAAATCATGAATATGAAACAGTTACCTATATTTATTAAGTATTGCCACAATCATAACACTCCCCCAAACCTATTTTATCAGTATCAGCCTGAGGAGAAGGGTGTCCATTCTGCTGGTGATAGGAGCATAGGTGAATGATATTTCAATCAAGTTTTAAATAACTAGCTGATACAGGATTCTGGCCCTTACCTTTTACATGCAGCATCCTTCCCAATGCAGCGGTTTACTGGCTGATAGGGAGCCCAGGTAAGCAGAAGCAGAGAAGCATCCAGCTTTATGCCTGTAGCTGGAAACACAGTGACAAGATCTCTTCCAGGACGTATCAGAGGTCCTGGAGGATCACATTGTCACTCTACATATAGATGGCAGATGGCTAGACGCTTCTCCATCCACATCCCAATACCAGCACATAAATGTAATGTTGGGAGAGTACGGCATGTAAAAGGTAGGGGTTTTTTGGAGAGGAGACAGAGTTGTTCCACCCAAGCAGAACTTTACACTTCCTCTCCTAATGCAGTATCTCAGCCACTATGTGAAGCTGGTCTATAGTGAGTCCCATAAGCTATTTTTGACTAAAGATGCCAAGGACTGAAATGGCCCTCTCTGTGTGCAAAATGTTTTACCTTGAGTTATGGTAACCTCACAAGTATACCATTTCATTGCATTATTACAGCATCTGCACTAAAGCAGGCTGGTACCAGTGCAAGCAATGAATAGAAAAAGGAAAAAGAGAGAGAGAGAGAGAGTGTTTTCTGAGTATAACGTGTATGAGCCAGCCTCTACTCTGCTGAGAACATTGTGCTCACATCCTTCTGCATGTAAGAGAAATGGATCCAAAGAGCAGTTGTAACCTCTGTGTACAGTCTGATCAAAGCAACCAGGTTTGTAACCTTTCTAGATCCTTGCATTGTAGCACTGTGGCTTTTTGTCTACAAGAAGTTATTAGGAAGAAAAGGGAAATGGATCCTTGAACTATGAAAAACATCATTACCTGAATACATTTCTACATTTTAAAACCATGATTTTTTTAAAAAAAAAACAGGATATAAAGTTGATTTGCTTTTATACAAGAAATATTTTGCCCCATGTGTTCTTGTGTAATCATTCATGATGGTTTTGTTCTCAATGTTGTAACATAATTTTTACATTCCTGTAAATAAATATTTTCTCTGATTAATGCACATTGTCTTTTGTAGTTCCTGCTTCAAAATGTTGGTTCTGGAAGTTGGCAAATACCTCTAAAATATTTAGGCTGCCATGTAAACACTTACTTAGGAGTAAACTCTACTGAACATAATGGAACTTGATTCTGAAAAATTTCCAGAGGAGGAAGAGAAGTAGGAGGAGTATTTATTTATCATTTATATCAAACCCTTTCCTCAATATTGGGACCCAAAATTGTTTACAGAACAAGAACAGATTTAAAACATATAGAAACATCAGTAAAAATACATAAAAGCTCACCAGTATCCTACATCAGCCACATAGTTGTGTAACTAAAGAACCCCCCAAGCCTATCTTAAGAACCAGCAGCTACATCGAGCAAAGGAAGTCTGTTCATTGTTCAGGTGAGACACAAGGAAGAGGATGTTTCCAGCCCTTTCTCACCAGCAAGTGAGACTGCAACAAGGAGTTGTGATGGGATCCTACTTCTGATTGTTGCAGACTTGCTTACTGGTGGGAGTGGGCTGGAAACATCATCTTCCTTGCACCCCAAATCAGCAGCTGAAAAGACCTCCTTATTCAATGCAGCTGTTGGCTGGTAAGGTGGCTTTGTGGGGGCATTTATAATTGTGACAATAGTTCTACAATCACGACTATGTAGAGTAACTGAATATAAAACTGTAACTCTATGTCACAAATCCGTAACTACAATACAGAATGCCAGCCATTATTTTTAAAAGCAATTAAATAATTTAAAAGAATTAAAACCTTTAAAAAATTGTTACAAGACAAGGTACAAAAAACAATACACTAGTAAAAGTCCGTCATAGCCAATTCCTGAAAGCCTATTGGAAGGAGAACATAGAAGGAGGCATCCTCAGCCTCCCTAGGTAGGACATTCTAGTCTTGGAGTGCTCCCTTAAGAAAACCCTCTCTTTTACCTACCAAATTTGCCTGGGAAGGTGAGGAAATGACAATTGCACTACACCTTTTTAAACCTTTGGGGTCTAATATGTTTCTAGCAAGCCTTGAAAGTTTCCCTGCTGACTGCAGAAGCCTCAATGAGCAGCATGGAGGAGAATCAAAGCGAGTATGTTAGAGTGATGGGAGGGAGGATGAAAGTAAGAGCTGGGGATGATTCTAAAAGTAAAGGTGATCTGTAACACTTTCTCAGCATCTGGGAATTTAGAGGAACATCTGAAGTTCAGTATACTAGATGTTGTTTCACCCAATATGTCTGGAGAGCAATTTACTTGTGGAAAAAACTGACTGAAGTATCATACATAATTGGCAACCAACATAAGGAAAGAAGCATCTCCAGAAAGGAAAGGGACTGTACTGTACTGTTCAGATATTACTTTAATATATAAAAGAATCTTCTTCCTTTGAAAATTATGAAATATGGGCACTGGTGTCAGTGTTGTCACTCCTATGGAAGTTAAATTACATTTTTTAAAATGATTGGAAGGACTTCCATAGAAATTTATTTTATACAGTAGGTGAAAATTGTCCAACTATCCACAAAAAAAGATCTATAATTGTACAATTATCTGTAACATTTGTGAGTTAATCAGACATTTGGACTCAGCACTTCTATTTCAAGGATTCCTCCTTATTTACAAAGCAATTAACATTTCTGAAGGCAAGAAGTTCAAATATGAATTGGGCTCCCACATCCTTGCTGGAAACTAGTTTCTCTTTTTGAAAAGCAAATAGACCTGGACTTCATCCTGTTTAAATAGCATGCCAGACAGTCAGTGCTATAGGATCTAAGCAAGAAGTGGGTTGATGTGTTGGGTGGTGAGGCTCTTCTGCATAGTCTCCAATAGACTGTGGTTGAATCATATTCTGGGTGGAATTCAAAAGAACTCTAAGGAAACAGGCTTCAATCCAGACTTCATTATAATTAGAGCAGATCAGTCTAAAGCAAGAGAATTTAAGTTATTCAGCCAGTGTAAATTCACTTAATTCAAATGGATTTAATGTCTGGATTTCACTTGGTTAATATTTGCCTGGATTAGTATAGCATAAGAGTTCCACAGGTGAAAGTCCATTACAGTTCCCACTCATCACCCACTGGGCTCCCAGTTTTGCTACGATAACCCTGCTGGATGGCCATTTTGTGGCTGGTGGAGAGTGGGGGATGGGTCAGAGAAGCACCATAGCCAGACACAGATGAATGACATCTTCCACCAAGATCCACCAGATCGTATCAAGAAGCCAATAGTTTCCATTCTATTCAAGTTTATTTAAGCAAACAAGTTTTAGAGACCAATCTCCAATAGCTGCATTTATAAAAGCAAAGTAGTTTTTGATAGCAAACTAGATAAAATCCATTGTGATTTCCAGGATGAGTTGCCTTTTAGAACTTGTTCTTTGTTTATTTGAGGATTGTGTCTATCTCAGTGTCAGACGCTCACTTTTTTTCCCCACTGCAAAATCAACTGAGCAGAACACATACTTCCACTGGTTCCAGTTTAATGCTGGTCATTTGGGCCAATTTGTTGGGACCATTGCCTTGAGTGACCCAGGATGTGTGACAAGGTAGCATAAGAGTAGCAGATCAATAATAGCAAGAGAAGAAATGAGATGGGGGGAAGAGTCCAAGTAATTGCACATGGATAGCTTTGACAGCACTGATTGCTCTGTCAGATACAGAGTTCATCAGCAGAGTACAATATGTTTTGAAATGATATATAATAGCCAGCTCATGGTTGTAACAAGAGTTGTCCTTACAACATGGCTTATTCTGTAGAAAATGGAGGAGTGTTGTTACAGGCTATCATCTCTCTTGGTGTTTCATTTCACCAAGTGAAACATAATGTCAAAGATATTAGACCTTCTCTTTTGGTCAACCTGCAAAGAAGTAGCTGGGGATTTCAGCCTGTTCACACAATTCCAGTGCTTGGCTTCTTGAAAAGTAGTTGGTAAACTGCACCCAGTTAGAATCATTAAACATCTATTATAGCATTTTTGTAGTGTGTTCTGATCAAGAAAACAATGACCAGAATACTGGTGGAGGATAAGCACCTGGTAATAGCACAGGCATAAGTGGTAGTTGTTATGGACTCAGTAGGCAGCAAAATACTGGAGAAATAGGCTGCTCTGAGGTGGTAGATTTTATCTGCTTTTTCCTTGCCAGTGCAATGTGATCTTGGAAAAGGTGCAACCACACCCATAGTGCACCTGTGGGTTCCAAGTGATGAATGCTTGAATATGTAGTCAATGTCCAGGTTGAATCAGAAGAACATTAACTGGGAAGGCAATCCATTGAGTTCAGTGGGGCTTCCTCCTTTGTGTTTTTAGGATTATAGCCTCAATGATTTGCCATAGATCAGCAAGAACTTCTGAGTCTGAATAGTTAAATAATTGCAACATTTTTAAAGGAGGAAAGTGATGTGCAATGGTTAATCTTGAGGTAATCACTAATCTTGCAACTGCCATGCTCTTTACCTGTAAAGTCAGAGTATTAATTGGGTACCTTTCTCCAAAACTTCACACCACTCAGCACATTTTAGAGGGTATTTTTGGTGTGTTAGAATCTCTGTTTTATTCATTTGTTGGCAATATTTATATCCTGCCTGTTCACCAGTGAGTGCAAGGCATTGTACATGGCTTTCCTTCCTACTTTATCCTCAAGGTAAATAGATCAGGCAAAAGAAAATCTCAATGTGGTAGGGTAGGACTCACCAGGAGTGCCATGTTGCCCACTCTCAGTTTTCTGACCTTACAAGGAAAGGAGAACCATCTGCTGGCCCAGGGATGTACCTACTAAGAGTGGCAAATTGAGGGTGATCCCCCTTCCAACCAAGAATCCTTCCCTACACAATGAAATTTCCCTTCAGCCCCCAAATTCCTAGCATTGCAGTAATTTAAAAATTCGGTTGAGTATTTAGAAATACAGTTTAGGCCTCCAAAGAAAAGGGAAAGGCATAGCTATCAAGAGAATACAAACACAAAAGATGTAAAGAATTCTAGATACTAACAATTTATAGTTATCAATATCTCATTCTCTGAAATGCTGGAAATTTGGGGACTGAGGCCTCTTTTTAAAACTTCTGCAAAGAGGAGGAGCCAAGAAGCCAATAAACGAGCTACTGATGGGCTTTGGAGGGGAGGGTCTGGAAAACAGAAGTTGCAAGTCAGTAAAGTGATGCAGAGATTGCAGAATTCTCCTTTGGACCTAAATTGGAAGCGAACTGAGGATCATTACCCAAGGTTCATGGTGCAGCTCACTCTGATGCCTTGCCTGCCTGCCAGAGTTGGGAGGATACTCAGAAGAGCCGTAATAAGAGACTTAAAGGGAGCCAGGAGTCTCTACAAAAAGGAAGACAGGTGAGTAGGACAGGTAAGGAAAAGCCTAGAGGTAGATGATGTTAAGCATTCTTTTTCATCTTCTCAGCTACTTACGCTTTATTGGTTTATTTGTGTTTTTGCTAAATCTCCCACTCTATCATCTTCTCAGCTTCCAACGACTTACCTGTGTCCTACCAAGGACCTTTTCCCAAGGCCACATACTTACTTATTACAGAGGCTTATCCTGAAGCTACTTTCACTAATACCTATCTGAGAACTCTTTGGACTTAAAATGAAAGGTATTTTCTTATGTACCTGGCCTTGAGCTTGATTGAATGGGCATGCAATGGTATCTGTGATGTTCCTATGGAGGCTATGATCTCCAAAATACTCAGATATGTGGTTTGTACTTAAATATGTAGGTAATCTCTTGTGTATGGTTCTTAGAGCACAGTAAGTAAAGGGTACTATTCCTACTATGTATTCATTTCTATATACATACTCACACCCACACCTGTTTGTTTTGGGGCTTGGAGGAACCCTTTAAGGTTTCTGTTGCTCCAACCCATCCTGAAATGGAGTAATGAGCATCCAACCAAAAGCTCTGCCCATTAACGAAGGAAGGTTTTCAACGCAGCTTTCAGATTTCTTATTCTTGGCAGCAATGGTTTCCCATCATCCAATTTGACATCCAAGATTGTTCCTAATGATGGAAAACTAGAAAGGGCAGGTTAGGTGCATCAGTTAGCAACCACAGCAGGGCACAGAGCTATTACTGTCCTCAAACAGGCTGAGAAAATGAAATGTCACTAATGGAACATTTGAGGCACTGATCAAAAGTGTTAAATTAGAGCTGACGTGCATTACATTATATCGTCTCTTCATTTGTGTAAGATCTTGGACTTTGGTCATTATGATCTGCTCCTGATTGCTCATACTCCCAGCAGAAATAAATTAACTGAAGTTCCTCTTGCTGTAGCAAACTATTTCAAAACAAAGTCCTGTAAGTATCATTCTGCCCAGCAGGAATTTCAATTAAAAAGAAATTACTTTAGACCTATGTTCTCCAAGTCTCAGAATTCAAAGCCTAATGGAGTAAGATCACTTCTCAGGAGGCACTGTGGCATTTGTTGGAAAAATACAAAAGAAGAGACAGTATCTAAACCCACATTTTCTGTTATGGAAAATCTACTTACAGTGTGTTATGTTGTCAGGTCTTGCCATTTCTCATATTTCATGATCTGAGCTAGGGCTTTTTGGTGTCATTTCTTCCCAATTATTTTTGTTCAAAGGCTGTTCCCACAAAGTTTAACAGCTCATACATTATTTTCCCTGAGGGTTGGCAATGATGAGGCTGCTTTGCATGGGTGACTTTTAACTAAGGATGCTACAAGTCTTTAAGGATGGCCGCATGCAGAAAGGAGTCCCGCTCAAAGGCTTGGGCAGAAATTCAAGGCAAGCACAGCCCGTTCTGTAGCCAGCTTCTCTATGACTGAGTGAGTTGTTCTCAACCTTGAAACTGTGAGCCATTTATGGAATCTCTCTCTTCTCCCTGGAAGTCACCTTGGATGTGGGAAAGAGAAATAAATAACAGAAATAGACATGTTTTAGGGATCCATGGAAAAAGCCATTTCCTGTCTGAGGCTATTTATCTGAGAATCCCTGCTACACATGCCACATAGCATCAGTCTCTTGTTACCCTAAAAGATGAGGGGACCTTGAGGTCCACAGCAGTGCCAGTGTCTCCTTAGGATTTGGGGAATTATAGTTCAAAGGAGGCCTGTGAAGGGAGGATGATGGCAGGATCTTTTCACTTGTGTATACCACTACTAACTGTAGAGAGGACTCCAATTAGAAGTTAAGAGTATTTTATTGGAAATTAATAGACACACACATAAGCAATCAAGCAATCTCATAAACCATGCATGATGATGATGATGGTGGTGGTGGTGGTGATATGTTTATTTGTTACCCACCTCTCCCCAAGGCTTGAGGCAAGATACATCATAGATACAACTAAAAACAAATCGTAATTAAAATATATTAAAATACAAAACTATTCAAAATGAAAATCATATAATTAAAATATATCATAATTAAAAACTCAATTACAATTAAAAGTATATATTGAAGGAAAAGGCAAGAAAGGTTGAATAGGAGAGACTTTGGGTGGAAGGGATGGAAATGGAAAGCCATTTCCACACTAGGCTGTTATAGCGCTATGATTCCACTTTCAACATCCTATGGAATCCTGGGGTTTGCAGTTTAGGGAGGGGCCAGCTGGCCCATAGGATGTTGAAAGTGGGATCATAGCCTATAACAGCCTAGTGCGGAAATGGCCTAAAATAAGGCTTTGCAAAAACATGCAAGCTTTCTAGCAATTAGACAAAGAGGAAAAACAGAAGATAACAGAGAAAAATCGGGCAGCATCTCCCCTTACAAACAGTATAGTGCCAATGGCCTGGCAGGTCCAGCTAGGGCGTCTGACTGGCAGCTGGTCAAGGCAAACACCAGCCTTTTTATGCTACCTTGTCATGCTGGAACAAGTGGGGTGTCCCAATCAGTGCTCTGGCATGTGGCCTTCTCTAATACACAAGACATAGCCATAACAATTCTGCTGGCCTTGCTGGCTGTCTGGCCACACTGTCTCTTATCTCTGCCATCCACTCATAGGAAATCTTTGCCTGCCCGGCAACAACCTTACACAAACTGCAGGAAGTTTGCTCTAGGCAATCCTCTCTATGCCTACAATAAGCATGCAAACTAACTAGCCAGTTAATTAAACATGCAAAGTTTGCCACTCCCAATAGTTACTAGGGCAGGAAGTTAGCTTACAGCATGGAGAGCAGGATGTCCAGAGCACCTAAACTGTCCTGTAACAGAGGAGAAGAACCAGATGTCTGTCTCTGCTGTTGCCCTCTCCATATCAGAAAGCAACTGCCATTAAGTCAACAGAGTTAGGCTACGATCTTGCTGTATGCTTGCCTTATCTATACTCTCATGTACAGTAGAGTCCTGTTTATCCGACCTAAACTGGCGGGCACAGGGTCGGATAACTGAAATGTCGGATGACACGGAGCCCCGTGGCAGCCGCCATTTTGGGGGGTGTCGGGGCGGGCCTGGGGGCGTGTTGGGGCGGGCCTGGGGGTGTGTCGGGGTGTGTCTGGGGGCGCAGAAATGCCTGCAGCCATGCCCCAGGCAGCCTGACGTCGCTTAATCCGGAGCTTTCGGAGAAGTGCAGGTCGGATAACTGGAACTCTACTGTAGTTAACACGGTCATTGCAGTATAGCATGCTTCTGCTGAATACTGGTGTTTTGCGACCAATTTTGTATCTGCCAACATGCCTGATTATTGTCCCATTGCACAGTGGGGGATGCACAGTGTTTGTTTCTGTGAACTCAATGAATCATGCAGTGTACTGACTAACACTTTAAGAAACAGAAAGCACACAAATGACAGAAATGTTTCCAGTTAAATCCAATAACCACAGACTCATCTATATAAGAAAAATAATTGTCCCACCAAGAGAAATAGTCTTATCAAGATATTTCTGACAGGAACATTCAGCCTTAAATGTGCATAGGAACCATTTAAACTTTGTAAGATTTACCGTTAAGATGGCGTGGTTCTGTGGATGTACCATAAACAGAGAATAAACTATAGGTTAATACCCAACATGGCATTTGTATTTAATTTCTAGTTATACCAATTGTCCATCCACTAACAAGAATTGGGAAAGTGCCACAATTATGTAAGTTACAACCCGAACATGACTATAGCAATCTGACAGATATCTGGCCCTGCAAAAGGTAATCTTGAAGTGACCTTGAAGTATTCATTAACTTGATTTTGCTCAAAAGTGTGAGAGATAAGTGTGCAAACTAGAAAGCAAGTCTAAAGTAATCATCCTGAGACCTCTTTTTTCCTCCAGCAGTTGTTCTTATAAAATTAAACCTTCACCACATTCAGCAAAAGTTATAGATTTATGTATGGATCTGAGCTGGTTAATCTGGGAGTGGTAAACTTGATTTCCTACTCATGGTGATAACTGAGATGAGAAAATGGCCACTTGAAATGCCTTGCTGTCAAATAGGAATCTTTCCACCTAGGGGAGCATATACAGTCTAGATGTTAGGGCTTGGTAGTGATCACGGAGGGGAAAGAGCAATAGATCTGCACAGATAGAAGGAAAAGACTTGAAGGTTATTTAGAAAGAAGCTCTGAATAAACAGTGAATGAGTGAGCAAGTTAAAGAGGCAGGATGAGAGCAGTCAATTGGCAGCAATGTCATATATTATTAGAATCTGAAAGCATTCTGGACCCATTGACAAAACAGTTTAGGAGAAAGAAAATGCTATCACAGAAAGATATGGTACCTTTTCTCAGCTTCTCCACCTTCTTTTATGGGTGTAATATTTTTGAAGAGGACTGAGCTGATTATCACATTCCTATATAACATTTGCTATCTTACCAAGTGATAGAATTGCCACAAACATATCAACAAGAGGAAGGAGGAGGGAGGGAGGTTACAGATTTCTGTAACTTGTGCATGCCAATTTAAATGTATAGATGGAAATATAGAAATAATCACTAGGATTTAAATAGAAAACAAATACAACCTGCCACATGGGGAAGCCTGTGCCCAGGTGACCTGCATACTTTCCCTGCTCTGTCTGCTGTCCAGGAGATTACTGTTGAAGGGCAGTTCCTGTGCTCTCTCTTCCTTCTGCTTTTAAACTGGGATTGGACAAGACAATCTTCCCAGAAAGGATTGTCCTCTGTAAAAAAATATGACACAGGTCTATCCACAGGAATACTTGGCTAATCTAGATGAACTGAAGTCCCCAGGGCCAGATGAATTACATCCAAGGATGTTAAAAGAACTGGCAGAAGTCATTTCAGAACCACTTGCAATAATCTTTGAGAACTCTTGGAAAAAGGAGAAGTCCCAGCAGACTGGAGGAGGGCAAATGTCATCTCCATCTTCAAGAAGGGAAAAAAAGAGGACCCAAATAATTATTGACTGGTCAGCCTGACATCAATACCAGGAAAGATCTTAGAGCAGATCATTAAACAGTTTGTGATTACTTAGAAAGCAATGCCGTAATCACTAAAAGTCAACATGGATTTCTCAGAAATAAGTCATGCCAGACTAATTCTATTTCTTTTTATGATAGAGTTACAAGCTTGATAGGTGAGAGGAATGCTGTGGACACAGCATATCTTGATTTCAGTAAGGCCTTTGACAAAGTTCCCCATGACATTCTTGCAAAGAAACTAGTAAAATGTGAGCTGGACAGGGTTACTGTTAGGTGGATTTGTAATTGGTTGACCAAC
This sequence comes from Ctenosaura bakeri, assembly GCA_948474755.1. Taxonomy (NCBI): domain Eukaryota; kingdom Metazoa; phylum Chordata; class Lepidosauria; order Squamata; family Iguanidae; genus Ctenosaura; species Ctenosaura bakeri. The sequence goes on from CAOLHI010000394.1 coordinate 122,925, forward strand.
TGAACCCAAAGGGTACTCATCAATGGCTGCTTTTCATCCTGGAAAGAAGTGACTAGTGGGGTGCCACAGAGTTCTGTCCTGAGTTCAGTGCTATTCAACATCTTCATCAATGACTTGGATGAAGGAGTAGAGGGCATGCTGATCAAATTTGCAGATGATCCAAATTGGGTGGGGTTGCTAATATGCCAGAGGACAGGATCAAAATTCAAAATGACCTTGACAGATTGGAGAGCTGGGCAAAAGCTAACAAAATGAATTTCAACAAGGTCCTGCACTTAGGCAGAAAAAATGGAATGCACAAATATAGGATGGGGGACACATGGCTGGATAACAGCATGTGTGAAAGGGATCTAGGAGTCTTGGTAGATCACAAGCTGAACATGAGTCAGCAGTGTGATGCGGCAGCAAAGAAAGCCAATGTGAAATCTTGGATGCATCAATAGGAGTATGGTGTCTAGATCGAGGGAGGTAATGATACCACTCTATTCTGCATTGGTTAGACTTCATTTGGAATACTGTGTCCAGTTCTGGGCACCTCAGTTCAAGAAGGACATTGACAAGCTGAAATGTGTCCAGAGGAGGATGACCAAAGTGATGAAGGGTCTGGAAGCCATGCCCTATGAGGATGGCTTAGGGAGCTGGGTATGTTTAGTCTTTAGAAGAGAAAGTTAAGAGGCGACATGGTAGCCATGTTTAAATATTTGAAGGGATGTCATTTTGAGGAGGGAGCGGGCTTTTTCCACTGCTCCAGAGACTAGGACAAGGAGTAATAGATTAAGCCACAGGAAAGGAGATTCCACCTGAACCTCAGGAAGAACTTCGTGACAGTCAGAGCTGTCTGGCAGTAGAATATGCTGCCTTGGAGTGTGGTGCAGTCTCCTTCTTTCAAGGTTTTTAAGCAGAGGTTGGATGGATATTTGTTGGGAATGCTTTGATGGGTGTTCCTACACAGCAGGGGGTAAGACTCAATGGCCCCTTGGTCTCTTCCAACTCTATGATTCTATGATCCAATCAAGTGTGCTGATGATCAGCTCACAGCTGAATATGTAAACTGACTACATGGCAAACTGACTGTCTCTGAGGCTCGCATTCAGTGACATGAAGTTTCTTTTTGTGGAGTAAGACCTGTGAAGGTTCATTCAAACATTCAAGTTATCTCTTGTGCTGCAGTCATTGTCCTTAATTCAATGGTAAGTCCCAATTAGAGTAGACCAGTTGAATCACAGGGGACTTGATAAGCATCACTTAAGTAAGTTTCATTGAGTCAGTTGGTTTACTCTAGCTGGGACTGAGAGTCAGATTTAGGCCATTCATGCCCTCTCCTTGGAGTGTATTTTGAAAGACCAAGGTGTTAATGCACTGCATTCTCTTTTAGGGGTCTCATTCAATGCCCTTTTTTCATCAGAAGGTCATGAGACAGCACACATGCTGCAAGTGGCTGTTGTGGAACACAGAATTAGACAATGAAAACACAAGAAGACATTACCACAAACCAGAACTGAGAACAGAACCCACCATTTTAGTAGTTGGCACTAAAATCCCATTTGTGATCCCACTGTTTGTGGCAGAATCTGAGAAGCTGCCTATTATGTTGACCTTCCACAGCACCTGAGCATCACTTTGGGCAATTCAGAAAACCATGAAATGGAGACACCTTTCCAGATCCAATGCTGCAATCATTTAAATCTACCACCAGAGGAACAGGGGGCAGTGGGCTAGGTGTGCCCAACTATGGAGGTTGGGAAATCCATCAAGGATATTTTGCTGATGGATTCCCAAATCTGGAGCAGCCCTACAAGATGCTACTGACAGATTTCCCATCTCTGTGTTGTGTGCTGAAACTTTTGTGATCATGGCAATAGTACCACAATTGTAAACATGAATACCAAACAGCAAAGAATGTTTAACTCTAGCTTACACATTTGTAACTGCTCAACTGGATGCCAGCCTATATTTAAATCTGATCTTTTCTCCAAAGAAATCATGGTTCTTTCTTCCATCCCCACATATCCTCCTTCAACCTTGTCATGTGGGTTATGCTAAGAGATGGTAACTTGACCCAAGGTCAACAGTAATTTTATGGCTAAGTGGGTGTTTGAACCCAGTTTCAGGCAATGACAGCACAAAAGCTCTAAAAGAGAATTGCCTAAAAGAAACTGATCTTCCTTCTGTTGCAGAAATGTAATTTTTATAAAAATCTGATCTTTGTGACCTACTGGATTTAACGAGCACATGCAGCTCAATGTAAAGCCTTAATGAAACAGGCACGTGCACATTGCTGGTGGTTTAATAATGAGAAGGTTGTAGCCTGACAAGAACAGAAAACGTACACGTATAGAGAAACCGATTACAAATATTTCTGTGAAGGTGAGCTCTCAAGGTCATGCTTTCTCAATAATCTGTAACATTATGTCTTCATATCTCATGCAAATTCTACAGGAAACCAATTTGCCTGAGAAGAGAAGGCATAATCTGAACCAGTATTTAATAAGAATCATTTCTTACCTCAAGGTCCCTTGATGATCCTCTTAGTATTGACTCTGGGTACCTATTAGGCTTTTCTTTGCTTATTGAATGCTCTTTTATGAACACTTGGATCTTTCTTCACTATGCAGTTTTTACCCTTCCTCTCATCATTTTTCTTACTTAATAGCTCTTGCCAATATTTTACAATACTGTAAAACATTAGTGCTTTTAGAACAATAGAATCATAGAGTTCAAAGATACCACAAAGGCCATCCAGTCCAACACTCCTGCCATGAAGACACAATTAAAGCACACCTGACAGATGGCCACCCAGCCTCCGTTTAAAAACTTCCAAAGAAGGAGACTCCACTGCACTCCAGGACAGCATATTCCACTGTCAAACTCCTCTTACTGTGAAGAAATTCTTCCTAATGTTTAGGTGGAATCTCTTTTCTTGTAGTTGGAATCCACTGCTCCCAAGCCATTTCTGCGGTAGCTTGTTACAGTGCTATTATTCCACTTTCAACATCCTATGGAATCCTGGGCTTTGGCAGTTTAGGCAGGAGCCTTTATAGCTGCAGCAGAAATAGCACCAGTTTCTGGAGCAGAAGGAAACAAGATTGCCCTAGCTTCCATATTACATCCTTACAGATTTTTAAACATGGCTATCATATCACCTCTTAACCTTCTCTTATCCAGCTAAACATACTCATATCCCCAAGCCGCTCCTCATACGGCATTGTAAGTTAGGAGGCAGTAGGAAAAGAGGAAGATAGCATTACAGATAGACAGACTCAATCAAGGAAGCCACAAACCCTGAATCTGCAAGACTTGAGTGGGGTTGTTGATGACAGGGGGACTTGGTGGTCTCACATCAATAGGGTCCGCATAGGTCAAGACTGACATGATGGTAATTAACATGTTCCCTCTTCTGTAAGCTAAATATACTGAGCTACCTAAGCCACTCCTGATAGGGCATGGATGGAGTGATGGGGGAGTACAATTAATAAAGAGTTGGAACATTTCACTTGAATAGAAGTGGCACATCCACTAAAAGGCAGTCTTTAGGCTACCAAAGACTCCAGTTCTTCAACAATGCAAAAAGTTCTTTTACCAAGGCCGAAAGCCAGTTCTTAGCACCCTTGAGGGCAGCTTCTAGGAACTGTGTGTCCCAGAAGATCTTACCAGAATGGAGGCTTTCCTTTCAACCTCTCCACCAGACAGTGGGGGGCTCCAAGCCACCATTTATATTTTTCCTAATGCCTCAGAGGAACATTGGCCATACCAGGGCATTATGGGAAATATAAAATAGGAGCTTAGGACTGCCCATGACAGCTGCCAATTAAATCTAGACAGTTCAGAGAAAAGTAGCATGGATGATGCGATTAGACAACTGCCAAGGGTTAGGAGGTAACATTGACATCTGTTGGCCTCTGGATGGCTGATCTGCTTTTGACAAACCTTACATATACCAAAATAGAGGAAGCCAAATACACTTTATACCCAATAATGACCAACAGTACTCCCCAAAGTCTCTGGGGGATGTTAATGGCCATTTTGAACATTTGAGAGATTCACCTTTTTAGGCCTGAATAGGCCTTTGTCAAAACAGGATATGATTGGATATTTTTGCTCCATTATGATTCTAGGTGAGAGTAACAATTGGATCTGATCCCTTGGCCCATCCTTTGCAGAACACTTTGTGAGGAAAAGTTGGACATGACCTTTGGTCCAATAAAATACATATGATGTACATTGTGGATTGCACCTGGAGATGACAGTGCATGAGGAAATCCCATGTGACTCTAGCTGAGTCATTGTGATATGTAACCAGGGCAGAGGGTTGCATCAGATATGGGAAATACAAAGTTGGCTAGATGTTACATCAGCAAGGGTTGTATATAAGGAGCTGGGTTCTAGCCAACTGTCCTCTCGATTGCCTGATCGTGTTTGGCCGGAGGCGATGCCAGAAAGCATATCTATACTTGCTGTGTCAGAGGAACGCTGAGTTTCTGTTTGGAGAATCCTGTAAATATGTACATATCATAACTGAAGATTAAATGCCTCCAAGCTGGAAGATAACGTTGTCTGGGTGAGTTTTTGTGGCTTCAGAGTATTGCTGCTAGTTTTAACTGTGCTATGTACACTTTTGAAGCTGTGTCAACATACTTTGCTATATGTTAGTTTTTGAGACACTTGACTTTGGTACAGCTTTTTGACCAGAGCTCAGTGGCAGGAGGGAAGTGCTATCGTGTTTTTGCATAGCTCCCATCATCCACCAGCCCTCCACACACCTGTGGTTTTGTAATACAGGGCCCTCTTGGGGCTCTCATGAGAACAAGTATCTGGGCGAGTTTATGTGGTGAGATGCAGTTCAATCTAGACTGTTACCATGTTTAATTTATTTGGGTGGAAAGAGGGAAATGAAAGCATTGCAACCATGTCACTCCTTTTAAAAAGTCTAGATCCACAAGTACTCATCCATAATGTACTTGAGTCTCAAAGCTCAAATATGACAAACATGCACTGATATTCTAACATTGGTTACATCTGCATAACTAAGTAGGACCGAGCGCCACCACTCCCACTCACGGTAAGAGCCAGCAGCCATATTGGGTGATAGAGGTCTGTTCAGTTTCTGACTGGAGCTCAAGGAAGAACAACATTCCCACCCCCTTCCTGCCAGTGAGTAAGGCTGTGACAAGGACTTGAGATGGGGGTCCTACTTCTGATTGCCACAGCTTCTCTCACTGATGGGAAGGGGTGGAACCATCCTCCTCTTTGTACCCTGATTGGAAATGAAGGGATCTCCTTCACCCAATCTGTCTGCTGGCTTTTAAAATGGGCTGGGTTGGCATTTATGTAGTTTTACAGTAAGGAAGTATAATCTGATTATGGAGCAATTATGGATTTGTATCTTTAGGTTACCAATATGCAACCATAATCCTGAATGCCAGCCTTTGCTACTATTAGACTGTGTTCATTCCCACTCAAAAAAAGAGATAGATTTCAGTTTAAAACCTTTGTTTTACAAATGGGCAGTCTCATTGAGAAAAGCTCTGTCTAGCCTTCCCTACAATAATTTTTCTTTTCATCTTTTGATTTATCAGAGCATAAAATCTACTTTTCTTGATCCAAGCAAACCATAAATCAGGAAAGAGAAACAAAACTTCCCCTTTCTAAAAGCCTCAATCTGCAAATTGCTCTGAATGATAGATCTGATGTCTGGTAAACAAAGGTTTGATAAGCTGATCTTACTATAGCCCCACAGCCTTTGCGGCAAGAACATCAAGTAGCAATTTTGCCTTCAGAATCACTTTCTTTTTTGTTCTTAATCTAATATGAAGTAAGCTTTGCATCAAGACCTATTGGAATTTGCCCTATTGGGATTTGGCATTCAGTGGGAATGAGAAGATAAGTGTAGCCAGACACTCATCTTAGATTTTAAAAAAGCGGACTTCTGTAAACATAGGGAGCTGCTGGCTGGAATTCCGTGGTCAAGATTAGTGAAAGGGAAAGGAGTTCAGGAGGCATGGAAGTTCCTTAAAAAGGAGATACTGAAGGCACAGTCTAAAACTGTGCCAATAAGGAGGAAAAATGGAAGGCATCTGAAGAAACCAGAATAGTTGACTAAAGAACTCTCAGCTGAGCTAAGAGTCAAGAGAAACATGTATAGGAAATGGAAGAAGGGAGAAACCACCAAAGAAGAATTTAAGCAAGTAGCCAGGAGATGTAGGGAGGAGGTCAGAAAGGCTAAAGCACAGAACAAACTTAGGCTGGCCAGAGACATTAAAAACAATAAAAAGGGCTTTTTAAAATATGTCCGCAGCAAAAGGAAAAAGAAGGAGACGATAGGATCGCTGCGCAGAGAAGATGGCGAATTACTCACAGGGGGAAGAGAAAAGGCAGAACTACTTAACACCTTCTTTGCCTCAGTTTTTCCCCAGAAGGATACAAGCACTCAACCTGGCGGTTGGGGAGCAGGTGAGGAAGCTGGGGAAGTGAGGCACATAATAGGTAGAGAGGTGGTACAGGAATACCTGGCCACACTGGATGAATTCAAGTCTCCAGGGCCAGATGAATTGCATCCTAGGATATTAAAAGAGCTGGCAGAGGTCATTTCGGAACCGCTTGCTATAATCTTTGAGAAATCTTGGAGGACAGGAGAGGTTCCAGCAGACTGGAATAGAGCAAATGTTGTCCCCATCTTCAAGAAGGGGAAAAAAGAGGACCCAAATAATTATCGCCCAGTCAGCCTGACATCAGTACCCGGGAAAAGATCCTGGAGCAGATCATTAAGCAGTCACTTTCTAATCACTTAGAAAGCAACGCGGTAATCATGAGAAGTCAACATGGATTTCTCAAAAATAAGTCATGCCAGACTAATCTTACTCTTTTTATGATAGAGTTACTAGCTTGATAGATGAAGGGAATGCTGTGGATGTAGCATATCTTGATTTCAGTAAGGCCTTCGACAAAGTTCCCCATGACATTCTTGCAACAAAGCTGGTAAAATGTGGGCTGGACAGGGCTACTGTTAGTTGGATTTGTAATTAGTTGACCGACCAAACCTAAAGGGTGATCACGAATGGCTGCTTTTCATCCTGGAGAGAAGTGACTAGTGGGGTGCCACAGGGTTCTGTCCTAGGCCCAGTGCTGTTCAATATTTTTATAAACCCGACTTGGATGAAGGAATAGAGGGCATGCTCCTCAAATTTGCAGATGACACCAAATTGGGAGGGGTTGCTAATACGCCAGAGGACAGGATCAAAATTCAAATGACCTGGATAGATTGGAGAGCTGGGCCGAGGCTAACAAAATGAAATTCAACAGAGAGAAGTGTAAGGTCCTACACTTAGGTAGAAAAAATGGAATATAGAAATATAGGATGGGGGACACGTGGCTGGATAGCAGTATCGTGTGAAAGGGATCTAGGAGTCTTCATAGACCACAAGCTGAACATGAGTCAGCAGTGTGATGCGGCAGCCAAGAAAGCCAATGCAATTCTCAGCTGCATCAAGAGGAGTCTGGTGTCTAGATAGAGGGAGGTACTGGTACCACTCTCTCTGCTTTGGTTAGACCTCATCTTGAATACTGTGTCCAGTTCTGGGCACCCCAATTCAAGAAGGACATGGTCAAGCTGGAGCAAGTCCAGAGGAGGGTGACCAAAATGGTGAGAGGCCTGGAAGCCATGCCCTATGAGGATAGACTTAGAGAGCTGGGTATGTTTAGTCTGCAGAAGAGGGAAAGGGTTAAGAGGGGACATGATAGGGCCCTGTTTAAATATTTGAAGGGATGCCATGTAGAAGAAGGAGAGGGCTTGTTTTCTGCTGCTCCAGAGACCAGGACAAGGAGCAATGGATTCAAGCTGCAGGAAAGGAGATTCCACCTGAACCTCAGGAAGAACTTCCTGACAGTCAGGGCTGTCGGCAGTGGAATATGCTGCATTGGAGTGTAGTGGAGTCTTCTTCTTTGGAGGTTTTTAAGCAGAGGCTAGGGTGACCATCTGTCGGGAGTGCTTTGAGGGTGTTCCTGCATGGCAGGGGGTTGGACTGGATGGCCCGTGTGGTCTCTTCCAACTCTACATTTCTATGATATGATTCTAAGACACAGTCTTTGGCTCAGGCCAATGTATACCTCATGTTGAGGGCCATTGTGATGCTATGGTTAGACTGCTAGATCAGGATTTGAGAGATGTGAGTTGAAGTTCCCACTGAGCCAAGAAAATCATTTGGTTAACTTTGAGCTAATCGCTTAATTACAACCTGGCCTACCTTATAGGGTAATTGTGAGTACAAAATGGGGAAGAGGAGAGCCATGTACACTGCCTTGACCTTAGTGGGGCAAAGTGGATCATAAATACAATTAATAAATAGTAGTTTCATGCAGTTGTTACAATGTTTAGGAAACCACAGGAACTAGAGACGTGTCAAGAACATGAATGTCATGTAGAATATGATGTCAGGTGGAACACGATGGGAACATGTTGATTACATACACATTGCTATAGAAGAGTAAAGGAACCACCAAAAACAAAGAGAAAAAAGGGAGAGCACTTTCCACACCATCGGCTTGTACTCACTGATATATTGCGATTTGTTGAGGTGATTATTCTAGCTATTTGCCTTCAGGTCAACATCAACTTATGATGACCCAGTGCATGAGAAATCTCTAAGACACCCTGTCATCTTCTGCCCTGCTCAGGTCTTGCAGACTCAGAGACAGGGCTTTGATTGAATCCATTCATCTGTATTGCAGTCTTTGGCCCTTTTCGCATGCCATTTCCCATGTGAAATAGCCACGAGAGCACCGCGAGATCGCAAGGACAGTTCTGCATGATGTTCTCACGATTGCACAGCCCTCCCATAGTGATCCTGTGGCAATTGCAGATTATATCTTTTTTGGCTTTTTGCCGAAAATGACCTGTGATTGCACATTCCTCCTATGTCCCTCCTGCACTTACCTGATGCGCGGAACCTCAGAAAGCGCGATGGCTGTGCTTCGTCCCCCAGCGCAGCCTGGGAAAGTACCCGGCTGCGCTGTGGAAGGAAGGGGCAGAGCTATCATGCTTCCTTCCATTCAGCATGGAGCTGGTGCAGAGGGAAGCACAGGGGACGCGATTCCCTCCCACAAGAGGCTTTTCACGCGATCCCCACATGATGGCAGCGAGAAAAGGTAAGGTGCGAAAAGGGCTTTCCTCTTTCCTTACTGCCTCCCTCTTTACCAAGTGCTGTTGCCTTTTGCAATGTTTCTATCCCTTTTTTCCCCAGTCTGGGACTCAAAGCAGCTTACAACAAGTTTAAAAAACACATCTTTAAAAATACACAAAATACACAAATTAAAAAGAGATTGAACAATTAAAAAAAATTAAGATAGATTAAATCATGCATTATTAAACATGCAAATACACATGTATGTATGCATGCATGTATACTCACACACACACACACACACACACCAGCACAACAATTAGAGTTCCAGCACATTGTTTGGGTGGGACAGGCCTTATACATTAATTCCTCAAATGCCTGTTGAAGCAGAAAACTCTTTACTTGTTTGCAAAAAGAAAAGAGGCTAAATTTTCTGGGAAGGGAGTTCCAGAGCCAAGCGGTAGCCTTTGAAAAGGTCCTCTGTTCTGTTCCTATCAGATGAAGCTATGAGGACCTAGTAGGACACAGGGAAGGGCCTCCGCAGCAGACTTCACAGCATGGACATGTTTCTAAGATGAAGCTATGGAGATGTAGCTACTTCTCCATAGCCATGTCTTCATCACTACATCTCCAGATGCAAGCTCTCAGTCCAAGGTTTACATCCCTTCTTAGCCCATTTCTGTACTGCAGTCTTATAGTGCTGCTATTCCACTTTCAACTTCCTATGGAATACTGAGGTTTTCAGTTTAGGGAGCCGCCTCAGGCCCTCCCTAAATTGCAAACCCCTAAATTGTAAACCCCAGGATTCCATAGGATGTTGAAAGTGGAATAATAGTACTATAAGACTGTAGTGTGGATTTGGCCCTAGTCATGTAAACCTCTCAGCGTTAGAGGAAAGCAATGGTAAACCTCCTCTGAATAAAATTTGCCAAGAAAACCCTATGAGAGGGTCCCCATATGTCAGAGTTAACTTGAAGGCACGTAACAACAACATGACCCTAAGACACAGTACCTGTTATATCTTTCGGCTGCTTAAAAGTGACCAATTTAATTCTGAAGAAAAGGCAGCTATGGAACACAATCCTGAATGTAATCCTAATACACAAAAGATTCCTGCTAAAAATCTCCCACTGCTACTTGCCCTTTAAAGGTTGTGTGTTCTACAAACAATACCTTCAGGGCAAATAGCGGGTGTGTGTTCTGGGATGCCACTGCCATGGCCTTTACAACAAAATAAATGTGGCCAGGTGTTGTTGTTTTTAAGTATAAGAAAACATCAACATGCAGTTTGGCCTTCATTCTATAGCTTGGGTGCATCCTAGGAAAGATACAAATACAGTTAATGACACTAATTAGGTTAATACGCAGGATATGAAACCTCTCAGGCTTGATTTAATTGCATTTCTCTGAGTGGCATCTGTATTCTTCTCCCTATCCTTATGAAGTCATATCAGGCTGTGAGACTTTTTCTTCTTTTAAAAAGGAAATATATGTGTATTTTGTATTTAGTGTGCGTGTTTTAATGTACATATATTATTCACATTACAGCTGTTAGGAACAAATGTACTCATAAGTTTTCCTGAGCTGTGTGTATGTCCTTTGGGGGACACTGCAAAGGTCAGTATCCAGTTCTTCCCAAAGCCTTCCCTCACAACAGCTTCTGAAGCTTTCAACATTGCTATTCCACACTGCATGGGGAAGGGGAGGAATTGCAAAAGCAAAATGAAGACATTAATTCTGAGATCCACCAGGGTCCTCTGAAGGACTGCAGACTTTGACTGAAGTGTGCTTGTGCTAGAGGTAGCAACCCTAGCGTGTCTAGCCTCAGTAGCTGCTCGTTTGTGTATCTTTCTAAGAGTTTTGTCATAGCATAATTTGTAATTTCCTGTTGATGGTCTTAGCTACAACCTCTCTTTTCCTTCATCAGTTAGGCCATTTCTGCCCTACACAGTTATAGTGCTATTATTCCAACTTCAACAGCCTATGGAGTTCTGGGGTTTGTAGTTTACAAAGAGCTCTCTGGCTGAGTATTCTAAATGTCCTTTCCTAAACTACAAGTCCCAGGGTTCCATAGGATGTTGAAAGTGGAGCAATAGACCTATAACAGTGTAGGGTGGAAATGCCTTTAGTCTGCAGTTAGTCTGAGCTTGCTTGTCCTCCATTTTACAATCTGTAGTTCTCTCCTTGCGAGAGAGCCAGAATGGTATGGTGGTTTTTGCACATGGGGCTATGAGGCCAGGGATTGAATCCCCATTCAGCCATGAAAACCCACTGGGTGACCTTGGGCAACTCACACTGTCTCAGACTCAGACGGCAATAATGAACCCCATGTGAACAACAAATTCTGCCAAGAAAACCCCATGATAGGTTAGCTTACTTGGAATACTTACTTCAGCTTACTTGGAAATGACTTCAAAGCACACAAGTTTTCTCTCTTTTTCTCAGTGTTTGAAGATTACATGTTACAGAAACTCTCACCTTTACTATTTGTAAATAAACCTACTTTTCATGTCTTTACAAAAAGAAAGGAAAGGAAAGAAATCCTAAGCCTGCTTTATTTCTCTGTTAGACCCTGTGTGTGTGTGTGTGTGGTGGTGTGACAGTGTGGGAGCTGATGCTCACATTCTGCTTCTGAATACTAATTCGCTGCTTGTGAGATAGAAATGTCTCACATTCACTAACAATTTGTGCATATTTTTCCATGTAACTAATTTTAACCATACACACAGGATTTTTGCTAATTTTAATCTCTATAATGTACTACAAGGCTTGCAAATACATGGATATCCATGTCAAGAGATGCTTTACTTTGCAATATGTTTCCAGAAATGACAAACTGAAAAGTTCTGTCAAGAATTTTAAACCTAGTTAAATTCTTTTTCATCCCCTAGTTAAGATTGTTTTGTTTCAGATTAAAATGTATCTCGAGAAAGAGCTAAATGCCACTTGAAATGTGTTGAGTTTATTACTGCTGTAATAAAACAGCCTCTACACATTATTACTTACTGCGATTGATATGGCTGTTGGTTCAGCATTTATGTGTTGTTGTTGCTGCTGCTGCTGCTGCTGTTTTTTGTTTTTTTTTAAAGTATTCTGGGAAAACATTCATGAAAGATACACTATCATATAAATGGACATGATTCAATTCTCCGCGAAAGCAGACATTTAAAAACCATTTAAAGTGTATGATCAATAGCATGGAATGTAAATTATAATGATGAATGGTGCATCAAGGAAGCAATATCTTGGTGCCTGCCAATGTCATTCTCATCCCCAAATCTGTTTCTTCAATCAAGACTGAGCAGAAATCTTTTGTGACAGATGAGCATAAACTGTTATTGCTTTCTCCATGCTCTCCTTTCCCATAAATTTGACCACTGCAATGCAAGTAATGAGCTAGTTATTTTGAAAAGTACCATTTTACAACAAAACTCTTAAGAGTTATTCTACTGATAACACACTTTTGGTCGTGAAGGAAAGATAGAATTTTCCACCTACTTGGTGGTTAGATGTTCCATAGCTAGGAAATAGTTTTCCAGGGCACTTGTACGAAAGGACACATAATCCAATGCTATTTTATAATGTTACAGTTAAGTTTCAGTTTGGTAAGAGAAAACCTAAAACTAGCTAGCTCTGATATCCAATGTCCCATCATGCCCAATAGCTTGCATTATTTGTATTCGGCCAGAAGATGTTTTCTTGTCTTTCCTCTCTAGTATTTTGAAATGCAAAAGCATGAAAACATTCCTTGTTTGGGCAACCACCTCAGAATTTTCCAGTCAATATGAACACTGATCATGCTGGTTAAGAGACAGTGTAAGCCATAGTCCAAAGGAAAAATGTTCTAAGCTCTAGGGTAGGTGTTCTTTTCCAGCTTGGGTTTTAATCAACTGCTGGTGATGCTTGAGTTTATCTAAAGTCTGACTCTAGTAGTAGAAGCTTCCAATTTTTTCTAGGCCTGAGCCTGGCAGTTTACAAAGAATAGTATGTTGATCAGAGCCCTGGTGGCTTAGTGGTTAAATGCCAGTACTGCAGCCACAACATTGTGAGTTCAATCCTGCAAGGCTCCAGGTCGACTCAGCCTTCCATCCTTCCTTATATAGGTCAGTAAAATGAGTACCCAGCTTGTTGGGGGTCAATTAGTTAAGCACATTGTAAACTGCTTTGGGAGAGCTGTGCACTGATTAGTGGTATAGAAATCTAACGGCTATCGCTGTATTCCTCTCCTTTCACTTTAAGAATTTAAGAATCTTCAGCTGAATTCATCCAAAAGCAGAGCCATTAACATACACACACAGTTAGCTATAGGAAGCCCAACAGTAGGGCATAAATACAACTGTATTCTTCATCTAGGAGAAACTCCATCTCATTTTCGGAAGCTTTATAAACCCACTGTTTGATTGCAGTTTATCTCCTTCCTTCATTAAAACCAGTTCTTCTCCCTGTGTACACAGGGTGGAGGGAGCAGAGCACTTCCCATCAAGGGCCCTTGCTGTGTTCTATGGAATCACGAAATTTGTGGTTCTGTGAGGGAAAAGAGCTCTCTAAATTTCCCTCCCTAAATTGCAAATCCCAGAATTCCATAGGATGATTCCATGGCAGTTAAGGTGGAATCACAGGACTATACTTACATAGCATGACCTATGTATTAGCACAGCCTTTCCTTATCACAGTGCTATATCTGTACCCGGCAAAGCCTTCCTACATGTTATATGAAGGCAAGGATGGGGGATATGTGGTACTCTGAGTGTTATTGAATTGCAGCTCCCATCACCATTAGCTATGATGGCTAGGACTTACGGGAGCTGCAGTCCAAAATCTGGAGACCACACATCCCTACTTAAGGAAATGTGCAAGCCTCCACTGCCCTGCCGCTTCACACCGTCAAAGCAAAAGTCAATTCATGCATTTTAAAACAGAAAAGCCCTCTCATGCTTCCCCCTTCAGGGCTGTTTCATCCTTTCCTCATAGTTAAACGTGGACATTCATCAGCCAGCAATTTCACTGTGAGTTTTGCAGCATTTAATTCCCAGTGGTTGGAGGGAAAAGCAGATTGACAACTATTATTCATAATCCATAACAAACCCCTAGTAATCTTTGAAAAGTCTGAACAGAAGTTAATGTGCATATGGAGATTTTGTTGACACATGTGCATGGATGCTTGTTGTCTATTTTAACCCTGACTTCAAATCACAGTGTATGCATTTTCTTTTGTATACTCTCAATGGAAATGAAATAGTCATTTCCCCAAGGCAGGTGAGTCAGCAGGGATCTGAATTTTTGCCAATGTAGAACAGAAAATTGCCAGCCATTCCAGCTGTCAGTTACAAGACACACACACACACACACAACACATAGAGAGAGAGAGAGAGGCAGTATAGCAGTATATACATGGTACCATCATCCATAAAGAAGAAAAGGGGGGTGTCCCTTACACAGATAGAGCTGTTAAGTGATCTGTAATTAAAAGTGCTGATCCAAAAGAATATTTTCTTTAAAAAGGTGAGACATGCCTATACTGCTTTTCATCATACATTTCCTTAAAACTGTCTTGTGGCTTGTAGTAGTAGAAATGTGGAAGCATCTTATTGCAAGTGCAATTTTAGCAGATCACTAGATAATCGTATAGAAAGACAGACAGAAACAGACAGTCATTTCCCATATTGAAAATAGTTTTCTTTATTAAAGATTTCTATAGAAAACCCTATATATATCATGATGGGAATTGCAGTCCAAAAATATCTGGAGGTTTACTATTGTCCATTTCTGTTTTAGGGCAAGGAGAGTTGTGCTCCATTTTTCTAATGCACCAAAGAAATCCCACTGTAATGAGTCAGCTCTACTCCATATTCAAGTTCTCTTTGCAGAAAGGTGTATTGTTTCTCTGCTAAAATCTTAGGTTGAATCAGAATTTTTAATTCTGAATTGTCTGTTATTGATCTCAACCAAATGTTCAATTAGTTATTGCACTGGAACAGTGTGGGAGGAAAACAATTAAAAGTGATGCCCTTGGTGTGAATGGAGTTCATTTGCTGTGCATTCTTTGAAAGTGCTGATTCAAGTTAAAATTGTGGTGAATAAAATCATACAACTGAGGAATTAGAAAAATATAATTATTGACTCCTGCTTTACAACATGGACTGGGGAGTGGAATGGTCCAAATTAAGGTTATCAACAAATCATTGAGGAAAATTCATGACAAGTGATGAACTGACAAAAAACTGGCAGAAAAATGACCAATGATATTCAGCAAAGGTCATTTTACAACTACTGGGATTATATCCACAACTGCACGTGATTGATCTAGAAAGAGATCTTTGGATCATAGTGGAGCAGCTGGGCAAAATCCAAACCTAGGGTGCAGGAAATGAGAGAAAGGCAAAATCCATCCATATGACCCTTGGAAAGGGACTAAAACTAAAACTGCCTGTATCATAATGGACTTAGAGAAAATAGGTCCATGTTTAGAATTATAGAGAGATGGTTGCCTTATTCAGCAGATTTGGAGTGGCATGAAGAGACAAGCAAATTGTTACTTATTTAATGAACTATTATTGTGCTTTTATTGCCAAGGAAGGACACTGCTGTGTGTGTGTTTGTGTGTGTGTGTGTTCTAGTGCCAAAATAAGTTGTCTGATTGTGGCTGTTATGTACCATGACTTGGTCGTGGGGTGCAAGAGGAAGTGGCTCTTCCTGCTTGCCTCAGGCAGCAAAAGTCCTCACGTGAGCCTGGGTTTCTAAAACCCTAAGAGTGAACTGCATGTGAGACAGAAGATGTGCAGTGGATCTTGCATTTCCACAATGACTCAGCTTCGTGTAACTGATTGCAAATAATTCGTTGCTTGAAATCTGATTAATTTTGCAATAATTAAAGCACAGCTAAGTCTTATTAAAATTCTGGGATAAAATCATTATTCTTGAAGCATAATGGTAACATAGTTAGAAGTTATCACATAACATAGTCAGCATTCTGATTCTGATCTTTAGAAGATAACTAAAAAGTAATTCCTGTACTTATTTTAAATTTAAAAGTGAAAGTTTAAAAGTTACTTTTAAAATATTTTAAAAAAGCTACCTAATGGAGGATTAGACTGCAGTTGTAAGTAATCTATTTTAAAAGATACTTTCCAATTTCTCTGTAATAGTATTCTAGTCACTGCTTTCTTCATTAATGCTTTCTAAAAGCACCCAATAGATTCTGTGTCAGGTGCAGTAAATCCCCTTTGGTTTTCTTTAAGAATGTAAAGGAGCTATCCAAGCTACTCAATCACAACCTCAAAATAGGTTCAGTATCCTGGTAGCTCCTTTTTCAGCTGGCGGGGAGAGGGACGAGCAGATTCACACACACCTCTTTGACATGGAAGCTACCACCTATCACTGAATTACTTTCTTTGAATACCTAATACACATATCTGGGTCCCTTTCACACTACACAGTTCTATTACTGTCGTTCTACTCAACTGCCATGGCAACATCCTATGGACTATTGGTATTTGCAACTTAGGAAGGTTGACCTTAGGTGAGTCACTTTCTCTCAGCCTCAGACGAATGCAAAGACAAACCCCCTTTGAACAAATCTTGTCAAAAAAACCCTATGATAGGTTCACCTTTGGGGCTCCATAAGTCAGAAACAATCCAAAGGCACACAATAAATGACATTTGGATTTCTCAGCCAAATTGCTCTAGCTGCCTCACCAATGTGCAAATCTCAGAATTCCATAGGATACAGCATGGCAGTTAAACTGGAATCATAACACTAGGACGGTGTAACATAAAAGAGCTTCTGGTTTGTGGGTGTATTCCTCATTGGCTAGTGATGGTGACAATATTGCCATGCACACTATGGGATTTTAGTTTATATTAGTTTTGTTTTGTCCTTCTGCAAAGTTCTACTTGCCATAGTTCTTTCTACTTAGCTGTTGGAAGAGCCTGGAGTCATCACTACTTTGTCCTGATGTTGTGGCATCCCAGAAAACCATAGGATAAACCTGCTTCTGGTAGATCAAGTTACACTTAGCACTGAATGCACAGTAATAAAAATAAGGCAAATGGGCCAAATTCAGAAGTAATGGATTGGCAAAACTGGAGCTCCAAGGTTAGAATGCAATCTTTAGTATAAATGAATAAAATTATGGACACAGATGTGTCTGTATTACTTATTTTGATATCAGGATTTTACTGCTGAATTTGTTATTACCCCCCCCCCAAAAAAAAGCCTCCAGGCTTGCATTTCCTTTTTTTTTTATTCTATATTTTTTAAAAAAACAAACTTAGCAATATAAACGTCATTCCATATTCTTCTCTTTAAAGCTTCATATTGAGTTTCAAGAAAACATAAAAAACCGCCTTAGCTAAACTTAGCATGTCACTTAAAAACAAAAATTTTAAATAAAGGATTGCAAAGCTCTTTCCCTGAGTTTTGATAAATGTAAAATTTGACCAGATTTCAACATTTTGATATCCAGGATTTAAACTCTGTTTGTATTACGCAGCCTCCAGGCTTTTTCCTTTTTAGCAACATGGCCAAGAAGTCAATAGTATTGAGCAGCAGCATAGTCCTTCTGGAATTTAACTGGAGGTTTCCTTTCAATTTGATAATGAAAGACATTTTTGAAAGCCAGAATTTTTTGTTACAGTTGCACTAGTTTTAACAAGTGAATGAAATTATAGTTTTACATAATATATTTTTTTTACAAACTATCCATTGTCACTTAAAATGTTGCACACTTGGCTTGGTTTCTGAGTCAAGTGGCATCATTATATAGCAGTATTTTAATATATAATGTCTGAGATCCTATATCTGTCAGATGTAACTATGATGATAGAGCCCTGTCATCGTAGTTACTTATGATGCAGCTCCCCTCAAACATATTTTTTTAGCCTGGCAATGCCCCAGTCAAAGTGTCCCAACCAAAGTCCTGCAGAACAGGACACTGGGAAATGCCATCTGCAGTGCTTCCTGGTCATGAGGCATGTTGAGAACAGGCAACTAGAGTGTCCCACTTTTAATGCTGAACTAGAATTCAGAGTACCCAAATTTCCCAAAGCAATAGCAACAAGAGGTATCCAATATCAAACAATCCAGAGCCAAGAAGCCATAAATCAGAATAAAGTCCAAGCAGTCAAGGTACAAAAGTTGGTATGCAGTCCAAGAGTCATAAATCCAGCACTTAACAATAGCTGAGTCAGATCATCAAGAGGTGACTCAAAAGTTTGCTTTCAGTGGCTTGACTGAAGAACTATCCCTGCTTAAAAAGACAGCCAGCTCAGCCAGTGCCCACATTCCAGACATTATGTAAGGAGTGTGTTTCACAGCTGTGTGCATGTAGTCTTTAACCATATGGGCTGGGAAGAGTCTGTGACAGACACCAAAACTTTCACCTTTTTCTGGGACTGGGAAGTCTTTCTTCCAACTTCTCTTTTTGCTGAACTGAAGGGACGTTCAGTTGGCTATCAGGCTGTGTCTGCTATGTCTGCTTCATTTTCAAAGGAAGATGAACTCAGGAAGGTGACATGGTGAGACCCCTTGGGTTCCTGCCTCAGCAGCTTGTCTCAGTGCACACCATGTCTGGAAAAGTGCTACAGATGTCACTTTCTAAGGCCTCCCTCTACAGTGCCTCAGACACCTTTTGGTTGGGGTGTTGCCATGCTGAAAGGGTAGGATTTGGGAGTCACCTTCAGTCATTAACAGTCATAAATGTGAATCCCTAGCAGTTACAAGATCATAAATCCAGGTTAGAACTCATAACTACCACAGAAGAAGCCAGTTTACATCCCTGTTCTCCAGCCAGTTGGGATACAATCCAGCTCTTATATAAATGGACTGGGTAGCACAGGCATAACTCTGCATGCCATCCTAAATCTTCATTATTATCTCTAAAGAGAGAGGAGATCCCATGAGTAGGATGGAAGTAATGCTTAGTAATGCTAGTAGTACTTAGTAATGCTAAGTAAGATTGCATACTGATCTTCATGCTTGAGTGGCAAAGAGAGAGGGTAGGAAGACTCCAAGTGTAGGAAGACAACTCTTGAAAGTACAGTCACAATTTGGGGAATTCAAACAGGTGACTTGTTGCATTTCAAAGGATTGTTCATGCATGAGTCTTTTTTCTTCTTTTGAATGCACGTGATGCACACCACCTTTTGAGCATTCAGGCTGCCTTCTTGACAGTAGCAGAAGTTGTTATGATTCCACATCACTTCTCAGAATTAAAACTTCTACATTTTGCTGCAGTTCGTTTCTCTGTGAGTTTTCAAACTGCCATAGGTACGTTGCAATTGGCAATTACAATAGATTTGCACAACTATTTTAATTGCTTTTATTGATGGATCTTGTGAATACTTTCATAAGGTACAGACAGCCTAAAAAGAAGTGGCACTCCTTCTTTGTGCATGTCTACATGGAACATTTGGATTGCCAGTACTATGTTTGAAGTACATGGACTAGTTGGAGTTCCACAAGTAGTATATTCACATGCACATGAAATATTTGAATCACACTAATCTGTTCATTTAAAATGCCTAACTGTTTGAATCTAATAATAGGGCATATATTTATCCTTTGCAAGATCATTCTGGCTACTATTTTATGTATGTTTAGCTGGTAATAAACTGGTCTGACCACAGTGGGACATATTTATGAATAAATATTCACAGAACAGTGCTGGTCTGTGTCCTTATTTCATAGTGAGAAACTATTTCAAGAAGTCTCCAAGCAGCAGTAACGCCTAAATACTAAAACAGCCAGAGAGTTCTCAAGAATTCCTTTGGTTAGGAGGAAAGTGGGAGAGTGGAGAAGAAAAACTGTGCTAAAGAAGCACACTCAGGCATAATGTCTAATAAGCAAAATGATGAACAATGTAGTTTATTTAATTAGTTAATATTATTGATAGATATATGGCCTTTGCATATAACAGCAGAAAAAGAGTCCCTATCTCCAATGAGCTTACAGTCTAAATTTAGACAGAATGTGAAGACAACAAAGGGAAAGAAGGAAAGAGTAGCAAAAGAATCAGTGATAGAAGATAATGCAGTTGGGTTGATGAATTTTGATACCTAATTTTGCCACCATAAAGGCTCAGAACAGATAACACCATTTCCTGCAGTCAGATTTGGTTGACTGAGAAATGGATTGATTTGATCAATTAACAGTCAAAGATTTCTGCCTTGAATCCAGTAGATAACTCACACAAAGGGGATCAACTTTTGGGGGGCTGAAGGGAGATGCATGAATGCCAGCATTAGACTGGCACTACGCTGGATCCAGGCCACGTTCATTTCCAATTAACACTCAAGAATATGCATCTTTGACATTAGTCAGCCTTATAATCAACAGGTGAAACCTCCAGCAGCAGCTGCAGGTAGCAAGTAATTTTGTCAAAAAACTCAAAATGTATTTTAAAATGTACAAAAGGCAGATATAAGAGAAGACCCCCAAGCATGAAAAGGAATGCATACACATACTGCACCTTTGGAGACCAGACCACAGGCGCTAAAACTAAGAACAGTGAAACTGCCACCATCCCAAAGGCAACTGGTAAAAAAACCTGCAAAATATATAACAGAGTTTTGAGAATGCAGAAGTCAGATATATGAACAAGCATTTAAGGAAACATAGAAAATTTTGTGTCTGTGTGTGTAGTGAACACAGATGTTGCTTGTGCTGCCTGAAATCTATTTTTGGATATTGATTGCAAGAACTGAAACAGCCCAAGGCAGAATCTGTCCTGTGCTGCATGATACAAACTATTTCCTCCAGATACTCTGAGTACTTAATGATCACTTCGCAGTCACTAGGGACAGTATAAAGAATCATAGAGTCATTTTTTAAATGTCTGCCTTGGGCTGCAATCCTATGTTCACTTACCTGGAAGCAAATCTTTTAAAAAGTTACTTTTTTGGATATAGCTCCCAGAATCCCCCAGCCAGCATAGTTTGACCTTTAGTATCACATATCAGCACATTTAGTATAATGTACATTTCATCTGCCATGTGCATTTATTTTAAGGGAATCCACTGGTCTCATTCTTTATTCCAGAGTCTGGGAGCAGCAGGTAAAAAGCATACTGCTAGTAAAACAGGACATGTTGTTTCATTGCAGATTGGCTCCACAGCTGCTTTGGAGCTCACGAGAAGCTCCTGCACAAGAAACTTCTGCATTCAGCAGTGGGAAGGAGACATGTATGGGAACAGGAAAAAAAGACCTCCTTAAATTTTAAAAGCCACCCAAATGGCTTTCATCCAGTGCAATTCTACAGAGACTGAATGTGGAAGATTCTGAACTGGGGGTGACAGATGCATACATCTGGTCCACATGTTCTTATAAATGGATACTGGTTTAGGTGCTGCAGTTCCTGTACTTCCTTTTGATTATGCTGCTTCATCAGAGTAAAGAAGAATATTAGCAGGCTTTCAGCATTTCATATTTGGTAGATGGTTTCTGCATTTGCACAACATTGCTGTTTAGGATCCACACCTACATCATGTACATTTTTTTTCTTTATTACTCATAGGTGCTAATCTTCAGTTCCGCTAGCTTCCTTTTCAGGTTATCTTGACAGGCTTTCCATATCCGAAATCTTCATAATAAAGTCACCTTTTAAAAACAACAACCATTTCCAGAATGGCATGCATATTATTGCAAATTTGACAGTGAAATCATGGAATGGAATGGGTGGTTTTTTTTAAAAAAAGAAAAGAAAAGCTCATTAATCTTCTGCAAAAGGAAGCTATCAGACTGATAAGCATCAGCACATTTTTTTTTATGCTTCTCAGATGCAGTCATTGATAGAGATGAAGAGATGAAGGTTGAGGTGAAGTGTAGCAAATGGAAAGTGGACAGCTCTCTGATTTACTCAAATTCATTTCAGCATCTATCTTAAATTAAAGTATGAATGTATAAGTGTATATAATGCATACAAGGGGCGTGTCCTCTCCATGCATATGCTGGCTGGGTGGTTCTGGGAGTTGCAATTCAAAAAAAGTAAAAATTTTAGACACTCAGCAATACACACAGCTCTATAGACTCTGTACTCAATATACATAAGCCTACTTCACTTAAAACACCCAAAGAAATGCATGCTGATCAACATAGAACCTGTCAAAAAACAGCAGCACCCTCCCCTCCACAACACACACATGTTCTTTGTACCCTGAAAAAATGTTTGAGCTGAAAGGATTTAGAAGCAGACAAATCCAACAAAGAAATAGGCAACAGAGACCATAAAGGACTTAACTGTCTCTGTTGACATCTCATTGTAACTGACAAGATTATTCATTGTGACATTTCTGCCCCTCACACATCTTCTTGCCAGTGCATTTCATTGGTAAGCTGCAGCCAAAAAAGATACCTTTTGCCTCTTCACTTTGGAAAGAATTTTAGCACTAGGATTGGCACTGTGGTTTCTGGCACCTGACCATACCAAGACAAGGGCTCTCTTCAGGCCATATAAACATCTAACCATAGAGGTGACTTTGGAGCTCAGGCACTGGCCTGCCCCCTCTATCCTCCACTTGTTGGAGCCAGAGTGCCACTGACCTTATGCCTATGGGGCGGGGGGGAGAATAATTCTGGGGCCTTTTCACACTACACAGTGATAGCACTATATATAATTCCATTCTAACTTTTAGGATTGCATCCTGTTGAATTCTGGACTTTATATTTTGGAGAAGCACTAGAGCTCTCTGAACGAGATTGCTAAATACCCTTTCACCAACTGCAAATCTCAAGATTGCAATTAAAGTGAAATGACAGTTCTGTAATAGTGTCGTGTGAAAAGGCCCCTGGAGACAGATAAAGCCACCTAATGTGTTCCTCCTGTAGGAGGTGTCTCCTAATTACTTAAGACTGATACTGTTAGGATGACTTCATTCCCTTCTTTCTTCATCCCCCTACTTCACTTTCTTCCCTTCCCCTCTCCCAAGCATGTACTCCAGGGCCTTTCCACATTGCACTCAGACAGTGCTATTATTCCACTTTCAACATCCTGTGGAATTCTGGGGTCTGTAGTTTCCTGAGGTCAAAGAGCTTTCTGGCTGAGAATTCTAAAGGCCCCTCCATAAACTGCAAACCCCAGGATTCCATAGGATGTTCAAAGTGGAATAATAGCACTATAACAGTGCAGTGAGGAAAGGCCCCCTAGTTTAGCCAGAGCATGCCAAGTGTATCTTCCTGCTTCTAGGTGGAGTTCTTATAATCCTCCTCCCTGATTTACTCCTAAAAACCTTTCCTTCTTATTCCCAGCACCAGTCTTCCATGCATACCCAACATAACCATCCTGAATTAAACATGAAGGTCTGAAGAAAGCACAGCATAAACTCAGCCTGCATAGAGTTCAGGCACATATGGAGATATAACTTCATTCAGACAAACACACATTGCAGTCTCTCTTCTGACTTTTCTTATGGTCAACGGAAGAAGAATGAAGGCTACAACCTCATCTGCAACTCTTTCTACGGTTAGAAGTTCATAGTGCCTGAATACCTTTATTTTGATAAAGGTAAAGAACACATTTGGCACCTGACCACAATAGTTGCATGTTCTTTTCTACATGGCTCATTTCCTATTTTGATGTCCACTGGTTTACACAAACAATGCCAGTTTAAGCGTTAGTAAAAATATAAAATGGAAGGCTATAGCATGTGAAGGGTCACAGCTTGATGGTAGAGCACATGTTTTACATGCAGAAGTTATCGGGTTCAGTTTGTGACATCCTCAGTTAAAACACCACGTGAAAAGTTGTTGCCAGTCTGAGCAGGTAAGATGGACTAGATGGATCAATGGCTTGATTAAATATAACACAGCTACAAATGTCCCATTGATACCAATGGAACTAAGCTGTCTTAAATTAAGTGAAGAAAGTGTCCACAGTGTTTATAGCACATGTGAGGTTGCAAGGCCCCCATATCATCTATAGTACATTGCTTATTATACAATGTTGTTACTCATTTTCATTACTCTCTTTTTACCTTGTATGGCCTGTGAAGATCAGGTTCTCGGTATCGGAGGACTATCAGGCTAGTGCATGTTAATCCAATCATGAGCCAAACGGAGAAGCCAAAGTAATTGGTTAAAGCAATTAGATCTGATGGGATAATAAAAATGGATGCAATGACAGTTGAGAAAATCATGGCTGGTGCTGGAGTGCAGTACTGGATGTTAAGCATGGATATTATGTTGGGCAAGTGTCCAGACTGACTTCCAGCATAGCTTAATCGTCCAAGTGTAAACATGCTGCTATTGAGGGCACCAAATATCGAAACAGCCACAGCTGTAGGGATCATCCAGGCGACTGAGGGGATCACTCTGTTAGCCCATGTGACTGCTACAGCAACTGCAAGGAAACAATAGCATGATTAAAAGTAATTAAAAGGTACATTTAGCACGTATTTAGGACAGCTGCTCCCTCAAGTGGTGAAAGAGGTCTGTCTGTCATAATATGTGTTCTTCTTCACCTCCATATTTTGCATTTAGTGTTCTGTGTTCTGTGATTGGAAGATAAATATGGGCTAAATTTGCAAGTCTGATTGTTGAAGCCTGAAACCCTGAGAGAATCCCACTGTGGGGGGAAATGGGTGAATCAAATGGAATGGATGTTTCTTTTAATGACTAGTTTGACCTAGATGTTGACAGAAATGTCTTGCTTGTCTTCCTATATTAGGGGGAAAGTGCCTGGAACAGAGAAAAGTCTGTAATCAGGCATCCATGTTAAAATGAACGGAGGAACGCATAGGGCTGAGCTCCAGAATTTTGAAGTAACAGAGCTCACATGGGATTCCCATATTAAAGGACAATAATTCTGTAATTTTTAATAGCCGTGTGAGACATACAGCAACAGAATCTTATAGCACCTTAAACACTGCTTCTCAGAAGTAAATCACTAGTAATGATGAATTAGTGGAAATTAATTGCTTTCTGAAATAACAAGGCATAATTTATATCACAATAGCAGCATAGCAAAGTATTGTTTCTTTTGCAGTATAACTATAACTGCTTTTATGTAAATTTATACTTATAGGGTATATGCAGCACCACAACTAAGGTGTGTTTTGTACCACAGGCTAACAGTATTCAAAAGTAACTAAAACCAATTATTTTAATTATATTTGAAGAATGAGCACTGAAAGGATTTTTAAAAATTGCAACTATAACAGTAATTAATGCCCCCTTGAAAGATAACCATAATAAATTACTTCTAATAAATAAATACCTGAGTTCTGTTATAGTCTGAAATATTTTATTTTGCTTAAGCTCTCGTGGACTTCACTCAGTTTGACATCCTGCACTGGGAAACATCTCTCTGGCACATAGCTATGATACATCTACTTGCGCAAGCCCCACCCAAACCCACAAAGATGGTCATTTCAGTGTAGGTAGAGAACATGGGGAGCAGCAGAGACGTATCTAGATTTTTGCCTTAAGTGGGTGCACTGCAGCCAGGCATCTTCAGGAAACTTCTGCGGGGGTCTGTGGGAAGTTCTTGAGGATATTTTTGGTCACTGTGTGGTCAGAACAGAATTCCTTAACTATCCCAAAAGTGGGTTACAGTGGTGTGAGTTGGACTTCTGTCTTTGTAACTCACTAACAGGACATCAGCCCACATTTCTGAACTTCTGTCATCACATGGGCGCCCTGGAAAAAGACTGAGTTTCTTCCTGCATTCTTTACTGACCAACTGCTAGATGAGACTGAATGATCCTAGCACATACCATTTACAGGCTGGACTGGAATCAGATAGAGAAAATCATATAGTTGTCTATTTCTAAGGATTAAAGGAAGGCAATGGCAAACATCCTCTGAGTAAACCTTGCCAAGAAAACTATGATAGGGTTTCCATAACTCAGAGTCAACTTGAAGACATATAAGAACAACATAACCAGGAGCAGTAATGTACATTCACTGAATTCTGCTCCTTCCTCACTACAAGCCCCCAAAGACCTGCTGTGAGGAACTGGGAAACTCTAGATGGCAAAGTACACTGTGAATGAGAGAAGAAAGAAATCTCAGTTTTGCTAGCATTAGATACCAAAGCACTCAGTTAAATCTTACCCTATGTGTTTATACAAATCATATAATTATCTGGAGATAAAATTCACCCAAAGGTTTCAATGGGTGTGCACTCTCCCTACCTAAGTGAGAGGAAATTATTTTAAACCAATATAAGATAAAAACTGAAAATGGATTTAGTTTGGATATGCGTACACATCTGCCACTGTTTCTCTTGGAACCCACATCGACTGCTGCCACATCCCTGATGAAAAAGATACAACAGCAAATGTGTGCACGCACCCACACTGCTCCCTGATTTGCAAATGAGGGAGCAGTCTTGCGCACTCGCAGCTCCCCGCAACTGCCATGTCCCTGTTGCTGCTGTTGCCATTGCTGTCCACTGCTATGAGGGCTCTGCAGACCTACAGGAGGCCCTGGGCCCCAGGTTAAAAAACCCTGCTCTGTATCAAGATGACAAAACAGTAATCCTACCTGAGGAAACCATTTCCTTTGGTGTGAGAACTGTCAGGTATGAAATGTTTACCAGTAAATAGAACACAGTTACTGAAGGAACTGCCGTCATCACGGTCCAAGGAATGTTTCGGCTGGGGTTTTTAACTTCCTCTGAAATTTATAACATAGAGATCACTCCAACATGTACATTTGTAAAGACAGAAAGTAATATACGTCATGACTATTTACCAGACTCATGGTTATTTTCCTTCTGTCATTGCCTATGAAGTGAATTTGGCAATTGGCATAGAATCCTAAGGCTCCCTGGTAGGCCTTATTATTTTTTCTAGAGTGCTTTTAGATGGTCATTTATTTCAAAGAGTTTCACAGGGTCTGAAAAATGGAATTAAAATCTCCCATGGGACTTCCACTTAAACATAGAATCATAGAAATGTAGAGTTGGAAGAGACCACAGGGGCCATCCAGTCCAACCCCCTGCCATGCAGGAACACCCTCAAAGCACTCCCGACAGATGGCCATCAAGCCCCTGCTTAAAAACCTCCAAGGAAGGAGACTCCACTACGCTCTGAGGCAGCAGATTCCACTGCCGGACAGCCCTGACTGTCAGGAAGTTCTTCCTGAGGTTCAGGTGGAATCTCCTTTCCTGCAGCTTGAATCCATTGCTCCTTGTCCTGGTCTCTGGAGCAGCAGAAAACAAGCGAAAACTTTCGCATCCATACTTTTTCTTTGTTATTATTAGTTCATACATTTAACTTTTTTCTTGCCCTTCTCCCAGAAATGGAAGCTTTTTCACAGAAGGATGTAAATCTGTAATTGATATGTTTGTTTATCAAGAATTTGTGTTTTTGACTGACTTTACCACAATCTTGCTAGAATTCTATACTTTCCACTGGTGGTGGTGGTGGTTGTTGTTGTTGTTGTTTTGCACAAATTCAGTGTTTGGTCCAAAAACTTTGTAATTTATGTAAAAACAATATCTTTTACAAAACAAACTTCACAAAAGAGGTCCTGAAAATGAGAACAATGTTTAAAAAATGCGCAAAATTCTCATGCTCTCACTCAAAGGAGAAGAAACTTAAACATTTTCAATATTAGTAACAAGATTTATATCTCTGCTTTATATGTATTTCCTGGGCTGACAACATAGTGATCCTCAACAAAAAAATTATCCATACTATAAACTAAGATGAGAAATTAGGCAGAAATACCTATGACACAAATATGACAGAAAAAACTCCAAACTAAATAGGTTTATACAGGGATATCATTTTTTCTAATAATGGGAAAATCTCAAATATTAATCTGCAAAGCATCTCCTGAAATGAAAGATAATGAGATAACCCTGGGTAGAATTCAATGTTTATTGAAGCACTAAACTGGGGCCCTGAATCTATCTGAAGTAGATATTTCATCAGTCAGTAATTATATCCATCCAGATTTTTCTTCAGGGCCAGTATTATTGACAACATTGACAACTGACAGCACAGTAGCATGTGATCCAAGTTCAGTCTTAAACATTAAGAACAACTAAATACAAAGACATAGCTCAGTTCCTTTAACACAGAGGTGGGCAATTGTAGCTGCCCAGAAGTTCCTGGACTGCACACCCATTGGCCTTACCCATCATAGCCAATACTGAGAGATTACGAGAGCTGCAGTCAAATGAGATGGGGAAGACCACAGTTGGGTCCTCTCCTGTTATAACATGTATATTTGTTTGATTTGTTAAACTCCTCCTATGGAAAAGTTTTCATCACCACCAAGGAATGTTCTAGATGAGAAGTATGTACCTGGTCTTTTTTTATCTTAACTACCTGATCTTGAGAGGGCTGCTTAGGAACAAGTGGAATTCAACAGCATATTCTACAGTTTGGTTAACAACATCTTGGAATTGTACTGCTAGTCTAAATCATGATTAGCCAACAGAGGTCAACCAGAGCTCTATACCCAGGGTCTTACGTCTTACAATATACCTGGATCAAAAAATAATAACATTGTTTAAAGCCTCTTGCTTTTATTTTGGGTAGTTTTAATAAAATTGTATGTGGAGGAACAGACTGAATAAGCAAATTTTATTTATTTATAAAATGATAGGAAACATCTGTTTACTGTATTACCATACCTGTTTCGTCTCTGGGAATAGCAGTACCGTTTTAGTCTACGAGGGGAAAAAAGAAAGCACATATCCACGCCCGAGGTAAATTGTGTTATGAAACATACAAATACACAGCTTTTTGGAAAGCCACAGGGAAGCTTTCACATGCCCCAAACTGATTTCCCAAAATACCCTGACCTGTAGCTATTCTGCATTCATTGGCTATGTGGTAAAGACAAGAACTCTGTTAGAGAATGAACTGGTAACTATTTCAGTAGAGTTCAGAAAAATTAAGTTATAAATTCTGCAGGGGGCAAGAAGCTGGTTTTACTGTGTTCACATACCATCAGTGGCTACCAAGCCTCAACAGTGCCCAGGGCAAGGGAGAGGAGCAAGTGGCAGGCGGGTGAAGGAGGGGCAAGTGGCAGTGGGAGGGGAGAATGGCAGCAGGTGGAAGAGGAGTGAGCAGCAGGTGGGGTGGGCAGGGGGTGAGGTGAGCGGTGGCAGGTGGGGGCAAGGTGAGAGCAGGTGGGGAGGGAGGGGCGAGCAGCAGTGGGGAGGCAGGTGAGAGTGTTCCTCTTTTTTGCATCCCCCTGACATTGGCACCTAGGGCACAAGCCCCAGTTGCCCCACCCTAGATCTGCCTCTGCATTTCAATGCATTAATTGTTCACATACCCCTTATGAACAACTCATTTTCAAGACACTTCTTTCCATCTCTTTCCTCAGCCTAAAAAAGCCCTGCTTTGGGCCTACATTAAGAACCCTGGTATGAATCTGTTAATAAACCAGCTAAGGTTCCAACACATATGGAGGGAGAAATCAAAAATAAAAGGTAGAATAGACAACATGAGAGCTATACCTGCCAAATAATTGAGGGACCACCAGCCCCCATATGCATACAGTCCTTGGAAAAATGCTTCGGCCACCTGTGCAACATCAGGAATCTCTGAACTGAAAGCATTCTCAAATCTTGCTAGGTTCTCCTTCCTCCCTCTTATCAACAGGACGATCCCACCAATCGCAATTACAGACAGAGCCATCATCTTCAGGACAGTAAATACAGTCTGCACCCAAGCAGCCATCTTGACACTTCGCCCATTGAGGATCCCAAGGAACCAGAGAACAGACAGAGCCAAACATTTCTTGAGCAGCTCTGGAGCCAGGCACTCGCCATAGAAAGGTTGGGTAGCGTACTCAGCAAATAGTAAGGCCCGGGCAGCATTTGAGGCTGGCTTGTTGAACATGGAAGTCCACATGAAGATGAAAGCCAGAGGAGAGCCAAGGGCTCTCTTGATGTGGCTGTACTCCCCTCCGGAAAATGGTAAAGCTGTGCCAAGCTCTGCATAACACAGGGCACCCATCAAAGTTACGATGCCACAAGCTGTCCATATAATCAATGCAACACCAACATTGAGCAAAGAGTATTTCAGCACCCCAGTAGGAGAGACAAAAATTCCAGCCCCTACAATTGTACCCACTATAAAACTAACTCCTTCCAAATATCCTATGGTTCTTTGGAGTTGCATCTTGCCATTTTCATTTTTGTTCATTTCTTTTACCTGCTGCTCATATTGGTCTTTCTCCATGTTTGTCATTCTCTTCTGTTGTTTCACAAAGCGAAAAATAAGTAACCCGAAGATTTTAATTTCCCTCTCCCCACACCCTTTTCTCTAGATGAAGTGAAACACTACTTGAATGATTTACAAGGTCATTTCAGACAAGTATTCCCTTTCAGGTTTCAACAAGAAAAAAGGCTGATGATTAACCACATCCTTTCAAGAAACTTGGCCAAGTATTGAAATATGTGTCAACAAATTAATGGCTGAAGCCCTGTGCAAAACCTGAAAATACCTCCCGCTAAACTTGAGATTGCTCACTCAAATCAGTTCACCGATACTTCACAACATTTACTTGGATTTTAACTGAGCTGAAAAATGCACTCAAGTTTTAAGTCCCATCAGGTTATTGTTTATCTCTGACTATTAATCTCTGATTCCCTCCTTTAGCTCTGTTTTCAAATAAAGCATGTTTGGCAGGGTTGTAGCAATGGGAAGGAGTGGCATTGACCCACAAATAAGAATTCTGCCCCCATGAAATTTTTTTCTTCAGCCCCCAAATTTCTAGCATTGCAGTAACTTAAAGCTTCATTTGAGCATTCAAATACAGTTTAGGCACTGAAAGGGCAAAGTTATCAAGGTCTGAAAATGGCAAAAAATCTAGGCATGAACAATTTTCAGTGTCTCACTGTGTATAATTTAGAGATTGAAAAAAAATTTCATTTGAGGGCAGGATGTCTATTTGGCAGCCAATGCCTTAAATTTACCCCCTCCCTCTAAAGTTACATCATCTGATTTTGGCATTTTTTGTTTGAAAATAATATTGATTTTTTTTTTTTTAAAAAGGGAAAATAATCTAAGCATAAATATTTTTTCTTGTAGTTGAAGTTTTAAAATGGAGTTGCATGGAGTTTTATCTAATGACTCTTTAAGGGTATGTTGAAGTATGTTAGAGTAGGTGTGGACAACTATGGAAAATCCAACATTATTTTTTTTTATTTTTTTTTTTTATTTTTTTTTTGTCCCTCAGATCTTCTGGAGGCTGTACAAGTTGCTACAGATTAAAAACTCAGAGGTAGATGGAAGTCCACTCTTGATTTTTTTTGTGTTAAACCTTTTTTTTTTGGTCAGGAAAGAGCTTTTTGGGAACTTGGAGGTATGGATCAACCACTTTAAAAACAGCCTTTAAATGCAACCCTGGGACCAATGTTGGCCCATCTGTGTTTTAGAGGCACCTTGCCAGAATTTTTCAAGATTAATGGCATTCTTTTACCAATCTTTTTAAAAAAAAAACAAAAACAAAGAAAGAAAGAGTAAAAAGTAACACAATAAGTTACTAAGGTTTGTCTCTCTAGGCTGGAGAACCTCATTATGAAGTACATAACAAATTACTTTTAACAACTAAGTTTCCAGGCTGCTTTCTCCTATAATTGAGGAAAGGGGAAGGGGGATAGCTAACAGTAATTTATGGCATTTCCTCAGCAGAAACCTCTCTTTATCCTATATGGATAAATCTTTTGATCCAAAGGTTTTGTTAGGAAGGAATAAACAGCTTCCCCAGATCCAGATGCTGCACCACTCCCCAAACTTCATTATCTCTCCTCTGTTTTTTACATTTAAAAAAAAACATCCTGGAAAGTGCCCCCACACCCTCCATGTGGGAAGAAAAAGGCTCTGTGCAAAAAGGAAGTGAATGGAGTCACTTTTATTGTTTGGTAAAACACCCCTTCTGCACACACGTGCCAAAAAAAAAAGGAAGAAAAAAAGAAATAAAAAATACAGTTGCCAGAATTGTTTCCCATGGCTTTTACATTGTGTGGGGTGTCTATTTCAGTATAAAAAAGATATTAAAATTGGGGGTGGGGTATGAGGGTGGAGGTGGGAGCTTGGGAGATAACATGGAATCTCAAGATGGGTTAAAGATCAAGTTATAATTAGCTGAAATACAACAGACTTTTTGTTTTTGGGAAATTTTTACTCAGATTTCCTTCCTGCAAGAAATACTTGTAAATCTATTGGACATTATTGGTAAAAAAAAGGTTATATGGACCATAAAGCAATCCAGAACTTTTGGCCAGAATCTTGTTTATGACATATACAGATGTGGATAGTACTGCAGATGCAGAGTGATCTTTTTTGAACAATGCAGAGTGGACATGTCTAGATGATGGTGACAGGAATGGATTTACTGCATGTAAAACCCTATTTCCAATGCATAATAATGCACCTAGATAGCATATCAATGAGCATCTGTGATGGAGTTCTGGGGATGTGGCTATCTGGAGTGTCAAAGCAGCCTAGAATCAGGTTGCCAGGCAACCAGAATAGCTCCTCAGGAGAGAAACCCAGCCCAGTAATATGTGGGAGGGGCTTCCAGCTAATAGGAAAAGATACAAAATGCAAATACTGTTTGTCATTTGCAGTCCTTCTATGACAAACGACTCTGGAGTAAAGCCCCATCAGTCAGCCAGGGTGTTTGTACGGTTTAATTCTCAGGAAAATCCTAAAGAGAATTAAACCATTATAGAATCAGGTCAGAAAGTGTGAACTAGGTTAGGGGTTGGGCCTTTGGTGAGAGTGTAACCAAAGGGCTGTTTATGAGAATTGAAAGATATAATGAAACTGTCTAAAACAACTATAATAGCTTTGACCTGCACATGAACACCAACACTGATTTTCTATGCCATCTTAATAAATATTAGAGTTTATGTTTATAAATACTGACTTGGCTGAGTAGTATACAGTATTTAAAGACACATCAGAAAACATACTACCATAAAACTATAAAGGGATTTTAAATAACCATTGACAGGCTTCACCCTTTTACACAAAGGGGGTGTTACAAGGGTGGGGGAGGCAGAGTTGTGTGGACAGACAGGGCACTTTATCAGATTGGGGAGCTGCCATACCAATCTGAGAGACAAAGAAGTATAGCCCTATTACATACATTGAGTACTACCTCTGTGCATTGTGCAATGAGGCAACATGCGTGCATTTCTACTGTTTTTCATGCATTGTGCTATGGTGGAATTCAATATAGGGATTGTGTAGTGCTACAGTAGCATCCAGTGGATATTTACAATATAAGATCGTGGAGAACGTCTCTACCACTAGGTAGTGTGAGGCAGCTGCCTCAAGTAGTGGATTTGGACTATCATGAAAGGGAAGAAAATTGTTGGTTATTTAATTTGTAATAATTCTGCTTTTACTTCCATGGGAGAAGGAGAGAAAGTAAATGGAGTTTTCTGCTTCTTGTGCCAGGATGATTTGTCTGGTTTTGTACCTCTGGGTTCTATAGGCAGAGGGCTCCGTGCTCTGCTGCACCTCAGGCAGCAACCATGACTTGGCCCTGTTTGCTAGGCACAAAACAGCTGTTCCATTCACTAGATTACACTGCACAGCCCCTACGTCTGGTAAAAGTTAATCCTATGTTTGAAATAAGATACCTGTGTGAAACAGTTATTTATTTTTAAGAAATATTGTTTCTCTTCTCCATCGTGATCTGAATTCTTAGGAGTTCCTTCTTGATCTAAGTTTAAAAATACTGTAAATTAACACACAACAAAATTAACAGGAAGAAGAGTATACAGCTAGAAAAGAATGCTCATACTATTTTCTCTTTCTTCCAGAACAACATTTTGCGTCTTTTGTTTAGAATGGTAGATTCCAGCATCTTCAGTCTCAAGGCAGAGCTGCCTAGTGGAAGGCTTATGCCTTTGTGGGTGGGTTCAAATTCTTACAGCTTACAGCTGTGCAGCACTTGTTTATAAAGAGGAAGTCATGGGTGGCTCATGGTACAAGAAATAGGAGGTACCATTTCCATCATCTTTGACTGTGGACTTCTGGGGAAATAGCAAAGCAGTACATTTGGTTCCAAGTTAATTCTTGACATCTGTACTTTGAAATGACTCTAGAGTTTCCTATTTTTAAAAAAAATAACAAAAAAGCAAAAACAAATATATTTGAGCTAATTTACTTTAAACAAATATAAATACAGTGGGTTCACCAAATATCGAGAAACAGAATAAAAGCTATTAATAAAACAAAACTGTTACTTTTTCCATGCATATTTTATCCAAATCCTACCAACACATAAGAAATATCTGATTAGTCAAATTGACATGTTTCCCATAATTCTCCCCTGGTTATTCATTACACAAAACATATGGCCATAAAACTTTACTGATTCCTTATTAATTTAGTAAGTGGTCTCCGTGGATCTTAGCAACACTTCAAGGACTTTATCTGTCCTGTTTGGAAAAACAAAACAAAACAAGCCTACAAATACCATCTGTTGTTATGTTATGTTCCTTGGTGATTTAAAAACCATTTCCCTTTGATGATAATAGAAAGGTTTTCTTATGGCCTTTTTACTGCCTTTATAGCACAATCCTATGAATATTTACTCAGAGGTAAATTCTGCTAAATTCAATGGAATTTACTTCCAGATAAATGTGCATCTTATTCCCCCAGACACAATTGGATTTATTTCTGAGTAGACATATATAGGATGCATGGTAAAACCAGACCATGGAGAAATCCTATGCATATTTAATCAAAAGTCCCTGTTAAAGCCTCAAATGTACATCCTGAAAATGTATTTTCAGGCTTTACAAACCTGGGAACAGCAACAGAGAAGCCATAATGAAAGACTATTTAACCAACCATCCCTTGGTGAAACAGCTCCACTGGCTGATGGTCCATTTCTAGGAACCATTCAGAGTACTGGTGATGACCTATAATGCCCTGTAGGCTTGGGTTCAAGCTAACTGAAGCACTGTATATCCCTTTATGAGCACATTAGAGCTCTAAGATTTTCAGGAGAGGCCCTTCTCTCTGTCTCACCTCCTTCTCATGCTTATTTGGTGGAAACAAGCCTTCTCAGGCCATTTCTGCACTAGAGTGTTATAACGCTATTATTCCACTTTCAACCTCCTCTGGAATCCTGGGGTTTGCAGTTTAGGGAGGGGCCGGCTGGCATCGTGCTATAGGAGTGTAGTGTGGAAGGGATTTCTGTAGGTCCTATTTGCCTGACAATCAACACTTGCTGAAATTCCCTCTGCTACACAACTGTTAAAAGTTCAGGAGTCCTGTTCTGTTTTAAACCTGGCAACCATATCTGTTGGAGGAGCCCCTCCCTAAACTGCAAACCCTAGGATTCCACAGGATGTTGAAAGTGGAATAATAGCGTTATAACACTCTAGTGCGGAAATGGCCTCAGTGGGCTGCTCCCAAACTTTGGAACTCCCTCCCAAGGAGGGTT
Source organism: Ctenosaura bakeri (assembly GCA_948474755.1). Taxonomy (NCBI): domain Eukaryota; kingdom Metazoa; phylum Chordata; class Lepidosauria; order Squamata; family Iguanidae; genus Ctenosaura; species Ctenosaura bakeri. The sequence continues at coordinate 158,418 of CAOLHI010000394.1, forward strand.
GGATGACTCCATTCTTGCTCTCTTTCCATCAGCATGTCAAAACATTTGTATGCTGACAGGCTTTTACAAACAGTATGGGATGGGCTTTGTATGTATACTGTCTTCTAATGAATTTTAATAGTTTTAACTTTATAAATTATTTAATGGTCTTTTAAGTAAGTTTTGTACTCATACTTTTTGTACAGTTTTAATTTGTATTATTTTTAACATGCTGAAAGCTGCCTGATGACTATAACCATGGAGGGTAAGTTTATCATCTATGTGGGTTGAAGGATTTTGAAAAATTGTATTTTTTTTTTAAAATAATAACTTCGCCAGTTCTGCACCAGAGCAGGATGACTATTTTTCTGCATAGCGACAAATATATTCTATCTGAGCAAAGAGCTAGCATGGGGTAATGATTTGAGTGTTGGACTATGAATCTGGGAGACCAGGATTTGAATCACTGTTTAATCGTGGAAGTCCACTGGGTGACCTTGGACAAGTCACACTCTCTCAGATTCAGCGAAAGGCAATTAAAAAACTCTGAATAAATGTTACCAAGAAATTGTCATAAATAGAGTTGTCTTGAAGGCAATAAAGGAAAACAGAAGTTTTCACCTGATAGGTTTCAAGTTTGATATGCAAGAGATTGGACACACAGATTCCAACAAATTCAGTATCATCATAGCTAGCACCGCACTTTGGAAACATGCACATCTTTCACATTAATAATTTAGCAGCCTGCTCATTTTCTGAAGATTTTCATTTTTGCACATCTGTTTTGCCAGGAAGCTTAACAGATTTTACTATGGAATGCTATAGATGCTGCTCTGTATTTTTATGATTAGTAACTATTTATTACCGCTGATATGAAAATTCACCCAGAAGCAGATGAAACTAACACAGAATAGTGAATGAATGCAAAGCCAGCTTTTGGGAAATACAAGTGTGACTGAAGCAAATGAGCCTGAGAACAGGGAAGAATCGGTTTAATTAGTCTAGAAGTAGCCAGTTTGTAGTCCACTCAGATAATTTGTATCATCTCCCCCCCACCTCTCCACAAGCAACAAAGGTGCAAAGTCTCTATCAAGCTGTTTGTGGCAACGATGCTCAAAAATTCATAAGGTGAGACAAGGTGGTGTAATGTTCAAGAGTGCTTTCAGTAATACAGAGAGCCTTAAGTTACATTTGCACAAGTGTGGGTGGGAGCAGACAGGTAAGGAAGTTTTAAGCAATTTTCTTATAGACAATATGGTGAAACTCACTGGGTGACCTCTGGCCAGTTATTATTATTCAGCCTAACCCACCTCACAAGTTTGTTGGGAGGATATTTTGCTGTGGAAAAGAACCTTTAGATTTGTTAGCCACCTATAGAGCACTTGAGCTGAAGAAGCATCAAAAACTGGCCTACTCAGTGAAATACAATCTTATTTATTAGGCAAAGCAAGAAGAGACACCACAAAAGACACAATGCTGGAGCCTTATGTTGAAAAGTGGTGGCGGGGACAATTTGTTGAAAGTGATGCCTTCTATGATACAGGCTCAAAACAAGTCATCGTTACTAACCTGGGAGGACATCACACGGACAAATAAAGAGCCTCCATCTCCACCAGTGGTTCATGGACCACTGGTTTTTCCTGAAGCAGTCTGGAGGAAAGTTACAGAATAGTAAAAAAAAAAATTTCCCCTACTTTGTCCTAAACCTGATCATCCCAGGCTCTGAAGTTTCTGGACAAAACCTGAGTGCCAGGGACTGCCCCTGGTGATGTCATTAAGCATTATGCAGTAAACATTAGCCACAGTTGTCTATAGCTTGTAATTCAAACAGAGGGAGAAAGAGGGAGCCAGGGAGGAAAACATATTTTTCCTATTTGGAAATTAGGTCAAAAACTTAGAGGCTGTTCCCCCATCAAGGTGAAATGAGAAGGGTTATTCCTTCTCATTTATTCAGACACATGGGATAAGAAACATTTAATCTAGCCTGCTTGCTTCTAGCCAAGATGAAATGCAGTATGGAGGGTGAGCCCTGGCACTACAAGTACTGGGGATAGAAGGAGGAATCTTAAATCTATACCCCCCCCCCAGAATCTTTGTAAATTGCAGCAATACATGAATTCTGTCTTGCAAATTGCAGCAAGTTACTTTACTGAGATGGAGATTTGCACACACCCCTCTCTTTTTGCCAGAACTGAGTCCACCAAAACTGGAGACTCTTCACCCCCTCTGCCATCTGGAGATGCCTCATAAAAATTGGACACTCAAGGCCAAGCCAACCCTAATAGTTAGTTGACTTTTAGTTAATGTGTTTTAGGGGGTTGGTTTTAGATGGGCTGGTGGGTGGGGAGGATTGGTTATGTTTTAATGCTTTTAATGTATTTAATGTATTGTTGTAGTACCACCTGATCCATGGGGAGAGGCGGGATATAAATAAAATAATTTTTAATTTTTAATTTAAATATATTATTATTATTATTATTATTATTATATGGTGAGAAACTACCGCAGAAACTTTTCCCTACCTTTACATCTTATTTACTTGAGCCTTTTCCATTTTTAAAACTTAAAAGGTGCAGACAGAATTCACAATTCTATTCCCAGAAGAGAGGAAAGCAGGATGAGGTGGAATAAGAATAACTATACCTGATTCAGATACCCTACCGATTGGAGCACGCCAAATGAAGGGGCTCAACGTTTGGGCCCCCCCAAAAAGGGGTCAAAATTTCGCGCATCGCGCGCGAGAACCCCCTTTAGTGCAAGCTCCCCATCCCCGCATTCCACTCTTGCAAACAGTCCCCCCCAAAAAAGGGAGAAAAAATCGCAGGGGTTTCCTTTAAAGCCAGTTTAGGGAGGGGCCGGACAGCCCCTCCCTAAACTGTAAACCCCAGGATTCCATAGGATGTTGAAAGTGGAATAATCGCGCTATAAGAGTGTCGTGCGGAAATTGCCAAAAACAAGGGAACAAGCCAACAGGTAAGCCCAGTGTTTAAGCGCAGCCCCTAACAGACTGGAGGGCAATTCATGGCTCTCCAGATGCGCGGGACTGCAATGCCCATCGCACTTCATCCTTGCCTGTTTTGACTACGACTAATGGGAGTTTCAGTCCAAAATCTGGAAAATCGATAAGTGCCCCCCCTGATCTGTTGCAGCCACACTTTGGGGCAAGATTCAGGACTGTTAAAATACTTTCTAAAGTGATACAGTGTAGTTTATACCATGGGCTTTCTGGTGATTTGTTTATTAACTAAAAGTATTTCTGCTCCGCCCTACAGAATCGTATGATGGCACACAGATAAAATAAATTTAAAAAACAAAATAAAGTTTAAAACGATTCAGTATGTGAAATAATTTAAACAAACTGAGTTAAAACAATGAAAATAATTTAAACGAAGGCTCTTTTGAATTTCCAACGACAACAAAATCACCACAAAAGACTTGAGGTTATAGGGAACAGAAACAGAGGTGAACATATTTAACCCCCTTTGTGCTTTGTCCATCTCTGTACACACGCCCTTTATGTTTTTTCCCCTTCTACCGAAGAAACACGACGATGGCCGTTTCCGCACTAGCCTGTTATAGCGCGATGATTGCACTTTCAACCTCCTCTGGAATCCTGGGTTTGCAGTTTCGGGAGGAGCCGCCGGCCCCTCCCGAAACTGCAAACCCCAGGATTCCAGAGGAGGTTGAAAGTGCAATCATCGCGCTATAACAGGCTAGCGCGGAAATGGCCGATATCCGTTCAAACGGACATCTTTTTTAAAAAGCGTACACATCGTTCTAAATTTCTAGCTCTATGGTCCCCAGCTGCTTCCTGAGCGAGCATTTCCCCTACAGAAAACAGAATACATCCCGCGCCCATAGAGATAAAAATTCAAGAGTTATACGTGTCTATCACCCTCAGAAACAGCATACACAGGGCGGGAACATAAGCTGCTGAAAAAAAAAGGAATAACAAATTCCTTTTTTTTCCCCCCAAAGGAAAAAAATAGAGCTACTCGTCTTGTTTTCAGGATACGGAATCACGACTAGTACCCTCAATTCTGTATTTTTCTTTCGACTTCTATGGATACCACTGAGCACTTCCACCGTCAAGGACAAAACATAAAATTCTCCTGATATTATAGACTCGGGCTGTGTTCCTCTCTTTACTATCTCTATGGTTTCTGAATCCCTGACGTCGCTTTCTCGTCGACGTCGGGTCCTGCTCCTCCTCCTCCGCCTCCTCCCGTCATGCCTCGCGTTGCCGTTGGTCGCCGCAAGAAGGGGGAGGTGGGAGGGATTTAAAGTGGAAGGCGGCAAGTTCCGCGGCTGGAGTGGGCGGCTTTTCGCGTCGTCGTCGTCAACAGCCACCCGAGGTGAATGGCGGCGCCCGGGGCATGCGCAGGGGAGCTCAGCCTTATGGACAAAGGCATCAAAAGGTGAAGGGGTCGCCGAGAGGGAACCGGTGGGAGGACTGAAGGGGGCTCGCGAGATCATGTGTGCGAACTGATTTTTTTTAAAAACTCCAGCTGGCCCTTTAGACCTATTTGTTCCGGAGGGAGGCAGTTAAATATCAAAACCAGTTCTGCGCCCTTTTCCAGACGTTGTTGGAGCGACAGGTCCTGTCAGCCCCAACCAGCGTTGCCAATGGAGGAGAGCGCTGGAGGCTGCAGTTCAGCCACACCAGAGGGCTGCATAATCTCCGTCCTCGGTTTAAGCCATGTATTTCTTAGGTTAAAAGAGTAAGCCCTGAGGGGTTGCTACACTGTGGCCGTTTCTACACTACACAGTTATAGCGCTATTATTCCGCTTTCAACATCCTGTGGAACTCTGGGGTTTGTAGTTTGCTGAGGCCCAAGAGCCCTCTGGCTGAGAATTCTAAAGGCCCCTCCCTAATCTGCAAACCCTGGGATTCCAGAGGATGTTGAAAGTGGAATAATAGCACTATGGGCCTTTCCACACTACACTGTTATAGTGCTATTATTCCACTTCCAACTTCCTATGGAATCCTGGGGCTTGCAGTTTAGGGAGGGGCATTTAAGATTGCCAGCCAGAGAGCTCTTTGGCCTCAGAAAACTACAAACCCCAGAATTCCACAGGAGACTGAAAGTGGAATAAGAGCATTATAACAGTGTAATGCGGAAATGGCCTATATCTGTGTAGTGCGGAAATGGCCTGTGTTTTGGTTTCTGCTTCGCTTAGGCAGACATATAGGAAGGTTCTGGGAGCTATAGTTTAAAAAGTAACTTATAAGCTCTGGGCTGAAATAGATTTTGTATGTGTTTGTATGTATGTAGCACAGAGTTCATCTATAATACTGTGTCCAGTTCTGGGCACCCCAATTCAAGAAGGATATTGACAAGCTGGAGCAAGTCCAGAGGAGGGCGACCAAAATGGTGAGAGGCCTGGAAGCCATGCCCTATGAGGATAGACTTAGAGAGCTGGGTATGTTTAGTCTGCAGAAGAGAAGGTTAAGAGGGGACATGATAGCCATGTTTAAATATTTGAAGGGATGCCATGTAGAGGAAGGAGGGGGCTTGTTTTCTGCTGCTCCAGAGACCAGGACAAGGAGCAATGGATTCAAGCTGCAGGAAAGGAGATTCCACCTGAACCTCAGGAAGAACTTCCTGACAGTCAGGCTGTCCGGCAGTGGAATATGCTGCCTCGGAGTGTAGTGGAGGCTCCTTCCTTGGAGGTTTTTAAGCAGCACTTGATGGCCATCTGTTAGGAGTGCTTTGAGGGTGTTCCTGCATGGCAGGGGGTTGGACTGGATGGCCTGTGTGGTCTCTTCCAACTCTACATTTCTATGATTCTATAAATGTCTTATAAATTGTAGCAAGAACTCCTTACTGTTTAAAGAAGGCCCATCACACTGCTAGAAAGGAAGCATGGTGGTTCTGGCTGCAAGTAAACTAGCATGCATTAGGAAGAAGTGGAGTTTCATAAAAATAACCCCCTCATCGGCTAGGAAAAAAAAGATTATGACTCCACTGCTACACCACCAAAATGCAAAGCTGCATAAAGAACATAGTAGCTTATGATAAAAGTGCAGAGGACTAGTGGAAGGGAGGACTGGGCTAAATCTCCACTCAGTTATGAAGCTGGCAGACCAGGGGCAAGTCACCGTCTCTTAGCCTTGTCTAGTTCACACGACTGTTGTGAAGATGAAGTGTGTGTTGGAGGAGGGAAAGGGAACCATGCGTGGTTCTGGGAGATGCTTAGAATTGTAGCATTGGAGGGGCCACCCAGGCCATTAAGTCCAACCCCACTCAGTGCAGAAAAACCGGCTAGAGCAGTGGTTCTCAACCTTCCTAATGCCGCGACCCTTTAATACAGTTCCTCATGTTGTGGTGACCCCCAACCATAAAATTATTTATTTATTATTTACAATGCCTCCCCCCCCCCGGCAAAGGTTGCCTTGCCAGCCAGGAACAGGGGGCGGGCAGGGAAGGAAAGAGGAGCTGCACGTCTCCCCCAGGAAAAAACTCCGAGAACCCCCCAGGGCTCTGCTTCTGCTTCGCTCTTGTTTCTGCTGGGGGAGGGCAGTGTGGGAAAAGTTTCCAGAGTGTCAACCCTGGCTGGTGGGGGGAGGAATCCCAGCGCCTTGGTCTTTTGCTCCAGGCACAGCTCGCCTCCCTGGAAAGGCCCCCCGGCCCTTCTGCAGCGCCCCCCTCCATGGTGAGTGGGGCAGGGGCCGTGGCAGGAGGGGGCCTGCCCCCGTGCTGCCGCGCCCCCCAAGCTGGCCTGTCAGATGGGAGGTTTTCCCGGTAGCAGAGAAGGGGAGTGAGTACAGTCCCTTCTGAACGGGGCAGGAGGACACGAGTGTGTGGCTCGCGCTTGCGCACCACCACTCCTGCTGTCCGCACGCGCTCCCACCAAAGGGGGCAGGAGGACGCCAGTGCGTGGCTCGCACTTGTGCACCACCACCAAGGAGGGAATGGAGCCTAAGACCATCAGAAATACGTATTTTCCGATGGTCTTAGGCGACCCCTGTGAAAGGGTCGTTCGACCCCCAAAGGGGTCGCGACCCACAGGTTGAGAACCGCTGGGCTAGAGCATCCCCAGCAGTGAGCTGTCCAGCATCTTTTTGAAGATCACCAGAGAAGGAGACCTCAACACCTCTTAGGGTAACTTGTTTAGTTGTCAAACAGCTCTTACCTTCAAGAAGTTCTTTCTAATGTTCAATCAGAATCTGTCCTCCTATAACTTAAAACCATTAAACCAGGTTCTACCCTCTGGGGCAGCAGAGAACAAACATGCACCTTCCTCTCTGTGGCAGCCCTTAGATATTTTAAGAATGAGGTCATGGAATACAGTGGGCCCTTCTTACCTGTGGTTTCTGGATTTGTGAGTTTGAGTGACTGCAACCATGTTGCATCCTATACCTAAAATGGTGGTGATCTCTGCACAGATGTGCTAAGCGTTTGCGTTCACACCACTGCCATTTAGTGTTATGGGAAGTAAGCTTTTGCATTTGTTCTTATTTGTATGGGTTCCTGGAATGAAACCCCTGCAGGTACAGAGGGGCCAGTGTACATGAGTTATTTCATGTATTCTTGCAACAACACTGTGAGGTAGTGCTGAAAGACAGAGCACTGTGGAGATTTCAATGTAGGTCTTCCTGTCTAAAGAGTCAACATAGTGTTGTGGTTTGAGTGTTGGACTCTAGAGACCGGAGTTCAAAGGAAGGCAAAGGCAAATCCCCTCTGAACAAATCTTGTCAAGAAAACCCATCTTAGGTTTGCCATAAATTGGAAGTGACTTGAAGGTACCCAGCAACTTCCTGTCTAAGTGGAATCCTAACCATACACCAGATTAGCTGTTATCAGTAACAAATTGCACCTCTGTCTCTGCAGGGTTAGTAGTAAGGAGCCAGAACCACAGGCAGAGCTTTTTGCATCCTGCTTTTCTTATAAAATGATAGAAATTCTGACCTGAATTGCAGAATTGATGATGTGCTACTGTGAGCTCTGAATGCTTAATAAGTGCTATAGAGATAGTTTTGATGACAGTGGTGTTTCAGTTTAAATATATCCTAAAGTTACATGCTTTTCATTTGTAGTTTAGCACAATTGTCTTTAAGTCCGAAGCTTCACACACTCAACTTGCACTGTAACCAGATCTCCAGGATTGAAAGGATTGATCACCTATTGAATTTGCAGCATCTGGATCTCTCGTCAAACCACATACACTGCATTGAAGGGCTAAGTTCCCTTTCTAAGCTGCGTACCTTAAACTTGGCTTGTAACTTAATAACAAAAGTTGAAGGTTAGTCTTTACATGGATCATTGTTCTGTTGCTTGTGTGAATTTTGCAGCTATGGGGTTGGTTCTACATTTCCTCTTCTATGAAGAGAACAGCTTTTCATTTTCATGATAGTGATCAAGATCCAGAGGAAGATCTCCAGAGGAGAAATGAGGAGTTGGTTTCTACTGATTTCACTCTGCAGCCTCCATTGCTATCTCCACAATCTGGTAGAGCAGGAGTGGCAACTTTGGTAGGTCTGGGCGCCAGTGTTCTGCCACTGGGATCTATTTCTAAAGGCTTCCAAGAGGCTGCTATTCTTTTTTGGCCAGAAAAAGCAAGTCCAGGGTAGTGTTCAGGGCTGCAAAAACGCCATTGGCCTCAAGATTGTACTTCATCTATCTATGTTCTAGAGAGTTCTGTTGAAACAGCTTTTAAAAAGGGTATGCAGAAGGAAGAATGAAAGAATTATCTCTCCTGTTCTATTCGTCCAGTGGGAGTATTCCATGAAAAAAACACTGTTTATGAGAAGTATGGATCTGACCTAATGTCTCAAAGTTTCATTCAAGGGCTGTTGCAAACACATGCTTTTCACTTTATTTTACGTTTACTTTTGCACACCAGTGGAAAAGCTGACTCAATACGCATGCTGCAGTTTTACAGATAACAATATTTTGAATAATGCATACAACTAATGCTGCAACTGTTCAAATTTGGCAGTGGTAATTGTAATAGTAATTGACATCTCTGCTCATTATGGTGGTTGCTCCATTATCCTTTGACAAGTGTGACAAAGGTGCTCCGGCCTAGAATAGTGGTGGGATTTCTCTTAGTTGTTACGATGTGCTCAGAAGCACAGAGCAATTACAAGGAAGATTCCTGGTGCTTCCTGCTCCAAGCTGGACAGGAAGGTTGGAGCTTGTCTTTTAATGTGTTTTGAGCACCTTAGTATTGTTTATTTATTTATACCACAGTCATCCTTCCACATTCGCTAGGGTTTGGGGCACAGGACCTCTGTGAATGTGGAAAAACCATGAACAACTCTAGGCTCTCCCAAACCATATTTAACATATTAAAAAAATATGATCACCATATTCAACCCACCATGGATCCTTGGAGGTGTCAGGGTGCCTTCACAAGGCAGAAGTGGGTGGCTGTGGGGCTTACTGCCACCTCCACTGCTGCCCCACACCATTTTTAATAGGGACTTAACAAGCCTCATTCACAGTTTCGCTGTCTCATGAGACTTGCAGTCCCTACTAAAAATGGCATAAGGCAGCAGCAGAGCTGACAGCAAATAATCCATGAATAATCAAATCTGCAAAAGTGAAACCTGCAAATGTGGACGGCTGGCTGTAATTTACAAACTGCTTAGAACCAAAAACTTCAAGGCAGTATACAACAATAATAAAGCATATAGCACGTGGCATATATGAATTAACATGCAATGTTTATATGTTCCATGAAATATGCAATAGGTTGGACTATACAGGAAAGGCTTATCTGAATAAGTATGTTTTCATCTTGCATTTAAGATTGAAAAGTATTGGAGCGTGTTGAATATTTAGGAAAAGGATACTCCATATATAAGCTGATATCCTACATTATACTTATATATAGCACAACACTACTTTCCCATAGTTGTGGTGGATACCCTGAGTATCAGCATTGCACAACCAAATGTGTGTCTGCTAATTTGCTTGCTGTTTCTGTCATCCCTGTGAATCAAATAGTTTGTCAAAGATACTGATTAGTACTTATCACATCATCTAAGACTGGGCATCCAAGTATGTGCAGCTAAGGATAGTGCATCTCCTCTGACTGAATGCCTGGAGGAGGTAGAGAGCTGGAATAGGAGAAACAAACTGAGACTGAATCCAGACAAGATGGAGGTGCTTACTGTTAAGGGTCCTAACCTTGAGTTGGAGATGTGCCAGCCAGTCCTGGATGGGGTTACACCCCTGTTGTAAGGGAGGAAAACTGAAAATAAGTGGAATGGAATAGAGTGACTAGAACCTTGAACAGAAAAATTCCATGCTGCAGTCTTTTGCTTCAGGTTGATACATTGTTCATGTCTTCTTTTATGTAGTCACTGAAACTTTACTTTTTAACCTCTTCCCAGGACTGGAGAATCTGTTTAACTTAACTAAACTGAATTTGTCTTACAACCGCATACATGACCTTACAGGTAAGAAATTTTCAGCTTTATGATGTAAATGGTTGTTCAGATATCACTGGGACTTACTGTTAATTGGTGTAGCATTTGAATCTTCTGCTGAGACTTCAGACAGATATACTACTTTTAATTGTGAGATTAAATCTTGATTGTAGCTTGCTGCAAGTGAATGGTGGAACTTACTGTATTTTGAATCAGAGTGTTGAATTTAGTAAAATATCTGTGTTACTTAATTCACCAGAGATTCTGTTGTAAAACACTCTATGGAAAAATATTTTATGCATATGTTCCATAAAAATAAGTTTCCACAACTTGGTTAGAATTGTTAGAATTTAAATAAGACTTCAAGTGTAGCTGCTGTATAGGCAGTCCTTAATATTTTTTCTCTAATAATAAAAGGCAATGTGTGTCTGTGAGAGCTATAGCTTTAAGAGCATGAAACCAAAGTCATTGAAACTTGGAAATACTAAGGAGACTCTAGAGTGTGTGCCCATATGTTATTTGTTTTTTAAAAAACACTTCAGTTAAAGAATTCATAGGATCACAGGAGATGAAGCTGTTCAAGAAGCAGACTTACAGATATGCCTTGGGATGAAGTGAGCAGACTTAGGGACTTTAGTGAGTGCACCATTACAGCAGACATAGCTTAGTGTGCCAGCAGCTGTGGTTTTACTCAAGCTGTCTGGCACAATGTCCAGAATTCTGTTGTTGCACTATGCTGGCATAAATATACGGCAGAGCTGGTGGCAATGGGAGGAAGAATGCTTAGCAGTTGTGATGGAAAGAGGAAGACATTGGAGATATAGATTGCTTAGTGCCAGCAGATTGCATCAGCCTGCCTTTGCCACTGCTGTGCAACACTGGCAAATATATGTCCACTAGCATAGGGCAGGAACAGGTTTCTAGCAAATGTGCCCAAACTCTGACAGCTAGCTAACTTTGCTTGAAGGACTTGGTGTATCAAGCTAAGGCAGTGGCTCCCAACCTTTTTTCAATTGTATACCCCTTGGCAGACCATTTCCATAAATGGTCCATAAACCCTTCATATTAGCAAAATATTTGCGGTTAATATACTTGCTGTTGTTTCAAATGTGTGTGTTGTAACTGTAAATAAATAGTCCAATAATGGATTTAGAAAGCAATGGAATAATAAGGTGAACAGACATTGTATATATATTTACATTCAAAACTCAAAAGATACAATGAATTCAAGTAAATATATCACAGATTACATAAAAAGGTATGTTGTATTAATGCATTATATTTGTTACTGTAATGGTTCTGGTATGACAGTGCTCAAGTGTTTACAAAGCAAAAAAGAGTGAAAGTTGGACCTATGAGGGGCGCATTGCTGAGAATGTACACTGTAGTGGTGTGTTTGCAACACGTTGTTTAGGGAGGGACTCCCCACCATTTACCAAAATAATAAGGTGAGAGAAAGGAGTTTTTCTCAATGTTAAAAAAAATGAACGAAACCCACCCTGCCAATAGTCATAACGTTCAATTAATTTCACAACCTTCTACTTGTATCTTGTCTTACACTGTTGATGCATGTGCCTTTTTCTGCCATTATTCAATTTTTTTTTCACAAAAAATGTTGGGAATCACTGAACTAAGGGATAGTCCAATCCTTGCAAAGTGGAATACATTTTCCTAAGTTGCTGATAAAGTAAATTTTGGCTATTTTACAAAGGAAAGGCAAGTGACATAGTAAACCCAATTCTGTTGTTAGTCCTGACTAAAGAGGAACCATATTATCAGTTGGATTTACCTGTCTATTGCCTTATCATTCAGCAGTTGATTAAAGGGGTCTTGTCTAAGTGGGAATAAGCAGCAGGATTCCAGACATACTTGATTCTTTTACTCACTTGATGCAATCATCTTTAAAAGTATGATAATAGCATTTCTTGAAAATGTCAGTTAATATTTTGTGTCTAATTTTTACAGGACTTCTATCTCTTCGTGGAGCCAATTGTAAAATTAGTCACATCGAGCTTCATGGCAATTGTATAAGCAACATTAACCACTTACTCCAGTGCCTGAGTGGATTACAGTACTTGACCAATCTGTCTTTAGAGAAGAGTGGAAAAAGTAATCTAGTGTGTGCCAAAATAGGTAAGAAGAATACTCAGAAGAGAGTTATGAGTTACTCATCGAATCTTGCCTTGTCTTGGAAATATTCCAAATATTGCATGGGAGCAAGTTGGATTAGATTGCATATACAGTCATGTCCAAATCTATGATTCTACTCTAGCATGTGATATCAAGTGGACATTAAAAAGATCTGAAGAAAGCGGTTGTGCACATTAAAGAACTGCTTTAGATTTGGAAACTGCTATTCTCATTCATTCTGTTTGGTCAGAAACAGCCATCCCATAAGCAGAAAAGTGCCTTTGGTTCCAAACCCATAACTGAATCTTTCAATGATTTCTGTTTTTTCACCCCTCGGCAATGAAATGGAATGTTCCTTTATGTTTTAGAGTAAAATGTATTTGCAATATTTCGAGAGATCAAAAAAAAAAATCCTTGGGAAGTAATAACAGGATTAATACCTTCAATATTGTTTTAAGGTTACAGAGAATCCTCCTCCAGGCTTTACCCCAACTAACTGTCCTAGATGGAAGGAATATATTTGGTGAACCAGTAAACTTGGTGGAAGCAAACCCATCAGATTTGAAGTGTTTAGAAGATCTTTTAGATTGCTTGGCCTCATCAAGTTCTCCTGCAGAGGACGAAGAGGTAATATGATTCTATATTTTTTTCCCTCTGAAACTATAAATGCAGCGTATGTTTTTTGCTATATTACTTACAGATTACTTCTTTCTTGTTAAATAGACTTGCATTAATCTACCAGTGCTAACACCCCGCATTGATCAGGTGTTGTCTCAGTTTCGCCAGCGTGCAGATACAACCTGGCCTATCACTAGCTCATCCACTGAGGTCATATCCTCTTCTGAACCAGAACGAATTAAATGTGACAATGACATGAGAATAAAAAAACTTGAGGATCAGATATCACACCTCCTGGAAAAGGTAACACAGTTCTTATTTATTTCAGCCCAGCTTTACAAATGTTTCTGTGTAGCTGTATTTATATCTCACAGACAGAACAAAATCAGGAAAACACTGAAAATTTAATATGGAAATGCATCTAGTAATACTACCATGTTTCCATTACACAAGCAGGTGTGAAAACTGAGGCATATATTCACTGTTGCTGATACCTTGTAACCTCTAGATGTGCTCTCTGAAGCACTAAGCCTTGTCTTAATTCATACCAGTATGAAGCAATTGGAGAAGGGGGAGAAAGAGGAGTTGGATCTTGTCTTTTCCATTTCGCTGTTGCTAACCATTGACTATAGTTTATTTGCCATAGTTTTGCATTTACTCAGTCTGGTTTCAACATCATATCAAACATCTAAGCTAAAATGTTTCCGTTACAGGAAGCCTTACCTATTGACACCCCACTATTGGATGACTCACTCTTTTGATGCTTCCAAATTAAAGACAAGTTCCATTGACTTGATGGTGGTTCCACTCTTTCATCTGTTCTTTTTGCCTGTGGAGGCTTGCTTGGGACCACTCACATGCATGCACACTGCTTGCAAAGGGAGCTGAGAGAGAGAAAAAGGCACCAAGCCAGCTGAGAGAATTTGCAAGCAGCTTGTGCATGGATGGTCCCAAGTGAGCCTCCATGAGTCATGCTCCCTACAGTACAGTACATGGGTTCCACTTTTCCACCAATTCTGTCTTCTGACAGTGCTCCAGTCCCTAACCTGTCAGATAAGTGGGGGAAGCCTATATATGTTGTACACCTGTAATTTAGAGGATGTGGTAGAACAACCACCTACTTAACTGAAACAATCAACTCTTTTTTAGCTCCTTCTTTGTCCACACACATCTCACAGTTTGTATATCTTTAACTGTGAATGAGTTGCAGTCTGAATGGGCACTAATATGTGCTCCCTCTCCAGGAGAGAATATCCTTAACAAAGTCATTTTAGTTACTGCAGTTCCATAATGGCAGCATGAATGGCCCTTGGAGTGCAGTGCAAGTCAGGCTCTTGTTGGCAGAATGGCATTAGTCTGTGTTGCAATCAGAAGTGCTGAAGCTTACAGCTCAGAGTACGTACATTGTGAGCTGAAGGAAAAGTGTACCATATTTGGCTGTTTTTAAATAATGACTACTTTCTTCTCAAGTTAATGTATTTTCACATATAATCCTATTACAAGTGTGTCTAGTATAACTATGACCAGAGACTTTTCTTTCTAAAATGGATAGGTCTCAAGTAAGATCAGAAATGAATTTGGAGGGGGGGACTCTTTTATTTTTAGGTAACTAATTCTTCTCAACGTGGCATTGCTCTGAATGCTCTCAAAGCAAAAAGAGAGACAGATCTTACTTCAGAGAGTGATGGTGAAAGTGGAAAAGAGAACAGAAAAGTAACTAAAAGAAGCAAGCTGCCAAAGTATAGAAAAGCAACGTTATCTACCAAGTACCATTCTCAGACAGGCAAAACCTCAGACAGGTAATTTCAGTTCAGTACTTCTAGATTCACTTTCATTCTATTATCCACGCATTTATTTGGAAAAAGCCTTGTTGAACTTAGTGGGATTTAATTTTGAGTAGGCATGTTCAGAATTGTATTCTAAGTTACCTCTGATGTACCTGCAATTGGTACCTATTAGATCTTGTATGATATCACATACTCTAACTTGGCAGACATCCTTAAAGAAGCTCCTTGTGGAAATAAATACCCTAAATTGAATATAACTTAGTTTCCATGCCGGTTGGATTAGGATTGGGGTGAAAAGCCAGTTGGCTCCTTGTGGATGATTATAATTTCTAGTCCGAGATCAGACGAGATCGGGCGTGTTCAGGGTGGTATGGCCGTAGGCGTTTCTAGTCCAACTGGAAAATAGGTCTGGTGTTGAAAGAAAAAAAAGTTGTGATGAAAGAAAACCATTGAAAGAAATGAAGGGAAAAGCTCAACTGTGATATCTGCATTTTATACACTGCAATAGATAGCTAGATAGCTGCATTTTATACACTGCAATTAACCATTACATTGTCTGTAGAAAGATATATCTGCATAGTCACTACAAATTGTTTCATCCTGCAGTTGCATTTGCCAAATCTTCATAAAGTACATAGGATATATTTTAAATAACATCTACCTGGTAATGTTTGCAAGTCTTAATTCAAAAGGTTGATGTGTTCCTGTTCCTATTTGTGTAAACTTAATTTCTACGTCATTTTAGGCGAGAGGAGCAGACTTGCAGAAAATCAAAAAATCCTGAACCTTATGTCAAAGAGAATGAAAATTCAAGTCCAGCTTTGGAAGTACCAAGCCTGGAAATAGTTGGGATATCACCCAAGAGTGGACAGAAAAGTGAAGTGAAAAAACTAAAAATCATGGATTCTAATACACCAGAAGAGTCCACATACAGGGTAAGTATATTTTAATGTTTTGAAGTCAAGATAATAATGGCTTTTATATATTATAGTAACCACTTCTAATATCAAACTTAAGTTCAAAAATTATGCTAGCTTTTGTTCAAAACTGAGATGAGACCTGTAGACTTTTACAATAGTGGGTTGTGTAGAATCCCCTGAATGGAATTTGTTTTAAAGGGCATTCCTGTCAGTGAAAGGGGGAGACAGCGTTCATCTGTTTCTCTTGAGCCCTCTGAAAATCTTCCTCTAGAGGGTTTGGTGACTCTTTGGTATGAAACTGAGGGAGGTGCCCAGTGCACATTGTTGAATGTTAAAGAGAAGGGGAAGGGGAGAATTGATGAAAATTGGTTGCTGGCAGAGTCCTCTGCTGGATATCTGTCCTGTCTGTGAATAGAAGGAGCCCTCCTCTTCAGAAAAGCCTAGTAGGGATCCAAGCCTTTGCAAGGGTTTAGTAGTGTTATTCGACTGAACTCAGTCCCTTTGCAACCAGATCTGGATCATGGAGTGAGGCTTCCAGCTATCATTAGAAGATCCATGGAAATGTACTTGTCAGATTCAGTTCCCTGTTTGTTTCCTACATACTTTGGCTTCTTCTTATAGATCGCATCCATCCTCACCTGTCTGGCTTTGGACTTCAGAGCTGGCTCTTTTTTCACAGCCCCCAGAGTAAATAGTAAATCCAGGAATTATCACATGGGAATTTTCGTATTTCCAAACTAGGAACAGGAAAAGTTGAGATGCATTGTATATCCTTTCCATCCCTTTCATGCAGAGACTGTTACCATCATCGATACCGTTAACACCAATTCTGTTAACACTGTTGCATTTCCTTCTCTTATCCAGTCAATAGCTCCGATTTTCTAGCATCTGTTGACTTTATGATGATTGACCTTCATTTTCAATAATTCTAAAGTCAATTTTTAAAGAAGCTTTGTAAGCCCATGTATGTTTGATAGCTTCCTCAACACAAAAGCCAGTGTGTTGAAGAAAAAGATTCTAGCCTAGACTTCCACTGATCTCTAGAATATTTTTGTGTGTAGAAAAATGTTCTGCACTGGGAACCCTACTTAGAGTATAACATGGGGCAGGTGAGGGCTAGAATTGATCCTTTGTAGAATATGTGGACTTTAGAACTGATAACCTTGCTTTATAAAGCCACAGACAGAAATTCTAGAATATACATGCATTTTGCAAAGAATTTTTCACCATTTGTTTATTCTTTCTAGAAATAAAACTTGTAAATTCAAACCAGAATCTTGTCACCTGTAATAAGATGTTTGCTAAATGTGTAGTGTAGTGCTAAATGTGCTTAATGGTTACCTTCTGCTTACCCAGGAGATAGGAAGAAGCAAAATTGCTTATTTTTCCTTTATGAAATATTGTAGGGATTTATTGATCATTAGGACAAAGCAATCCTTGTTCCTTGCTGGTGTGTCATCACAGTTTTTAAAGCTTTCCTCTAGTGTAGCAGCTTTCATGGTTATACGGAATATAATTTAGATTGCGCCAATTAACTGATTGTATTTCTTGTTTCTCTTCCAAAATGCTATTTTTATTTTTGGCTCAGGCACTGATTCAAGAATTAGATCAGGAAAGAGAGAGGAGATGGAAGGCTGAAGAAGCTGAAAAGAAATTAAGAGAAAATCTCATATTGTTGCAGAACCAAGCCAAAGAAGAAAAAGATATCCAAAGTATGGCAGTATATACTACAGATAGGTAAAGAACCAAATTATTCAACTGATGTTTTACTGCCTCCCTCAAAAGAAAGAAGAGAGAGAGACAACTGCTTTTTCCATCCGTTTGTGTGGTTTCAGATATTGGAGAAAGAACTTAAAAGCGGTAAAATGTTACAGATTCCAGTAGACATTTCAAACTAAACATCACCTAGAATGTTGTTTTCTCTTAATACAAACTTTTAAATTGAGAACAAATGATCATTAAGGTAGGAGGAAGAGTGACTTTGTAGAAAATTGGTGCCAATGCTTTTGTGAGGCTTACTGTTAGAAATAGTACATTAGATATTCCTTCAAGTAATATTTAAGTGAGAGCCAGCATCGTGTGGTGGTTTGAGCATTGAACTAGGATTCTAGAGACCAAGGTTCAAATCCACTGGCTGATCTTGGGCAAGTTACATTGTCTCAGCCTCAAAGGGAGGCAAAGGCAAACCCCCTTCTGAACAAATATTGCCAAGAAAATCCTGTGATAGGTTTGCCTTAGGGTTGCCATAGGTTGAAATGACTTGAAGGCACACAACAACTGCAACAATTTTTAAGTATTTTCAGAAAATGCTTGTTAATTCTTGTGACTTTCGAAACATATATGACTTGCTCATGATCCTGCACAAAATGTATGTGCCTAAATATAAGGATGCTTTGGAACAGAAATGTTAGTTACTTCTACAACGTCAAATTTTAAAAGATTTTCTTTTGAAATATGAGATTCAGAGCAGCTTACAATGCAAGTTAAAACAAAATCACTAAAACATTGAACACAGCTCCAGTGAATATACCTGAATCTTGTTAAGTGGGCCTAACGAAAAGTGGATTTACATCTGTAAAGAGAGTATAACACAGTGGTAGAATGTATGCCTGGCACGTTGAAGGACCCAGATTCAGTACTTGGCATTTTCAGGTTGGGCTGGAAAGTTACAAGTGCAGGTTAACAGAAACATTTATATAGCTAGATAGACCAGTAGCCATGCTCAGCTATACATAGAAATGTTCTGATTGCCTAGAGTCAGTTTCCACAGTGTCTGTCTCCAGTATTTTGAGGCGGATGAATAAACCCTTGAGTTAAATATATACACATAACCTTAACCAAATGGCTGAAAAGTGGTAAGTTAAATATTTACAGTTCTGGGTCCTGAACTTTGAGTTCTCTGCCTTTATCCTTTTGAAAAGTCTCCTTACCTCAAAGCTTCTTTTCATTTCTCCTAAGCTATTAATACAATTAATTGCTATGGTTGTAAGGATGAAAAGAGATCTGGTATTTTATTTAATCATGCTATCTCCCAACAATGGCTCAGTTTAGACATTATTCCAAACCATGTTTGAGGAAGTGTAATCCTGTTTTGGCATGATACCTGAATCAGCAAACCATAATTAAAGTGTCCCTTTGGTCTCATAGATATGATGCACTATGAGATGAAAGTAAACTTTAAAAATAGAAATGCATAAAGCAGAAAAGCAGCATGCCTTGCTTGTTAGTAAATCTTGAAATCAGAAACCATGGTTAGGGGTGCTATCTTAATTCACTGTAAACCAAAAGCTTTAAAGAATTATTCTGGCATCTCAAATTTTAAAAAATTCTTAACATGCCTAAATAGTTTCATTGTTTAATATTAACAAAGGTAGACATTGTGAATTTACCGTTCATTTCCTCCTCCAGGCTCAAAGAGCTGATTTTAAGAGAAAGGAATGCAAAGGCAAAACTTCAGATTGATGCTCAACAGTTGAAAGAAGAAGTAGAAAGGCTCAATAAGGAATTGAATCGGTCAAAACAGAGGGAGGAGGATCAACAAAAAACCTTCCAGACTTTAGAAGAAAAACTGTCCAAAATGGAAACACAATGGGTGCAACAACAAACTTCAGAGGTACCATCTTTGGCTTTCATTGTGTGACATAAATGAGGCTGACTGGTGCTCTGATGTTAAATCTTGCATAAAAGAGAGTTATAGCAGATGAAGTTCATCACACAAAGGTGATGAACACTATACTTGATAGGTACAAAAACCCCATGGTTTCTTGGATCCAGTCACATTAATTGTTATTACTTATTTTGTGAAGCATATTTATGGACAAAGCCTTTCAGTGTGCTAGGAACCTGCAAGTGTGTGTTTTGGTACTGACCCAAAGAACTAGATATTGATAACAACACAAAAGCTGTTCTGGATCAGACCAAAGACGTTGGTGTCTTTGGTCAGTGCAGCATTCTGATCTCACCATGGCCAACCAGATGCCTCTGAAAAGCCACCAGTCAGGGCATGAATGCAAAATAAACAAATAAATAAGTGTAGAATCAGAGAGTTGGAAAGGACTGCAAAGGCCATCCAGTTCAGCCTCCCACCATGCTGGAATATACAACTGAGACACTCCTGAGACATGGCTGTCAAACCTCTGTGTGAGTTTCCCACTCTCCAAGGCAGTCTATTCCACTGTTGAACAGCTCTTGGTCTTAAAGTTTTTCCTACTGTTTAGGTGAAATTTCTTGTAAATTGAATCTATTGGATCACGTTTTAGTCCCTGGAGCAGCAGAAGATAAACTTGTTCCATTTTCTTCATGGCATCTCTTCAGATATTTAGCTATGGCTGCTTTACCATCTCTTAATCTTCTCCAAGCCAAACATACTCATTCATCACAAGGCTTGGATTCCAGATCTTGGTTTCCCTTCTCTGAAGAAATCCCAGCTTGTTAACATCTTTCTTGAACTGTGGCACCCAGAATCATTCTCAGTGTTACAAGTGAGATCTGACCAAGGCAGAACAGAGTGATGCTGCTGCTTTCCTCATCTGGACATTACACACCTGTTGATGCAGCTTAGAATTGCATTACCTTTTTTGGAGATGCCATATCATACTGTTGACTCATATTTAGGTGTGATCAGCTAAGTCCCTCAGATTTGACTTATCCTTTATTTATGCATTTCATTTTCTCTGCCTAAATGAGTGAATGAATCTGATACCTATTGAAACAAGTGGCAAGAAGCATACTGCTTTGTGTACTGAAGGCAATATGGAGGCACCATAACTTGTAGCTACTGTTAGCCTTTTCTTCCATGAATTTGCCTACACTGTCTAAGTTTGTGGCCCTTCACTACATCTTGTATCCTTGTGAAGAAATCTTTCCTTTGTATTTTCTGTGTGTTGGATGATTAGCACAGCATTAGTTCTATGGCTGGGACCATGGCTGCTGGATGGTACTGATCATGTGAAACAATGAAATACATGATTTGGAGGATATAATAATTAAATTAAAAACCACAACTGCCCCATGATATTTATTACAGCACCTCATACAGCAGTTTGTAAATATAACCAGAATGCTAGTTATTAGATTTTTTCCATAACAAATTATGGGGAAAACACACAGATCTACAAAAAAAGTTTGTGGTACTAAACTTTAACAGCTGTGATCTGCTCTTCTTTTATCTTGGATTGCAACTTCATAAAGATGAAACAAATTCAAGCTGCGGAACTTAAAGCTACAGCAGCTGAAAGGGAAGTGCAGTTACTTCGAATATCTCTTCGGCAACAAAAAGAGAAGACAGAACAAGCCCATGAACTTCTTATGCTGAGAGAGCAAGAACACAGGTAAATGCCTTCTGTAAATACAGACATGGTTAATGGAGCACCATCCAGTTCTGTGTCTGAATTCATTCACGTGCATTCACTCAGGCATTGTTTGCCTTGGCTGGACTTGTGGGCTTCTTAAAATAGTGGAAAGAACTTAAAGATGAGTAATCTTCGTTTATCTTAGTGTTTAATTTCTTTCTTATATGGTGTATCATTCCAGAAAAGAACTTAAAACTAGGGTTACGTTGAATGGCTCAGAATTCCAGGAAGCTCTGTCAAAAGAAATTGCTAGAGAGCAGCAAAGGCATGAACAACACATCAAAGAACTGCAGGAGAAAGTACATCAGTTAAATCAGAATTATAAGGATTTAGAAGATGAGTTTCGTATTGCATTAACTATAGAATCCAAAAGATTTACAGAGGTAAGAACTGGAAAGTATAGGATGAATATAACATTCTGAACTTTTGCCTTGTAGAGCATTTAGAAAATTTAATCTTTTTATAACAAGAAATTGCAAGTTAAGTTTTTCAGGTTGAAGCTGAGGAAATTTATTGAGTTAAGGGAAAAAATAATTTTGAATGATTTTAATTTTAAAAAATCCATGTTTGATTTAAATACTTACTTTGTAAACATTGCCTACTAATTGGTTTATTAGTTTTGTTTATTACATTTTATCCTGCTTTTCCACAAAAGCAATACTGCTGAAGACTGCTAACATCATCATTAAAAACAGTAAAACCATTAAAATATCACAGTCAGCCATGAAACTGTATTGATTTTAAAATAGGAGGGAGCATTTGTATAGTTTGTTTTAATCTTCATCCATAGACCTGCATGCTCCTGACAGAGTTTGTGGGGTTTACATAAATAACTGACCATTCAACAGTTGACTTAGTGGGTCTGCTGTAGTAAGAACATAGTGCATAATCCAGTAGTGCCCGAGTGGGCAAACAAGGGCCCAAGGTTACTGTGGAGGAACCTTCCTTGCTAGGCAATGGAAAGCAGGTAGTATTGTACAAGTGATAAAGTCAATAAAGGAGCAGAAGGAAGGGGGAGGTTTTGGAACTGGGAAGTTGAAAATACCTTCATTCCTCAGACATTGCCCCCTTAGATCAGAACATGGGCAGATCTGCTCAAGCCTTTTTTATGAATCAATAGGAAGGACACTTTTTAAAAAAGGGAAAAGTTGGCTTGGGGAGAGGGACCGTTGGTGTACACTAGGCCCCCTTTAACTGCATAGTTGATATTCAAAGTTTCATTCACCTGCGGTCTGCTCTTGGGCCATGGGTGCCACCACTGGCAGGAGTCTTTGCTTTGCGCAGCCAGCTGAGAGAGGCACATGGTAAGACACAGCTGGACTTCCTGTGCCTCTGTCTGTGAAGGAAAAGACAGACATTCCTTCCTTGAGGGAGAGAGGAATGTGAAGCCTGGTACCTCCCACCAGCACCCATTATCCTCATTTTTTTTGTCATCCACGTTAAGTCTGGGAATGTATCCCTTGTGTATATGGGAGAATTACTGTATATGTTTTTGTTATTTTTCTCCACTTCTACTTTCTGCCTTGACCTGCTTGAGCCTGATAAAGTTTTGGAAGGCACAGTAGCTCTGCCACACATGCGTTTTTCCATGGGATTTCTCAGTAGGGCTTCAGTCTTATACCTCTTTATAGCATTTTATATACTAAAACTGTGATCCTCTACCCATCTAGCTGTGAGTCCTGTTGAACTGAGTATGACTTGCTTCTCAGTAGACAGCATAAGCCTGTGCTGTTTGTTTAAAAATAATAATAATTACTTTTCCTATATTGGAAAAGAAAATGCAATAGCTTGATTTCATTTTTTAAAATAACCTTAACACTGACAATGTCAAACTAAATTAAAATTACTCACTTCAAACTTGAGAATATTTTATCAAGAAAATGCCAATTAGCCTTAAGGCTGTAGTCCTGGAATAACATCCTGTTAAATGACATGCATGTCAGTGTGGCTTACCTGAGTGTATGCTTCTTTTTGGATGGGTTGGAGGGGTCTGTTTTCCAACCCTTTTTGTCATGCCCCAAACCTCCCCCTGGCAGTTGTTAGTCCTCCCAGGAGGGGCTGCTACAGCTGCACCTTATCAAGTTGTGTGCTGAGAGGGTGATTTTGATGAAGATGAGATTGCCATGGCCTCCAAGGGAAAGGAAGAAGAGGGTGCATTCCATCTGTGAGCTTATGCTTATTTCTTCTTCCCTTTGAGCTGAGGCCATTTGTTTCTTCCTCATCTGAACTGCCTCCCCTTTCCACTGGTAAGTTTCCAGAGGTCTCTCTAGGGGCTTGACAGCTGCCAAGATGGCAGTAGAATACAGAACAAAACCAGAGTATTAACACTTTGCCTGCTCTGTGAAGGATCTTGGCCCTAGATTCTCTGGGGCAGGACATCATGGGCCAAAGGATGGACTGGAAATTGTCATCAGAGATTGGAGACAGAGCTCTGACTTTGGAGAAAGATATTTGATCTCAGACACATACCCCTGGCCCCTTTTATTTTTCCTGGGCCCCTTAGCATTCTGAAGTTAGAGAAATTGGGAAAGTGAGCAGACTAGCACATGGAGCTGAAGAAAGGTTTTTGATATATCTTAAGACTTTGCAGTCTTCTGTCCACACCCCAGGGACTGGATGGGATTTAGATTAGCTTGTAATGGAAGTAGTCAAGAGGAAAAGAAACAGGGACAGAACATTAAATACTGTTAATTCCTTACTTCTACCTTAGATGTGTAAGTGCTCCATTACTCTGCCAGTGTTGTAGTGATCGCCATCAAATGTACATCTATATATATTTTTTTTTACTTATATTTCACATTTATATGCTGCTTTTCTGCCAGTCAATTCAAGGCAGTGTAGCTAGGTCTTTTCCCAGCATATCCTCACAACAGAGTGAGTGGCCTTAATTTACCCCATGAACTAATGTTCTCCTCCAAACTTGTAAAACTAATAGTACTCATCCTCCCCATTCTGTTTTTCAAATTTAGGAGTTTATTTGCCTGCCTTTCTAACTCCTAGTCTGTTTCTAAATTTTGAACTGGCACTTCCAAATGGGGACAGTAGTCTTTCTGTATGTGCAGATAAAGCTACCACTGTGATGAGTTAGTTAGCAGTTGAAGGTAGTTTCTTTCCATGTGCTTAACTAATCACTTCTCCCAAGTCATTAGAGAGACTTTCTTTTAATTTTTTTTAATCAAAATACAGTGCTTGTATGTTTCACTACTAGCTCTTATGTTTATTACAGAACATGATGCTTTCCCTCTTCTGCTTTTTCTTTACAAAGGACACCAGCTTTTGTAAGAAGGTTGTAAATCCAGTTTTAAAAGAACACATTGCCTTACACTGACTTTAATTTTAAACCAGGTTATGTTTAGAAGAGAAGCATATTGCAACTGAAAATACAGTAAATACAATAAAAGTAAAAGTCTAATTTTAATTTTGCAAACTGTTGAAATTTTGCAAACTGTTGACATTAGTTTGCATGTTGCTAAAATGCAAGCTAATGTCGAGTACTCAAAATTATGTATTTTCCAGTTAATATCTTGCCATTCATCATAATATTACATTGCAGTTTTTATTCTGGAAAGACAACTCTTATGATGGGAGTACTCTTTTCTCAACTTTTTGTTTATGCTGAAATAGGTTAAAGAAGCTTTTGATGACATTGCCACTGAGTTGACTGAACATAAACGTGCTCTTGTTCAGTCTCAGCAAAAAGAAAAGCAATCAGCTACACTGATCCAAGAGCTGACATCCATGGTGAAAGAACAAAAAGCTAAGATTACAGAACTAATTAAATCAAAGCAAGAAACAACCTACCATTTGAAAGTGTGTATACTGTTTGTGTTGTCCTCTGTATGCTATAGCTTATATTAAAATAGAAGAAGTCTTTCATTATAACAGTACAGAAGCACTTCATGGCACTGCACTTCAGTTGTCATGTTTTCCTGTTGTCTTAGTTTCTTGCAACATAAAAAGAGGGAAGGGAGAGGGAGGAGGGAAAAGAATGCAGTAGCACCTTTAATTGGTTTTTATTTTAGCACAAACCTTTGTGGTATAAATCTGCTTCTTATGGAGTAAAGAGTGATATTAAAGCCTCAAATTATAAACCATATTAACACAGTTGTGGGAGTGGGAAAGAACATAAAGGATCCAGAAGAATGCAAATCATGCCCTTTGTCATAGATTTTCAAAGGGCTGGGTGAGATGATAGACATCTTTCATATCTTCACATTGGTCAGTTAGTGTTGCTGTGTGAATGCAATAAATTGGCTGTTTGCTTTATAACCTGAGGTTGTAATATCACTCTTTTGTTTTCTTAAAGTTCAACTAAAGGTTTTGTCTATCTTTAAAAACCAGTATTGTTAACACTGCTTTTCTGCTGCAGTGGGATAACTCTGCTTATCCTTAAATTGATTATGCACCCTGTTTTCCTCTGAGAGTTTAATTCAGCTTGTCATCAGCAGTGCACTCAGGTTCGTGCAAATTCAGGGGGATGGGTTCCTTGCTAGTCTATCCCTCTCTGTGTCTCCTCTTTTCCTGTTGCCTCTTTTTGCCCAACATTAAATTGGGGATCCAGGTCATGTCTCCTCAAATTTTCTATAATCATAAAGCCCCAGGCTGACTTCGAATCATCCTTGGGTCCCAATGAGTTTCTAGCCTGATCTCCTTGGCCTCTTCTGTCTGACCCTTTTGGCAGTGGCATTTATCCCTTGAAGTCTTGTTACCCGAATTTTAAGATAACTGGTGATTATTCAGTGTCCATCTTTCTCTCACTGTCCGCTTTCCCCTGAAATAGAAATTAGAATACCTGGCATTGCCATTCTTGGCTTTGGCATTCAGTGATGTATCTTTACACTTGAGGATTTTGTCTAGTCCCTTGAACTGGTCGGTTCCATCGTTTCTGATTTTTCCACTTTTTACAGTTTCCATTCTTTTTTAAAATTTCTGAGCCAAGGTACAAATTGTTTGAGTATGTTAGTCATCCCTTTTATCTGTTTTAAAGTTATGTAAAAACATGTCCATCATCTTTTATTTTTTTCCAAGTTCAACTGTATCCGCCTTTGGGTTTATCTTCTTGATTTCTTCATAGTTGTTTCTGCATTTGTGTTTTCTGCTATGGTATGATATCATCTGTTATCTTAATTGTTGCTGCTCCTTTTTCCAATTTTCCTGCTTCCTGCCTCAGATTTAATTCAGTTTTGTGTATGATATGTCCAACATACAAGTTAAACAAAAAGGGTGATATAATACAGCCATGCTTGACCCCCCTTGCTAATTGGAAATCATTCTGTTTCTCCATGTTCTTTCCTAATGGTGGCCTCTTTTCCTGCATACAGGTTACCATTAGGGATATCCATGGTTTTTTATGATCTACACAATCAAAGGTTTTGCTATACTCTATAAAGCACAGGCTGATTTTCTTCTGAAATTCTTTGAGGAGCTCCATTATCCAACTTATGTTTGCAATATGATATGATCCCTTGTGCCTCTTCCTGCCTCTGAACCCAGGTTGGACAGCTGGCATTTCTCTCTCCCTATAGGGTAAAAGACTTGTTACAGAATTTTGAGCATAATTTTACTTGTGTGGGAGATTATTGCAGTGATCCAGTGTTTACTGCAATCCCCGATGCTCCCTTTCTTGGAGACTGGAATGTATATTGAGCATTCCCAATCTGTGGGCCATTGTTTTGTTTCCTATGTTTTCTGACAGATTTTAGTTAGCAATTGAGTGGATTTTATCTCTATTGCTTGAAATGGCTCTATTGGTATGCCATCTGTTTCTGGTTATTTATTTTTCCTGAGTGCTTTGATTGCAGCTTCCATTTCACTTTCTAAAATTGTGCATTCATCTTCAAATGTTTCTTTCTTGAATGAATTTTTCATCCTTTTATCTGTTTTATATAGTTCTTTAGTGTATTATTTCCATCATCTTTTATTTCTTCCAGATCATGCATTGTGTTCCCCTGTTGGTTTTATTGCATCCCCACTCTTAGATTAAATTTCTCTTTGATTTCTTGAATCTTGTGGAAGAGGTCTGTTCTAGCTTTTTTTGATTGTTATCTTCTGTTCCTCTGCATAGATTGTTATAGTTGTTCTGTTTGTCCCTGCGCACAAGTCTTGAACAGTTGCATTCAGGGTTCTGACCCATTTTTGTCCCCTTTTGCTTTCTATCTGTCCCTAGCTGCTTAAAGAGTTTCATCTGTCATCCAATGAGGCTTTTCTTTCTTTTTACCTGCAGGTAGTGTCTTTGCATTATACCTTCACAACATCCTTGGCTTCAGCCCAGAGTTCTTTTGGCTTCTGGTCATTAGGCTTAATAGTGCAAATCAATTTTTTATATTTTTAAATTTTGTGGAGCGGTTCTTCAGGTTGTATTTTGGCACAATGATTCATTTGGTGTTCTTCTTTAGCTCTTCCCTAATTTTTGATGTTAGCAGTTTATGATCTTTGCCACATTCTGCATCTGGTCTTGTTTTTGCAGAGATAACGAGTTTCTCTGTCTTCTGCCTCCAGTTATGTAGTCCACTTGATTTCTGTATTGGCCATCAGCTGATATCCATAGATACAGTCACCCAAAGAATATGTTTGTGATGAACAAAACACTGGCTTTACAATCAGTCACTTTCCTGCTTCATTTTTGGATCCTAGACCAAAATCTCCTACAGTATTTGATTCTGCTCCATTTCCCACTTTTATGTTCCAGTCATCTATGATTACCAACGTGTCCTGTTTGGGTATGTGGTCAATTTCCTCCTGGACTCTAGCATTGAGTCTTTCAGTTTCTTCCTTTTCTTCTTCTCTGGCTGGAGCATAAACTTGGATTATAGTTATATTGATGAGTTTTTCCTGAAGTCTTATTATTATTCAGCCAGACTTTGCATTATATCCCCTGGCTCCTTTTGCTACATCTCTCCTCACTATTAATGCCACCCTATTTCTTCTTTGGCTTTCACTCCTGAGTAAAACACTGTGTAATTTTCTGACTCAAAATGTCCCATTCCTGCCTAGTTTAGTTCACTCACCCCAAGTATTGTAGTGTTTATACATTCTATTTCTTGTTTTACTATGTCTAGTTTTTCCTGACCCATGCTTCTCACATTCCATGTTCCTGTAATATATGTTGTGCCGTTTCAGACTTTCTTTCACCTCTGAGAATGTCAACAGCTGAACTTCCTTTCAGCTTTATTCCAGTTGCAGTATGAGCCACAGTGCTGCTCATAGTTGTCCTCTGCTCTTTCCCAGCAGCCCACTGAGTGCCTGCCAACATAGGAGTCTCATCTTCTCTTGTTTCATTTTGGATTGTCTCTTCATAGGGTTTTCATGGTAAAAGACATTCAAAAGGGATTTACTGTGTGTCCTTCTGCACAGTACTAACAAGCATTAGTTATGGTACCACTGCCATTGTCTCTGAGAGATTCTCTGTCATTGTTATCTTCTGCTACTGATGCTGCCCAGCAGCTGTTTGGCACATTTAGTCAGCAAGAGCCTATCTGTCATTGGAGACCCTACCAGTAACACTACTACCAGCAGCATAGCTTCTTGCCTCTCAGGAGCATGGAGTCCCACCATGACAGAAACATAGTGCCATGGTGTGAAGGTGCTGCTACATTTTGTTTTTCCCCTCTCCCTTTCTCTTCCTCCTTTATATATTTTAAGTGTCATGGTTTGCTTCACAATCTCATATTATATTTCCTTTTGTACAAGAATCTGTAGCAGAGCTGGCTAGCTATTGTCTTTTCAGATGTTTTTTGGACTGTAGTTCCTACCAGTCCTAGCAAGTGTAGTTAATGGTGGGGCATGCTAGGAGATGAAGTCTAATATTTGGAGAGCCTAAAGTTTGCTACTCCTCTGCAAAATATAGCCAAATACATGACAAGTTGTCCTAATCAGTCCTTTTACTGTGTTAAAAATAACAAAGAATACCCAGAAAGTAAAAGAAAAAATCTTGCATCTCAAAACAGTGATTAATATTTAAGGTGTCATATAATCCTGGCTTGGTTCCGATTAACAGATTAGCTACATTGGGATTGGGCAATTTGCAGCTGTCCAGAAGTTGCCGAACTGCAATTCCCATCATCTTTCACCTTTGGATAGAGCTGTTGTGAGCTGGAGTCCAGCATCATCTGCCCCATCTCTCCCTAATACTATCTTAGCTCAGCTGGTCACTATTGAAAGCTATATTTTATCAACAAACAGCTCTGTAGCTACAAGGTGTCTGTAGAGCATCTTTTGGAGAGCCAAGGCTAAAGTTATTTTCTTCTGCTTTTTCTGAAGAGTCGGATTCGAACACTTGAAAATTGGTGGAGGAAGATAAACAGAAGACAATTCAGCTTGAGCTTCTTAAACAGGAAAAATCGAAACTTATTTCGCAGATAACAGCCCAAGAATCTATAATTGATGGATTAAAAGCAGAAAGGAAAATGTGGGGGCAGGAGCTAGCACAGCAGGGTAATCATTCAGAATGTTCTGTTTTGTCTCTTGTAGGATGTAGATAAAGAAAGGAGCTGTAATGTACACTTCTGTGATGTCTCTCTGTAAGACTGCAAAGCATCTGCTTTCTCATGGCACTCTACTGAGCCATATGGCAGCAAGCCCTGAGCATCTGTAGCATCTAAGAGGCATTGATCCCCAGTCCAGCCTGCTCCTCTTGGAAGCTGGGGATGTCACATACGCAATTACAGTTGGCCCTCTGTATCTACAGGTTCAGCATCCACAGGGGGTTGGACTGGATGGCCCCTGTGGTCTCTTCCAGTTCTATGATTCTGTGGCTCTATGATTCACCTATCCAGGCTCAAAAATAACTTCCCCTCAAAAAAATCAAAAAAGCAAACCTTGATTTAGCTGTGAGCTGAGCACTACACTGATATGTATGCATCCTGCTATAGCCTCCCACCATTTCTCAAATCCTTGGGTTCTCTCCAGCATTCATTTGAGTTGTTCACCCTTTGAATATAAGGGACACCATTTTACTACACCATTTGTATATAATGGGACTTGTGCATCCTCAGAGGCTGCTGGAACCAAACCCCAACAGTTACCAATGGCACACTGTATTTCTGTTTAATTTCTGAAAGCATCTTCATCCCACTATACATTTAGCTTTCAGAAATTAGAGTCCAAAATGATATTTTCAAATAAACACTGTCTCTGTTGGTAAGACCTAGGCCTGCTTTTTGTTATGCTGAATAGGCTAACAGTTTTCAAATGATTGCTGCAATGTTCCTTACATGTCTAATAAAATGTCTGTGTACTGAGTTTAACTTTCTGATTAGTTCCGGGAGTGTTTGGGAGATGGTAAGGGTGGAAGTGCTGGGTTTGCTTGCTTTTTGCGATTTCCTAAACTGACAGATCAGCTTCACTATCTGCTGTGCTGAAACCACCAAGCATTTTGTGTTTTTGTCTTTTTCTACCAGGAGTGTCTCTTGCTCAGGATCGCGGGAAACTGGAATCCAAAATAGAAATTCTATCTAGTGAGACTGAGACTCTGAAAAAACAAAATGAACGTATCAACGATGCTTTGAAGATAAAATCTAAAATAGTGGAGGATCAAACAGAAACAATTAGAAAGTTAAAAGAAGTAAGGGGTCTTCTAAACTCTCCTAAGCAGCAAAGGTTATTTTAATGATATAAGAAACATAAAGATATGGGACACTTATTGTGTGTGGGTCTGCTCCTGGGATTGGATGTTGTTGGATTATAACTCCCAGCATTCTTCACCATTGACTGTGCTGGCTAGGGTTTGAGAGTTGTAGTCCAACCGCATCTGGATGGTCCCACTTTCCCCACTCGTGGTATCCTTCATGATGCTGTTAATAATGCCAGTAGTATAATGACTTCTGGCAAAGGTTCTGTGCCTTTAGTAATGGTACAAAACTGAGCCAAGTGGAATTTTTCTGATTGCTGCATCTTCATGCCGAGAAGCTGCTCAGTTTCTGCACAGTCTGTTAGGATGTTAAATAGTCAAGCTTGGCGGCAATTATGTTTGTATTCATCAGAAGTGTGTCGATGGTAAAAAATTAATTCCACTGACTCTAACTGCAGTGGCTTTAACTATTTTGCATGCCGTTTCAAAAATCTGAAACAAATTTTGCACCCAGTCCTGTAGTTCTTCCTTGCATAAGCTGTCTTGAAACTAATGAGCTTTATGTTTGGATTTGGCTTTGACCTATGTGGAACCATTGAAATTCTAAATTGTCTGTCACGAAATCCAGATCTCATAATTTGATTTCTGAGCCTTTAAGGAACAAACAAACTTTCAAAGTTGCCACATGGGCTTGAAGTTAAAGTAGTAAGGCTGTACCATTCTTTACAGTTGCACCAGGTGTATCCCAGAAAATCCATATACCCCAGCCTGGTGGAATTTATTAAACATGACAGCATTTGTAATTTTTAAAAACTCTTTATTAAGATCTTCCCATTTCCAATAAAATAATATGTTTTCTGCAAAATTGTAAATTACAATAGGAGAGAATGTTCTTGTTGGGTCATAAAGAAAGTACTGCCTGGGCATTAAAAAGAAAATTTAGATTGCAAAAAAGAGTCTTATAAACCTGTGAGTTACTGTTGATCTCTGTTAGTATTTATGATGGTATAAGGGAAGTGAGTGTCCATTATGAAGACAGAGTACTGTGTTTTTAGCCACTGTATTCCTTTCTCCCTAGAAGAGGAAAGAACAGGTTCTAAACTAGATGTGATAAGTTACTAACTTTAAACAGCACTGGGAGGTTAATTTGATCCCTAGTACTTTATCAAGATGGCTTTTCAGCTTTCTCAATTGTTCAACTGTAGCTCATTTGTCTAAACTAAAGTATTAAGAACTATTAGCTGCACTGTTTGGCAAATTTACTGATGAAAAAATGTTTTAAAGGCTTTACAAGAGCGAGATGAGCGAATAAGAAAGCATCATGAAGAAGGTACTGAAATTCAAAAGAGACTTCAGGCACAACTAGAAGAAAAAGAGGCACAGTTGGATGATCTTTTGGAAAAGTTAGAAAGGCAAAATGAGAGAAAAGAAGAACTGAAGCAACAGCTGCAAGAAAAAGATGTAGAACTTGAAGCGATCAAGAAATCTTATAGGTGAGTAAAACGAATAACATCTTCTACAGAAATTGAATCTTGCATTGTGTTCAGGCATGATGAGAAGATTAAACATGATTAAGCTCTTTTTTTCCATTTTAAATACTTGAGTACCACTTGTTGGAAGGGTGATATATAAATCTAAAAAAAAGTAGGATGTGATTTCCACCTTGGTGCATCATGAGCATTCCCTGAAGCTATTCTGAACATGTCCATTATATTTCAGTGCAATGAATAAGAAGTGGCAAGATAAAGGAGGATTGTTGAGCAAGCTGGAAGCACAGGTTAAACAAATGAAAGAAAACTTTGATACCAAGGAAAAGCAACTGATTGAGGAAAGAGATAGAAGTCTTCAAGCACAGAGGTAAATATACCAACTGAACACATCATAATGTAAGCCGAGAATCATCTAGCCAGTCAGTATATCATATTTGAATAGAGTGGTTGCATTGACATTGAAAAAGCATTCTGAACTGTGTGAAATTTAAATACTGAAATGTCCTGAACTTACTAAGTTTTCCCCTTTGTATTAAATTGTATTTTATTTTGTTTATAATTTTATATTCTATCTTCTGTCTTGCTTTTATGCCCCATAGAAATTAATAGGTTGTGGGTTATGCCTTGCTGCTTTGCTAATAGTAATTGATGGATTGTTAATTGCTGTGTATTTTAAGGGGTTGGTTTAGGTGGGTTGGTGGGTGGGGAGGATTGGGTATGTTTTTAATGTCTTTTAATGTATAATGTATAATGTATTTCATGTTGTTCGCCGCCTTGATCCATGTGGAGAGGCGGGATACAAATAATAATAATAATAATAATAAATAATAATAATAATAATAATAATTATTATTATTATTATTATTATTATTTGTATCCCGCCTCTCCACATAATAATAATAATTATTATTATTATTCAGCTGAAAAAGTAGATTAAAATCAATAATTGTTGCTTGTTAAACAAGTGTCAACTTGTTTAATCTTTCCTTTAATGTAAAGGGTAAATGTAGACTGGGGATAGCTTAGTCCAAGTCCAGGATAAGGGTTTATTGTGCCAGGTTTAATAAGGATGTTGGCTTACAAATCCTGGTTTGTATGGGCATTATAAACCATAATCTAAGGTTTGGATATTAAGTTGACTCTGTCCAGTTTGTTATTACCCAGTTGTGTGGTGGTAGTGGGAAAATTCCAGAAGATAACAGCCTGTGCTCATCAGCATCTAACTTTGTTAATATTGGGATTCAGTAAGCCAGGATTTCTGGTTCATTAGGTATATATGGCCATTGAGTTTGCCCTTCTGTCTGTATTAATGTGTACTTGAGATGTATTTTGTTCCACCCTGACTGAACAGGGTGTGTTGAAGTGTCCTGGAAGTTTTCCATTCCTCACAACTTTGATATGATGTGATAACAATCTAAATTTGCCATAAAGAGATTGGAGAGTTCATTTTGTGTTTAGGGCATTAACAGAAAAACTGCGTTCTGTGGATGATGCATTCCGAAGGCAACTTGAATCAACACTAGCAGCGCATCAAGCAGAATTGCTTCAGCTAGCAAATGAAAAACAGCAACAGATTGTGGTGGCAAATGAAAAGGTGATAGATAAAGCTGTGTTTTCACTTGTTTATAATCTTCTAAATAATCTATTTGTAATTAGTAAATAATCAGTTGGGACATCTAGTTGCTACCAATTTGTGGGTGATTAAAACATCATTCATTCATCAACGGAGTTTCCTCAGAAGAATTATCTACATTGCGCAAAGGCACACGTTCTGATTGGGGATACATGTGTAGACAATGCCATTTTTATTTTTTTTATTTTTTGGCAGTTCTACGTTGGCAGTTCTAGGATTCAAGCTAATATGTTTTATCTCTAAAGATTTTAAGATTGTGCTTGCTGTCTACAAGAAATAGTTTTCAGTGGCTTTAAAGCTGGGCAAAAAGTGTTTTGGTGATAGTTCCATCTTTACATCTACTAAGCTCTAGGAAAGCACATACTTGAGAATTCATAGAACTTTCCACTAGGTTCCAGAGTTGTAAAATTGATTTTCAACTAAGATCTGGAAGAAGCCAACTTTAAAGGTAATATCTCAATAGGAAAGCTTCTGAAAGCTTGAGTATAATAATTCTGAAGTAAATTTATAAACTGTTTACTCTCTTTTTAACCTACCTTTGGCGTTGTACTATTTTACTAAAGGTATTATTTATCCAGTTTTTAGTAACTATGTTAAATCTTTGTAATGCCTAATGCAGTTTGCATAGTGATTGACATAATCATTCATGTATGGTCTCCAGAAAATATAATGGAGATTTTTGCTTTCAGAAGTATATCCAGCTTACCATTTAGCTTACCATTCCATAATATTTTCAGATGAAATGCAAATAACCCAGTATAGGAAAAAGACATCAGGATACTCCTAATGAATCTTTCTTTCTTTCTTTTTCATCTTATCTAATTTTATTTTACTTTTGTTGCACCTTATGTTTTCTGACTCTAGCTATTTGAGCAGAACAGACTTAATTCAGCACACACACACACCCCGCCATTTGGACTTGGTGCATTTTTATACCCTGGAATACAGTGCTGTTCTCGTTGGTAGGTAGGAAATATCCGCAACTGAAACAATGCACGTTTTCTTTGTTTTTCTTAACCCCAGTGCACAGGGGTTAAACGAACAAACTTCTGCATGCTTGCTGAAACAGTAACTATTCACATTTGTTAATAAATTCACCGAGAGATGTGTGCATGCAGAAGAACATTTACCCAATACAATTTAGGGATGAAAAGTCGGATTTTAAGTTCAAAAGAACATCATTTGTAACTAGAATATTGCTGAATTTTATTTTAGGTTTACCAGGTTGAAGAAGAAATGCGCCAGCTGCTGCAGGAAACTGCAAGCAATAAAAAAGTCATGGAAGAGAAAATAAAACGACTTACAGCTGCTTTGAGTGACATTCAGCAAGATCTGTAAAATACAGAAAAAAATGACAATCTTCAAAGGGAATATTAAATTCATTAAATACTTAATGAATTGTTTGTTGTAACCATAGGGATGAGCAGAATTTTTTGAGAAAGGTTTCACTGGAAAAATTCATTACGTGGCATGACTTACAGTTGCACTTTATGTACAATATTTTCAAAATAAATAGTTTTCTTTGTTAGAATGTCTATTAGTGGCTTTTACTAAGAAATTAAAAACAAAAATACCACTATGGAACTATGAATTATTAAACTGAAAGCTATTTCAGCTATTTAAGACCTTGGACATAATTCAAATGACTGCATTTCTTTTTTTTAAATTTTCATAGGTTAAATGTGGTGATCTTGCAGAACTAAGATATAAAACATTAACTCTTGTGGAAGCACTGACATTTTAGAGACTTCTTCCCCTCTACTCTTCAGCATAACAAATCTTTGCTACATGACATTTTGTACAGGTTCTGATTTCAGGGCAAAAAGAGTACTTTCTTTTCTCTGCTTTGTACATTTATTGTCATGCTTTGTAATTACAAATTTGCAATTCCTTTCCTGTCACTCCTTATATGAACTACAGTCAGGCCTCCATATTTGCGGGTTTGACTTTCATGCATTTGATTATTTGCGAGTTTCTTCAACTCCTGCCTGCCCCCCTTCAGGTGCTTCTTTTCTGAGAGAACCTTAACTCTTGGCGGCACTGATCAGACCATGCAGTCCTTTAAAAAGCTGCCTCTGGTCCTCCAGAGCATCACAAACTCTCTCCCAATGTCCTCCCACACCCAAGGAAGGAAATGGGCAAGAGAAAGGAAGTATAGGGCTGACCCACCCTCTTTTCCTCTTCTTTCCCTGATCTGGTTTGGACCCTGCATGCCTGTTCTTCCTACTGTGCCTCAGCCCCCTTACCACAGACACAAACATACATTTTGATATTTGCGATTTTTCCACTTTTGCGAGGGTCCTGTTCCTTCGAACCCTAGTGAATGTGGAGGGCCAACTGTGTTTATGAAGTGTGCTTATAATCCTCTTCTGTTTCTACATCTCAAAAAAGAAACGCATGTAAGCCACACTTATGAGCATGAACATCACAGGGTGCTACCCAATAGTCCCTGCACCTAAGTTGTCCCCTCATGTTTTTGGACTGCAACTCCCATAATCCCCAACTATTCACTATACACTATATACACTATACTGTTCATGGGCAGCTGCAGGCCAAAAAACATTTGGAGGTTAGAAACAGGAAAGCCTCTCTTGGAAGACTGCTTCCTATCTGCCAGCTGCATTTATAAGGTATGGGGTTTGTCATCTACTAGTAATACCTGTGTTGTCTATTTTGTCAACCTCCTTGGAAAACATTAGAGACCTTTATATATATCCTAGTTTGAAATACCACACATCTACAGCTTTATAGCAGGGGGAAGGTGGTTGCACTGATCTCATGTGAAACAGCAAACCCCCAATAATGGTGTATCGGCTTCTCTTAAGTATTTCCTAGAACTGGATGGGGAATCTTGTTGCTCCAGCTGTTAAAGCTCCAACTCCCATCAGTCCCTGGCAGCATGACCACTGTTCAGGGATGATGGGAACTTTAGTGCAGCATCAGTGTTGCCATACAGCACAGCTAACCTGAGGGCTCATAACAAGAAGATCCCAGCCCAAAAACACTAAAGGAACCAAATCCTGTCAGATCTTAGAAGCTAAGCAGGATCAGGCTTGCTTAATAAATGGAAGGGAGACTACAATGACTGTCAGGCGCAGTAGGCTATGTTTCTGAGGAAGGAACTGGCAAAAGCACCTCTGGAGCACCCCTTGCCTGGGAAAATTCTATGAAATTCATCGAATCGCCAGGACATTTAAAAGGCAACATGTGAGTGCCCACAGGTTCCCTGTCCTGTTATAGAAGTTGAGACAAAATTGTCTGTAACTGAATGCTGGTTAAATGCTATCTTAATAATAATAAAAAAAAAATATTTATTTATTTATTTGTATCCCACCTCTCCACACGGATCGAGGCGGCGCACAACATGAAATACATTATACATTACAAATAGCATGTATGGTTTACAATCTTATGCCTGCCACATGGAAGTAAGGCCATTTCCACACTGGAGTGTTATAGTGCTATTATTCCACTTTCAACATCCTATGGAACCTAGGGGTTTGCAGTTTAGAGAGGGCCCCTCCTTAAACTGCAAACCCCAGGATTCCATAGGATGTTGAAAGCGGAATTATAGCACTTAACACTCTAGTGCAGACACGGCCACCGCCTTTGGTGCTGACCCGTCACAAGGCGTCCTGGGTCCCCCTATCCTTTCTTGTGGGAAACGGGCGTTGCACCTGCCCCGTGAGACAGGCCTGCGTAGGGGCCTTCCACCTCCTCAGAAACACCCCCCCCTTTTTTTTCCCCTCAACACAAAACTTTGTCTCCCAGCAACTGTGAGCGCCGCAGCGTCACTTCCTCTCCGCTCCGACCAGCCGGTGGGCTACGACGACTAGCGAGCCTCTCCGCCCGGGGCCCGCCGGCGTTTCCTCGCGGCGGCCGGGGGCAGAGGGGAAGGCAGTCCGCGAGGGCCACGTGGGGCCGCCGCCGGGGAAAACCCCCACCGGGCCGAGGCGAGGGCGAAGGCGGGGGATGCAGCATGGCCCGGGGGCGGCGGCGGCGGCGCTGGCCGAGTCGGTTTCCAGTAGCAGCAATAGCGGCAGCGGCGGGAGCCTGGAAAGCAGCGCCGGCACCGGGGCCGCCGCCAGCAGCAGCAGCAGCAGCCGGCACGAGAAGAGCCTGGGGCTCCTCACCACCAAGTTCGTGTCGCTCCTGCAGGAAGCCAAGGACGGCGTGCTCGACCTGAAAGCGGTGCGTGTGGGGAGCGCTGTGGGTCTCTCTCTCTCTCTGGACGTTCCCGCCTACACGGTGATAGGGCAACATCTCAGGCCATTTCCGCACTAGCCTGTTATAGCGCGATGATTCCACTTTCAACCTCCTCTGGCATCCTGGGGTTTGCAGTTTCGGGAGGGGCCGGCTGGCCCCTCCCGAAACTGCAAACCCCAGGATGCCAGAGGAGGTTGAAAGTGGAATCATCGCGCTATAACAGGCTAGTGCGGAAATGGCCCTAGTTTCCCGCAAACCCCAGGATTCCATAGGATGTTGGACGTGGAATAATAGCACTGTCACAGTATAGTGCAGAAAGGCCTTCTGTGTGAGAGGAAAGGTGAGAGACGTGGTGAGCAGCCGAGGTTGTGGGGCGGCTGGGGTCAGGTATGTGGGACAGAGGCAACAAGGATCTGCCTGTTTTATGGTCTGAGAGATCCCCCAGGAGAACTTCAGGGGCCTTTCCGCACTACGCTGTTATAGCGCAATTGTTCCACTTTCAACCTCCCATGGGATCCTGAGGTTTGCAGGTTAGGGAGAGGCGTTTAGAATTCTCAGCCAGGGGGCTCTTTGGCCCCAGAATTCCACAGGATGTTGAAAGTGGGATGATAGCACTATAACAGTGTGGTGCGGAAAGGCTTTTGCTGAAAGAAAAAAAAAGTGTGCAGGGGCACAATGAGAGTAGGGAAGGCTATGGGGCGGGAAGGGTGTCAGACGAAATCGGCGGCTCTCTTTTCTCTAATGGGATCGTCCCTCCCGGCCACGCATTTTAACTTTAGAACAACCTTATGAGGTAGGTTAGGTTGAGGAGTCCGTTCCTTGTAAAAGGGGCCAATATTCCCTTCTCGTCTTGTTTGCTTTGTTGTTGATGGCGGCCAAGTCAGCTTCTGACTTCTGACAGTATTGGTCATTTTTTGCAAACTCAAAGACTGTGGTTTGGTTGACTGGGGCTGTCTACCTGTAACACTATCCCCTCCTTTTTTCCTACTACCTTTTACCTTAGCCAGCGTTACTGTCTTTGCAGTGCGTCGTGTCCTCTCATGATATGCCCAAAGTATGACAGCCTTAGGTTAGTCATTTTGGCTTCTGGTTTGCTCTGTTTGATCTAGTTTGCTCTATTTGATCTAGGAACCATTTATCTGTCTTTTTTGGCACTTTGCTCTATTTGATCTAGGAACCATTCATCTGTCTTTTTTGGCACTTTGCTCTATTCAAGCTAGGAACCATTTATCTGTCTTTTTTGGCACTTTGCTCTATTCGATCTAGGAACCATTTATCTGTCTTTTTTGGCACTTTGCTCTATTCGATCTAGGAACCATTTATCTGTCTTTTTTGGCACTTTGCTCTATTTGATCTAGGAACCATTCATCTGTCTTTTTTGGCACTTTGCTCTATTTGATCTAGGAACCATTTATCTGTCTTTTTTGGCACTTTGCTCTATTTGATCTAGGAACCATTTATCTGTCTTTTTTGGCACTTTGCTCTATTTGATCTAGGAACCATTTATCTGTCTTTTTTGGCACTTTGCTCTATTCGATCTAGGAACCATTTATCTGTCTTTTTGGCACTTTGCTCTATTCGATCTAGGAACCATTTATCTGTCTTTTTGGCACTTTGCTCTATTCGATCTAGGAACCATTTATCTGTCTTTTTGGCACTTTGCTCTATTCGATCTAGGAACCATTTATCTGTCTTTTTTGGCACTTTGCTCTATTCGATCTAGGAACCATTTATCTGTCTTTTTGGCACTTTGCTCTATTCGATCTAGGAACCATTTATCTGTCTTTTTTGGCACTTTGCTCTATTCGATCTAGGAACCATTTATCTGTCTTTTTTGGCACTTTGCTCTATTTGATCTAGGAACCATTTATCTGTCTTTTTGGCAGTCCGTGGTACCCCTAGAGCTCTCCACCACCAGATTTGAAATGAGTTGATTCTCTTCCTGTCAGCTTTTTTCACTACCCAACTTTCACAACATACCTAGAGATCAGAAATGCTATTATTCTGCCTTATCTCTTTGCTACTCTGTGGTAAATTCTTTTCTTCTGCTCTTTTGCACACACACACACACACACACTGCAGGTTAATGTTTCGAAATACATGCTATTTGTAAGTTG
Source organism: Ctenosaura bakeri (assembly GCA_948474755.1). NCBI lineage: Eukaryota > Metazoa > Chordata > Lepidosauria > Squamata > Iguanidae > Ctenosaura > Ctenosaura bakeri. The sequence goes on from CAOLHI010000394.1 coordinate 198,598, forward strand.
TTCGCCACCTCGATCCATATGGAGAGGCGGGATACAAATAAATAAATAAATAAATAAATAAATAAAATATCTAGTTTTTCCCATCCTCTGTTCCCCTTAACAAGCAACTCTGTGAGGTAGGCTGAACGATAGCAACTGGCCCAAAGATGCATCAACTTTGGGTTAGCTGAGCAGGGATGTAAACCACTATCCTCTGAGTCTAGTGCTATAAACTGTTACGCTTGGTCAGTGTGATAATAGGTTATGAAATGCTCCCTCTGCCAAAAATACACTTTTGGAGGGGTAGAACCCCTGCCTTAAAAAAGTGTAAGCTTGATGAGAGCTGTGCACATGTTCCACTTTTTTTACAGTCAGCCTTCTGCATTCGCTATGGTTAAGGCTGCTGGACCCCAGCAGAAGTAGAAAAATTGCAGATATCAAAATGTGTGTCTGTGTCTGTGAGAATGGGTCTGAGTCATGGTGGGGAGAATGGGCACCCAGGATCCAAATCAGGTCAGACAAAGGAGAGGGAAAGGATGAGTCAGCATGGTAGTCCTATACTTTTCTCTCCTGCCCATTTCCTTTCATGGGTTTGGGGGGGGCATCGGGAGAACATTTGTGGTGCTGACAAATTGGACTGTGAGTTGTCCTTAGCTGGCCAGGCAGCAACTGGTGGAGGAGGAGAACCAGAGGCAGGTTTTTAAAGGACTGTGTGGTCTGATCGGAGCCACCAAGAGGGAAGTTTCCCCCAGGAAGGAAGAGCCCAGAGGGTGGGGCAGGGGTTGGAGAAACGTACAATTAATGAAATCTGTGAAAGTCAAACACATGAATGCGGAGGGCTGACTGTATATTTCCCTGACGTTTGTGAGACTCTGCATTTATGTCAATGTACAGGGAAGATGTACTTCCATACAGTTGGGCCAAATGCCCACATTCATTTAGAGAAGCTCTGTTTGATGTGGGCACCAGTGATTATGTTATTCCAAAGTGTCAGGAACATATTTGTGCCCATTGAAAATGGTTTCTTTCTTTGAGTCTTGCCAGGGAGCCAGTGGTTCAGGATCAGCACCAATCCAGGGACCACCACTTTTAGCAGCACTGCTCTAGGGCAGCCTATCCCAACCTGATGACCACTAGGTGTTTTAGACTGTGACTACCATGAGCCCCGGCTTATGTGGCCTGTGGTGATGGATCAAATATCTGGAGAGCTCCAGTTTGGGGAAGGCTGATCTAGAATCTCCTTCATGCAATTTTTGGGCACAGGGGTTGTGTATTATTAGGCAGAGCCTTGGAATTGGAGATGACAGGACAATCAGAGGCAAGTCTAGTTTACGGATTCTTGCTTTCCTTCCTATGTATGTGTAGGATGACTTCTGTTTTGGGCTATTCCTTATCTGTGTCACCTTGGAAAGTTTCAAACTAGATCATGGCAGCACAATTTTATTGATAGAAGCAGAAGACTGTGCTCTGATAAGATGCTTTTAAGCAGTGGGTGAGTGACTGTGTATTGTGATACAGCAGTAATAACCTAAGGGCACCAGATCCTATCACATCTTGGAAGCTAAGCAGGGTCAGTCTTGGTTAGTAATTGGATGGGAGACCATCAACAAATACCAGGTGCTGTAGGTTGTATTTCAGAGGAAGGAACTGCCATAACCACCTCTGAGTATTCCTTGCCTAAGTAAACCCTGTGGAAATGATGAAGTTGTCATAAGTCAACAGGCAACTTGAAGTCACGTATACATACACACACAGTGATAGGTTTTCTACAACAGCAGGGGTTGGACTAGATAAATTTCTTTGACTCTTCCTGTTCCATGTTTCTAAACTGTAGGGGGTTTTGACCAGGCTCCTTCAATTCAGAGCTGTATGTGGGTTGAAAATCTTTTTTTTAACTTCTATTTAGTGGCTCAGGGCATCTGTTTTCTAATTTGTCAAATAGAATAATAACTAACCCTTCCCAAAGCTTTTCTGTGGCTCTACAACATGCCACCATCCAGATGTGATTGGACTGCAGTTCCCAGCATTCCTAACTATACTGCTTGTACTGGGAGTTGACGTTCTACATCATCTTGATGGCCACATGATTTACAATCTGCTCTATTAGGTAAATATTATAAAAGACTTACAGTTATGAAACTATTAATAATCCATGAGTGATCAGATTTGAAATGGTTTTGTTATTGTTCCCAAGAAAGTCTGCAGTTGGGATGGCTGCCCAGACTTAACACAGATTAATCCAGAAACAAGTCCCTCAGTGGGGTTTATATCAAACAAACATGGCTAGGATTAACCCATTAGAGAATTTTTGCTACTAAGTCAATCTTCTGCTCTTATACTGGGAAGTGAAAGATGTTGTTCCTAAATATTCAGCTGTCATTTGTACTCAGATTCTATTTACTAACAGCAAAGGACTGATTCATACACCATCAGCTGTAGACCATGCATGGGTGGCTTGCTCTACCATTCATATCCATATAGGCCCAGTTTGTGCAATCAGTGTGACAAATTGCTCATGACAAAAGTCCCATCATTTTCAGTGACAAATTATTTAGTTTGGGTCTAACTCAAAGAGTGTGAATTTTCCCCTTTAAAAATGGGAATGTAAAGATGTCTCATGTGTAAGATTAGTGGAATGTCATATTATATGTTACATGTTGGAAAGAAGTTGCATGACCAGATAATGTTTTGATTTGCCAAGTGTGCGATCAGCACTTAGAACAGGGTCTGCGGGTGTTTTGGACTGCATCTCTTGGGCCATTTCCACACTAGACTGTTAATAGCGCTATGATTCCATTTTCAACATCCTATGGAATCCTGGAGTTTGCAATTTCGGGAGGGGCCACTTGGCCCCTCCTGAAACTGCAAACCCCAGGATTCCATTGGAGGTTGAAAGTGGAATCATAGCGCTATTAACAGTCTAGTGCAGAAATGGCCTTGGTATTGGCCCTGCTACCTGGGGCTTTGAGGAGTTGAAGTAGAAAACTTACAGAGGCCTAAAGATTGTTCCTTCATCCCTGCCTTGGGGGTGTACTACACTACCATGTTCAGGTTGTAACTTCCTCCTTTCAGAGTAAAGTCAGGTTGCTGTGTATCTAGCTTTGCTGTGTATCAGATAACTGCGTAGGTGTTAATAAGTCATTATCTTTTGTGCAGAGGTTCCCGAAACTACAGTCACATAATTCATCCTGATTAGAATGTTCTGAACAGTGTACTAATGAGCTGAACTGTCTACTATTGAGTGTCAGCTTCGTGGGGTTCACTTTTATATTTACCATTGTGATATACACACTTGTGATTGTGCAAATATTATGTGTATTTATACAGTTGAGTGTGGGAGGATTACGAGACATTAGTAAAGGTGACTTGTTGGCATTCATTTAGTGGTCAGTTAATATTTTCTTTATATGCAGGTCCACGTTCACTGTACAAAAATATGCATATATTATAACATAGGAATGTGGTTATACCAGTATAATTTTTGAGATGGGGAAATACATGTGTCAGGTTGCCAATGTGAAGTGTACTTTCCTTAATCTGTGTTTTGAGACAACAAATAGTACATAATTGGTAGGCACACCTGTTTGAGAAAATGTGTGTGGCTGCATGCATAGGAAAAGCAGATGTCTGCAGCACTGGGGGATTTGTTCCTAGGTGCTTTTGATCAGCGAGAAATATCGTGGTAGTTGTCACCATTGTACTCAAGTAAGCTTTACAGGCTCACATTCCTTTGGGAACAACCTGGTAGGGGCTACATACTTGATCTTAGCAAAAAGACTGAGAAGCAATAATAGTTTGCAGAGCCAGAACCAAAAATGTGCAAGGCTGTCCTTTTCTTCATCTCTACCTTATACACTTCCCTCTTCCTCCTCACTCATTAGACTGTGAGAAAAAACAGGCTGGTCTTTCTAGAGTTCTGAACTGGCCACTTGCTTAGTGTGGAGCCTGCATGTAGCACTAGGGCCACTACTGCCTTCCTCTGCTTTAGAGGACAATGAGTTGTCAAGTATATTTTGCCGCTGCCTGTTCCAAAGTTTTCTGACAATCTTTGAAATACCCCTAGTTTATGCTCAGCACCTATTTACATCTAGTGGAAAAGTATAATAAACAGCTGTATACTTACTGAACAAAATGAAGTGCAGCATTTGTAGAGGAGTCTATTGAAATACTGATTATTTTTTAAATTATAACCGAAAACAATACCAGAAATGTATTTTGAGTTTGAATTTGCAGGTGCTGATCACAGAGTATAACAGTTCTAAAAAATGTCAGTATATGGATATCTTCACTTTACTGTTCGTAAACCTTTTCCTCTGGATTTTAGTCACAGGAGCTAGCCTCAAAATGATCTGATATAAAGTTGGAATTTTGATCAGAGCTGTGTCTTTTGCTTTAAATGATCAAATATAGAAGCAGTTCAATGGGGGGGGATTTGTATTGCTTTCAGTATTTGTACTGAAACGTAGTTTATAGGCATGAATGTAGTTTTAAGATTGCTGTGTCAGTGTAAAGTTGAAATGTATTTGAGGGATAAGAAAAGCTACCACCAAAACTTCTATTTCTTGCTGTTGTTGGTTTGTTTTTCCATTATGTGCCTCTGGGACAGAGAAAAACAAAAACTATCTCGAGGGAGATTAAGCAAAAGCCGTCTTTCACATTGTGTTCTTGTAGAGTGGAGTGGGGGGATGTGGGGCAGAATCAGGCAGACTGACCCTCCAAAGGTTTGTGTGGGGTTCCTGCCAACACAAAAATTTGAGGCTCAGAGCTTAGACTGCTGATCACGTTGACTCTTACTTGCAGGTTGAACTTTACTCTCCTTCTGCTGTTGTATTTAGCACCAGCGTGGATGTTGAAAGACAATAGGTACTGGAGCATACTTGAGCATCTCTGGATTATACCAGTTTTCCTCTCTTATCTTATTAACTCTCACATGGACATACTATCCATAATTTTCACTCTTTTGCTGATGTTAATATGCAGAACTTCTATACCATTGCCTATTACGTTTTGGCAGCATAGCAAGTAAGTCCACAGTAAAAATTATGCTTTAGTTAAAAGATGTAAAGAAGCCTATCTTCCTTTGTTAATTGTCATGTCCCCATTTTCCTATATTCCATATCTAATATTTTAGAGAAAATAGCATTTGGCCTGCATTGTGCTGAGAAGAGACATCTTTTTAACTCTCTCCTATCCTTCTTTTCACTCCCCTACTCAGGAGGTTGACTCATGCATGGGTAACTTTGAAAGAACTCATTCTTATGTGGGAAATTCAAGAGGCATATTTTGAGAAGGTCATTCGTAAGGTGATTGTCCCTGTCCCAGAGACAGAAAGGGTGGTCCAAGGCATCTAATTGCACATCTGTGCTTATAGCAGGTTGAAGATTTACCCTTTTAGTCTTTTTGATTAACATTCCCTTGGAGACTTGTACAGATTCACTGAAGCTATCTAATGAGCCTCCCCTTTTGCCCTTCATTTGCATGCATTGTTCTTTGTCTCTGTTCTCTTACCAGGCTGCTGATACACTTGCTGTAAGACAGAAAAGGCGGATCTATGATATCACCAATGTTTTGGAAGGGATAGATCTCATTGAAAAAAAGTCAAAAAACAGCATTCAATGGAAGTAAGCAAAACAGTTTTTTAAAAACAATCTTTTACTCAAAATGTGGAAGATGTTAGTTTTCCTTTGTAAGGATGAGTTTTCTAATTGTTAGAGATTCATGTATTAATAAGATCATGTCTGTGATCATCACCTCCTGTATATTCTACAGCAATGTTCTTCAGACAGTTTGGGCAGAGGCTGGAAGCCTATTTGGTAGAAATGCAAATCTCTTAGGTCCTTTAGAAGCTGCCTTATACAGAACCAGTCCATTGGTTTGTCTCACTCAGTAAAGTTGACACTGACTTGTAGAATTTCAGACAAGTTTTTGCTGCCCCTACCTAGAGATGGTTGGGATCTTTTACATGCAAAATATGTGTTCTGCCACTGAGCCATAACACAAAGTTGCAGAATTGAAAGGCATCCTGTGCATCTCTTAAAACATATTCCCCTTTCTATTAGTTTTTCTTAGAAATCACATATTAATTAAAATTGATGAAATTGCTGGAACCTGATGAAATTCCTTCAGGGATCAGAGTTGGCCCACAAGGCTGTTATGTGGCTATCCCTGGAGTGAAAAGTCTGCTTTCACTTCAGGAAGTTAGTCTCAGCACGATATAAAGCTGTATTATCACAGAAATTAAATATTTGCTAATCTAGGCTAAATGTAGGCTGGGGCTCAATATTGGTGAGCCACAGAAAAGGATTAGAGCCATGTGACCCTTTATGCATATGTAAGATTTGGAGCACAGAAAACCTCAGCCAACATAACAGATCATGTCCATCTCAACAGGTTCTCCAGGCCACCGATGCTAGCCAAAACTTTGTTAAGGTCCTAGTGGGTCACTTGGACAGCTGTGTGGAACTTGAAGCATTTCTTTCAAAATTTGTGCATCTGCAGGTTAAATGCCAGTGTTGCATAGAAAGCTTGCATTGCTTTTCTGCCTAGGGTTGCCAGTCCATCTGGCCAGTGTAACGGCTTGTCTGATTAATTTTCACAGCAGTAATAGTGTGTAAGGCAAATATGCCAGCAATAATAGTGTATAAGGCAAATAAACTGTATGGACTTTAAGGAGATCTGTAGCTGAGTACTAGTTGAAATATGAAAATATTTTTTTCTGTATTGCTGTTCTGCATTGTTTTTACTATTAAAGAAACAATCAGATGAGGCGGCAGCAGTGAAGGAGAATGTTGCAATTAGTATTCTTTCAGAATAGTAAAAGCAAAGGACAATCAGTATTCTACCTTTAAGTTTTTAAGTAAAATCAAAATGTCATCTGACAGTATCCTGTAATTAACATACATGTGTGTCACATACACACACATATGTCTCTTTTTGGACAGAGTACAGGGACCTACTTTTCTAGCCCTTTGCACTCTGTCCAAAATCTGCCTCTGATAGCTGTCAGATCACAGGAGGGACCACTGCTACTGCTTACCGGGGAGTTGGGGGTTCAAAAAATGAAGATGTGGCTGCTCTGGACTACTAAGGAAAGGAAAATGAGGGTTTCTTCTCTCCTCCAAGCTGAAACTGATTCCTGCTTGTCTGAATTGCCTTCCTCTACTCCCTTCCAGTAAGCAGCAGCAACAGTAGTTGGGATGGGGGAAGATATTCTTATTGCGCATTGGGGTGGGGGTGGGGTTATGCTCTGCTTGCTAATCTCTGCCATTGTAGCATGAACCATAAGACATTTTTTAGGGGAAATGAAAGAAAATATTAACACTTATTAACACTTTATTAATACTTTTGTATTCTGAATACTTTAACATTCAATCATTTATCACCATCACAACGATCACCTCATTGTTTTTCTCCAGTTTTAAAAAAAAGGCATTGTTTGGTTTGGCCTGAAACTTGTACTTCAAAGCATACATGCAATTAATTTAATCTCTGCTGCTGTAGTATTTTTAACTACCTTTCCCACTTTATGGTTGTGTTATTCATTATTCTTTATTCTTTATTTTTCTCTTTTAAGAGGTGTAGGTGCTGGTTGTAATACAAAGGAGGTTGTGGACAGGTTGAGATACCTTGAAGCAGAAATTGAAGATCTAGAACTAAAAGAAAAAGAGTTAGATCAGCAGAAATTGTGGTTACAGCAGAGCATAAAGAATGTTAAGGAAGATTCCACAAATAAGCAATATCCTTTAAAACATGTCATGTAATTCTTAAGAATGAAATTTGCCAGTTAACACTGTTAGTACATCACTGATTATCTGTCCAATCCTATGTGTTTCCAAAGGAGTAAAGTCTTGCACTGTTTGGTGCCTTGGATACAAAGGTATGACTGCGACACTGGAAGGCAGGGCTCCTATTTTCATTGATTCCTTCCAGAGACTCACCCACTGCTGCTGCCTGCACATCATGTGCTGATCCAGAGGGCCACTCAGCTGCAGCTTCTAGAAGGAAGGTCTTTCTGAATTGAGTGAATTTGAGGGGCTGGCAGAAATAAGGCCCCTGCCTTATCAAACAGATGTGTCTTGCACTCATACAACAGCATCTTTATTTGAGGTGTATTCCCAAGTAAGAATGCCCTAGTGAGTTTTGTCAAAAAGATTTTTTAAAAATGACAGTTCTTTTATTTTTAACTAGGTACTCCAGTTGCTACTCCAGTGTATGGCAGACAAAATATTCAATACAAAACTATTCTCAAACTTCCAACCCCCTTTGAAAATATCTCTCATTTCATATTGTCTTATTTTGAAAAAAAATTCCTTGACATTTGCCCACTTTTTCATACATCACTCATGAAGACATTTGTAATTGCTTCAATGGTAAGTTGATAGAAAATATGATCACTTTGTAAATAATACTGAGGGGAACCTGTGGTATTGATTGCATGGCCCGTAGGCTATGTCATTAGTGTCACTCGTTTAATTATTCAGCCAAGTAAGTTAGCTGTATCTTTTTCACAACCAATTCTGATTTTCAGAGACAGAAAAATAAGTATCTTGTCCAAAATAAATTTCTGTGGAAATGATACTTTCTGTCTACTTGGAACTATAGAGGACTAGAGGAGACAAAATATTTTTGTTTTACTAATATTAATTCATACTGCCCCCCCCGTCATTCTCATAAACTGGTAAAAACCAAAAAGGTTCTTTACACTTTAGGTTTGCCTTACAGTTCTGTACCTTATAGTTCCATTTTACAAAATGGGGAAAAATGTAATTTGAATTTTTAATTATTTTCTGAATAAATTTTACTTTTAATATACCATACACAAATCAAGTTATACATAATAGATGTTATTTTCCAAAAGTAACAAACTGAGTTTCAATTTGCAAAGTGTTTTAATGTTGCATATTTCATTTTTTCCTGGAAAAAATGTTTTCCATGTCTTTAAAGTTTCAGAAATTTTACATCTCTGTGCAGTATAAAGCTAACAGAATACAAAAAAAGTGGCTAAATTAAGACACAATGGAGTTCTTCAGGAAAACCAGCAAGGTGATGTGGTTTTTAATGTTGGACTAGACCCAGGATCTGATTCCCGACTCAGCCATGGAAATGTACTGGGTGACCCTGGGCAAGTCACACTTTCTGTGCCTTAGGGGAAGGCAGTGGCAAACCTCAGAATCAACCTTGCCAAGAAAACACCATGATAGGCTGACTTTAGGTTTATCGTGAGTTAGAAATGACTTGAAGTTACTCAACAAAAAGAACAACTTCTCTCAAAAGCATGCCTTGTTTTTATGGAATGTGATATTGAATACAGCCACACTTTTTTCCAGTCATTAAACTGATTAAGCTAAATCCCTCCATCTGTTAAAGTGCACTAGGTGAATTGCAACACTGCTTTTCAATCATCCGGACTCTCTTCATACTATCACCCTACACACCTAGAAGTAGGAACATGGGAAGAAAGTGTAAGAGCTTCATGATCTCTTTTCCACATATTTAGGCTAATTAAATTAGGTAACACCTGAAAATGGCTTTCGTGAAGTGCATGGAAATGCATGGGATTTCAAGCTGATGATACATATGTGTGCTGAATCAACTTTATAGCATTCAGAAATGTGCACAATTAGTTCCATTAACACTTGACAATTCTTAATCAGGGGATACACTACTAGCAATTCAGGCACCTTCTGGCACACAATTAGAAGTTCCTGTACCTCATGTGGTATGTATAAACAGCTCTTTTAATGTGGTTGATTAGCAAATAAATCATTTTAGTAACTTAGAAAATATGTAATTTTATAATACTTAAGTTTTTGTGGTTCTCAGAAATTGAAAAAAGTAGCACGTTTAATATGAATATTTTCTTGATAGTGAAAAAAATGCATTAAAAACACAGTAGGATTATTATAAGAATTCCCAGTACAACAGGCATTTCATTCAGTTTCAGATTTCTTACACTGCTAGGAAGAGTGATATAAAATAGTGTTTTGTGAGAGATAGAAGGAAGAAACTAACAGTGGGTTGGATGCAGATTTAATATGCTTAGAATAGTCCTATTCTGTGGCAAATGGAGTAGAATATTCTACTTCATCATAAAATGATAGAAGGGAATCCAGCAGTATCTTTAAGACAGAAAAAGAAATTCCTATTGTAAGCTTTTGTAGACTAAATCCACTTCATCAGATGAACTGAGTGAAGTCTCTATGGACAGACATCAATACCAATGAATGGCGTGGGGACGGGGAGTGACTGGTAAGAGGATGCAAAACATGTGGGTATGGTGATTGGGTACAAGTATTGCTTTATTTTTTTCACCTCATTTTGTGGATAGTGTAACCTGAGAAATTTCACCATACTCATGTTTTGCATTTATTACAATTCATGCTCCCTTTACAAAATCATGAGGATCTCATACTGGAAAAAGGCCAGTTGATCAGTTGCAGAGGGAAATGGATCACCCAAAGATTCTCTGTGTGGAGTAATACATGGCTTTCATGTACAGCTTCTGACAGGAGTCATACTTAGTTTAATCACTGATTCAGCGTGCATAACTAATTCCACCTAACTTTACCTTTTATCTGTCCTGTATTTCTCTCAAGGGACAAAAGAAATACCAGATCAGTCTAAAGAGTAATGCAGGGCCTATTCATGTATTGCTCATAAATAAAGAGTCCAGTTCTTCCAAGCCAGTGGTTTTTCCTGTACCTCCACCAGATGACCTTCTGCATCTTCCATCTCAATCTGTGGTTCCATTGACATCCTCTAAAACTAACACAGAGCCTCAGACGTTACAAGAATCTGGACTCCCTAATCAGGAGCAATCCCTGTCACAGACACCAGTCATAGATATGCCACCAGGTAGGTGCAAAAACTCTCCTCACAGGAATTGAATGGAAAAGTTAAAAGTATATAAATATAGAACTTGGATTTTCTCATTACTCTAGTACAGTTTCCAGCCATTCTGTATTCTCAAGTATATTGTGGTGACTAGAAAATGTGTATGCTGAAAGGACTTTGGTACTATTACAGTGTACTTTTTATCACACAATTCTTGAAATACTGAATATACAGTGACTCTGCTTTCTTAAGCATAAAATGTTCCTTTGCGGTAGATACTTAGAAGGTGATAGGCCCCAGTAGAATCTAATGTATCATTTATTTGGGGTCCTAAATGTTTTCTGGCTAGAAGTCTACTGCTGATTGTCAAACTACCATTCAGACTGTCAGGATAAGTGAAGATCTTCCATCATAGTCTGAACCTGGTTAACACAGCTTCCCAGTTTAGACCCAAGAAGCTATATTGTAGTTAATTATGAAATTTATTTGACTGGCTCCTCTTTCTCATAGGCAAATAGAGTCATGCATATCTTGGATTACCTGAAATATGATCATTTGAACATAACCAGTGCCTCTGTGTGACTCTTTAATCTAGACATTCAAATTTTAATTCTGAACCAAACAAATAGAATCCCCTTTCGCTTGATAATACAAAAATCTCAAATTTCTTTTTTCCTACTGGCATCATCACTGAATAGAAATGCATAGTAATATTCATTGGCATCAGTTACCAATGCACCAGTTGTCCTGCAGTATTAGTGCAACACTGTTCATGTGGGCTGATTTTAAACATGGTCTGGGACCTGTAGAAAGAAGAAACTGTGGCTATCCAAAATGGTTGGGGCTGAGAAGTGTACTATGGACATGTAATTGGCCACTTCAAATAATGCTGACTCTCTATATCTCTAAGTGGCTTTTCAGTGTATCCTGAGTCTTTAATAATGTGGCAGCTTTTCCATTTTTTCTTCCCATTTGATTGTATATCAGTATTATATTTAGTCTTTTGTGCTCAAACAGCATGTTAAGTTTCTAATAGGAACTGTTTTACTGTTACAGACATCAGTTTACAAGGTACCCCACCTCCTGAGACTCTTTATGCCAGCATTCCAGATTCTGAGCTGTATGACAGCATTGTAACAGAAACCACACCTAGCTCAAATACTTGCCAGTCATTCATTCCACTGGATGTTAATAGTATTCTCAAACCCAACACATATGACATAGCAAAGATGGATGAGGCAGGAGGTAAAGAATATCTTTCAATAATAATTTTAATGATGGGGAGGGATGGCAGCATTCTGAACTGTGAAAGGGAAAAATACTGTTTTATAAAAATGCTTAATTGCCAGCTTTCTCTTAACATTGGATGCATTTCTGAAGGCAAGCCTTTTCATCTACAGCTCCCACATACAGTGCTGAGTCACCTAAATGTCAAGTGTGTTTTATTGTAAAAATGCTCTAAAAGAAGCATTAATTGTCTGATTGCCTTGAGATTTTTTGTTTTGTTTAAATTTTAAAGAGGCTTTTGGTTTGGTTCTAGTAATTCAGTGTGTTCTTCATCACTAATTTGAAGTTTGTTTTGTATTCTGAATGCTTTGAGAATGTAATGTCAAGTGGGAAGCAGTTTTCTCCAGAAACATACCATAGAATACACTTTGTGAAATATCTGAAGTCTAGGAGAAAGCTTCAGGAACTCTAAGTAACTAACCAGATAAAACATTTACTTGATTAATTGCAAGAACTAGTTAGATGTGTGACAACCTTGAACTCCTGGATTATTAGGTAGCTTTATCTTATTAAATTAAATTTACAAATGTGCGTTTGTATTCATAGGCATAATTAATAGCGATATCATTGATGAACTGATGTCCTCTGATGGTAAGTTAATTTTCATTTTTTTTAAAACAAAGTACAATTTATGTCTACTTCAAATTTAGTTACTTCTCTTTAAAAAAAAAAAAAGGAAAGTGGTATGGATGCAAGCGCATTCTGTTCATGGAAAGTGGCTCATCTTATAACATTTTCTCCAACCTGGTGCTATACTGCCTAGAGACAGATAACAGAAAGTGTAGTTCTGCATTTCATCAGGTCAAGAATGCTGCTTTAGAAATAGACCTGTTGTTATTGCTCTGTTTCAACATCTCACAATTTCAGTTCCTATGTTTCACATAGAAAATAATTTGACCCTCAGCTTGTGTGAGTTCATAACCACAAAATGTATGGAAGTGTTTTCAGTGTTCAAGAACTTGTGGAGTATTTCTTTCTTGCTTGAAGATTACATCTTGTGTTATGTAGTTTCCCAACTCCACCATAGAAACTCCCACATTTTCCAAGATTGGTCAAACACTCAAACTGATTTCCAGCTTGATATGCTGTCACTTCTACTTTATACCTAAAGAGAAAAAAATAAACATTAATATTGTTGAAGAAAATGTTTTGGGTAGTGTTTTTAAACCCATTTCTGTTACTTAAAATTTTACATAAAAAGTCCCAGTTAAATATCTGCCATTATATGTCTCAAAGTTTATTGTCCATGGAAAGCCACCAGTCCTTATTCCACCGTGTTGACCCAGGAATATTACGTATTAAGCGTTCCTTGCACAACATCAAAGTGTGAGTCAGTGATTTGTGTGAGGCACCTCACTGGGCGATCACTGTGATATCAGCAATATCTGAGTTGAATCTGGCCTAAAGCTTCTTTTACAGTGCAGAAATGTTCAATCTTTAGTTCTTTGTTCAGGCTGTTTATTTATGTAAATAGAATCCAAGGACTGAACACAGAATTGAGAGCCTGGGAGCACCCCAGCCTTACTTCTTTCACATTTTGACTACACTTCTTTAAATCCCATCACAGAGAATGTACAAAGTCACTTTTTGTGCCCACTTAAAGTGAATCTCAGAATGTCTGCCTTCATGGTTGATAGATTGGTTCTGAAGTTCAAAATCAGTGTTTAAATGAAATACAGTGGGACCTCCATATCTGTGACCTCTGGATAAGTGATTTCCAACTATCACAGAGCATTGCCTCCTATGCATACACATTGACACCATTTAATAATATGGGATGCAATCATTTGTGATTTTTGCCATTTGTGAGGGATCTTGGAACCAAACCTCTGCAGATGCAGAGGTTACATTTTATTAATAACCAAAACTATAATTGCATCACCAACAAAAGCCACATTAGCTCGTGAATTTGTTTCTTGATGGGAAGCAAAGTGAGTTTTGTGTCTCTAGCCCCTACTTGACCTTTATTTTTTGTTCTCAACAAAAAAAGCTGCACGTACTATACATTCCTAATTATTACACATAGAGAGCAGTCCAACATGTAATGGAATAAGGCCACACATCCTCATTTCAGACCATCAAGACAATCCTTCCAAACCTTGGAAATTAATCATGGGCAAAGATAGCAGCAATAGTCCTGATACTGGAACAATGAGACAAGAAAACAATCTAATTGTATTCACAATTACAAATTTATAACAATATTCTGATATTCTTTGCATGTGGCATCGCTGTAGCTCAAGGCTGTACAGAAGATAGATAAATTCTACTGGTAGATCTCTTGGTGATTTGCAGTAGACTAGCAGAGGTTTGTCTATAGGTTGTTGTGGGTTTTCTGGGCTTTGAGGCTGTATCCTATTAGTATTTCATTGGCCACCCAGACTCTGGAGGTCCCTCTAAAGCTGTGGTTCTCAACCTTCCTAATGCCGCGACCCTTTAATACAGTTCCTCATATTGTGGTGACCCCCAACCATAAAATTATTTATTTATTATTTACAATGCCTCCCCCCCCCCGGCAAAGGCCGCCTCACCGGCCAGGAACGGGGGAGGCGGGCAGGGAGGGAAAGAGGAGCCACGCGTCTCACCTGGGAAAAAACTCCGAGAACCTCCCCCAGGCTCTGCTTCTGCTTCGCTCTCGTTTCCGCTGGGGGGGGCAGTGTGGGAAAAGTTTCCAGAGTGTCAACCCTGGCTGGGGGGGGGGAATCCCAGTGCCTTTGTCTTTTGCACTGGGAGCACCTCACCCCCGTGGAAAAGCGCTGCCTTGCAGCCCCCAGCCCTTCCACAGCGCCCCCCTCCGTGGCGAGTGGGGCAGGGGCCATGGCGAGGAGAGGGCCTGCCTCCCGTGCTGCTGCCACCCCCCCCCAAGCTGGCCCATCAGACGGGAGGTTCTCCCGGTAGTGGAGAAGGGGAGATTTCAGTCCCTTCTGAACAGGGGGCAGGAGGACGCGAGTGCGTGGCTCGCGCTTGCGCACCACCACCGAGGAGGGAATGGAGCCTAAGACCATCAGAAATACGTATTTTCCAATGGTCTTAGGTGACCCCTGTGAAAGGGTCGTTCAACCCCCCAAGAGGTCACGACCCACAGGTTGAGAACCGCTGCTCTACAGGAAACAATACAATGGGTTGCTAATGTACTTAATGCACTGTTATGCATATCCCCTGACTAACAATACAACCCTAGGGGATATCCCATTTAACAATAGGCCATCACACAGGCCAACCATAACACATGCAAATTGCTCCCTCCCACCCGGGGACTCCACAAGTATATGTACTCTGTCTCACTTCCATGCCACCAGATCCTCTGAAGATACCAGCCACAGATGCAGGCAAAACGTCAGGAGCAAATACTAATAGGACACGGCCTCAAAGCCCAGAAAATCCACAACAACCTATAGATTCCGGCCATGAAAGCCTTCAACTTTACAAAGATTTGTCTCTGTGCCTTCAAGTTGCCTGTCAACTTATGCCAACCCCATTCATTTCACAGCATTTGCTTAGGCATCTGTTGTAGCTGAATGAACTGAAATTAAATATAGAAACTTTTCTTCTACAGTTTTTCCACTCTTAAGGCTCTCTCCTACTCCTGGAGATGACTACAACTTCAACCTGGATGATAATGAAGGAGTTTGTGATCTCTTCGATGTGCAGATACTGAACTATTAGATTTGAAACAGCCAGATTGTCTCAACTACCTCTAACTATGTAATATTGTAGACTTAATTTCATAATACAAGTATTTAAAAATAATGAATGTAAAACTTCTGCAATTCATCAATACTGGGTGTACATCTTCCTCTTATTGCAAACAAATGCTATGCTCAGTAAAAACAGAAGTGACCTTTTAATACAATGGATGGAGTGGCATTCAGCTGTTATAGTAGCTTAGTACAGTTAAGCTGTATTAAGTATTTTACTGTACTGACCACAGATCTTTATTTGTTCATCAGGAACCAAGATTTCCTAATCCTCCCATCTATGCTTTTAATAATATTATTTGGACTTCTCACTTCAGACATTGCTCCATTTATTCAAATCTGGTCCAATGGGAATAGTCATTCTAAAATATTGGACTAGTGTCTGAAATGTCCACTGCCAGTTTTAAAATGAAGGGCATTTATTTGAGATTACTCCATTTTCTTCAGTGAACACTGATAATATTTTTGTGGAGTGCCTTTTTAAATAGCACTTTAAAGTTTCTTCTTCTTCTTCTTCTTCTTTTTTTTTTGTTTACCTCTGAGACTCCATGTTCCTAGATATAGGAAAGCACTATTTGTAATAAAGAGTGCCAATGCCTGTACATTAACAAGATCTTTAAAATAAAAACTATACAAAGAGTTGTCATTTGTTGATATACCGGAGAAGTGCCGTTGATGCAGAGACACCGTTTTGTACTACAACTGAGATAGTAAGTTAGCAGCAGCATCCACATTAGCTGGTTCACTTTCCAGGGCCTTTGGAATCTAAAGGGGAAAACATAACACTTTAAGTTTTCTAGAAGCTCAAATATCTTTTCTGTTGACTCTGACCAGTGTATGCATCACAGGGAAACAATCTTGTTCCTCAAAACACTTACTACAGACATTTCATTGGCAACTGAAGCTTAAGTATAGTATATATGCAGTACTATTTCTCAAGCAAAATATGTAAAGACACTGAAGGTGTGCTTTGTTTTTAATTACCATTCTGAAATACTCACAGTGCAATCTCTGCCCCCCAGGGCCTTTTCTGGGATGCAGTTTTTAATTAGGAAGCGTTCTAGCCAAAGACCAGGTTATTACCAAAATAAAAACCATCCTTTCCCTCCAACAAAATGTGTGGCTCATATAAAAAATAATTAAAAGCAATAACACTGCAAAAGTTTTCAAACTTAACTAATCTAAATAAATTACAGGACGAATCCCTTATGCTTTAAAATTCTGGGTGTATCAGTTTAGGAACTAAAGATACAGATTAACAGAAGTGATAAATAAGCAAAAATAATCTTTGTTACCTGACTGCTCTTTGAAGATTCTGATGCAATAGCCTTTGACAACTGTTTAACTTCTTTCTGAACTTCGGTGAATGCTTTGTTTACTGTATTAACCTTCTCATTATTCACAATATTGATCTTGAAAGAAAGGAGGAAAATACAAAAGCTTTTATTCTTCATGAAGCTAATGGTTTCACCAGGAACTAATGATAAAAACCTAAATTAAATAAGCCATTATTTTTAAATCACTTAGAATAGAGAATAGTCTTCCTTTGGGGTACAGGGATTGAAGTTGATGTTTCATGTGTACACTGCAGGTGTTTCTCGAATATATAATCTTTTAAATCTGATGCTTGGAGTATTGTAAATATGTGCATCAGATAATCTACATATTAAATTCCATTAAAATATTTTAAAGGTTTGGCAAGCAATTTGATATAACAAATGTGTTGTTTGTGCCTTCAAGTCATTTCTGACTTATGGCAACCCTATCACAGGGCTTTCTGGGATGAAAGTATATGACATGTCCTAGGTCAGCCACTGCGTTTCCATGGCTGAGCTGGGAATCAAACCCTGCTCTCCAGGATCACAGTGCAACCACTACACCCCACTGGCTTGCAGTAAATGTTTATGCCACCATGAAAAAAAAACACACCATTCTTTGCAGAAGAGCTAAACTAGCATATTAGGCTGAGGAAGGAAAATTTTTCACATATCTTATTTATCCAGTATTGAGAATCAATGTTAATTGTTGTGTGCCTTTAAATCATTTCTGACTCATGGCAAACCTGTCCTGGGGTTTTCTTGGCAAGATTTGTTCAGAGAAATTTGCTTTTTCCTTCCTCTCAGGCTGAAGAAATGTGACTTGCCCACGGTCACCCACTGGGTTTTCCCCGGTCAAGTGAGGATTCAAACCCTGGTCTCCAGAGTCATAGTCCAATGCTCAAACCACTATACCATATTGAGTCGCACTGTTAATTATTCCTAACCACTCAGAGAGATATATGAGCAGGTCCCACTGTAAATTTGTTCTCTTACCACACATTCTATGTAAAATTCCTAGATCCAGCACCCATCATAAACACTGCACTTCTGTGCTGCACATGAACGATGGTGAAACTGATAGTGCCATCACAATAAATGGGTGCTTTAAAAAGTGGGAAATGCATCAAATATTTCACAACAAGTAATGCTTTCATACCCTACAATTACTTTTGAGAGGCATATGTGGGCAGTTTTACTCTCATCTGATCAATAAATTAACCACAAGGATGAAAGAGGAGAAGAACTGGGGAAGGGAGAACATAAACAACTAAACAACACACAAAATTAAACACATAGAAGGGAGTTTATTTACTGGCTCTGCCATCAACAAACATTGAGAACAGGATTCTATATATAAGCTCCTAACATAACTGGGCCTTCTTTTTTGTATTATCCTAGTTACAAAAGGTCCTCCCCTTGGAAGCTCAACTGTTTTCATTCTCGTATCAAATCAAAACTTTCCTTTTTATTAATGCCTTTGGGAAATGATTTCATCCCAAACCAATCCCATTCTGACTTTTTATTGCATCATACCAACAGCACCTCCCATTCTCACTCTCTGCCAGTCACTATCCATACGCAAAATACACCCAACATTTGACACCAGTCTTTCAATGTTCATATACTCTTAGCCATCCCTACCATCTAATACCACAATACACAAACTATATTACAATTTATGTAATATCACTCACTATACATTTCATTGGCTGAAAAACAAAGTCCTGCGGCAATGAAATGATTAACAAGTGTATTATAGCATCAGTTTTTGTGAATTTGCTAGTCTTTAAGGCACTCCAGAACTCTGTTTTTGATGCAGTTAGTTTCACAAGCCTCAATGTGGGACAGGCCTCCTGCACCTTTAATTGTTAACAGATCTTGGATCAGAAGGAAGTACCAAAAATTTCTGTCAAACAGCACTACACCCCCACACCCAGCTTTTAGGTGCTGTCTTGCTGCAGCCCCTCTCCCCACTGCACCAGTTTGCTGACCAGTGGAGGGGGGGGTAGGAGTTCAGAAAAGTGTCCAGTTCTTTTCCTGTAGCCGGACACACAATAATAATGTCACCTTCAATGCAGTGTGTCTGACTATAGGAACACAACTGGTTGAGGCCATTTTCACACTATGCTGCTACAGTGCTATTATTCCACTTTCAGCATCCAATGGAATCCTGGGGTTTGCAGTTTAGGAAGGGGCATTTAGAATCCTCAGCCAGAGAGCTATTTGGCCTCAGTAAACTACAAACCCCAGAATTCCACAGGATGTTTAAAGTAGAATAATAGCACTATGACAGTGTAGTGCAGAAATGGCCTGAGTCTTCATACCACTGCCATTCCCTGCTGCTCTCCACAATCCAGTACGTAGCCATGTTTGGTCGGTGGGACGGCAGTAGATGATAGTTAGGTTTAGGGGGCGAGAGAAAAACACGCCTGACAAAACTTTGTCTATTCCTGCTCCACCATCGCTTTATGATCTCATGCAGTATAGTAAATGCATTCCCAAACCAAATGAGTAGCTGTGTTGCAATCAGGTTAACTACTCCTTTGGGAATGCATTTGCTGTAGCATCCATTCCTTTGTATCTTATATGCTTAACTTAGAACTGATTACTTTAATATGCAGAACTAAGATTTCATGAAGATGTCCACAGTGAAAATTTCCTAACAATACCAATAGCTAGTCCCCTAACACTTACCTTTTTCAAACTGGTTGTTACTGGCTTTGTTTTGCTTTTAGCTTTCGTTATTTTTTTGTTGGCCACATGGAATACATTCATCTGCTTCTGACCTTTCGCCTTGTTCTTGCCCATTGCCTGAAATACCTAAAAGAAATCATTTGTTTTCTTTATTTTTTAAGAAATTCAGTAATAATTTTGTTGCTACAGTAAATAATGATATTCACAAGCTCTATTTATCTATATCTATCCATCTATATTGCAAGTAAGACTGTACCCTTAGGTCTTAATGCCCACTCATTTACTTACAAATAAGGTCCACTTATTTCCATACAATAAAGTAAGTGGAACACACTCCCACATAAACATGCATAGAACCAGGCTATTAAAGGAGGTGCCTAGTTTGTCCAAATGTTAGAAGTGGTATAAAGTGGGCACAATCCAAATACAGTTAAGTGCACCCGAACCATGTGAATATTACTGAATTCACCTGTGAGCAATACATTTAAGCAGCCAATGGGAGGAAACTGGGTGCCCAGTAGGGCATCAAACGCATGCCTGGGAAAGTACTATCCACACAAAGTTTAAATGTGTTGCCTGACATGCCAAACTAAAGAACCGTGCCAGATGTACCTTTTCCACATGTCAAATATATATACATATACATATGTATATGTATATCACACACACATACTCTTCATACTATGTACCATTTTAGAGTGCTGCAGACTATCATATGCATTTTCTCAGCAACCTTACAACCTGGGTCACAGTTCACAACAAGGTAGATGAGCATGAAATGACTTGAATTTAGCCAAGGCCACTCTGGATTCATGGCTGAGATTAGAATATATAAACTGCAGTCGCCGCCACCCAAAGAAATTTAAAATGAGGCCTTCATTCCCAAACCTCCATCTTCTCTAGCCAGCTGCACAATATTACAAGGCTCCTGTACCGAAGCCCTGAATTAGAAGACTGGTCATTTTTGCACTGGTCTGTTATAGTGCGATTATCCCACTTTCAACAGCCTATGGAATCCTGGGGTTTGCAGTTTCGGGAGGGGCCAGCCGGCCCCTCCCGAAACTGCAAACCCCAGGATTCCATAGGCTGTTGAAAGTGGGATAATCGCGCTATAACAGACCAGTGCGGAAATGGCTACTGTTCTTAGTGAGTAGGGACACACTTGCAATATTACCCGGTGGTTATTAGTTTCCCACATCAGGCAGCCCAAAAAGTTTTCCAGAACAGCTTACTTGAAATCAATAAAACCAAGAACACCCTTGCATGCAACTTTATTAAAGGACACAGCATAAAAACTATGACTAAAGGAACAGAATAAAAGGACTGATTCTTGACCTTACATATTATTAGTAACTCATTTTATACCCTGTCTTTCCCCCCAATACTAGGACTCGTGTACTTACAAATTAGAAACTTGTAATTAGAATTACAAATTAAAATAAATACAATATAGTTAAAAAGATATAACTTCAACATTAAAATACAGTTAACTATTAAAAATATTAAAAGATACACTGAAAAACCAACCAGCTTAAAAAATAGGAATGAAAACAATACCGCACACTCTTAAAAGTCCTTTTCTTAAAAATCTTCCAGTTCCTAAAGCCTATGGGGTTTTTTAGCCTTGCCTGACAGAAAGCAGCAAAGAGGGGGTTAGACTAGAGGCAGCCACCGAGAAGGGCGTCTCTTTTAAAGCCGGTGGGACTGAAGAAGGGTCTCTCCCAAGGATGTCAGAGCTCCGGTGGGCTCATAGGGGAGATGGGCTCTACGGGACAGCTGGAACCTAAGCCATACAGGGCTTTCTTTCCGCACGAGCCTGTTATAGCGCGACGATTCCACTTTCAACCTCCTCTGGCATCCTGGGGTTTGCAGTTTCGGGAGGGGCCGGCCGGCCCCTCCCGAAACTGCAAACCCCAGGATCCAGAGGAGGTTGAAAGTGGAATCGTCGCGCTATAACAGGCTCGTGCGGAAATGGCCATAATCAGCACTATGAATTGCTCTCGGAAGCTGACCAGCAGTCCGTTGGAGTCGGAGACTTGTCGATCCCCGTACCCGGTTGGATTCGGAACGGCTGAGAGGAGGACAACCCAAATGGAGCTGGTCTCGCCCTGCTTTCCGCGCCCCCACGGCAACCAGCAAAATGGGCGCGCCGGTCCCGCTCGGACTAAAAGAAATGGCACCCACCGGCTTAGATCCAGTGAAGTTAAACCACTCTCCTTCTCTTCCCGCTCGCCCCTCCAGAGGGCTTCGCCTTCCGCCCAACCTTCGTCGCACAAACACGCTTCTGAATCTCACCCGGCTCCGAAGTTCCTGGTCTCCAATGCTACCGCGTGCGGCGGCGCAGGCGTTTTCCGTCATCCGAATGCGCCTGGAAATTCCAGCTTTGCCCGAGCCATAAAGCGGAGAGGCGGTTTCCCGGGTTACCGGATTGTTCCCTTGGTTCGCGTTCGCCCACTTCGGGCGGTGCTCTGCATTTGAACTTATTGCCGCGCCGCGTTTTTAAGGCCATTTCCGCACAAGCCGGTGATAGTGCCATGATTCCGTTTTCAACGTCCTGTGGAATCCTGGGGTTTGCAGTTTAGGGAGGGGCCTGGGAGGCCAGGGTTCCATAGGACGTTGGAAGTGGCATCATAGCACTATGGCCAGTTCCGCACTAGACTGTTATAGCGCTATTATTCCACTTGCAACATCCTATAGAATCCTGGGATTTGCAGCTTAGGGAGGGGCCTGAGAGGCCAGGGTTCCATAGGACGTTGGAAGTGGCATCATAGCACTATGGCCATTTCCGCACTAGACTGTTATAGCGCTATTATTCCACTTGCAACATCCTATAGAATCCTGGGGTTTGCAGTTTGCAAACTGCAAACCCCAGGGCCTTTCCGCACTACACTCTTATAGCGGATGATTCCACTTTCAACCTCCTCTGGAATCCTGTGGCCTCAGGATTCCAGAGGAGGTTGAAAGTGGAATCATCGCGCTATAAGAGTGTAGTGCGGAAAAGGCCCAGGATTCCATAAGATGTTGCAAATAGAATAATAGCGCTATAACAGTCTAGTGCGGAAAGTTTGCAAAACAGGCTAGTGTGGAAATGACCAAGTACAGACGGTTGTGTAAAGACGCTTCTTCTTCTATCCAGATCTGTTCGCTGCAGGTGAAAACAACTGACCTTGTTGTAGCATTTACGGCCTGGACAAGCAATCCTGAGTGTGAACTCGTGTTATTTAAAATATTAGATATTTACAAAGGTAAGGTGATTAGTGCCCCCTTTTAAATACAAGGGCATCTGCTGTCAGTGACCGCCAGGGCTGCCAGGTAAACAAGAGACAAGGCTCCTGTTTCTTTAATGGTTCTGTAGAAGACAAGGCACCAGATTCTGTTTGATCTTGAAAGCTAAGCAGGGTCAGCCCTGGTTAGTAGTTGGTTGGGAGACAGCCAATGACTACCTGGTGCTGTAGGCTATACTTCAGAGGAAGGAAAACCACCTCTGAGTATTCCTTGCTTAAGAAAACCCTATGAAATAAATGGGATGGTTATAAGTAAACAGGCAACTTGAAGGCACACACACACAGAGAAGTCAACCCTTAAATTAAATGGTTGTGTAAAAAGCAACCATTTCACCTGACAACCCTAGTGGCAACTAGTTATGATGGCCACATATTACCTATAGTGAAAAAAGAATGTATCAAATGCAGGTTCCATTCAGGGTCACAAGGAAAGATGATGCTGTAGCATTTGTGTTACTCTTGTCAGCTTCCCATTGGCATCTGGTGATGGCATCCAGCCATTGTAAGGAGGGAATTCTCTGAATTAGACCTTTGGTCTGATCCAGCAGGGCTCTTTTTTCTCTAATCACTATCATAAACTGAGCTTGTCTCCAATCATAACAGCTTAGATATGCTCCTATGAAGAAAGCAGAGATGGGAAAGTTAGTGAGAAAAGGTTATCAAGTTAATCAATAAACTTCTAAAAAGTGATGTGATTGTATTTATAATGAAGGGAAGATGCTTTTAACAGTTAAATTTAAATAGTGTTTAACTTTTCTTAATATACTGCATTAAGAGCAAAAGAATAAACTAATGTTCCATCTGTTATTCTGCCACCACCACTCCCATGTGTCAGTCCTTGGATGAATTTTGAAAACCCTTTTTCTCATTCACCCCACCAAAAAAGAAAAGAAAAATCTTCACTGTTTTCTTTCTCACAAATAATCTAGTTTCCCTACTCACCCACTTCTTTAGTCTATTGAGCCTTATATGGATCCCAGAAAACGTTCCAGGGTTAAGAAATTCAAAATTCAGGTTCTCAGGACTCCTGAGAAGCCTCTATGTGGTACCCAAACACAGGAGGAACATCTGGATACAAAGCATACCATCTCTATTCTTCTAAACCTTCCATGCTATTTGTGATCTAAACCTTTTGGTTCCTCAACCCTATGGGACTAATAAGAAGCTGCAAGCAGTTTTGTAAAACTCCAGGAGAGGTGGGCATTTTGTAAAGAACCAACTGGGTAATTTAAGATTTGTTGGCTTTTAAGCCCTGTGGCTCATTTACTTAATCCTGGACAAAAGTTAATGCTGGAATTCCAACATAAATCAACCACTTTGTTTAAAAATAAATGTAATTAAGTTGGCAGATTTCCAACTTAAGCCGTCAAATAATTGAATTTGTCAGTTCCTATCGGTGGAAAAAGGATGTAGCTTTCATTGAGAACTAACCCCCAGGTACTAATCAGGTTTATAGTTAAACTGTTTTGTTGGTAATAGAAACTGTCAAGCTTTGCAGAGTTCTTCTGTTTTAATTTGCGTGGGTGTCATATCAGCGTACTGACTAAGTGTACTTGACAAATAAGTTTGATAGTAAGTATGCCTGGCATATAAGGTAATAGCAAACTTGGCTTATATGTGAGAGCAAACCTAATTGTAAACTCTCAAAAGCAAAATCCAAACTGAAATATCAGCACCAGACTGAAGGTGGCAGTGTATCCATGTTTAATACATTTATGATGACACTTGTTGGATCTGATCAAATCAACATTCTGTTTCACACAGCAGCAACCAGAAACCCACAAACAGGACATTAAGGCATCACCTTTTGCCCAGTCACAGCGTCCCATGATGCCAGTATTTTATGGCATACTGCCTTAAGAGATTATCCCTTTTAGCTTATAATGGCTTCCAGTGTATATATGTTGTAGAATAACATATATACACTGTATACACATATGTAGAATAACATATATAACATAACAGCTGGCAGAATGCAGTACTACTGCAGATGATGAATGCAATTTTTGAATATTCTTTCATGTCAAAACTGCCTGCAGGTACAACATAAAGATATAAAGGAGAAATGCTGTCTCTCATTTCTGCAGAGCTGTTTTTTTCTTGTAGGGCGTGTTTTGAGTTTCATGAAGCATTCAAAATGTTACATCTCTGCTTTGAATTGGTAGCTCCGTTCAACCATCTCAACATTCCCCCTGCATGTGTAATCCAACCTGAATGTCCAATGGGTGTTCATAAGGTAGACTGAACTAGAATCTCACAATAAAACAGAAGTGGACAACTATGGTGCCATGGACCTTGTCATCAGGCCTTGCCAGGCAGTGCTAAAGAATTATGGCATCTGCGGTTCCACAACATTTGATGAGCCACAGTTGCCGACCCTGATTTAAAATTGAATCAACAAAGTCTGTGGTTGTTTATGTGTGTGTCCCATGTTTTCCCCTTTTGTATCTTACTATATTTGTATGGGATAGGTTACCTTAATTTGACATTCTCCACAAATAGGCTGGCGAGACTATATGTCTTGTATGGTAAATTCAGAATGTGCAAACAAAACATGTACGTTAAAGATGCATGCATTTCTGTAGTTAAGAAGTTGCTATGAAGGAGATTGGAACTTTAATGAATTTGTGGACACTTGAGATGTGTGTGTGCACTGGATGCATGTATACTTCATCACGATTCTTAGATGCATACTAATACACTCTTCAAACTGCCAAGTGCAATCAAGAAACAACCCTTAAGAAACACTTTGTATAGAACTGTAGGTCATTTTAAATAACGTGGAAATAGAAAAGAGGAAATGAGAAAAGTGCAGTAAATAGTGACATGTTTCAGTCTATCTAGAACTATGTTCCACAGCACACAATACAGAAGTCAATGCAGCCTATGATTGGATTATTAAGAGACATCTTATGGTTCCTATATTGGGAGAAAGGTGCAATAAACATTGAATGAATGATATGATAAGCCCTTGTCAATAGTTACATAGAAAAGTTATTTCCTTTCACTTCCTGTGTTGAATGGCATATCACCTTAAATTATTCCATTTTACTTTAGAACTTCAGATGGAAACAGGCATCTTGTGTAATTCTCTGAGAATTCAAAACAGAAATCTGAATATGTTCTTCCACGGTCTGGTTATTGAAATATTTAATTCTTTCACTAATCACCATTGTTTTTGCAATAGTAACTGTTGTTGTAAGGTCTAAAAAACCCAAAAACAAACAGGTCTGCTAGGGCTACCAAGTAATCTTTATTTACAATATGGCACGTTTTATCATAATGCAAAACATTTATATAGTACACATATTACATCATTTCAATGATTCCTGCAACACTATTGTAAAGTTGTTCTATCCAATTTTTTATCTCCATAATGCAGACAGAGAAAGGGTCAGTCTGAGGCAGTGACTTTGTTACCCTGTTTACTGGGGGTCCCTGGAGGGACACCTATATGTGCTCTCAATTAACAAAGTTTGGGGAAATTAGCTAGAGCACCAGTTAGCAATGCGAGAGGCAGGGCAACACAGCGGAATCTTTTACCCAATGTCTATGGGGTCAGGCCAAGCCAAGAAGCAAACCGGAGTTTAAGAATGATTGAGATTTTATTAAATACAGACACACAGTGTATGCAGCACACACAGTCACACAAGTAACTAAGGAAAGTAAAGGTTGAAGTGGTATAGAGGGATTTTTAGAGGGATTGTTGAATTGGGTGATACGACACTTGTCCTGAAGCCTGGAGAGGTCTGAAGATTGAGTTTTTTGGTATGGAGTCTCAGTACATGGGACTGAGGGGACAGCTCGCCAAACAAAGCGGCAGCAAGGCTGGATGGAAGTCCGGAGCGATCTGAGAAAGGTCTCGGAATCAGGGGTTTTTATATGGAGAAATGTAACTGCAGGCTATTCCACACCTGGGGAAAACAATGAGTTTTGGGCGTGAGACAAAGCTTTGGAAAGGTCAGAATTTAACATGATTGAGTTAAGCCCGAACTGACAAAGAGGTAGCCGGTATGCAAATACTCAGTGCTTGGCAGTTGAGTATTCAGCTTGCCAAGTTGCCTGCTCAGGGCAGGGAGTCCTTTGTAAGCAGCATGCATACATAATGAGGGTGATTGCAGAGAGGTCTCCTAAAGCGGTGATCTGGCAATTTCTGGCCTGCCTGTATTGTGTTGGGATATTGTAGTGTTTGATGGCCGAGCCTAGTTCTGTGCTTGTCCAGGGGCCTCACAAACATATGGAGAGGGGTGGTGGAAGATAGCCAAATTATTGATATCAAAATGATATCTAGCAGCCCCAAATCCAGTCTAGCAAATGCAGTAACAATTTGTCCAAGGTTACTTACCAAATTTAGGTACTAGTGATATTTGACTTTGGCACTGGCTTGTTTCAGACTCATTTCCTTACAGCCCAAATCTATATGTTTCATCTTAGAAATAAGTCCCATAAAGTTTAATGAAGCTTACTCCCAGGTAGCTGTGTACAACTTACTGTCTTGGTCACCTACACTAGCTCACTTTATAAAGGCATGGCTAGAACTCAATATGGGGCTTCATCTGGAATCTGGATCTGAAATTTTTGCACATATTGACTGCAAAAATGATGTGATATCCTTACCATTTCCTAGGGTAAAAACAATGAATGTTCAACTTTAGGGGCTAATTGCATTTTGGGGGGTTTGGAATGGTTTCAAATCTGGATCAGATAGGTTGGCTAGGACATTAAAAAAGAATGAGCAGAGTTTCTTATACAACATATTTTAAAAATTTTCATGTTAGAATTAACAGCTGCAGAATTCCTGCTGATTTTATCAAGGGTTCCCTCGTGTCTTCTTGAGCAGAAATGAGTAGAAATTACATCTCCAGTGATTTCTTTTAGACCTGCAAGGGTTTCTTATTTCTAGTGGACTAGAATTTTTTAAAAAACATATTGTGTGAACTGTGGATATTTTCTGATCCCAATATAATTTCTAAAGTATTGTAGGGCATACCAATGCCATATGTCCAGAAGAATGTTTGTGTCTGCAAGAGCCAGAAAACACAAGGTAGGATAATAATAAAACAAAATGCAATAATATAAAATGCATACTTCTTGTATTATTGAGTGTTTCCTGACCCCAATGATTTCCAATGTTCCTGCTGCCCACCCCATGAAAGAAATTCCAGTGTCCAAAAAATGGGCCATCTAATGGACAAATTGTATCATCTCTGCTGTACTTCACCATGATTTGCCACCATGGTGGTGGTGGGGGGAATGGGATTCCAGGATATGATACTGACTAGGACAAAAAAAAGGAAACCTCAAGATTTGTTGGAACATTGTTTTTGTCCCTGGATGAATTTATTGGGAGTAAGAGATAAGGGCATACTATGACTCACTGTGGTTCCTACTGACTTAATGATTCTTTTAATGAGTGTAACAGCGGTAATCTATCCATATTTACCTATAGGGAAGCATACAATGCTGTGCATGCAGTGGGGTTTACTTTTTAATGAACAATTGGTATACAAGTGCAGTGACTGACTGCATGGCTGCTTGTTGTTAGTCTTAAAAGTCATTTCTGAGTTATGGTAACACTAAGGTGACCCTATCATTGGATATTGGTTCAGAGAGGATTTGTCATTTCTTTCCTCTTAGACTGAGTGTGTGACTTGCCCATGGTCACTGAGTGGGGTTCTGTGGGTGAATGGAGATTCAAATCCTGGTTACCTAGAGTCCTGGTCCAACACTCAAATTATTACACCATGCTGGCTCTCTTCTGGCCTTATTATGACTGACATTATATTTTTGTTAGATTATTGGAGCCATTCAGTCTTGTTTCTAAGAATTCAGATAAAGGATTGAATCCGATGTTAGTTCTACCTAGAGTAGACATGTTCACCATGACTAAATTAATTCACATTGATTTCACTGACTATTCTCCATAATGGCTGCTACTATGCTTGTTCACCTAGCTGACTTACTGTAGTAAGGTGTGAGCTAAAATGATCTTTTCTGCCCTTTTTATTAGTAGAAAGTGTGTCCCTTTGTGTGTTTTACTCCTGCATAAAGTTCAGGGGTATAGCAGGGGAGGTAAATGAAAGTGTTGCCTTTCCAAACAAGAATTCTGCCCTGCCACCATGAAGTTTTCCTTCATTTCCCAAATTTCTAGCATTGCAGTTGAGAGTTTAGAATTACAGTTTATGCATCCAAAGAAAAGGAAGAGGTAAAATCCTGCAAAAATCCAACACTAACACTTCACAACTGATTAAAATATTGCATATATATACAAGAAACTCTTTCCATGTGTGCACATTTGGTGTGCTGTGGGACTCATCACCAGCACATTTACAGCTGTGTGACAAAATTCATTCTCAACTTTTGCACATGTGCTGGCATCATGCAGGCTTTAGCTGTATCATTACAGAAAAGCAAATTTAGTAAGCTTGGGTTTTGAAAATAATGCATATGAAGTCACAGGGTTCTGTCCTGGGCCCAGTGCTATTCAACATCTTCATCAATGACTTGGATGAAGGCATAGAGGGCATGCTAATCAAATTTGCAGATGACAACAAATTGGGAGGGGTTACTAATACGCCACAGGACAGGATTAAAATTCAAAATGACCTTAACAAATTGGAGAGATGGGTCAAAGCTAACAAAATGAATTTCAACAGAGAGAAATGGAAGATCCCACATTTAGGCAGAAAAAATGGAATGCACAAATATAAGATGGGGGACATGTGGCTGGAAAACAATATGTGTGAAAAGGATCTAGGAGTCTTGGACTACAAGCTGAACATGAGTCAGCAGTGTGATGCAGCAGCCAAGAAAGCCAACGCGATTCTTGGTTGCATCAATAGAAGTATGGTGTCTAGATCAAGGGAGATAATTTTTATTCTGCTTTGGTTAGACCTTATCTGGAATACTGTGTCCAGTTCTGGGCACCTCATTTCAAGATGGATATTGACAACCTGGAACATGTCCAGAGGAGGGCGACCAAAATGGTGAAGGGTCTGGAAGTCACGTCCTATGAGGAGCAGCTTAGGGAGCTGGGGATGTTTAGCTTTCAGAAGAGAAGGTTGAGAGGGGACATGATAGCCATGTTTAACTATTTGAAGGGATGCCACGTAGAGGAAGGAGAGGGCTTGTGTTCAGCTGCTCCAGAAATTAGGACAAGGAGCAATGGATTCAAACTACAGGAAAAGAGATTCCACCTGAACCTCAGGAAGAACTTGCTGACAGTTGGCAGTGGAATCTGCTGCCTCCCAGTGTGGCGGAGTCTCCTCCTTTGGAGGTTTTTAAGCAGAGGCTGGATGGCCATCTGTTGGGAGTGCTCTGGTGTGTGTTCCTGCATGGCAGCGGGTTGGACTGGATGGCCCCTGTGGTCTCTTCCAACTCTATAATTCTAAGTCATTTCAAATGGACATTTAGAAAGGATAGATCATTAGACTTTACGAACTGTTCAGATGAATACAGTAGGATTACTTGGATAGTACTATTTACTTCCCAACCGCTGCTTTTTAGTTTGCACAACTGTTTGGCAGGTGCATAACATTGGCCATTTCCGCACTAGCCTGTTATAGCGCGATGATTCCACTTTCAACCTCCTCTGGCATCCTGGGGTTTGCAGTTTCGGGAGGGGCCAGGCCCCTCCCGAAACTGCAAACCCCAGGATGCCAGAGGAGGTTGAAAGTGGAACCATCGCGCTATAACAGGCTAGTGCGGAAATGGCCATTGATTCGCTTTTTTTTTTTTTGGAGCTTCAGAATAAACTTTCTCATTATTTTTTGTCCTGACCTATGAGAATAAATCTCTTTCCTAGTGGCTGCTACCCAAACCCTTCTGCCCCCCTCCATTTGTGTCCCTGAGGTGAAAACGGTCGTGTTCCAACCCGTGGGGCCGACAGCCATCACTCTTTCCGAGCTCGGGCGCTCAAGGAAGGCGAGCGAGCCCGTTTCGGGGGAACAGCCGTTGTGAGCCTTTGAGGGAAACGTGAACTCCCGTTCCTCAAGTGACGCACGTCGGCGGGTGGGGTGTGGTGGGGCCTTCTGACGCCGGTCCCTCGTCGGCCGAGGTGGGGGGGCGGCGTCGACGACGCCGAAGCGCACCCAAGATAAAGCGGGCGCCCCGAGGGCCGCTCCGCCCTGGCCTCGTGGGACGCCTGGCTGCTTCTCCCGCGCCTCTTCCTCGACGAGAGACGGGCCCTCCTCGCCTCGCGGCATCGCCACCGGCGCCCCTTCCTCCTCCTCCGTCACCGCCAACCTCCCGTTAGGGGGTAGCCATGCTGCACTGGGGCTACGAGGAGGACAACGGTGAGGGGAGAGAGCCTCGAGGGCTCTCTGGAGCTCAGCAGGCGCACGACGGGGAGGGCGCTGGCGGGAAGCGGAGCGCCGAGCCTGCGAGGGCGGGAGCCGGCCGAGCGCTCGGGGTCTCGCCCTGCTTTCCATGCCGCTCGCCCCCGGCTGGGTTGCTTATCTCTGGCCTGGTTTACAGGAGGAGCGGACGAGGAGGAGCGACTGAGGAGGCTTTGGCTTTTAACTTGGGCATAAGACAGGCCGTTTCTGCACTGGACGGTTATAGCGCCATTATTCCACTTTCAACATCCTGTGGAATCCAAGGGCCTGAGACCCCTCCCTAAACTGCAAACCCCAGGATTCCATAGGATGTCGAAAGCGGAATAATAGCGCTATAACCGTCTAGTGCAGACGTGGCCACAGACGTAATTTTTAAAGTGCGGTGGAAGTAGTTTTCTTGCATTCCTGGGCACCCTTTTTTCATAAATACGGAATGCGTGCGGGAGCTGCTCTCACCGCACCGGCTGCTCTGGATCCCCTCCCTGCGTGTCGCCTGAGGGGCGAGCTCTGCTGCAAAGTCTCCGGAGGCTTGTGCCGTCTGACATTTTGAACGTCCGCGCAGCTTTCCCGCTCTTCCCTTCGCTCTCGGCTGATGGAAGACATTGGCCATTTCCGCACGAGCCTGTTATAGCGCGATGATTCCACTTTCAACCTCCTCTGGCATCCTGGGGTTTGCAGTTTCGGAGGGGCCGGCCGGCCCCTCCCGAAACTGCAAACCCCAGGATGCCAGAGGAGGTTGAAAGTGGAATCATCGCGCTATAACAGGCTCGTGCGGAAATCGCCATTTCCAGTGAACTCGTGTTAGTAGAGCGTGTCGCAGCAACAAGTTTCCTGTGGCATAAACTTTCCTTAGGAAGAGTCCACTGCATTAGTTTCTAAGTTGTTTTCTGAACAGGTTAAAAACTCACCCTGTCAGGCATAAGATGTTAAAAGGGAACGTGTCCCCCCACCCCCACACGCAGCAGTTTTATTCCTACAATTCCTGGCAATTTTGAGGGTGCAACTTAGGGGTGGGGAAGGGAATTATTTTTTCTCTGAAGGTAGTAAATCACGGTACAGGTTCATTTTGCCAACTGGGCTTCAAAATGTGATGGAAAGAGGCTGATTTTTTAAGCAATGATGGCACAGTTCTGTTTCTAGGAGATAAAAAGAGCACTTCTGTGGTGATAGCTGTACTTGCCAAGATTAAAATAAAGTGCTTTTTGTATAGTAGCAGCTTTTGGGAGGAGTATTTTAGAGTATATATTTGCTGAAGTACAATTTTTTCTTCTTCTTTGCAATGTTGTATTAATAATCTTTTTCTTAATTATTGTTGCGTTCCACAGGTTTGGTTTTTTTTGCCCCCATTATGGTTTCTGTTACTTTTAAAAGTCTGTGAAATTGATTCCAAGGCATTGTAGATTTTACCATTTTTTTACATCTTTACAGTACAATTTAAAAGAAAATATTACTCTGTCCCATTTTTCATGTCATGTTGTTCATGTCAGAATGTAGAAGAGAAATTAAACACGTAATTTAGCCAACAGAGAGCTTCGCCTTATTTAAGACTGATGTAAGCCCAAACTCATGCAAGGCAATCAGATTAATTAAATCTGGAGAGTACCTATAGTAGTGCCGTAGAAATAAAATGTCAGGCTTCTAAAATGTAGATCTAACTAATTTATTATTGCACATCTATGACGTGCCTGTGTGGCTAAAAATCCTGGGATCAAAGTAAGGGGAAAGGAGAAATGCTACAGTCAATATAAAAAAAAAGAATAAGATCCAGATGCTAACATATTTGAACGGAACTTGGAAAAGTTATTTATTTGAACTGCAGCACTCAGAATCTCCCAGACAGTAGGTCAGCTATGCAGCTGTCTGCAGGATTCTGGGAAGTATAGTCCAAAAAGGTAACCTTTCCAGCTCTGTATGTGGGCTAGCTCAATAGCATTACTAGAACCTGGCTGTGCTGATTTTGGTGCCACTTTTGTGTATTTCTTGGAATTCTGCTACTGCCGTCTGTGTTGGGGAGAAAGTAAGCAAGCAACGATCTTGCAACAGGCTAACTTCATCCAGCAGCAGGTGTGCAAGAATCATGTACAGTACAAAACTCACATGGCATAAAAGATATTCTCTATAGTTGCTCATCTCTTAGTTGGGGCAGAGGGAAGAGAAACTTCAGTCTTGATGCCCCTTTTCCCCCAATGGTGACTGGCACTGACATATCCATGCCAGTCACATTGGGGGAGTGCAAAGAGAGCTCTGTGATGTAATTCATGATTATTTGGATGAAGGCTCAAATGTTTAAATCATAACAGTAAGTACTGGAGAAGGGTGATGGGCTGTGACCCAGTCTTTATGGTAAGGATGAACGTTATATATTTCCATCTAACTCCAGACACCCCTAATAAGGAGCTGTAAGTTAGACTGATGACCTTGAGGATAACTTCATTTTAGATACCATTTTACCATTTAGACAAGGACTAAGAAGCACAAAACTTTTTTTAAAACTATTATCGTATAGTCTGAATATGCACAGCACAACTGCTCAGTAGATGGAATTCTGCAGCGTTACCCTAACGCTGTACCATAGTGTAGTTCTAATCTTGATTCAACAGCAGGGTTAGTGACATCCACTTAGGAAGCTGTGCATCAGAGATAAAGTTTTAGAACATAGTGTTCTGCTGCATGTTGAGGAGACCCAAACAAATTTATTGTATTACCTCTTAGTAATATCTGGAAGCTTAGAAAGGGGTGTGTGTATGTGCCTTCAGTTGCCTGTCACCTTACGGCAACCCCACGGATTCCATAGGGCTTTTTTAGACAGGGATTACTCAGAGGTGGTTTTGCCGGTTCCTGCCTCCGAAATACAGCTCCTGGTATTTGTTGGTGGTCTCCTAACCAAGTACTGAACAGGCCTGATCGTGCTGAGCTTCTAAGATCAGACAGGGAGTTGTGCCTTTTAGGGTATTTGGTTGCCTCCTCTGCAATCTTAAATTCATGAATGACAAACATGACCATCCAGCAGCCTTGAGTTCCAGTTTTAGGGGAAACGTAGGTCAGAGGTTGTTACTTAATAACATGAGAGGTGAACAGCCCCATATTAGGTCCCAATAATTTTTTATCCATAAGTCTTAATTTTTTAGGATACTGCTGGTCTCTCAGTTCACAAGATGGTTGTTTATCTGCTATTTGCTGTTATCAATATCAGGTGGCAGCCAGCAAACAGCAGCCTCAGTAGAGATTGCTGGGGGAGGAGAGTGCAGCAAGATATGTATATATGTGTTTGTGGATACGTGCATGTACATATGCCTCTCTGTGTGTACATGACTTCCATGCATGTGTGGCTCCCACTGAGTCGGCTGCTATCCGTAGGGCTAAAACAGCTGTTTCCCAACAGTAGGAACTATTAGTGCATTATGACTGGCTATTTTAGAACACATTTTAATTCCTGTTTGTACTTAATGTTTCATGAAATTCCCATTCCTACCTGACAGTGTGATACTAGGCAGCAAAGACTGATAGTTTCAGAACTTCCTTTAATTGTATTGCATTCAAACATCTTTGAATGTAAGACATTGAACCCACCTAGTGAGATTTCCTGAACAAAGTAAGTATAGGATTGCAGTGTAGAGTCTTCCTTGGTTCCAGTGAGTATACACCAATTTAAACATGTGTTTATAGACTTATGTAGTGTGTGGGAATTGCTGGTTAAACTTCATAGTGGTGAGTGAACATAATTTTTTGAACACTTTCTTGATACTGCATGCTAACATGATTCTATAAACAGACCAATCTTTCAGTATAAGAGAATATCCTGTATAGCTGATTTTTTTCAGGGCTCTAATTTGACTGGTGTGGAATGCAGTTTGAAAGATAATCTTAATGAGACAGCCCCATGTTTGACGTAGAATGACATGGACCTCATAGATAACATTTGGCAGTGGGATGGTGTGTTTTCTCCCAAGAATTACAGAAGTGAAGTAGGTCAAGATACTCTCATTGGCATGCCAATATATACTTAGCTGGGTTTGGAGATGTTACTTTTTTTTTTAACTGCAACTGCCAGAATTCTTCAGTTGGTTGATTATTGGAGTTCTTGTCCAAAAAGTAACCTTTCCAAGCTTGATTTTGTTAGCCTTAGTCCTCTGCAGTCTCGGATAAAAATTTCTCTCTACCATATAGAACTAGTCCAAGTATTTGAGGGGCCAAAGGTGTTAGAACCTAGAGTGTGTGGAGGGGTACCTGTGGACTACAGTTCCCAGAATCTCCCAACTTTTTGACAGATTCTAGAAACTATATCCCAGAATCCCCCTGCCAGCATACCACTGCCCATGCTGGATTGAAACTGTGGTCCAAAAAACATCTCTTCCAAGTTTTGGTGCAAATCTCACATTTGAGGTTTGGCTTAGCCCATGATCTGACATATTTAGATACAGGTACTTCAGCTGAAAATAGAGAAGGGTCATAATTCTGTTGCGAAGTGCATGTTTTGATGCAAGAAGTCCCAGGCTCAGTCTCTCAAACCTCCAGTTAAGGTTTGGAAACATTCTTGCCAGTCAGTTTTGACAATAGTGAACTTAATGGACCGTGGTCTTATTTGAGAAGGCATAAAGTAAATCCATGTGTTATGAATCCCTGTGAACTTGATTGAAG
The DNA here is from genome assembly GCA_948474755.1 of Ctenosaura bakeri. Classification (NCBI taxonomy): domain Eukaryota; kingdom Metazoa; phylum Chordata; class Lepidosauria; order Squamata; family Iguanidae; genus Ctenosaura; species Ctenosaura bakeri. The sequence goes on from CAOLHI010000394.1 coordinate 234,666, forward strand.
TATTGTTTATGTGTGGGCTACACAATAATCAGCTGATGTGTGAATGTTCTCTGAATCTTTTGCATGTGTGTGTTAATTTCAGGTGCCTGCTGCATTCCTTATGACCAGAATGCCTGGAAGTAGGCAGAAAATGACCAACCCTAATGTTCTAACCCGCATCCTTGGGTATTTAATTCATTAGAATTAAAACTTATACATATAGAGAGCTGTCTTTTAGCTCACTAAAGACATCGGGGTGGGGCACTTTCCACCTTTTTAATTGCTACCATTTTTAATATTCTGAATAAGATTTTTTTTTAAGAAAATAAGAAAATCCAGGTAGGTTCTTGTGATTATTTTTCATATGACAATTCCTTTCTCTTTCTGATTGTATGGAATCTATTTTAACAACTTTTCTACTGCAACACCCTCTAGGACCTTCTCACTGGGAGGAAATTTTCCCCCTTGCCAATGGAGACCGCCAATCTCCCATTGATATCAAAACTCAGGAGACCAAATATGACCCCACTCTGCGTCCTCTCTACCCTAACTATGATCCTTCATCTGCTAGAGTCATCCTCAACAATGGACATTCCACCAGTGTGGAATTTGATGACACTGAAAATAAATCAGGTTTGTTTCATAGCAAATTTCATTATGCTTGAGTCCAATCTTTTATTAACAACAGGTTTCAATTTTAACCTGGGCATTGCATTCTATGTGTTGTAACACTACTAATCCCGAGAGAAGATCCATTTACTTTTCCTTTGATATACTGTCCTTTGAGAAAACACTGTTTGTTAAAATTATCTCTTGCTGCTATGTAAATATGCCTCAGTTCAGATGTGTTGCCTGTATCCTGCTTACATCTCATCTACTTGCAGGTAACTGAACAGTTTCCTAAAAAATGTGCTTAAATGAGACAAAACCCCATTTGGCAAATGCAGCTTTCTCTTACTTGCCAGCATAGCTGAAGTCTTTGTTTCTCATAGTAGATCTGATTTTGTGGGAAGAGTTCAAATTTCTATTCCCCTTTTTTGTCTGTAGTCACTCAGATATGTCCTAGCCTTATTTTCCCTTATTTTCCCAATATCAGCTGATTAAGGATAAATGTGAAGTGGTAAAGTCAATTAATTTCCTGTATACTAGTTTGAGCATTGGACTATGACCCTGGAGACCAGGGTGCAATCCTCCACTCAGAGGTGGAAACCCACTGGGTGACTTTGGCTGTGTCACACATTCTCAGCCATAGAAAGTCCCCTTGATAGGTTTGCCTTAGGATCACCATAAGTTGGAAACAACTTGAAGGGACACAACAATAATAGCAACATCCCTTCCCACACACAAACTTCATAGTTCTTAATGATTAGCTGTTCTCATAATTTCACAAATTCAAAGTTTTTTGTCATATGTAGAGAAAGTTCTCCATATTTCAAAACATCTGACCCTCCTCCCTCCATGGTGAAATTCTGTGGAAAAAAATGCTCCATTGCCAGATAGCAGGTACTTTCATATAGCCTGCCATCCAAGCACTGGATTTTGTTAAGGAACATGTGTGTCTTTGTGCTTTGTGCTTTCAAGTCATTTCCAACTTAGCATTATCATAAGACAAATCTATCACAGGATTTTCTAGGGCTGAGAGTGTGTGATGTGCTCAAGGTGGGTTTCCATGGCTGCGTAGGGAATCAGATCCTTGTCTTCAGAGTTGTGGTCCAATGCTCAAACCACTACACCACAGAATTAAAGAAGCTTTGAAAATCTTCCCAACTCTTTGTTTTCATCCAGTAGCTGTCATTGGTGTTTGAGGATCAAAATAAATGTGGAACCAAGAAATTTATGACTGAGTCTATCAACCTCCTTTGTTGTTTTTATGTGCTGTCATGTTGGCTTTTCCTTATGGTGACTCTATTAATGAAAGATCTCCAAGAGTTCTGGTCATCTTCAACTATGTTCAGGTCTGGCAAACTCAATACCGTGGCTTCCTTGATTGAGTTAATCCATCTCTAACGCAGCCTTCCCCTTTTCCTACTGCCTTTCACTTTACTGAGCAGTACTGTCTTTTTAGCAAGTCATAACATCTCATGACGTAGCCAAAGTATGATAGTCTTAGTTTAATCGTTTTGGTTTCTAGCGGGTGTTCAGGCAGGCTTGATTTGCTCTCGGATGTGTTTATTTGTCTTTCTGGAGACCCATGGTGTCTGTAGAACTCTTCTCCAGCACTACATTTCAAATATGTTGATTACCTTCCAGTCAATATTCTTCACTGTCAAGGGGCCATTTCAGTTGTAGCATTATGATTCCACTTTAACTGCCATGGTGCCATCCTGTGGTATCCTAGGATTTGCAGGTTTGGGAAGAGTACCCTGGGAAGGGCCAGAGAGCTTTTGTGCCCCAATAGACTACAAATGCCAGTATTCCGTAGGATGTTGCTATGACAGCAGAATTAGTGCTGTAATAAATAGTGTGAAAGTTTTTATGTCTGAGAACAGTCTCTTTATTAAGACAGATAAAGCAGTTTCTGATTTCCAGTTTTCATTAGAGTACATATATTAGGGAAGTCAGATTAACTCTGCACCATTTTAAGGATCTAGATTGCTTCTGTGTCCTAAATCCAGCTGCTAGCTCCAACTAAAGTAGAACTATTGAATCAGTTGTTAAATGGCAAGCCAACATTTATATAAATGCTATTAATTCAGTGGGCCTCCTCCACCACCTGGACTTCTTCCTTCATTTCCTGAATTGTTCCCTCTCTCACCCAAGCTTGCATGAGAGTAGAAATTTAGATCCAGAACCAGCAAAATGGTTAAACTCTTTCTCTAGTGCTGTTGCTTTCATCAAAATTATTACCAGATCAGCTTTAAAGTCAGAAAATCCAATAATTATTTTCTTGCATTGTGTTTGTTTTGGTCCTCAGGCAGTAGAAAGGACACAGAGAAACATTTCAGTTTTCTCTATGCTCTAAGGAACTTAACTATGCTATTGTATATATGTGTGCATGTTTTCTCTTTATAGTGCTGAGTGGGGGTCCACTCATTGGAAACTACAGGCTCCGCCAAATTCACTTCCATTGGGGACCCAGTGATGACATTGGCTCAGAGCATGCAGTGGATGGAACAAAATTCGCAGCAGAGGTAAAATATTCCATGGAATTATATAGAGAGATCTGTTTTGTGACTTTCTGTGGTTGCCTCTCTAAAACCTGACCTGCAAACAGACAAGCAGACCTGTGTTTTTTAAATGACATAATTTCAGTAATAAAATCATTTTTTTGCAGTTGTCATTTTTATGTTACAACCATTTCATTGTTATGTGCTATGCAAATAAGAAAAATGGAAAAAGAGAATGCTAATTGGACTAATTTGGTGGTGTGTGATCATGCAGTAAGACAGAATTTATTTGGGTAAAATCACAGAGAATGAATTTAATGGGCTATGATGAGCTTGAATATCCAGGTATAGTTAGTGAACTGAGTCTGGCTATTTTAATCTGGTAGTTTTAAACTTATAGCCAGCTTTGCCCAGAAATGTTCAATTTTCTTTTATATAATAAGCATACTTCTCTCATGGTGAATGCCATTAGATGGTACTGTAAGGCAGGGGTAAGGAAACTGTGACCCTTCTGATTTTGTTGGACTTCAGCTCCCACTATCTCTGATGTTTAGCCGTGCTGGCTAAGACTGATGGAAGTTGAAACCCAATAACGTCTTGAAACTTTGAGGATTCTCTAGATTGAGATGGATATTTTTTTTAAAAAAATTCTCTGAAATGTAGAATATTGTTCCAGTGCTGAAATGGAATGTCAAAAATTCTAACTCAAAGTATGCAGAAGCCATTATATATAAATAAAAATGTCAGAATATTGCTTCCCTCTCCCACCTCTTAGAAAATAGAATTGGCTTCCAGTTAACTAGCATGAAGAGGGGAAATGTTGCACTGTCCTCTTATTTCAGTATATTCTGAAACTGGAAGTTATTCTGAAGTGGAAGTACTATACATGCTTGACAGAACTGTAATACAAGTACTGAAGATTGACAAGAGAAGCAATTTCTTAAATTTAATAGAGAAAACTGGTGTTGGGCAGGGGAATGTTGAGCGGCTAAAATTAGTGGGAAAAATCATTTGGGGGGAAAATGACATTTGCAGTGTTTAAAGACTTATGTTTTCCACAGGAACCAGGTGAGATGGAATATAACGAATTAATAAGAGGTGCTTAGAAAACAAAATGTTCCAAAACATATATAACTGGAAAAAAATAAGTTCCACCTAAGAAACCAAATGGAAGGAGACAAAAACCTAGGAATTTTTAGTCAGTCTAAAAAGGTTTCCCAATACTGATTATAAACATTTTCAAGAATCCATTAGAAACTTAAAATGACCCTAGAATTGAAAGAAAGAGGGATAGAGGAAGAGAGAGACAGAGAATAATCAACATAGGTGGAAAGACCTCTGAAAGCTTAGAGGTTAGGTAACAGCATTCAGTGTTTAGTTCTGCAAAGAAGAAGGCTCTTTGGCTCAAGAATGCACCTCTGCCGAATTGGCATATGCAAGAAGAAAGAGCTAGTCTGCAAGTTCAAGGCAACATGGTTCCCCTGGCAGATATTCTTTGCAAACCAATGGATCCAAGATCCCATTAAGTTGGGGCAGTCTATCCACTGGAACCAGGTTTCTCCAGCAGACTTCAGTATGGGAATATCGATGACAAAGATGATGATGATGATGATGATGATGATGATGATGATGATGATGATGCATAAAAGAAACAGGCCCTAAAAGATTTCTCCAACAACCTGTGGTGCAAGAGCGGTGGTAAGACAAGATACATACATCCTTTAACAGAGAAGTCACACGCCATTGGGAATGGGCTTCCCCCACAGTATTTCAGATTTTACTTGTGTCTTTTCTTGTTTGTTATTTTCTAAAAACCATTCCTGCCAAAACTATTTGTGTTTTTTTTGTAATCTTCATAATAGCTTAAAAGTGACACAGTCCAACTTTTTAATGAAACTAAAAGTATAAGTGTTGACACACCTTATAAACTCCAGAATATAGAATGATTTAATGAACTGAGCAGTCACAACACATATATATAACTTACATACTTTTCACTGCAAAGATTTTTAAGCCCTCAATCCAGTCTGTATAATCTAAAGATTCTTGTCAAGGGGAAGATAAGGGTGGGCTCATTGCCTGATATGGGAAGATCTGGCACATGAATGTGCCAGTGACTTCTGGTTTTGTAAACATGGCCAACACTAGGACTGGCTAGAATGGATCTTCAGAGCTTTGGATCAACGTGCATGGAGCTTCCAAAGGACTTCATTGACATCAAGATGGCTTTGGGCTACTTATAAAACACCAAACTAGCCCCCTAATACTACCATTAGAGGGTTGTCTGGACTCCATAGGGTAATAATTGATAGCAGTTGTCATCTTGCTTTTCAGCTTCACGTGGTCCATTGGAATGCAGACAAATATCCCTCATTTGTTGAGGCTGCCTGCCAGGCAGATGGATTAGCAGTCATGGCTGTTTTCCTAAAGGTAGGGTAAGTCTTTGTCTCCAAAAAATGGGAAGTGGAGTTGAGTATCCATGGGTCAAACTATTGTTTTTACCATTTGTTTCTGTACTTGCTTATCAGAGAAAATAAATTCATTTTCTCTTCTTAAAACAATTCACCCCAAAACACCTAAAGAACACTTTAATGCATTTGTAGCCTAATGCAAAACACCTATGGAAGGCTTTAATGCATCTGTTGGGAGGGACCCCAGCATCCTAACATGATGCCTCAGGAAATGATGTTTCATGTATATATCTCCATATTGACTAAGACTTTCTAGCAGTGGTGAAGTTATGAGAGAGAGAGAAATTAGGGCATCCCCCCAAAAAAATCCCCTCCCCAGTGAAGTCTTCCTTTAGTCCTCAAATTTTTAGCACTGCAATAACTTAAAATTTGAGAATTTAGAAACAATTTAGGCATCCCAAGAAAAGGGGCAAGTCAGGGTACCAAGGGAATGTGAACACAGCAAAGAGAAGGATTCTATGGGTAAACAGTTTTCAATTTCTCATTTTCTGCAGTGTTAGAAATTTGGAGACAAAAGGAAAAATATGGGGGAGGCTGAATTTTCATTTGGAAGAGCAGTGTCTCAGTTTTGCCCCAATGCCTCCACTACACCCATGCCTTCTAGGAGGACACTTCTTATAAATTCTTATTCTGAAGTAAAATCTATAGGAGGTTCATATTTACTTAGAAGCAAGCCTTATTGAACCCAAAGATGCGTATGCCCAGATATATAAAAATCATGTGGCCCTCCAGATGTGGTTGGACTGGAAATCCTGGGAGCCCTCTCTAGTAGAGACAGTGGCAAGGAAGGCCGGGCGTTGCAGTCCAGATACATCCAAAGGGATACACAGTTCCTATCCTTGGTGTGTAAGACTGCAGCCACAGAAAAGGCCCATAGTATGCCACAATGTCACAATTATGAATAGCTCCCTTTAAAAGATTTACTTGCTAACTATGCCTTTATGTGTTTTGCGTACATGTTATTTCCCCTGTGCATTCTGAAATTTTAAAATCTGCGTGTAAATCCATTTGTTCGTCACAACTAGAGTAGGCCCATTAAATCAATGGGAATGAGTAAATGAATAACATACCTTTTTTGTTTGTTTTTTATTATACCTGATTATTATTTTTTTTAAAAAAATCATTTTAGTTTTGGGGTTAGAGTTGTATGCCTGCATTTTAATGATTTTTTTTACCCTTTCCAAACCAGTTAGAACATTTGGATTTGAAACAAATTATTTTATTTCTACAATAAATAAATGTTGAGATTTGAGCAAACAAATTTGACATTTCTATTTTCAGCTAGGTGAATGCAATCCACAACTGAAGAAAATAACAGACCGTTTGGATGCAATTAAAATCAAGGTATGGTAATTCTAAACTTATTACAACCCACAATCCAGGACATAAAGGAGACATATGAAAGTTCCATTGTCTGTTATTAATTTCTTGTTCTTTGTGTGCTTTTCCTTAGCATAAAAAGATCTGTACCCTGTCTTGCATAAATGAGGCACAGACAGAGAAATCCAGTGTGTTCAGCAGCTATGCAAACATGGAGCTGTGGAAGATGCTAAATCTGCATATTAAGTTCCCCCTTCCCCCATAAATTGCTTTAACCCTCTGCTTCTCAATTAGAATCACTGAAGAAAGCCTTGTTTATTCATCAGGTGGAGGTGGTCAGTGCTGCTGATGCAGAAATCCAGCTTCAGAGTGCTCACTCTTCTGGTAGCTGTGTAGGATGAGCAGTTTATCAGCTTAAACCAGGGAGTTTAAGAGTCAATAGCTGAGACTAAAGAGGTTTTGTCTGTGTCTGCAAATTTTTGCTAATTTGGTTCTTGTGGGTTTTTGGGCTTTGAGACCGTGTTCTGGTTGTATTTTCTCCTGACGTTTCGCCTCCATCTGTGGCTGGCATCTTCAGAGGAATGGTGAATTGGAAGTGGAGTGGAGAATATATATGCCAGTCTCTTCCTCCAGAGGGGAGGGAGCAATTAGCATAATAGTCCTATTGTGTGTATTGAATACTTGTTCCTGGAGGGAGACTTCCTGAGCCCAGGTGGGGCTCGTTAGGGCTCATTAGTATCTTTTGTGTTTTGATTTTGGTGTCTTTCAATACTGGCAGCCAAATTTTGTTGACCTCCTGAGTCTCCTCTTACCTGTTAAAACTTTTGCTAATTTCCTTGTCTGTCTGACTGTCTGTATATCTGTCTGTCTCTCCCCCACCCTCTCTTTCTTTTTTTAAGGGCAAACAGCACAGGTTCACCAACTTTGATCCTTCCTGTCTGCTCCCTCATTCTCTGGACTACTGGACTTACCTTGGCTCTCTCACAGTTCCTCCTCTTCTTGAAAGTGTCATCTGGATCATACTGAGAGAGCCTATAAATGTTTGCTCTGAACAGGTATGATTTACTTCCGCCTTGTCCGGTGATGTATCTACTTGCAGGGGAGGGAAAGCATTCCCCCTCACCGTAAGAATTCTGCACCTCAATGAATTTTTTTCAGTCCCCAGATTTCTAGCATTACAGTAACTTAAAACTTCACTTGAGCATTCAGATATACCATTTAGGCATCCAAAGAAAAGGGGCAGGCAACATCACCAAGGAAGTAGTTATTGTAGTCCAGCAATACCAGAAGAACTGCACATTCTTCACCCTTGCTTGGTACATATTTGTGTGTGCGTGTGTGCACAGATGATAGGGTTTTAGTGTTAAGAGTGTCATTTCTGTATTGAATTTTATACACTTTTTATTCACAGCTGGCCAAATTTCGCAACCTTCTGTGCACTGGTGAGGGAGAGGCTGCCTTCTGCATGCTGAAAAACTTCAGACCACCACAGCCTTTAAGAGGCCGTGAAGTGAGAAGAAATTAAAGTGGAGGACGAGAAAAGATAATTCGTAGCAGTAGCTGAGACATTTTAAGAAGTAAATGTCATTTGAATGCATCGCTTTATTTCTAAAAGAAAAAAGAGGATTTATTTTTATTAGCATATGAGCCAGTCAATATTAAGCATTTTATGTCCTAGGATTTTTAAAGGAGAGATTCTCATTAGAATCACTGTGAAGAAAGCCTTGTTTATTCATCAGGGCATGCTTAAGGCCTAAGTCTCCTGTTGAATAGGAGGGCATAAAATGCTTAAGATTTTCTGCACTGTGTCCCTAATTTTTAGTCAGTAAGTTAATAATTTTTGCCCAGCTATTTGTTTCAATTGCTTTAATTAATAGATATTGTTTCTCTGTAATTTAGTTATATCTGATAGGCAGCCATTGATTATTATGAAAAATAGAGCTGATAAGAATTAATTCAAGATAAGATGAATGTGTTGTGTTGTTTCAGTTTAAGAAGAGTGAGTTACAGTAAAAATAAGTGTTGTTCAGAGTTGGAGCAATTGGGCCAATATTTTAGTACTCTAGGTTAGCTTCTACATTCTACCAGAATGCACTATAGTATGATGGTATTGTCATATCTGAATTGGACAGATACCAGTCAGGAATGCTTTGGAAAGGACTAGATTATCTCTTTGGACCAGAGTTTGAGATGGTCATTTTCTTTTAGATTACAACTTCCATAAACCTCCAGCCAGCATGACTAGATCATGCAAGATACTGGGAACTGTAGTCCAAAAAAGTGACCATCCCAAACTCTTATTAGGACAGCAGCTGACTTCCTGGGAATTAGTTTCCATAAACCTGTAGTACCTCAGATCCTTTACATTCTCAGAAAAATGACATCTCTGGGTATTCTTTGAAGTAACAGACTTTCAGTTTGAACCATTCAAACTCTTATACTGGAATCCAGCAATTGAAGATTTCATATCCTTTTTAAAATCTATCAATCCAAACTTTCTCATCAGTCCTCTGGGCATTTCACTTGCTAACTGGAAGGAAAATAGACAATTGTTTCTAAATCTTCTTGCCAAGAGGCCATATCTAAGTAGTCAGTATGATTTAAGTGTGGTTTACATTGTACGATCATTAAGTATCTTCGTCTTCCTCAAAGTCTGCCTTTGCCCCAGAATTCCAATGGAGCTGTATCTTTTGCTTCTTAAACCCCTTAAAATAAAAAATAAAATCTGGATATTTTGGACAGAATGTTGAAGGAGCAATGATCTCTAGAGCCCATAGCTGCATCTTACCAGCAGAGGTTACTTAGTTCCTCTGGGTTGAAGCAAGAACAAATCAAAAAGAGAACTGAGTCCGAATTACATATAACACGGAATTATGTGAATGTTGACAGTCAAAGTCACTTTGGTAATGCATATGTGAAAATGTAGCATGACAGTCAGATTAGCCTTTTCCTACACTCCTTAGGCCACACAGCCAACAACCAGTAAAGTGGAGGGCTAGTCATAAGAGATGTGTAAATGGAAACATAGTGGCACAATGACTCATGAGTGTTTTCCATCTTAATCTTATTGGAAGAGACACGGGTTAGTAATATCCACACATGTCCACCTTCATGTGTAGCTAGGGCTGAGAGCAGATCTCACCACAACATGGGGAATATAAATATTTGTAAAGTTAATAAAGAATATCTGTCTATATATGTACATGTATGAGTATAGTAATGATGGTTTCGATGTGACAAATTTTCATTTTAACTGAGAAATCTGTGTAGTACCTTCATTGTTTGAATAGCTAAAGAAAGAAGCGGCTGTAAAGGATTCCATAAATAGTCACTTGCATCAGGGCAGGAAGCAGTGAGAGTGAGGCTACTGATGTATTTTTTTTTTTTTATGTTAGATTGTCAGTAGGACAGGGAGAATGGACCAAAAAAGAATTCTAATGTACAAGCAATAAATGGATCTTTTTTCTCCTGTGGTTTCATATTTATGAATTATATCAAATAAAAGCAAGTCATGATTTATATCTTTCACATAGTGTTTTAATTTGTTTCTTACTTTGTACACATGATGAATAGATAGGTTTGATTCTTTGGGTGTTGGAAATTTTGCTTTTTTTTCTTTTCCATCCTGGAATGGATCCTTTTATCAGAAACCAGCTGTGGCGTATTTCCCTAGAGGCAAATCCCCTAGAAGCTAATAGGATAATCTAGGGCCCTTTTCGCACGGGCTTTCCCGGGCGAAATAGCCCCGTGAGCCGTGCGGGAGTGGAGTGTCGCTCCGCACGACGCACTCCCACTTCCGGCGCTCTCACGGGGCTGCAGCGGCGCGAGCGCGGGGCTTTTGATTTTCGCTTTCAAGTGAAAATCACCCCGCGCTCGCGCTAGCTCCCGGTGCCCACACGCACTCACCTGTAGTGCGGTGCGTCGGGGAGGCGGCCGGGTCGCGCTCCTCCCTCCGCCCGTGCGGAGGAAGGGGTGGGAGCTAGCGCGGCGGATGCGAGAGCCTCCCGCTTTGCGTGCGCACGCGCAGGGGCGGGCGCGACTGCCTTCGCTTCTCGCGCGCACGGGGCGGCGCAACGGGTCCTTCTTGTGCGCGCGCGGGGGCGACGCGAGCGGCTCCTGCGTCTCGCGCGAGCAGGGGGTGCGGAAGGGACAGGCTCCTTTCTTGCGCGCGCGGGGATGGACGCGCGAGCTGCCGCCGCCCTCCGGGAGGCTGCCGCTTCCCCGCTGGTTCCTTGGCATGCGGAACGAAGGAGGGGGAAGCGACAGCCTCCCGGAGAAGGCTCTGCGCGAGCTGCACGCTCCCGCTCGCGCAAGAAGCCTAAATGCGAAAAGGGCCTAGATTTGCAAGCTTAATAGCATTCTTCATATGATTAGCACTGTTATGTAATTTATTTTGGAAACCAGCAAACTTGAGTAGCACTTTACTTGCTAAAATCATTACTTATATGATTACCACTGTTATAACATTTATTTTTCAAACTTGTACATGTTAGCTAGTAACATCTGACTTTTATTTTGTCCTCTGCACTTCCTCTCTGAATTAAGAAATCACTAAAAAGACAACGCAAGCATGTGAATGAACCTTTGATTTATATTATAGTCATAGTCATGTATTAACATGATACACATTCAGTTTACTGGATTTAAACAAAATGGAGAAATGCACATGTGTTTTGTCACTAAAGAGTCAGAATAATTTTTCTCAAGTGCTTTTTATGCTTGTTTCATTATTTTTTTGACTTTTATAACGAAATATTCCTGTTTGATTAATCCACTATTTGAAGATAAATGATTCTATTTTATTCACTAGTTTGCTAATAAATAATTGCTTAGGATGAATCCATTTTCAAACAATGAGCAAAAACAAATAAACAAGCCTACAATGTATTAACGTTGCAGGCAAGTATCCATTTAGAAGTGGTGCGTTACACTAGTGCTATTTCATTGCCACACAACAGTTACAACTGTAATCAAAAACCAAATACCAACCCTACTGCTGAACTCATTAGGTTTAAGTATGCTTATCTCTATGCTGGATTGCAGACCTTGGCTCAGTCTGAAAGAAGACGTCCAACAACTACAATCCCATACAGACTTTAAGCTTTTTGAAATCAGCTTCATGGGCAATATTGGCTGAAGTGGAAGCATTCCAATTAAACTAGGAAAAATTATGAATAGGTTTATACCCACTCCCTTTGCAGCTTTCCACTTGCTATCTTATATACTGATTCTTACCCATTTTTGGCTCCTTTGTAACTGTGGCTTACCACAAAGTCTGATTTGGCGAAGTGTAGGTAGTGCTAAGCTCCAACTCATAACTGAAACTGAAACATAATCCAAAATTCTACTCATTTTTGCTGCTGCTGTTGTTGTTGTGTGTCTTTCAGTTATTTCTGACTCACAACAATCCTAACATGAATCTATCATAGGGTTTTCCTGGCAAGATTTGTTCAGATTGGGTTGCCTTTGGCTGAGAGAGTGTGACTTCACCAACATCATCCAGTGGATTTCTGTGGCCAAGCAGGGATACAAACTCCTGCTTTCCAGAGTTATAATTCAATGGTCAAACCACTACCCTACATTGGCTCTCTGTTGATTTTTAGCATAATGTAAAGATATGCCAGCATAGTTAGATAGCATCCCACAAATATGCAAACAGTTATACAACAGATATGGTTGCCAGGTTTAAAACAGAACAGGACTCCTGAACTTTTAACAGTTGTGTAGCAAAGGGAATTTCAGCAAGTGTTGATTGTCATGCAAGCAGGACCTACAGAAATCCCTTCTTCCTCTCAGGCCATTTCCACACTGCACTCTTACAGTGTGAAAACTGCAAACCCCAGGATTCCATAGGATGTTGAAAGTGGAATAATTGCACTATAAGAGTGTAGTGTGGAAATGGGCTCAGTCATTAAAAGTTCAGGAGGTATTTACCTGGCAACTCTTAACAACAGATGCCATTAACATACATGCAACTGTCAATTAACTCCTTACCCTCAATATCACAAATGACAGAGAGGAAACAATGGCTGACATCCCATTGGTTACTCCAAAGTACTGTAGACCTGTTCAATCAACTGTTGAATGTTAAGTCAACATATACGTAAATTCCACTGATTCAGTAAGTCTACTCTTGTCAGAACTGACAGTAGCATGTAGGCCACTTTGCTTGCAAAATTGGTGGCTAAATTGGAACCATACTTGTACAACCTTTGAGAAAACAGTTTCCACAAAATTCTTAGATGAGCCTAGGGACTTAAAAGGATTCTAGTCAGGATGAGGTGTATAACATGGCTTCAGGATTACCTCAGTTACCCAGTTTGGACATCACAATTAACTATGATTCATGGAAACCCAGAAATAGAGATGAGGATTGGCGTATAAGAAAGTAGGAAGTACACATATGGTTTGAAGTATTAGAAAATGAAACAAATTGAGCTGACATAATTCTTTGATTTGTACAAATGCAGACTTATCAATCACACTGATTTCTTATCATCTGATAGTCCTTATTTGACCTATGCTTTTAATCAGCCTACTATATTTTGTGCCCAAACAAATTATATTATTTATTTTAAAAATGTAAATTCTGGGTGCAGCCTAGTCAGCACAAATAACTATATAAATATTTGCTTCCTATGAACATGATACTTGTTTTCCATGCATTATTATTTAATATTTGTTAATTAATAGCATATAGAAATTTCAAAAGTTCCTGAGGCAGAAGTATTGTAGAATGTGGATATACTAAGCTGCCGAAGCAATCATTTGATTGTAGCTTTTTGCAACCAATAGATGTCACTACAAGCAAAGATGTTCAATAGATGTGAGTTATAAAAGAACTCATTAAGGTGATTTTAAGATGATCATTGGGCTAGGACTTAAACATGATTATGAAATAGAAATGGATAATTAAAACCTGGAAGGGTACTTAACTCCTTTATAAAAGCACCCCTAAACGCCACACAATTCTTTTTGTAGTACAAATGCTAAAGAACTCATGATGTCTGTGGTTGTGTGTATTCAAGTTGTTTCCACATTATGGTGACCCTAAGTAGGGTATCATAGGGTTTTCTGGGCTGAGGGTGTGTGATGCTCCTAAGGTCACCCAGTGGATTTCCATGGCCAAATGGGGAATCGAATCCTGATCTCCAGGCTCGTAGTCCTAGGCTTAAATAGCTGTACCATACTGGCTCTCATCATGATGTCTGCTCTGGTACAAATCATATTTTACACATTGTCGAGACCTTCTGGCATTAACCAGAAGACTGCAATCCTATGTACACTTTCCTAAAGGTAAGACACAGTAGAATGAGCTGCTGAATGAAAACACAAGAGTACATTATTTCAAGATCAAGGAAGTCCGTGCCTTACTAAAGCTGAAGCAATGGGTAATTGGTAAGTCAACAATTCTATACATTCTACTGATGCATTGGATTTAAGCCTATATATTCCAGTTTTAGAAGAGATGCTGTTTATATTGGTGAAAGATCCTTCTATTACTGTACATATTTTCCCTAGTTAAACATCCTGCATTTAGCGTGTTTTGTTTTGTGACAGGGCATTCAAAATGAGTATGGGCTAATTTTGCATAACTGATTGCTGAGGCACATACCTTCCTGGTGTGGGGAGAAAAAGATATAACTTGAAAATGTGGTCATAGCAGGGAATGTTCATTCTTCTTAACATCAAGTTTGGTCCTCAGTGTACTTGAGAAAACAGAAACAACCAAAACCTAAACACAGTGCTGATATTCAACCAGCAGCATGACTGATTTTCCTTCCCTTCTTCTCCTTGCTCCAGCCTTCTGTGCTTTCTGAAAGCATGTTTTGGAGGATTTTCCTATTGTTTGAAGTAGGTTTTGAATATATGCGGGTGGTTGGGTGGGCCTGTAACAACAGCGTCTCTGCTGATAAAGATACAGAAAGTGCTGACAGTCAAAAATTATATTACTGCAACATTTCACAGATAAAAACTGGGATGCATGGCCAAGCAACATCAGTGTATAAATAACAAATATTAATGAGGAAGAAAATAAGCCAAGGGATACTGCAGCAGTTTGCTTTAGCCTGAGCCAGCTGGCAAGGGCAAGAATTTTTTCCTCCTCCCCCTTTTGCTGGGTTAATTGAATCTAAGCTTCCTTTGCACTTTGAATTAATTTAGCAGCAATTGAAGCAAGCTTAGGACAAAGCGGGAAAGTGGGAGGAGGAGAGCGAAATGAGGACATTTTGAAAGCAGCTGAAAAAGTAGAATGACAATGTTGGAAATGTGATGAAAAAGAGGGGTCCTTTTTTCACATGTGGTGGACTTGTAAGGTAGCAAGGAAATTCTGGAAAGAAATACACGATGAAATTCAAAGTATGTATAGTTTAAACTTTGAAATGAAACCAGAATTTTATTTGTTGAACGTGTTGGGGCAACAAAGAGAAATAAGATCTTATCAGAAAACATTGTTATATGTAATAACTGCTGCAAGAATGACATATGCACAATATTGGAAAGAAGGAAATTATATTGATATAAAAGAATAGAAATTAAAAGTTCTGGATATGGTAGAGATAGAAAAGTTAACTTTTTCACTTAAAAATAAACCAGTCCAGAACTTTGAAAGAGAATGGAAAGAAGTTTTGAATTGGATAAAGAAATGAGGAAAAGAAGAAACAAAGGAAGAGTGTTGGAAATGTTGGTAATGAAAATTAAGGATGTTATAGAATAAGTATAAGTCGAATGTAACAATGTTAAAAGTAATAGTGTGATAGTGTGATTAACTCTTAAATTAACTCTTAAATAGAAATAGTGCATAAATGGGATGTAAACACATAACTGGAAAAAAGATGCTTCGGAAGCAGGGGTGGTGGTTATTTTGTGTGTGTAAAATTTCAATAAAAATATATGCAAAAAAAAAGAAAAGAAAAAGAAAAGGTGGAATGGCAAGATTGATTAGGAGTTCCCCTTCCAAACTGGTGCAGTTGAAGAGTATGTATATATTATTATCTTCAGCCATTCACAAATTCATTGTTCTAATAATACAAACTCCCTGGCCTTAGGGAAGCCTGTTATAATCCACTGTGAAGTCCCAGTTTATAACTAGAAACTGGAATAATAAAAGCAATCTCTTAATTACATTACATGTGTTATTATTCCAGTTTCTGGTTATAAACTGGGACTTCACAGAGGATTATAACTGAGCAGCCTCTCCCTCTATTCTGCTTTGGACATTTCTTTGCTTCATAGTGCCCCCCTTAAGGTCTGTGACAAAGTATTCTGAGAGATCAAAGTATTCTCCCACTAATTTTTTGATATTGCAATTTCTGATAGTAGATTTGTGTCAGTTTATTCTGTTGTATAGAGATCAGCCTGTTTGGCTCTGTGTGAAATTCAGAAAAGCAGTGCTGACAGAAGATGGCATGCATCACATTGAAAGAGGAACAAGTAAATGAAACTTTGATGTGGTTTGCCCCAGGCACACTTTGGGTTGGAATTTTAAGTTTTTAAAAAAGGAATTTTTTAAAAACAGAAATCTGGTTTGAAGTTGTTGCCAAAAATCAACCAGATCACAAAGTCTAGACTCCTAAATGCATTAGGCAGAGCAGCTCAAAATTTTACTTTGGATGCACTGAGAAACTGGGTAGGAGATAGGATTGAAGCACTTTTTTAAAAACTGTGAACGGGAGCAATAGTTTTGCAACTAGTTGGTATCTGCGGATTATTAGCACCTGAAAAATAACGACTGTAAATCAAATGCCTGTAAAAAAAAATGCCTGCCATATAGACTGGACCTTGGGGGAATTACCTTTTGGATTACAACTCCCCGAATGCCCAAGTCAGTTATGGCTATTTTTTTTCATCTTTTGGTATATCAATTCATACTGATCTAGGTATAACTGTCCCCAGAGAGAAAAAAACAGACACAGCCAACTAGTCCTTGTGGCTGGGAGAATACCCTCTGCAGCACACAATAGAGTAGATATCAGATCAAAAAATGGTTCAGACAGACAGTGTATGTCTCAAAGCAGTTTTGAATACTACATTCCTCTATCCCCCAAAAGACTATTCACACGTTAACATTGAAACAGAATGAGACAAAGCCCAACAGGCCTTTGAAAAGTGTTGACCACCTAAAGCCATGAGACAACCACATCCTTTCACCACAATTGTATAGTGGATTCTTGGTATCCCTAGGGGTTGGTTCCAGGACCCCCAGTGGATACCAAAATTTGTGGATGCTCAAGCCCCACAATGTACAATGGTGTAGTAAAATGGCATCTCTTATATAAAGTGGCAAAATCAAAGTTTGCTTTAGGGAATTTTTTTCAAGCCATGGTTGGTTGAATCCATGGATATTTCGTCCCACACCGCCCTTGTGACCACGGGTGGCGGGGGGACGGCCTTTGCCGCCTTCCCACGGGATGAGATCGATGGCGGGGGCAGCCTGGCCGCCCTCCCGTGAGATGAGATCAAGCGCAGGGGGCGATGGGAGGAGGCGGGGCAGGATGGCACTATTTAAGGCCGCCCTGCCTCTCCCTTGGCCTCTTTTGGATCAAGGTGACCCACCCTCCCTCCCAAGGTTTCAGTGTAAGATAGCTGGTCGCTTCGGGGCCGGATAGGAATCCCCCCCCCCGTTTGGGGGGGTTTCGCCTACCCTACACTGCGCTAAGGATTGGGTAATTCGCTTCACAGGGTGATGTCCTAATTTGGCATTAACTAGGTCTCCACAGCCACACTTGCAGTCACCTCAGCTGACATGGGGGGTGGGGTCTTAGGGTTCGGTGTGTACCTATGGCACCTCTTTGGTGTAGGATAAATCCTATCCTTGAGGAGGGCCCTGGGCTCACCCCACTCGTTGAGCAGCGGGGGGATGGGCGTTGGGGCTCACCTTTCAGACAAGGGCTGGCCAAAGCCTTAATGCACCTTCCGCGGTTGCCTTTGGGGCCCGGTAACTCGCTCAACTGGCTAGGGAAGATGGTCGGGACCTGACTCTTGCCCTAGTCCAAACATGCTGTTGACCCCCCTTTCCTCAGGTCAAAAGTTCAAGTTCAAGTACATGTAAGTTCACTTCCCCTTTTATGTTAATTAGGCATATTAATAAATTGCCCTAGTTCAACCCAAGTTCTGTGTGCGATCTCATCATTTCGTGGGTTGGGTGGCAATGAATCTGCAGATATGGAGGCCCAACTAATTGCTTCACTGCAATGTATTTAGCAGTAACATCCACCTGTATTGGTCCCAATATTACATCATTGCTTCCCTCCAAAAGCAGTCAGATGGCTGTTGTTTCACAATCTGCTCGGATTTTTAATACTGTTGTTCATGCTTGACATCTTTGAGCAAGAAGACATTCCTGCAACAATTCTTCCAGGTTTTGTTTCCTTTGAAAGACAGAAAGTGCCCAAACGTTTTAAGGCTCTTTCACACTACAGCTAAAAAATAGTGATTCCACTTTAACTGTAATGGTGAAATCCACCAGAATCCTGCAATTTGCAGTTTAGGGAGGGTTATTTAGAATTTTCAGACAGAAAGGTCTAATGCCTCACTGAGCTTCAAATCCCACGATTTCATAGGATGCAACCATGAAAGTGAAAGCGATATCACAGAACTATAAACGTGTACAATTCCTCCCTCCATATCCATGGGGGATACATTCCCAGACTTCCCAACCTCCTCATCAGCATGGTTACCTGAAGCTGCAGATAGTACTAAAAACTGCTGGCTTCTCAGGGACATAGAGAGCTTCATACTATGGGATAGTACGAAGCCTCTCTTGGTTCCTGTGAAGCTAGAGGGCTTCAGTGATTCCAGAGCTGGTTCCTGTGGTGGTGTTGGTGGAGGGGTGATTGAAGTGGGAGGTGGACAGGCAGGCAACCAACCAACCAACCAAGGTGATGGTGGCACAAGTTGGAGCAGGCTACATGACTGCTTATCACCTGGACACCAGGACAAATTCAGGCAAAGTGTGGGAGGGACAAAGGTGAGTCTGTGAGGGAAGAGATTGACCATGGGTAACTAGCACTGTGGAAAGCAAAACTGCAGGCAAGGCGGGGGGCTTCTGTAGCATGAAGTGCTTGTAGAGATAAGTAAACACTAATGTGAGGCAGAAGATTTCTCCAAAAACAATCTGGACAGTCCAGCCTATTCTGGTTATAAGAATGACATTATCCCATTTCCAGCTAATCCAACAGGAAACTTACTAGCAACATCCTAAATGGACCATGCTGACTGGGCGATTCTGGGAGCTGTAATATAAGAAATAATTCTTCCATGCTCTGGAATTAATCTATTACTTCCTGTTTTAATCAGACCATAATTTGCCATTATATTCAAATTGTTCAACTATGGTTTTAAACAAATCCTTCCAAACTGGGACTTCAAATCCAGATAATGGTTTTAATCTTGGTTTGGAGGGAGTATGGTGCAACCGTCTAATCCAAAATAATTTGGAAGAAAATCTGAATCTGTTTCTGTCACTTCTAGAAACAACAAACTGCTGTTTCTCCCTTCCACTGTCTCTGAGACTGAGACAATCAGTAGTCCGTATAATACATTTGGTATGGAACCAGGCCGTCTGCCAGGTGACATTTTCAGACAGCAACATCTTCCATGGTGCAATACGGTATGAGGCCTACTGGTGTTGTATTAACATTGGCTTTCTTTGCAAAAACTATCCCATGTAGCCATTCTAAAAATTCTGAGCAAGGGCCAAACTATGTGAGATGGGGGCAGATATGTGTTTTAAAATGCAGGTCTATTCCTGTCAGATGTGATAAAGTATATGTGTATATATCTTGAAGCACAGAGGGAATGTGTGAGCACTGTGTCCCTTCTCCCACATCCAGGACTAATGAAATTGGGTTGGAATGAAGCACACAGTAGGTGCAATTTACAAATGTTTTCAACTTTCATCTCTTCCTCTACTGACCTGGAAATATAACTGGGACATTTAAAGACATAGACTTATTGAGTTACTGAGTACTGAGTCATATATGTTTCTCACAAGTATTGGACACAACCCACCTAGAAAATAATTGCATCAGGGGAAATATAGGTTGCTAAAAATGATATAAAATCACTCAGACTTGGGGGATTTCCAAAAAATTGTCTTATATTTTTGCTCCCTGTGCTGGAGCAATTTTAACAGAGACTTCCTCTGTTTCAGTAGAATAAATCCTTGAAGGGAACATCAAAGCTGATTGGTCTGATCTAAAAGTGAATTAAACTGAGTCTTCAATATATATGCAATCCGTCAGAAGGAAGTTGAAACAAGAAGGAAATAATCTGGTTTAAATGTTATCAGAAGCTCTGATGCTTAAGGGGCTTTCAGTCATCAAGGGACAGCTAACGTCATACATTGTCAATATCCCCTCAGCAGGAGGCACAGTTGTGCGTGCAAGCTCATGATATAGCACGATGTGAAAGGTCTGGTGAGAACACTGAGTTCCAGTCCTTGTTTTCCACCCCAGTATCCAGTATATGCAGTAAACATAGTTTAGGACTGTTGAGCCTGATACCGTGTAGAGGGCCTCCACCCTTCTCTGTATGTCAAAGGTAAAGAGCTTTGTCAGTAGTGCAACTTAACTGGTTTTGAGGGCTTGTCTCGAGGGGTTGTTCGGAGTTCCCACTATCAATCTGAACTGACCACATGGAGCAAGCTGCCACAGAACCAAAATTGGGGTTCCAGAAAGCAGGGCTAATTCTTATAAAGGCATAAGTTTTATGAATCACAACAATCCCTATCAGGATAGAAGCTTAACTCAGACAGCTCTTTTAAAAAGTAAGTTTTCCAAGCACAGAGCAAGACTATGGTTTGGGTTTCAAAAAGCAGATTTTAAAAAGGGCACAATTATTCCAAACACATAGATTTTTCTATCAGAATACATGCCTAACCCAAGTAGTATTCCTATACTGTTAATATGTTGCATTGCTTCAGTTTTGTTAATAAGCATTCGTATGATCTATTGTATAACAGTAACTTATTCTCAGTGTACAATCTATTTCACAATCTTGTGAATTATTTCGCAAAAAATACATAAAAAGTTGCTCCACTTTATATATATATCACACAGACATCCATTCTTACAGCTAAATCAGACGCAATAATAATGCACCTAAGCGTCTACACTTAAAACGTGCTATTATTTAAATGAAAATCATAATGAATATTTCCCATTTTTTTCTAATAATACATCACTGTGGTAGAGGATTGATTTAGGTATACGTAAGAGTTCATAGGATTGTATGATCATTTTGCCCTTTTTACCTAGGTGTTGCACTGGAACATTCTTTCAAAAGCTGTAAAAGTAGCTTGCCAAGCAATAGACACATTAAAGGAAGACTGGCCCTATTGTAAAGAATTCCAGACTTCATTATTTTATCCTATTTCACCTGTGCAAAATTGTCAACAATTTTGACTGATTGAAGATTGAAATTGTCAACACAATCTGGCTTCAGACCTGGCTATGGGATGGAGATAACTTTGGTTGTCTTGGTAGATGACCTATACCAGGAACTAGACAGGGGGACAGTGTTCCTGCAGGGAATGTGTCCATGCTGGTTCTGCTGGATTTCTCAGCAGCTTTCAGTGCCATCAGTCATGGTACCCTTCTGGGCTGCCTCTCTGAGATGTAACTCAAGAGGTCAGATCTACAATGATTCCAGTTCTTCCTGGAGGTGTAGGCTCAGAAGGAGGTGCTGGGGATGTCTGTTTGACACATTGGCCTGTGGGGTCCCATAGGATTCAGTCCTGTTCCTCATTCTGTTTAATATCTAAATGAAACCACTGGGAGAGGTCATCTGGATTTTTGGGGTTTGGTGTCACCTGTAAAATGACTCTATCTCTCCTTCCCACTTAACTCCCAAGAAGTTGTTTCTGTACAAAACCAGTGTCTGTTGTCAGTCATGGACTGGATGGTGAACAAACTGAAACTTAATCCAGACAAGACAAAAGGCAAGTCAGGGAGCATGGATTCAACTTGTGCTGGATGGGATTATACTCCCCTTGAAATCTCAGGTTCATGGCTTTGGGGCATATTCCTGGACTCAGAGTCTGGATGCCCAGGTTTTGGCTGTAGCCAGGAATACATTTCAGCAGTTAAAACTAGTGTGTCGGCTATGTACTATGTACGTTCCTGGAGAGGTCGGATCTGGCTATAGTTACGCATGCCTTGCTTACATCCTGTTTGGATTACTGTAACTCACTCTATGTGGAGCTGTCTTTGTAAGTTATTCAAACACTTCAGTGGGTCCAAAATACTGTGGCAAGGCTGTTGACTGGTTACGGGGAACATATAACCCAACCTATTGAAACAGCTTCATTGGCTACCAGTCCATTTTGGGAAAGAATTCAAAGTGCTAATTCTGACCTTTACAGCCATACATGGCTTGAGTGCACACTACCTCCCCATGTGAGCTAGCTCAAAGTTTAAGATACTTTAGGGAGGGCTTTCTCTTGATTCCATCGCCATCCTAGGCATGTTTGGTGAGGACATGAGAGAGAGCCTTCTCAGTGGCTGCTTCCAGACTGAAGAACTATGGGAAGAAGGGGACAGCTGAATCTCCTATGGGAAGGAGATTCAGCTGTCCCCTTCTACGATCTCTGCCAGCAGTCAAAGACCTTTTTATTTAGGACTGTGGTGCTTAAACTATATGGCAGAAGAGTGTTCTGAAAGGAGTATATTGTGCTTTTACAAATCTTTTCATTATGTTCTAAATGTGCTTTTTTAAATAGAATTGTTTATTTTTTTAAAAAAAAAAAGGAAAAACAATATTTTAGCTGGAATTTGTTTTAGTCCCTTGCCAGGAGGAAGGTGTGGTATTAAACAAACAAACCAACAATCTAATTGACAACATAATCGCTTTATATTCATCAAAAAAGGCAGGCTTGGTAACAAAGACAGAGTGGGGGGGATTAACCATTTTTTCCCTCCTCAATAAGTGAATGTAACTGTTACTGAATAGTACATGGTGGGCAACTGCAGTGGGAGTCCTTATTTGCCTGCACGTGCTCCTGGCACCTGCAACTCTGCAACTTTGGCTGAAAATCAGCTGAAGCTTCCATGTAGAAGTGACCAGAAGTCTTCTTCTAGCTTATACTTCTGGGTTTCCTGGTCAATTTCTTACCTTTTTTTTTTTTTTTGCTTCAGGAAGGTTGCTGAAGCTTCTTTCATTTTGTTTCTCCCACATTATTTCTTCGTTCTCTCTCTTGTATATACCCACTGACTTGGATGCTTGCTTGTGAAGATTTTTCTTCCTGTTGCATAAATATGAAATTGCTGCTCACCAATGACTAAGAGCATCAATAGTAATAGGATGAATGAGGAGAAAATATGATAATTTTAAAGCTTCTGATTTTGATAGTTCTTTCTGAAGACTTTTCTTCTATATCAATTATTCAAATAGTGGCTTTAATGAGGAAACAATTATTCTCTGGCCATTGATGGACAGTGTAAAATTGACAGACTGATAAACCATAAAGTCAGGAGAAATGATTCACCATTCAGGGAGCTAGTTTTTGGTAGAAAGAAATAAAAACTAGGAAGACGGGGGATTTCTTTGGTGCCAGAGGGAGCTTGGAGAGCCATAAAGAGGGGCAGCCCATGAGCTTTACTTTCTCTACTTCTGAAATAAAGCATTGCCAGAATCCTATATGAACTTTTTTGTTATGTAACATGGACATATACCTAGCTATGTAGCAGAGGTACTAAGAAATCCTTTTACTGAATTGCGAAGATGAGTGATGGGACACTAGCACATCAAGATTGACACATATTGGTGTGCAATGCACATCAGTGCACATGACTGTGCACACTAATGCACATTTCACATAAATTCACATTTCACTCTGCTACACAGTAAGGTAGCAGTATCCCTCTACTGCATACGGACCTTATGCAACTGCGCAATTCTAATTCCCACAGATATAAGTCCATTAATGAAGCAGTTAAATCCCCAGTAGGAGTCTGAGCTTTAGTCCAACAATGTTTGAAAAGGAATGCATTCCCCAGCACTGAAAAGAGTGACAGTTAGTAATAAACAGATTTCAGAAGTCTGACATGTAGCAGACCTTTCTTCCACTAGGTTTTCAACAAACTGACTTTTTTGCAAATTGTCCAAAGTGTCTTGAACCATATTTTGCTTCTTCCTCCCATATACCGGTAGATAAAAGTCTAATTCATGATTCATTTGAAGGAAAATTGTCTCAGTTTGCTCTCATATTTCCTTGGCAGTCTGTCTGTACAGCTTATTTCGATATGAAAGCAATTGGATGATCTGCCCAGCTGTATATAGATAGAATGGCTGAGCAACATTCTAATTATCTCAGTTTGTTCAAAAATTAATGTCTACAAATGCAGGGCTTTACACAGATATAATAGGAAATAAATTTAATAAGTCTAAAAAGGAGGTCAGACACAGATAGTTTAGTTATGACACTGGAATGCCTGTTTCAGATTACAAGCATGGAAACTGTTGCTGGCTGCCACCAATCTCCAAATGTCATTAGCACCCTGTGTTCTTTCAAGGTTCTGCATTGTATGAACATGCTTGCAATCTGAGACGCAAACATTTTTACTTAACAAGTTTGGGCTCTTTTTTGGGAAAGAGTGTTTTTGTTCAGCTCCAAAGACAGTGAGCACCTCACATTCCTAGCTGAACCCAACAACTAGCTCTTCTATTGTCAGGGGTTACAACAGCCTTTGCAATGCTAAGCTAAGGAGGGGGACAGGGCAGCATTTCTTTTCCTTTGGCAGCTTTATTGTAATAACAGATACCGTCTTAAGTTTCTATCTTACTGTATTGTGGTGACATTTAGTGAAGCATACAGGTTCATATGTTCCTTTAATAGGTAGGAGAAAAGATGGTTTGCAAATCCACCTTCTTCTGAGATATTTTTGTAGTTCACTTAAAGTCATGATGATACTGCCTGGTTCTCATATGAAAACACTGTGGGCTACAGCAGGAATCCTGAAAGTGCACCACACCAGTGTAAATATGCCAGCACAGGTGATATTGGGAGGAGGATGGAAAAGGCCATAAGCAACGTAGCTATGAAGGAAGAAAGGCTGTGTAGAAACAGGCCGCTTGGATCCCTCAGTTTTTTTCTGTCTGCCTTTCACTTGCCACCATTATATGACCCTTCAGTAATAATATTCTGGCCTAAAAGAACATCTTAAGATGCCAGAATCAATGGCATGACAAGTAAAACTTGGGGTTTTGCAGGCTTGTGTTGGAACTTGGACCTATCATATTAGAACCACATACAATTTTCCTACCATGACTAAGTGCAGGATAGCAGCCATAGCAGAGGAAATCTGGCCATTTTGGAAATGGTTAGCTTTCAATTAAAAAGTAAGCTTCTAGCCTTCTTACATCTGGAAATCTAAGGAAATGCATAGAAACATTGTATTAGCTTGTTCATACACTTTATTACTGTAGTGAGGAAATGGCCTTAGACACAGTGGCTGAGATGCTGTAGAGTCAGAGCATAAAGTTGCACCCAGGTGGAACTACACTCTGTCTCCTCTTCATCTCCTGTAGGACTCGGGGGGGGGCAAAATGGCCATTTAGTGGTCAGTAGAGGGCAAGTGGAGATGGAAGAGCATCTAACTATATCCTTATAGCCAGAAGCACAGTGAAAAAATCAGCCTCCAGGACTTCCCAGGGCTCTTCTAGAGGTCCCAGAGGGTGACATCATCACCATGCATCTGGCTATAGAGACAAAGGACAGTTCCATCCCTTGCTCTCCACCACCAACTAAATGGTCACGTCACAGGTGAGCACAAGAGACACCAAGTGATTTTTGAGGCAGCTGGGTATCATTGCATGAGGGAGGCACTGAATTCCTCCTCCGTAATGATAAAAAATGACATATGCCATCATTACACTACTGTGTATCTCATACCTCCCAACATTTCACAGATGAAAACCAGGACATGTGTAGCCAAGCAACATCAGAGTGAGGCCAAGATGGCAAAAGTTAATGAGGAAGAAGGGTTGGAGGGGCTCCAGCAGGTTGCTTTTTTCTGAGCTGACTGGAAAGGGCAAGATTCTGCCCCCTCCCTTCCTTTCCCTCCTGCTGAGTTAATTGAGTGCAAACTGTCTGTGCACTTTGAACTCAGCAACTGAAGACAAAGGATGAAAAGTGAGAGGAAGAAAGAAAAAACAGGACATTTTCAAACCAGCCGAAAAAGTGAGATGGCAGAGTGTTAATTAGGATTGTCCCTGCCAGATCAGGACAGCTGAAGGATATGAGATCTCTGACAAGATGCTAGCAAATAACTTTAAACATATTGTGCCTCGTTGTTTATATAACACTCCACCCCTTAAGCATAACATACATATTCAGGCCATTTCCATACTACACTGTTATAGTGCTATTATTCCACTTTGAACATCCTATGGAATCCTGGGGTTTGCATTTAGAGTTCTCAGCCAGAGAACTCTTTGGCCTCAGTAAACTACAAACTCCAGAATTCCACGGGAAGTTGAAAGTTGAATAATAGAACTATAACAGTATAGTGCAGAAATGGCCTCAGATTAGAGTTTCAGAATTAGAGGTTTTATCTTGGAAATTATCTATGGAGGGTGGATGAATTTTCCTTTTTGGGGCCTCCTCTACCATTAAACTGAATGGTAGCTGCCTTGGACAGCAGATTTGAAATGCCATTAAAGGCAGAAAATTGTTATTGTCATCATTGTATCTTAACTGCCAGAGATGAGAACTGTTGGTGGGATCTTATGCTTTAGGTGGTGAAATAACTTGGCTTGCTGGGTGTGTGTGCACACCCTGAGCCACTTCTGCTCATTTTATGTTCCCTAGCAGGACTGTGTTTTTCCACAACAGCATGAGTCCTATTTAGTACAGATTCTGTACCTTAGTAAATACGTCTAGAGTCCCTGTTGAAATTCCCTTTTCTCTCCATGCTAGAACAATTTGGGAAATAATTCAGAGGATAACTGTTAATGATATCCCTTTTCCTCTAGGCTCTGAAGACTAGCTGATTCAAAAAAAATGTTCTCTTTGCAAAACTAGCATTTTTAGAAGCTTGACAGAAGCCTGAAGCCGTAGTGTGATTCAAAAGAAGGAAAATGTTCCTCCAGGTCCTTGGCTCTGGCCTACCTCTTTGGACTGTCAGTTGTGATCCTTATTCTTAAACTCATCTACGGACTTCTCCTGCCAATCTCTACAGCAGGAACTGGCATTATAATAATAAGCCTAGAGCTTGGAGATATTCATTCCTAGCATCCTGTCTCACTGTCCTTGCTGAGCTTGGAAAAGTTACTTTTGGGGGTTCTAATGCTCAGAAACAACTAACCAGCTTTCTGAGATTTTGGGACTCTTAGCCACATAAACTTCCAAGATCTGTAATATGTAACAGTTGCAGCTTGATAAAACAATAGGAATAACATGAATTTGCCCCCTGGAACAGGGAAATAATATATGTCTTACAATCTGAATTTTCAAGAAACCAGTGATTTCAAAGGTCTTTTTCCTTTTTAAAATTTTTTGCATTTTCTAGTTGTGGATGAATTCACTATATTTTTCTTTATAAAAATGTTGGCAGAAACCATTGTAGGCATTCTGTTTTGGACGTATCTATAAGGACAGCTTTTATGTTCTGATATCTAATTTGCTGATTACGTACATGAGTTAATCAACAAGTTGCATTTGTTCATGCCTAGGACTGGGTCTGCTTCTGCGTTTCACTAGATTA
Source organism: Ctenosaura bakeri (assembly GCA_948474755.1). Taxonomy (NCBI): domain Eukaryota; kingdom Metazoa; phylum Chordata; class Lepidosauria; order Squamata; family Iguanidae; genus Ctenosaura; species Ctenosaura bakeri. The sequence goes on from CAOLHI010000394.1 coordinate 262,248, forward strand.
TATGTTTCAAAGCTGAATCTCTTTCCAGAGAATCTCAAAGCAGAATCTACCAGCATGGCAGCTATTACAAACATGTAAATTAGGCATGACTTTGAATTGTTCAAATGAATAACAAAAGGCTTTGGGTCATATTTCTAGAGGTCAGGGAAATATATTCTAGCTGAGACCTTATTGCATAAGCTGTCTTGGTAATGATTGTACATCTGAAGCAAAAATGGAACAGGAAGTATTACCACAAATGACTATAAATCTATCCGTAGCTGAGTGATTATACAGTCAGCCCTCCACATTTGCAGGTTTCACTTTTGCAGATTTGATTATTCACAGATTTGCTATCACCACTGCTGCCTCCCTATGCCATTTTTAATAGGGACTGCAAGCGTCGTGAGACTGAGAAACTGCAAATAAGGCTTTTAAGACCCACTTAAAAATGGTGTGGGGCAGCACTGGAGGTGGCAGCAGCCCCTCACTGGCCACCTACGGTACTTCTGCGTTGTGAAGGAACCCTGATGCCTCAAAAGAATCCATGGTGGGTTGAATATGGTGATCATACTTGTGTTAAATATGGTTTGGGAGGGCCTAGAGTGATTCGCATTTTTTTCACTTTCGCAGGGGTCCTGTGCCCCTAACCCTAATGAATGTGGAGTGATGCATGTATCCTGTTAGTGCTCTTGTTCATAATCTATTAAGAGTCATGACACACAGATTCTAAATATCCAACAGACTATAGATTCCACAGTGGCTCTGAGCTACTCCTCATGAATCCATCCTTTCACTCAATACTGATAATTTTTCAATTTTAATCTAATTATTAATTGAATTAATAATAATAAAATTAATAATAAATTTAATTTTAAATTATTAGTCATATTTATAGAATTATTGCATTTGTTTCAAGGAAATGGATGAGGTTAGTACGAGTCTTTCTATAGTCTGAGAACACTATAAAAAAGCTATCAGTTCTGCAGATCCAGATATCTATCTCTATTATTGCTTTCTTGGTGGAATATATGTTGCATAATTGGTTAGTTCTGATCTTGTCTGAGTTTGGATGCTGAGGAGGGTCAGGCCTGGTTAGCATTTGGACGGGAGGTTGGTAGGTAATACCACTGATCTTGGGCTAGGAAAGAATCCAGCCTGAGAATCTGCCGATCAATTATAGTTGACAATACTGGATTAGATGGACCAAAGGTCAAACACAGTAAAAAGCAGCTTTCTGTGTTCCTAATGGTCCAGTTCATATTCCCATAGGACTTATGTGGTAATTTGAAAATCTCACACAGCAACTTGAATACCCAGCTTCCCTTGACCACCTGTCTCAGATCCAGAAAAGGGGGGGGGGCAGAGAAAAAAAAAGGATTTCCTCTCCTGGCAGTAGACACCCACACCTCTTTGCACTGTTTAACATTTTTGAAACTACCCATTTATGAGGACATAGAAGTGGACATTTGGTAACTTCCAATTGGGTGTATTTTATTGGCTTTTTTGCCTGTCTGTGTGGGTAGTGGAGTGTCCTAGGGCAGAAAATGATCCCCTAGACCCAACAACATTCTCCACTATGATTTACTCTAAGAGGCGTAGAGCAGACTCAAAATATGATTGAAAACCATATTTGAAAACTGAATTAATGAAGTGAGTTTGTAATGTGGGCTTAGATTTTTCTTCTGCCTGCTTACTTGATACTATCAAGAATATTAGGCACTTGCGCATGCCTGCAAATCTGCACCGGAGTGCGGCGACGGAGTGACACGGAGTTGCGCGCTCCATGCTTTTTAAAAACCTCTAAAAAGAGGTTTTTAAAAAACACACTGTGTGACCAGTTCCAGTCGCTCCAGAGTGGACTGAGGTATGGAACTACAAAAAGTAGTCCACCCCAGTCCACTCTACGGTGCAGAAGACCTCCGCTGGAGGTCGCTCTGCACTGTTTTAATAGCCCGGTGCGGAAAGGGCCAATGTGACCACAGCAGTCAATAGGCTTAGTGTACAAATTATAACAGTCACATTTAAAATCTCTCCATTGTCTAACTTATACAAAACACAGACTAGGCCATAATATCCTGTTATTATTTCTGATCCCTTGGTGGGTAAACTGCGTGCTGGTATCAGTTTTGTGCAGATGTTCCTGAATGACGTGAGCAACTGTAGATGGACATTTCACTTGCATCATCACCCATGCTGGATTTGTCATGACCCTGATGCACCTTCATGCAAAGCAAGGCTGGACAAAATGCAGCCTTCAGGTTACATCCAGGCCCTCAAACCTGTTTTCACAACCTGTGACTCCATTCCTGAAAAGGTGAATTGCCTCTTTTAGAGGTTTCTAACCTTCTGAATACACTGAAGCCCTTTCTTCAATTTAATCACCTGTTTTTAAAACCAGGAATGATGTCTAATTTTTCTGATATCCTTTTAGATGGAAGATAATTTGGGCAGTTGGAAACACCTAAGGGGCTTGGAGGGTCCTAGGGACCCACTGAATTCCCTCCCTGATAAAGCATGTTCCAACACAGTATAGTGCCTAAAATGATTTATTACATTCATAGAAGAAGTTTAAACAGACTCTCCCAAAGATGGTATGGTAAATTGACTGAGGTGAGCTAAAGTATTGCAACCAGATGAGGGGATTGATTTTGACTCCCGTTAATGGAGGCAGAGGGGGAGACAGAGACACTGATCCAAAAGCCAGAATATGCTGAAGTTTCTTCAGAATGGGTAACAACTGCCTCAGGCAAGAGATGCTGGGGAAGCAGTTGCAGTCCCCTAGCCATTGACCACCTTCACAGGACAGAGTGGTGGACACCACATATCCTGCCCTGGATGCCAAATAATATGCTTTCCTAATTACCCTGCTGCCTCAGATATGGTGGAAGAAGCTATCCCGTCTTGTGCTGAATGAAGATTCAGCTGCTAATCCATGTGATGTCATCTGCAAATAGAATGGAGAGATCAGGCCATGTTGTCCTTCATATAGGACAGCAAAATGCTTTGAGATGTTCCTTCCTACTTGGATTAGTGGCCACATATCTGTACTCACAAAGTTTCTTGTCATTTGGATCACTTTCACTATCCATTCAGAGAGTTTACTGGTAGGTCCCAGTAGCTCAAATTTTATCTCTGCCTGAAATTTTTAAACACTGTTTTCTGTTTTCATCTGGAGGAAATAGGTTATAACTCTTCTTTGCTTTGTAACAAAGAATTATGGGTAGAGGGGTCAAAATGTAAAATTTGGTGACAGGAAGAATTCTAGTCACCCCAAACAAAAATTGACCCCTCATTCTTGCAGAAAACATACATTTGGAATGTAATGTACAATGCAGTGCCCTTCCTCTAAAGATCCTACATTTCTTTACATATTGTTCATCTTTCTTTCCATTTCTCTCTTTCTCCAATAACCTTGTGTTAAGAAAGGTATGGGCCTTGAATATAACCCAGGATTAAAGTAGAGCAGGCATATCCGTGACTACACACACATAAAATAATGCTAATGGCCTGGTAGGCTCAAAGACAGCTTGCTAATTGATGACCCTAGATTTAGTGTTGCCAGGTTTCCAAGAACCAGCTGAAGTCTCAGGGAATTGGCTTGGCTTTCTTAAGTTTTGAGGGTGGGGGAGAAAAATTTCAGGGTCAGGAGGAATGTAGGAGATTTTTTTTTTAAAAAAAAATGTGTGTATTAAGGAATTGTAAGATCTGGCAATGTGTCTCCACCCATTTTCAGCTGGCACCAGGCAAGAAAGGCTTTTGCCTGTATTTGGCTCAGCTAGAAGGTGTTTAAATGTTTGTTGTGTCTTGCACAAGACTGGTGTACCAAAAAGACAGGAGTGAGGGGAGGATGTAGGGAGATTGCCAGTGTACCCATGCAATTGGGCTTATCATGCCACTTGGATCAAGTTAGGAAGTGGAGTGCCAGTATCATGACTCTTGTTTGCTATATTAGGTGGCTAATGAACACTGGAATCTCCTCATTTCTATTTCCTAAGTATGAGAAGAATATTTACAAATATTTAAAAATGGTTGAAAAACACATTTTTCTGGTGTTCAAGAAGCTTTGATGAGGAGAATCCTGGATTGATGAGAATCTCTGTAGATTGGGATTTATGCAATATTTGCACATACAGTTGGCCCTCCACATTTGCTAGGCATTAGGAAAAGTCCACAAAAGTGGGAAAACTGCAAATATCAAAATGTGTGTGTATCTGTATCTGTAGAAAGGGGGCTGAGGCATGGTGTGAACAGCTGGCACCCAGGGTCCAGATCAGAGAGAGAAGAGGGAAAGGGGGTAGACTGGCATGAGGGCCCTATACTTCCTCTTTCATGCTCATCTCCTTCCTTGGGTGTGTGTGGGGCACCAGGACAGGGTTTGTAGTGCTGAGAAATTGGGCTGTGAACCGTCCTTAGCTGGCAAGGCAGCAGCTGATGGAGGAGGAAGAGGACAAGAGGCAGATTTTTAAAGGGCTGTGTGGCCTGATTGGAGCTGGTGAGAGGGAAGGTTCTCCAGGGAAAAGAAGCATTGAGGTGAGGGGCAGAGGTTGAAGAAACTTGCAAATAATCACATGCATGAAAGTGAAACCTACAGCTGTGGAAGGCTGACTGTAGTAGTTTTGCAGAGAAAGCAACATCTTTCTGTGCTGAAAAATAGTATTGCTTTCTGTGCAAAACAACAACATATGGCTAAATTCCAAACTTGTGAATTTAAAAATGGTACCGTTCTCAAAGCATTTTTTGCAGCAAGAACATTGCTAAAATCACTCATTGCTTCCTCTGAAAATTAGTGAAGAATCACATCCCTATTTCACAATCATTTGGTCCAGAAAGAGTTCCACACTTACAATTCTTGACTGCTTCCACCAGGATGTCATAAGGTCCTGCCTCCAGTCTTAGATTTTGATTCTGAAAAGTTGAGGAATTGGCTGCTGCTGGGGCTGATCTGGCAACCCCACCTAGATTCTTGACTTAAAAAAAAAAGTTTTTACTGCATTTCTTTTGATAACTCAATTAATAAAAGAAAGGGTTCTGCCCCAGCAAAATGCTGGCTAACATAATATAAAGAAATTACATCATTAAGATCAAAAAGATTTGAACCAGATCACTTGTAATTCTATAATAAACAAATATTTCCAAGTGAGAGCCAAGAGAAACATAAATCTTATCCTAATAGGCAGATGGAAGCGGATCTAATCTGGAAAAGCACCCAACAGTATACTTTATTAGATAATCATGTTACCCTATCTTTTACTGTACCAGATAATTGATGTCAATTTTCTGAGTGTGAAAAATATTTGCTCAGTGTGAGTGAGCGTGGCAACAGCTGAGTAAAAAGATCATCTTGGTGGTGTAACTGGCTTGAAAAGAAATGACCTTTCCCTGCTTTGTCTGCCAACATTTCAGGTAATCCTAGAATCCACCCCCTCCTTGAATGCCATAAACCAATTGTGACTGACAGGACAACTGGTCTGTCTGTTCAGATGCAAAACAACTACTTCATATTCTCCTTTGAGGCATCCTTTCCACATTTTGCACACTGAGATATTTTTGGCCCTTTCCGCACAAGGAAGTTAAAACGGGCCAAGGCGTCCTGTCACGGAGGTCATCCACACCTTGGATCAGACTAGGTTCGGACTATTTGCCTTAGTTCCGCGCCCTAGTCCGATCCAAAATGCCCCCAAGTGGTCCTCCAGCACGCTAAGTGAAGACCAGAAAAATCCAGTCTTTCAATCTTCTGAAGCACGCCATTGCGTTCCTCCTCACTTGTGCAGATGCACAGGCTTGCACCAGTGCGAGCCTGTGATCAGCGGAGGGCGGGCTGTGGGCATGGTCAGTGTCAGTGGTTGGTCCGGACCCACAAAGAACAGGAAGCCACCATTTTCAGCCTGAGCAGTGCGGATCTACAGACCTTGTACTGCTCCGATTCTCCCTGGGCCAAACGGAGAAGCCCTGCAGAAGGGCTTAAGGGAAAGTCCATGTTGCTTCGAAGAGGGAAGAACCAGTAAGTAACGGCACAGAGTGGGGAGGATTGGGTATGTTTTTAATGTTTTTAATGTAATTAATGCATTATTGCTGTTCGCCGCCTTGATCCATCTGGAGAGGCGGGATAGAATAATAATAATAATAATAATAATAATAATAATAATAATAATAATAATAATAATAATTCACTTGCCTCATGTGGAAAGGGCCTTTGTTTGCATCCTGACCCAGACATCTGAGAAAACAGTAACATTCATGGCAGTGGCAGTTGGTAACTTTCACATTAGTGGAGTGGTGAATCTGCTTTGGGTTTCGGTCCAGACCTTGAAGTAGCTATCAGAAATTCTTTCAAGGAGCATCTTGGACAGATCCTTTAAAGTTCAGTCAAAAGCCTGGAACAGATTCACGACCCCCTGAACTAGGAACTCTCGACTGCTACTGATTTCATGGATCTTCCCCTTGGTCTCCAAGAAGAGATACATAATCAGCAGACAAGGGGAGAAGCCCCTATTCTGAATGCCCAGCTCAGGGATAGACAGGGTGGCTGTGTGTCTTACTTTGCAGTGAACAGTCTTTTATATGCAGGGCACCAGGAACTGTTTATAAGGTAGGGGCTCAACATTTGCAGGCAGATTGTTAATAACTTTGACTACTTGCCAGTATTTTTTAAAACAAAACAGTGAAAATGCAATACCATAGATTAAAACAATGTGTTATAGCCCCTGCCCCATCATCCTGGTGTCCTTGTTTAGTTGAAAGACTATCAGAGGGCCATTTTGTTTCATTTTGAAGGTGTGACTCTCTAGAAGAGACAATAAAGCTTGGTAAGGTGAAAACAGTAGGAAAAGAGGAAGACAACATTACAGATGGAAAGATTCAGAGCCAGCATGGTGCAGTGGTTTGACCATTGGGCTACATCTCTAGAAATCAGGGTTCGAATCCCTACTTGACCATGGAAGTCCACTGGGTTACCTTGGGCAAGTCACACTCTCTGAGCGTCAGATGAAGGCAAAGGCAAACCCCTTCTAAACAAACCTTGCTAAGAGAACCCTCAGGGTCACCATAAGTTGGAAATGACTTGAAGGCAGATAACAACAACAACAACAACAACAACTCAATCAAAGAAGCCACAGCCCTGAATCTGGAAGACCTGAACAGTGCTGGTGATAGCAGAGTGGCTTGGAGACCTCTTGTTCATCATGTTGCTATAAGCTATAGAGAGAAGGTGGGATATCATGAATAGATGATTATCATGATGACAATGGCAATTTCTGCACTTGATTGTTATAATGGTATTATTCTACTTTCAACATCCTATGGAATCCTGGGGTTTGCAATTTAGGGAGGGACCTTGAGGAACTCAGTTGCAAACCTCCCTAGTTGCAAACCCAGATTCCATAAGATGTTGAAAGGGAATAATCCCTTTAACATTAGCGCAGAAATGGCAAATGATGGTGGACATTTTGACCACATTTTCATCACCTCCAGGGCTAGTATTCCAGAGCAAGTTAGTGAGGTACCTTCATGTATAAATCGGTCTATTGTTCATCTAAGCACAATGTTATTGGCAAATCCCTAAATGGGAGCTGTGTAACACAAATCTTGCATTGATTGGACTACTCAGTCCTTATATAGAATGACAACATTGTGTAACTGAATGCACACACTGATGCGCATCTGTACTCCCTGCATAATCTCTTCCACATGAACATCTGCATGCTCAGGACCACTGCATGTGCAACTACACCTCTGTAAACTTAAACTGAATGTGGATGTTACACATGTTAAATATTGCTAAAATATTTTTTCAGGATACCAAAGAACCAGTTTCATTTATCACCAGTACTACCTTATGATAAAGATGCTGGCAGAGAGAACAACAGGCTATCACATTTGATTGAAGCCATGGTGAACTACATCTTACCCCAGATATTTAAAACAGTTAAGCACGAAAACAGATGTGGGTACTTGGCACAAATTCAGTAGCAAATGCTGCCCTCTGCTGTCTCTTGGAGAGAAATGAAATGTAGATGAAACAAATATTTCTCAGGCTTTCAGGTTTCTCAAATGTACATTAAAGGAACCATTCAGATAATTAACAAATATGTAAATACAGTTTTTAAATGTTTTTTAATTAGTGTACCTCCCAAAATAGTATAGCACCTACGTGTTTTGGTTGGCATCCCGTATTGTATTTACATATTTGTAACCTAGAGTTATGGATCCACAACTGCTCTCTGTTCACTGTATGTAGCTGTATGTATGTAACTGTATGAAAATGCCCTTTCAAATCTACTTCACCAGGCATCAATCTCACCAAGAGATGGTAACTGGGATGCAAGAGGATGACATTTACCCCCACCACCACCCGGCCAGCCTGTGAGCAAGGCTGTGACAATCAGAAGTGGCACCACTGTCTTAATTCCTTGTTGCAGCCTTGTTCTCTGGAGGGGGTTTGGGAGTAGAAATATTATCCTCATCTGCCTCAGTCACCAGAGGAGCAGGCCCCCATGTCTCAGTGTGGCTGCTGGTAAAGTAGGTTGTGGGGACTTGAGCCAAGAGACTTGTAGACAATACAGAACATAGGCCATAGTTTATTTTTTAAAAAATAGCAGTGTTTAATTACATACCTGAATTGTATGAGTCATGACTTTGCAACAGTAGCCATTCAGGTACTACTAGATAAGATTTGTTTGAATGGGTCTCATAGTGAATTATTCCCAGACTATTGAATTGCTCCCTGGACTACAGTAAATCTATACTTTAAAAGTCGACAAAGCAGAGTTTACACTCGGTCCCTCCAGTGTTCAGTGCCACCCTTTCCTATTTTGCTGCCACACAAAAGTGTTGTACAAAAAGTGCAGTTAATCTTCAACTCTCTTCCTCTTTTGAGGTTTTCTGTCTCCAACAAAGGAAAAACTCTTCCATTGCACTGCAATTGGGGACTACAGTTTGGCAAGTTTTACCTGTGCAGCACCTAAAAGTTTTTCCAGATGTAATAGTACAAAGACTCCTTGAAAAATTCAATGTTCTATGTCAGTTTGGGGAGAAAAAGTGGCTATGTAACTGTTTTGTGTATAGAAGGAGTGAAGTTCAAAGCGCAGCTTTTCTGTAGACAGCAGATGATAGAAGCGGTCTCTGGCTGAAATCTGCAAGTTGGAGTGGGAAACACCAGTCTAGATAGAGAAAGACCCTGTTAATCTGAGTTACACAGCTTTTTTGGTCCCTCTTAGTTTCTAAAAAATGTCTGTCTTGCTTAATTTGGAAGCAGAAATGCTTGACTAGATAGAAGTTGCCCTGACATCATGGACAATGTCAAAACAACTCCCGTGACCTTACCCCATAGAATGCTAGATTTTCTGACATCCAGTGTTTGTTTACCACAAGGTGGAGCTAATAATTCAACAGTCAACAATGTTGAGACATTTTTGTGAAATCAATAATGCAACAGGAGAATTCAGATGGAAGACATTGTTTGGCCCACTTGTCTTCTTAGAGTAAAATAACAAGATAGAACATTTGTTGATTGTGATTGAAAGTCAGCAGTGATAGTCATTTGATGGCAAATGGTCTGAAACCAAGCCCTATGAGGAACAGCTTAGGGAATTGGGAATGCTTACCTTGGAGAAGAGAAGGTTGAGAGGTTATAGGATAACCATATTTAAATACCTGAAGGCACTTATAAAGATGTAGCGAGCTTGTTTTCTGCTGCTCTAGAACAATGGTTTCAAGTTACAAGAAAAGAGATCTCATCTAAAACAATCGGAAGAACTTCTTGAAGACAAGAGCTTTTTGAGAGTGGAATAGATTGCCTTTCAGGGCTGTGGATTCTCTCTTTGGAAGGCTTTAAACAGAGGTGGAATGGGCATCTTTCAGGAGTGCTTTAGTTGTGTCTTCCTGCATGAGGGTTTGGACTAGATTGCCTTTGTGATCTCTTCCAGCTCTGTGATTCTGTTACACTGTGCATAGATAGCATATGCACAGACATAAGAGTGCTTACGTGAGAGAAGAGAAGATTGAGAGGTAATATGATAACCATATTTGAATACCTGAAGAGATGTCATATAGAAGATGGAGTGAGTTTGCTGCTGTTCTAGAGCAATGGATTTAAAGTACAAGAAAAGAGATCCCACCTAAACCAGCAGCAGGAGCTTCATGACAGTCACATGGACTGCCTCATGTAGAAGAGGGAGGGAGCATGGTTGCTGCTGCTCCAGAGATTAGAACATGGACCAGAGGGTTCAAATTCCAAGAAAACAAATTCATCTAAATATTAGGAAGAACTTATTGACTGTAAGAACTATTCAACAGTGGAAGAGATTCCCTCAGAGGTTGGTGGAATCTCCTTCTTTGGAGGTTCTTAGACAGAGGTTGGATGGCCTTCTTTCAGGAGTATTTTAGTTGTATATTTCTGCATGCCAAGGGATTTGACTCCATGACCCTTGTCCCTTTCAACTCTATGATTCTATAATTCTGTGACTATAGGATTCGGTGAACACGTATTGCCAGGGTAGACGATTTTGGTGAGCCCAGGGGCTACTTTCATGCCCTGGGACCCTCTCAAGGCCCACTCAAAATAAAGAGAGAGAGAGAAAGAGAGAGAGAGGCCAGCTACGGTTTTGAAAACCTTTTTTTTTTTCATGTTTAACAGTGCAGGAAGGTCCTGCAACCCATTTTCAAAGTAAGTCACTGCTCCTGGAGGTTTCCAGAAGAAGCAGTTCACCCTTGTCCACCTCCAAGATGTCATTTCCCTAGCTGACCAGGGAGAGAGCTTTGCGAGTCATGGCAGGGGAGAACTTACCTGGGTGGTGCCATGTTGAGGTGATGGAATGTTTTCTTCCTAGGAGTTGTTGTCAAGTTTCACACACTTATGATGGTGACCTGGAAGAGTTAGCCAATCAGGGTCTGCCTAGTTTATTTTTTTATTTTTATTTATTTATTTATTTGTATCCCGCCTCTCCAATTGGTCGAGGAAAGGGATACTTTAGAAATAGCATGTATTCGAAACATTTCTATACATGCCCTCAACAAGCTGGGTACTCATTTTACCGACCTGCGAAAGGATGGAAGGCTGAGTCAACCTTGGAGCCGGGCAGGATCGAACTCACAACCTTGTGGCTTGCAGTACTGGCATTTAACCACTGTGCCACCACGGTTGTCTGGGAAAGGGTCTTGATCAGGCCTAGGGGAAGGCTTCACTCAGGGCCACACCACCCTCGCAGTATAAAGTACTGAAGATCACTGCTCCCAAAGTTGGTTCATCATTGGACTTCATCCCACTTTTCCACACTTGGTTTCATGGAAATGGGATTGTCTGCTGAACAGTCTGTCACAACTTCTGATGGCATTTCTTTGCATGGGACCTGGGTCTAGTTGGGGAAGTATAGGCATGTTCTGTCATAGGCAATGGGGAGGATCCCCATAAGGAACCTTGGGGCATGGAGAAGTGAAGGCCAACCCAGCTCGGGGGCTAGGAGCTTCATACCACTCCCCAGATGGCAGGGGAGCCACACAGTAGCAACTGCCCACATTGCACTCCATTCCTGTTATCTCAATTAGGCCCAGTAGGTGAGCTAGAGGTGTGTTTTCGCATGAGTCAGCAGTCAGGTCGGCCAATGCATGGATCCAAGACCCATGTTGAGGCCAGTCCTATGCAGCTGTAATCAATGGAAATTGTGGCCATATTTGACCCAGTAATGGTTGTTGTGTGAGTTATTTGATATGGTAGCTCTTCCACTTGCCATTTACCCTGCAAATGTCCATGGCAAGTAGGGGAGTATGGGACCAAGTCTGAGGATTACTAACAGCTGCAGGGGGTCATTGTGCCCAACCCTAATTTCAGGGAGATAGTATATACTTCCATGATGCTGTTTCCATTAAGTAGTGTTAGTTCATTTTTAAATAGGAATTTGTCAGAATTGGCAAATGCCTTTATATTTGTGATAGAGAGAACTTGGGGTTTGGGTTTGGGGTTTTTTTAACTGTGATTGTGAGAAAAGTGAAACTGAAATACTCATCCATCCCTAGTGTGGATAAAAGGATGGATCACCATGTATATGAGAGATAAAAAAAGTTGTTGGAAGTTTGTAACAGTCTCTTAATGTGGTGATAGTTGTTTCTAATATCAAAAATTGATGAAACATTTATTATTAATGTTGCATGTTTGTTGTTGTTTGTTGTTGTTGTTGTTGCAGAAGACCTAATGAAGTTACATTTATTTTGTGAAGTTTGGTTGTTGTTTTTTTATCCACTCTTCTTTTTGTTTCTATTTAAAGGGGGTAGAATTTGCCTATATTGTATTTTCTGTGATCAGAAACAGCTGGCAGTTCCCACATTTGCTTTGGGTTTCAGTCCAAACTTTCAAGGATATATCCAAAGTGCCAAACATCTTTTGAGGACATATCTCTTTAGACAGCCATTTAAAGTTCAGATTAAAACCTGGAGTCACCATCCCATTTACATGGAAAGTACCAGCTGTCACTGCCTGACATAATATTATCCACTAGTATGCCCACACTTTTTGGGAAATTTACTTTTTTAATAGTTCCTCCATTTTTTAAAAAACATCGTGCTATATAAGGGCCCAATACAAACTGAGGCAAAACTGGGAAACTGATAAGAAGCTACTGGTCTTTGAAAGAACCTCCTCTCTCTCTCTCTGAAAACCCTACTTCACTCTGTGCTGGTGTGTTCCGTGCTCCATCTTTTTCATCATATTTGTAATGCTCAGGAGATTTACAAGGAAGTTGTATTTAGGATTATAAAAATGACTAAACACTGTGTTGTTTGTGGAAGAGAAGCAGAGAGATGATAAGCTAAGTATGAATTTCTGCCTATTATCTCTTGGGGTGTGTAAAATCTCTTGTGTGTATGTATATATTTTTTAAATATTTTCCTCTTAGGACAACTTCAACAACTCCACATGGCATAAAACATTCTTCTGTATGTGTTATGTCTTCAAGATGTGTGCAAAAGTTTCTATCCAAGTAACATTCTTACAATTTGAGGGGATTTACAATAGAAGATCATTGTAAGGCAAGTGTGTCAACTGTGACCATTCCTGGATGTCTGATTTGGCCATGGTGGTGAATGCCTTTGTTATATCCTGCTTGGATTATTTGAACATGTTCTCTGTAGGGCCGTGTCAAAAAGCATTTGGAAACTTCAGCTAGTGCATAACCCTGTGGTCAGATTGCTTGACCAGGACTTGTTACAAGGGGCACACAACATGTTATACTTCCCAAGCTGTTTTACCTACAACCACAAAGTAGAAGTGGGTTCCGACATTGCTAGCAAGGCACTAAATCCACTCCAGGTCTTAATCTGGATTTTAAAGGCACTGAAGTCTCACAAATAGGTTGAGCACCTTGGGCAGCTCCTTTAAGTTCAGATCAGAACCTGGAGTGGGTTTGCCACTCCACTGACATCAGAACTTCCTGCTTCCTCTGCCATGAGGTAAGTTTGCATATGGAGAGCGTGTCATCTGCCTGATGATGGTACCTGCTTTACATTTTCCTTTTCCTCAGACATAAGTGTGTTTGTTTAGTTCCTGAACCTATTTGCGGGATCCTTGGGTCAGTAGTGAGCTAAGTTATGGTAAGCAGATTGAGACTTTGTGCAGATAAAATGGAAATGATGCTGGTGATTAGCTTATGACCAAGGTTAGCTGAAGGTGTTTTTCTAACTAAAGCACAGCAGCAAATGCACACTTGCCTCTGTCAAAATGAATAGGCCTCCAAACCAGCCAAGTTATTTTGTGAGCTGAGGCAGAATATCTCACAAGTACCTCTTCCCTATAAATTAAATATTAGTCTAATTAACTTTTAGAACTATTTAATTTAATAGAGTTTACAATTAGCTGCCCTTCCATGGTACCCAAAATTTGCTGCATGAAATGACCACCACATTCTGCCTAATGGACTGGTCCTTCCTATGATTTAGTTACAGGTGAATGACCTGCATTTGAAAAAGACTTATTCCTTCAGAAGAATCAGTTTGAAAACTTGGAAAACTTTATTTACTTATTTATTTATTTAATTTATATCCCACCATGCTCACAACATGAGACCCAAGGTGGCTTACAACAAGAAAGATTTCCTTGGATCCAATTCTGTCACTTGATTGTTAGGTAGCATTTGTAACAAGCAACCCAGAATGGCATAATGGTTTGAGTATTGGACTATGACTCAGAAGATCAGGGTTTGAAACCTGCTAGTCATGGAAACTCACTTGGTGACCCTTTTTCAAATCACACTCTCAGCCTCAGAGGAAGGCAGCAGCAAACCCGCTCTGAACAAATCTTGTCAAGAAAGTTTGGAAACGATTTGAAGACACACAATAACAACAACCTGTAATGAAGGGTGTGGGATGGAGGAAGGGCCTTTCCATTTCTTAGCTTTAGCTGATTCACCCATTGCATTGTCTTCAGTATAATCACCATAAAACTTATTGCCATCTAGGGCTCAGCCTAGAAAAATGGGCAGTCACAGCTTCATCATGGCTAGGCCCAGCAACTGATGAAAGGTCCTTCCTCCATCCCACTGCCATGGCCTCAAAGGGAGATAACAGCAGCCAGTATCTGATGTATTTAACCCTCTCTGCCACTGCCATCCCCCTTTCCTTGTGTGTTGTGTAAGCCTGAGGTCAGAGAAATTAATTGTAAACCAATCTTGTAAAGCACCATGTATGCTGATGGTGCTAAATAAATAAATAAATAATAATAAGTAAGTAAGTAAGTAAATAAATAAATAAATAAATAAATAAGTGTCCCTAACGCACTTCCATCTGGAATAGTATAATCTCTCCTATGCAGGATGACATTTTAAAAGGATCCAGAAATTTCACTTGTTGATTGTACTGACTATTAATAATGTTCAGCATTTTCACTGACAGACCAACACTGGTTTCCAGTAGGTTTGTGGGCTGATAGGTGCCCATCTATAGTACTGAAGTAAACTGATTTAATTCTCACTCCTTTTTCTTGGGGTGTTTTGGGACTTTGATTTCAGAGGAGCAGAGTACAACATAGAAATAGTGCTCTATGCAAAGTCTCTCTTCAGTAGCCCTGTTCAGCTTTTCAGTACAATGCATTCTGTTGCACTTCTCATGCCTTTGATGCATGATTATCATATAATATTTATCACTATCAGATAATAATATGAAAATAATAATTTGCCTCTATGGGCCTTTCGATGCTACATTGTTACAGTGCTATTATTCCACTTTCAACATCCTGTGGAATTCTGAGGTCTGTAGTTTACTGAGGCCAAAGAGCTCTCTGGCTGAGAATTCTAAATGTCCTGCCTAAACTGCAAACCCCACGATTTCATAGGATGTTGAAAGTGGAATAATAGCAATATAACAGTGTAGTGTGGAAATGGCTTATGTCTCTCACATTTGCATCCATATGTCTCAGACATGCTGAGACTACAGTAAATGGTGTGCATATTATAGACAGTTGTAGAAAAATGTGCCAGTGTCTTTTTCTACAACAAATATGTATTCAGTGTTAATGCAGTGCTGGATGCATGATCAGGAGACAAAAGAGTGAGAGAGATTGAGAGAGAGAGAGAGAGAGAGAGACCCAGTGGTTACTTATCTTCTCAAACCCAGTCATTTAAGACATGGTTCTTCTATTCTTTCTACATAAAGCAAGGGAACAGCAAGTGTGCACACCTTTGAGCCTGGGTTCTAAAGCCCAATTTCACATCTAAAACTTTGTTCGGGTCTGGAATGACTTACAGAGCTCTGCTATTGGAGCATTCTGGTCACTTCTGGTCAGACCAGGGTGAGTATTTTCCTCTTTTGTTTGTGTCTTTGGAGACAAGGGAAAGAAACAGAGGACATCATATGCAAGAAGGAAAACTCTCCTTAACTGCATGCCTAGTAAATTCCCTCCCTCATTTAGAACCCTTGCTGGACTTAGAAAGCTCAATGAGATTATTGCCAGAATTCTGTTGGAGTACTACATGAGTGGCTGCACATTTACCAGAGTTGATACGTTATCAATCAAAATAAGAAAACAGGTATTTCTATGGATATGAATGGCTTGGAATGACAATATTAGTAAAAGAGATAACCATTAGACCTTTAAAATATGTAAGTTCTGTCAAGATTTTTTTTAATACAGCACTGTAAAGATGTTTTCCCTCCTGTGAATGCTTGCAGATCTTCCTTCGTTGCTGGGTTTACACTGTGATAATCCAGTTAGGAATCTCATAGAATTTATTGGCATATCCACTAGAGATCATGAGACAACTATAATCCCAGTCTCCTTCAATAGTGGTAAGCAATGAGAACTCAAAAAATATCACAAGACTTCTTTTCTTCTTAAGCAACCTAGAAATTCTGTTAAAGGGCCCCAACGTAATGAGGAAACATTCACTGCAGCTTCATATATTCATGGAGTTTGTTATCAGAACGTAGCATAAACCAAAGAAGTGTCCATTCCAAGAAGACAACATCATGTACAAAACATCAAAAGAATATGCCAAACTCAGCTGTAGGTATTTGAATGTATACATATTTGGGGGGGGGGAAACCACCTGTTTCATCAGTTGCAATTACAGGAGTAGATAATAATCCCAATGATGTTTTTGCAAGAATAATATTTTCAAGTTTATGGCTAAAGGCTCCATGGATCTTCCTAGCAGAGCTTCTAGTTCTGTCCTATGAGAAAAGAGATGTTCTTCATTGGGCATACTTAAACTTCCGTTTTTGAACAACAAAAGAGAAAATCAAAATGATATATTTTCCGAAGTATCGTATGTTGCCATCTTTTCATACCAGTTCTGTCTTGGGACACGAGATTTATGTGTGGAATTGGATTTCTCCATTAACAAAAGATCTATACTAAAAAGAGGGCATCGTGATATCTTTTGTATGACAACAGAGGTGTGTGGGTGGTAATCAATAGCTACAGCACCTCTGAATTTATGGCTAAACAAATGCTGCTGGTCCAGGCATCTAGGCATGCAAGTTGTTGACTTGTTGCCCAACAATGTGTGTAAGTTCTATAATTGAAACACTGAGTTCATGCAGCTGTAGGAAAAGGTACATGGGTGCAAGTTCAGAGAGAATACTTTCCATGCTTGTGGTCTTAAAGTACTGCTACACAGATATTAAAAAATCCATGGATCTTTCTAAGTCACTCTTTTGGGAAATAGGGGGCAAGGAGAATGCCAATCTACATTTTATGGTTCTTGGGCAGCCAGAGGGTGATCAATAAAGGATCAGGAGCATGGATTTAATGTGACTGCCTCCAGAATAAATTTTCTTCTGGAGCTGGTGCCAATGATAATGAATGCATACTGCATAGAGACTACAACTACTTGTTTCATGTGTGGAGACAGACACTCTTTTTAATGCACAATTAGGCTGGAGGTTGGGATGAGCAGAGACTTGACGTCTGATTATCTGGCCCACCAGAGTGCTTTGTAGGGGTGCAATTTAGCCCCTTACATTATTTACACATACACATATGTTTAATCCACTCCTAATTTTAGATGCCTAGGTGATATCTGTGGCATGAAGCACCTTTCACCAACTGAGGTTTATATGCCAAGTACAACCCTCCACTGGACAGAAATTGCCTGGTCCATAATATGCCCCTGATCCAATTGTGTGGTGCAAATTTTGAAGTCCATGCCATCAAAGAGAGTACAAAAATGCAAGCTATGGTGTTGATCTGTATCTCTCTCTGTATGTTTTCGTCTTTTATGTGAAATGACAAAATACAGTGTTTACTATATTGGACCTCAGCTGTAGAGACTTGAGGTTGCACAACAGAGAGATAAAGCCAGTCCTAAACATCGTAAGGTCTTCAGCTCATATTTCCCCCATCTTTTCTTTGCATAGGTACAAAAGATTTTTCTGAAACCCTTTCTTTCAAAAGTTTTCACTTCCTCCTGGGATATCAAAACAATTTTTTAAAGCTAATGTGACAAAGTTTCCAATTCAGAAGCAAGCCAAGCCAAATCAGTTGAATTTCAACTATAAAGGAGAGCTCACTATAATTTATTCTTGCTGGGGGAAAAAAATCCATCAGGTGTGGTGTAGTGGTTTGAGCATTGTACTATGACTCTGGAGACTAGGATTCAAATCCCTGCTCGCCATAGAAACCCCCTGAGTGACCTTGGGGAAGTCACACTCTCCCAGTCTCAGGGGAAGACAAAGGCAATTCTCCTCTGAACAAATCTTGCCAATAAAACTCTGTGATAGGCTTGCCTTAGGATTACCGTAAGTCAGAAAGTACTTGAAGGCATACAAGAACAACTTTGAAAATTGCAGCCAAGCTCAGAAGCAATAAGAAAGTCTGAAGAGGTGGCATATTATGTCATTATTCCTGCCAATCAAAATGGGCCAGTGTTTCACCACTGTGACCCCCCTTTGTACCACACCACTAAGGGTAATATCCCAAATATATTAAAGGCAATGGAAGATATGTGGGGCTGCCTCTGAAGATTTCTCAGAAGGTTCAGTTGATGCCAAAAACAGCACTAGATTATTGACTGAAATTAGCTAAATGAAATTCAGAATGCTAGATTTTGCATCTTGGTAAGATAATATAACAGGCAAGCCTTACACACAAATAGCAAGTTTGCTTTCTCACCCTTTTTTTCTTAAGAGTCCTGTATCATCTTTCCAGTTTTGTACATGCTTTTCTTTCTACTCTGTTTTTCTCTTGTCTTTTCACTGACATTCTTGAGAGAGAAACCTCTGAAAAACAATCTGAGAAAAAGCAACATATCTATGAAGGTGCAACTTACGCAATACATGTTAAAGTGTTTCCTAGCTTGGGACACATGTGTCAAAAGGATCACCTAACTTCTGTAGGAACCCACCTGCTAGTTAAAACTTTCAGAGTTCAGTTTCTGCATGAAAGCCTTTGAAGAGTTGGTGTATGGTATCTGACAGAAAAGTTCTTTTCTGTGTTAGGTCTCTTTCTGTGTTAGCACCCCAATTGTTGAACATTTTCCTGTGCAATGTTTCCTTTGCATCTCCTCTGTTTCATTAAAAAAAAAAGAATAATAGATGTGGAATTACAAAATCATCTGCTCTTGCAAGAAATTCATTACTACGATTACAGAGACTTTGTTGAAAACTTGCTAAAATAAAGATATACTATACTCACAGCATTTCCTGATCTACCAGGCTAAGGTCATTTCTGCACTGCACTGTTATAGTGCTGTTATTCCACTTTCCACATCCTGTGGAATTCTGGGGTTTGTAGTTTACTGAGCCAAAGAGCTCTCTAGCTGAGAATTCTAAATGTCTCTCCCTAAACTGCAAATTCCAGGTTTCCATAGGAGGTTGACAGTGGAATAATAGTATTATAACAGTGTAGTGCGGAAATGGCCTAATAAATGTATCAAAAAGGGCATATGGCTAATCTAGCAATCTTGTTGTTGAGACACATTGTGTTTTTATTGATATAATTTATAAATATGCTCATATAATGAATAGATGCATTGATTGATTGATTGATTGTCTGAAGCATATGCAGGTTTTATGAAAACTTACTTTTTTTTTAATGATGATGATGACTTCTCTTTCTTGACAATGTGTAAATGGCCAACTTATATCAGACAAATTGTAACTGGGAGTTTAAACAGAGCTTCAATCTGATACACATTGTACTTAGGAGCAAGCTCTATAGATTTCTTGGAATACTTATTGTAGACAACCATGTTCTAAGAAGTCGCTATTGCTGTTTCTTGGGAAAAGGAGGCATAAAATTCCCTGTGGGAGACAGGACAAAATGCTTAGAGAACAAATCTAAGAATGCTGTCTAGTTTTCAATAGCAAGCAAGAGCAGTACACTATGTGTAAGGAGATGACAGCAAGTAGTTCTTAGGGAAGGGCTGATTGTTTCAAAATGGAATGTTCTTGGAATGGTTATTGAGTGTCTCCAATAGGACAATGGGATCTTTGATAGAGGTGAAGGTTATGTGCTCCTCAGGGATAATTTATCAAAAGGTCATAGGTTCCGAAGCGATAATTTGCTAAAGAAGGATTCCATGGGTACCCTGTGTACTTTATATAGGGTGTTAAGAAAAACTGAAAAAAAGAGTGTGATGTTTTACATATTTGTCCATGGATGTGCAAATGTGAGGCAACTGTTTAATAAGGAACAAGGTTTAAGGGATAAAACTGTAAGAGAAAAAAACCCCTTCAAATTAATTGTGCAGGGTTCCCACTGGTAGGAGGAGCTAATGCAGGTACAGCTGATGTAGAATAATCATATATCATCAGCTGTACCTGCATTAGCTCCTCCTATCAGTGGAAACTCTGCACAATTAATTGGGTTTTTGGAAGAAAACCCAAGGGTCTAGTCTCTGGCTCTGAAGGAATTCCCAGCTAAAGCACCTGAAAAATGGACATTCAACTTCCGTTTTAAAAAGTACAATGAACTGCTACCTTCTGAAACAGTCTATTCCACTGTCAAACAGCTCTTATCATTAGGGAGTGCTTAGGTGGAATCTCTTTTTCTTATAATTTGAATCCATCGATTCAAATCCTGATCTCTGAAACAGCAGTAAACAAGATAGGGTAGCTGTGCATATGACTTTATAGGTCTCTATTTGAAGGTATCATACATTTAAAGGACTGACCATTTTGGCAACGTATTTCCACTTTTTTTTTTTTTATGGCCGGGGTACTTCATGAATCACCACCACCACTCACCTGATCAACTCCCCTGCCTAGAAGCTTCTTAAGGACTACCGCAGAATATCAGGTCCTTGCAGAGACTCTTCAATAAATGCAAGGATGCACACTTAGTGCTCATGAACATGTTTCAGATTTGTTGGGCATCATATCTGTTTCATACAGGCAGTTATTGCAATCTAGAACTAGAGTTGCAAACTGGCCAGGAAAAAGGAAAATCACCACTTTGATCTGATTTTGTGATATTATCAGCTTCTGTCAGTACAGCATTTGAAAAATTGTATTAGAGAAAAATTGTTTGTTTTTTCCCCTGGTTCGCTTACCTTACTTCTAGGGACAATGCACTAATAGCCATACAAAACAGCAGTTACAGGGTCATTGCAAAGCCAATTAAGGCTCATCCAGGTTGACTAAAAAGTCTCAGACGTTCTTCTTCTTCTTTCTGATTTTATATTTGGTTAAAATAAACAAACCAAGGTACATTGAATAAAAAGTCTCTGATCATATTGGGAGCTGGAAGAAAATATTGTGGGATAAACAAAAGTATGTATAGATCTCCAGAATAAAACTGGGAAGAATAGGGATAAAATCTGGGACTTTCTGGACTTTTTAATCAATCTGTAATGCACCTTTAGCAAGATATGACAATGTGCAACTGAATCGTATATGCCATGCAGATTGCAAAAGTTACTTTTGAGCTACAACTCTGAGGCTCTCCTGTTAGCCACTGGCCATGGAATGCTGCTAGGAGGGTCCTCTCTGAGCAAAAATGGTAGATGGTTCATATTCTTTTACTGATAAGCAGTAGATACACTTTATTTTTATTAATAAATGTTTGGCAGAGCTTGGGATAGTTGCTTTTTTGAACCACAACTCCCAGCATCTCCCAACCAATGTGGGCCATGATTTATTTCTGCAGCAGCCTCTCATCAACTGACCTCATTTCCTTCTTCTCTGACCTCACCTCCCTGTTTTGATTTGGGTGGTGGAAAATGTTCCAGATCATTCCAGATTCCCATCCAAACTGTAGCTTTCAAGGTCAACATGAGACAAAAGAGCTGTACCTTGGTAGAGAGGAGATGCCAGTCTTCTGGAATTTCAAAGCAGACACATCCAGGGTTTATAAAAGCAAACAGCTTAAGTCAGATTGTCATTCTTGGGTTGTTCTGAGTCAGCCTTGCCAGCATGTATAAATGTAGATAGCTCATCCCAGATTTTCATTCAGTTCGAGATTTGGATTTCAACACACATGTCATGCATATGAATACCTATGACAAATCACCTACTTACAGAGATTAGTTAGTTTCAGTGGATCAAATCTGGAAGCTGTGCCTTAAATAGATGAAAGATTTGTGTTTTATAAACCCTAGATGTATTAACCAATTGCTTGAGTACATAAGAGACAGATGGATGTTCTCTCTTACAATGGTATTTTCTTTTTAACCTAAAAGATCAGAGTGAAAAATGACTTTATTTTGCCTCCTCAAATATTTCACTGACACGGTCATCATCCTAGGCCCAGCTATATAATTCTATACATGGTTGAAAGAAAATGATTGTATAATATCAGTGAGGAGAGATTACACAAGCAAGCTACTGTGTACTATACTGATAGTCTGCTGCTGTATCTGTGAGATTGTATCATCTTATTTTCTGCTAATTCCCAAGCAAAGGCATTCCCTGCCCCCAGTTCTTTAATTGGCAATGGATTGGACTCGATGACCACAGGGGATGTCTTCCACAACAGTGTGATTGTTTGGATACATCTCCTTGTTTTTGAAAAGGACAGCAATAATTACCTCTGCATTTTGCTCTTATAGCTTTGGCAGCATTTCTGCACAGACCTGGCTCTTCGGTGCGGTGGGTGGTTTCCATCCGTACCCATCATACTTTCCATATTGTGGCATGTTGCACAATGAAATAAAAAGCATATGAGAGCCTGACTTCTTGGCTGCAACATACCACCCTACGCTTGGCATCCCTCAATCAAAAATCAGTATGACTCCAGCTGTACTGAGAGGCATGTTACATGTCAAAGGCCATCAAATGTCAGATTGCACCCCCACACCTCCACACTTAGAGGAATCACCTCCTACCCTTAAGAGTTTCATTTCTTGCTGGTAAATAAAAATCACAGATACTTTCATTCTTTTGGATGAGCAGCTCACAAGATTTTGTAAGCCACCATGTTCAGACAATAAGCAGTGCTGCAATTTTAATTGACTGGTTGATTCCTTTAATTAAGATGTTTTAGTGATTAAATTGTGCCTCTAATCAAACGCTAATTATTTTGGTACAAGATCTTCTAAAAATTCTGGGTGACCAGACAGCCAGTGTGGTATATTGGACTATGACTCTGGAGATTAAGGTTTGAATCTCCATTCAGCCATGGAAACCCACTGGGTGGCTTTGTGGAAGTCACACTCTTTCAGCCTCAGAGGAGAGAAAAGATAAACCCCCTCTGAACAAATCTTGACAAGAGAACCCTGTGACAAGTTCACTTTAAGGTTGCCACAAGTCAGAAATGACTTGAAGCACCCTCTTAGAAGAGACCTTCTCAATTCTTTTACACACAGGAAGGAAGGCATCTGCTGAGAGAGTTCTGCCATGTACAGTCTGAATTTAACTACTTGCAAATCATTAACTAGTCTCTTCTAACTGTATACCTTTTTTACAATAACAAAGGTGTATACACAGTCATAATCACTACAGCCAATAGTGAAAACATGCCATTTGCTGTAAATTCCATGATGTCTCCTGGAAAACCCAAAAGATTTTTTAAAAAATTAATCAATGACAACTCAATCAAATTAAACGAATTCAGTCATTAGTGTGATGTTAATGAATTATTTCCCCAATATCTAATACCTAACATTATCAATAACTCTGACAATAACTAATTACTTTGGAGTGCCTTGAACCTCTAATTGTAGCCAACCTCTAATTGCCCTATGAGGATAGACTTAGAGAGCTGGGTATGTTTAGTCTGCAGAAGAGAAGGGGACATGATAGCCATGTTTAAATATTTGAAGGGATGCCACGTAGAGGAAGGAGAGGACTTGTTTTCTGCTGCTTCAGAGACCAGGACAAGGAGTAATGGATTCAAGCTGCAGGAAAGGAGATTCCACCTGAACCTCAGGAAGAACCTCCTGACAGTCAGGGCTGTCCGGCAGTGGAATATGATGCCTTGGAGTGTAGTGGAGTCTCCTTCCTTGGAGGTGTTTAAGCAGAAGCTTGATAGGGCCCTCTGTCGGGAGTGCTTTGAGGGTGTTCCTGCATGGCAGGGGGTTGGACTGGATGGCCCGTGTGGTCTCTTCCAACTCTACATTTCTATGATTCTGTGATTCTATGATTACTTTTAAAAAGTCACATTCTGACCTTTGCTGCTGCAGCTGCTATATATATCTTCTAAGAGCAAGTATCTTTTTCCCCCATTCAGTAGTTTTGTTTATTCAATTAATTGGCTGTAGTTCTTGTAATTACATAACTCCTTTGTTTAATTATATTAGCACCGGAAATTATAGGAGACTTCTAGCAGAACTAAAATTTCAACCATCGTCTATCATAGGAAGCTGTCTCATAGAGAGAAAAACTTCTGATTCACCTAGCTCAGCATGGCCGCAAACACCAAATGGCAGATACCCTTCAACATGTCAGAGACCTTTTACACTGCACAGTTATAATGCTATGATTCTACTTTAAGTGACTGGAAAAATCTTATGGACTCCTGGGATTTTCAGTTTTGGGACAGGCATTCAGAATTCTCAGTCAGAGAGCTCCTCTCGTTCCTCATAATTCCATGTTGTTGTCATGGTAATTACAGTTGGCCCTTCATATTTAACTTTCATGGGTTCATTTATATGTTTCTCCAATACCTGCCCTCTTCAAACGCTTCTTTTCCGGGGGAATATTCCCTCTAGGCTGCTCCGATAAGGACACATGGCCCTTTAAACACCCACCTCTGGTCTTTCTCTTCCTCTACCAGCTCCTACCTGGCCAGCTAAAGACAGCTCACACCCCAGTTTCTCAGCATAATGAACCATCTCCCATTACCACACACACCTAAAGGAGGAGATGGGCAAAAGGGAGGAAGTTTGGGGCCACCATATGACTCATTCTCTTTCCTTTCCTTGACCTGGTTTGGGCCTTAGGCTCTGCCCACAATGACTTGTCCCCCTTCCCACAGTGAAGTATAGCACTATAATTCTATAGTGTGAAAGGGCCCTCAGACAGGGGTTTTCTAGCCATTCCTACAGACCAGTGATGTATTTAAGTCTCTTACTCAAAGTCTCAAGTCAAGTCTCAAGTCTTTACCTTCAAGTTTCAATTTGAGTGTCAAGTCCTTGCAAGATAATTCAAGTCGAGTCTCAAGTCTGGGAGCCAACTTTATACCCCAACCTATATTCCAGAATTTCTGGACAGAGTGAATAAAGTCAGCTTTAACAATTTAAGCAGAGTCAGCCTTCCACATTTGCAATTTTGCCACTTACAGCTTCAGAAGTGGGGAATAGGATCCTTCTTAATCCTTCTTACTGAAGCTCCAAAAGCTTTAGAAGGAAGGATCCTTCCTCCTCAAGCCCATTGCCTAACACATATACTGTTCTCCTCTGAGAAATGCACCTTGCACTCTCGGGGTGAGTCTTTGTCTTCTGCTCTTAGGAAAAGTTTTAGAAGGCTCCTCTGATATGCGGTAGGGACAAGCTGCTGAGCAGACCTCAAGCCCATTGCCTATTTGCTGTTCCTTTCTGAGAAACGTGCTCACACTTTGGACTTGAGGCAGATTGTCATGTGACTAGCTGGCAAAAACAGATGGAAGCATTGTTCAAATTCATAAGGTTTCTGGATGAATGTGTTATGTTACTGAACTGAGGGCAGCAAGTCAGCCACTGAAAATATGCAAGTCTTGAGTCGAGTCAGTGCATCGTTTATTGCTAAGTCAAGTCTGAGTTGAGCCACTGAAGTGACTTAAGTCTGACTTGAGTCCAAGTCAATTGACTTGAGTACGGCCATTTCCGCATACACTCTTATAGCGTGATTATTCCATTTTCAACATCCTATGGAATCCTGGGGCTTGCAGTTTAGGGAGGGGCCACCCAGGATTCCATAGGATGTTGAAAGTGGAATAATCGTGCTATAAGAATATAGTGCAGAAATGGCCTACATCACTGCTACAGACAACTGCTTGTTGCAGTGCATTCAGTTCCAGAAGAACTGGACACATCCCCAGTTATCTTGGCTGCTCTCTGGCAATGGCTGTGTGGGCTGCACTGCTTAAAAGGTATGTTGCAGGGAGAGCTTTGGTTGTTGAATGAACAGAGGTCTCTTCTGATCAGGCAATGACTGTAAAAATGATTTGCAAATACACAAATCAGACTTAGGTCATCATAATTCATGAATGAGAGTTGTTGTTATCTGTCATCACGTCAACTTTGACTTAGGCGACCCTATGAATGAGACACCTCTCTGTCACACTATCATCAACAACCCTGCTCAGGGCTTACAGACTCAGGGCAATGGCCTTGAGTTGTGTCTTCTCATGGTATATCCAAAGTACAACAGTCACAGCTTAGACATCTTGGCTTTTAGGAAGAGTCCAGCCTTGAACTCTAGGACTCACTTATTATATGTCTTTTTAGCTGTCCATGATATCCATAGAACTTTTCTCCAGCATTACATTTCAAAGTAGTTGATATTCTTCCTATTCCAAAGTACTGAAGTAGTTGATATTCTTCCTATTCTTCCTATTTTCTTAACGGTCCAGCTTTTACAACAATACAGAGAAATTGGAAATACCATGGCAAGGACAGAATTTAATTATATATATACATAACACACACACACAACACACATATATATACATATACATACACACTTGAGGATCTTCTCTAATTCCGCATAGCTGCCCTTCCAAGTCCTTGTCTTTTTCTGATTTCTTGACTGCAGTCTCCATTCTGATGGACTGAGCCAAGGTACGGAAAAACTTTAACTATTTCAAGTTTTCATTGTCTTCATCATCTACTTTAAAGTCATGCAAATCATCTGTGGTCATTATTTTTGTTTTCTTAATGCTCAGCTATAAATCTGCCTTTGCACTTTCTTTGGTGATCATTCCAAGTTTTTACTATTTTCTGCTAGCTATATGCCAGTGTCACTTCCACCCCTGACTACTGCTGCTGCCCAGTAGCTGTTTAGCACATTTAGTTTGGCTCCTCAGCAAAAGCCTGTTTGACGTGGGAGATCCACCCAGCTGAATTGCTGACATCAGCATAGCCTTCTGCCTCCCAGAAGCATGCAGTCCCACCACCGTGGAAAGGTAGTGCCATTGATAGGCATCGATGGGATGCCAGCTTGTGTATTACGCTATCATACAAATAACTTTGTTTTATTCGAGTAATTCCAGAATCTGTTTTAAAGGGGGACCTGAATAGATCAGGTCCACAACATTGTTACAGATATAGGTCAACACATTGCATGAAAAGAGCTGGAGACCAAGGACATTTCCACACTAGACTGTTATAGTGTTATTGTTTCACTTCAACATCCTATGGAATCCTGGGGTTTGCAGTTTAGGGAGGGGCCTTTGAGAACTTTGAGTACTTTGAGTACTATAACAGTCTAGTGCAGAAATGGCCCATGAAAGCTTATGTTAGAAAGGGACCAAAGTACATGGAAGCGTCTTCTAAAGCACTCTTTTTCTCACTCTCAAAGTTGCTACCAGATTCTCTGATATCTTTTAATACTGAAACAGACTAGCATGACTACGTCTTTCAATATTACCACTGGTCAATGGTGTGCCATATACAACAAGCTAGTGATAGGTGTTTATGAACATGTTCCTCTCCACCTGCTCCTTGAGAAACATTATGCCAATTGCATATTTCAATAGCTGAGTCAGTATAAGCCTTGTACTAAGATGAGCAAGCCCTGGAAGTCCAGGCATGAATTTTCATTCACCTAGAAGTGACTAGAGGCTGCACCAGTGTTTTCCCACCCCCAAATAAAAACAAAATTGGAAGTAGCAAGACTTTCCAGTCCTGCAAAATCACAGCTCATAAATGAAAAGGCGCCATTTATTTTTTGGTGAGGAGTAAAGAAAAGTCTCATCTCTCTTTTATACTGCATCCTTCCTCAGCTTATATCTCATGGTACAATTCATTTTATCCCAGCTGCTGTGATCTCTCTGGAACTCTTCGTAATGGGTGTTTATTTCCTCCTGCTATCCTAATTCATCCTAGGGGACTGGCCTAGGACATTTACCATTTCATGATTAGCAGGGGGGATGGCGATAAGGGCCATTTCTGCTTAATGTGTTTGTTTTGCTTCTCTCAATGGCTCCATAAGCTGTGATATGGCAAGGTGCAAATTTAAGCGAGGGTTAAATTGGCACCATTCTTGCTCTTTCCATACTCAGATCCATCCAGGAGAGCCTTTCACTTGCTTTAAATCCACCAGAAAGCGTTCTTTAAGATATGCAGTGATGATTAGAGCTGGCTCTTCTGCTTGTACCTCTCATCGAAATGACAGCTGTACAGAATCCCCTTTTGGATAGATAGTGGATAGATAGATGCTGTATTGTAATTTTGACATTTACTTTTGACAGGCTAGTTCCCACAGCTTGAAAAAGTTCCTTTTTAAATTGAACTACAACTCCCAGAATGCCCCAGCTAGCACAGCTCTGGTAGCTAGGGGTTTCTAAGAGCTGCAGTTCAATAAAAAGGGATATTTTTAAATTCTTCTAATTTCTTTTCAAATTGTGTTCAGGGAAGTCTAGGGCTCTTTAGAAGCTTACCAGAGATTCTCCAGACTGAGTTAGCTATAGAAGGTGGGCAAGATTCCATGACAAATAACCTTTTCCACAGCTACTGATCTCCTTCTGCACATATCATGATGGAGAGGCCAGGCTGGCTAGCTTCCACAGGAATGCATTGCTCAGGCTGGAACATACCCCAGGGTGTTCTGTAACACATAATTAGGAGCCCCATTTTGTATGGGACATCCCATATTTGGGGCTATAAAGTTAGGTTCCATTTTAGGGTCATAATGGGTCATCCCAAACACCTCATCTGCATTGACATCAGCTACCCTCCCATCAGACCAACCCTTGAGCATCTGGTATGTATGCAGCAATTAGAACTTACATACTAAAATACCAGGGTCCAATTTGCTGGAATTACAGCTGGCACAATGCCACTGTTCCTTCTCTCTGCACTCAGCAGCCGAGTAAAGTTCTCATCTCACTATGGCCAGCCAGTCATAACAAGATTTGTATAGCTTTTGGGGTTCCCCTGAGATTTCAAATCTCCCAGGAACCCTGAGCTCTTGTGAGGGCTCCTTCTCTTGCTGTGTAAACCTGCCTTGTAGACCATTTATTGCTGTGCAGGAAACCTGGAAGTCCAACAGGAGACATCTTCAGCAAGCATGCAATCCCTCTGCCAGTATAGATAACAGAAATGGGAAGGAGGACACTACAGGTATAGTATTTGAGAGGGAAAGGCAAGGCAAGGCACAGCATGGCACTAGAGAAATAATTTGGAGTTGGCAGATTTTGTCTGACTTCACCACTGGTGTATGATGGAGGGATTATGAAGGTGGTCTGCCCTAGGCAGCAACTTTTTGGGAGCACCCCATATGATGTGGCCACACCCTCACGTGATGTGGCCACGCCCCTGCATGACATGACCATGCCCCCACACAATGTGGCCACACCCTCACACAACATGGCCACACCCCTGCGCCTCCACTCCCCTACCCCCTGCCCCCCTACCCCCTTACCCCCTCCTGCCCCCCCACTCCAAGCTATGTGGCTGGATTTCACTCCCATTCCTACACAATTTTGGAAAAAATGCAACCATTGGTGTATCACGCTGAGAGGATGCTAGTCTAAAAGTATGAATGTAAAACATACAAATTAATTAACAATATTTATAATGTCAGTGTCATCAGAATGTTCCATACAGCATTTCATATTAAGAGATTGAATGAAAAGATATCTCAACCACATCAAAATAGGGGAAAAAAATTAAAAACCCACAAGGCATTTCAGGCAGCCCTTCCTCTCTTGGTTCTCTGGACACGAAAAAGTGATCCTCATGTCGTGAGCCAAGATGGTGGCTCTATTAATGCCATGCCCACTGCTCTCCTGGCTGCCTCTTGAAAACAAAGCTTCAGGAGATGCACCGGTGCATCATGAAAAGAGGAGAGAACAGGCTATGCATGTGAGCCCAAGACTTGATCTTGTCTTGTGGACAATGGGGGCAATGTAGACACCTTGTTTTGTAAGATGAAACCCCTTATATTTGTTGGTATAAGTGCCTAAAGGGGGTGGGTGGGTAGGTGGAAGCCTAAATCCATTTACTAGTTCTAACCAGGATAAACCTATGGAATTAGCTGCTGAGCAGTTAGCACTAATGTACAGCCCATTGATTCAATAGCTCTTCTGCTAGATGAATAAAATTAACTCAAGCCCAAAGATAATGCTTAGGCCAGCCTCATTTACTTCTAACTGAAAAGATGTGAGATAGGATCCCAGCCTGTCTCAAACACTGGTTGGAATTAAATTGGTTATTCAAGCTCCTATGGAGTCCTGTGGTTTGCAGTTTGGTGCAGTACTAGAGCTCTCTGGCTGCAAATTCTAAATACCTCTCCCTACACTGCAAATCCCAGGATTTCACAGGGTGTTATCAAGGCAGTTAAAGTGCAATAATTTTATAGTGTAAAAAGCTCACTGGTTTTAAGCAAGGCATCAAAACATTTTTTGCTCCAAGCCTGCGTATGATGGGATTGCTCAGAGGTCATCCTCATGCATAAAGGCCACTGCACATATCCCCAGACATCCTCTTTACTCACTGTGAGATAATGAAAAATCTTCTGTCAACTATCTTCTTCAATAAGCCTGATACAGGAAAAAAGCAATGTGTAGGATCAGCTTGAGAGGAGGGATTGGTGCCAGGGGAGGCTTGGCAAAGGGCCCATCCAAGGCATTTAGGACCCTGGATAAGCCCTTAGGGCCCCGGGCTGCAGTCTGTGAAGCCCAATTTTTGCTGAGCTGTCAATCTTTACAGTACAAATTGTTATAATTTTGGTATTATTATATTGAATTGTCTGTTCATGAACACAATGTATTTGTGTAACATGCTGTTACAGATAAAAGAGCTGTGATTAGGACAATTCTATCACTTGGGCTACAGCTTTTCTGAAAGCTGAGGAAGTAAGTCTCTGGAGCAGGTGTACAAGTCTCCACAATTCCAGAGATTATAGGGGCTCTATAGAAACTTTTGCACTGGCAGGAAAATAATTTTGTATTCAGTTCAGATCTTCTTGTGTAGTCCCCTAGTACCAAATGTCAAATAGTTCTTCTGCAAGAGAGAGGATACCTTTAGATTCAGCCCTATGAGAATGATAATGTAACTATAAAAGGTTGGATACAGACTTAGTTGTGTTTACAGCAGACTTAATGAAAGAAATAGGACTTACATACTCTCCAGGATTTTTCAAATGAAAAGTGGGGCACATTTGTCCAAGCAAAATTACAATGTAGTAAAGATGGCAAAAGTTATTGACAAGGAAGAACACACAAGCTAGGAGGAACTACAACTATTTGTTTTTGCCTGAGCCTACTGGGAAGTGCAAGATTCCATGCTCTGGTCTCCTCTTTTCCCCCTTCCGCTGAGTTACTTTAGTACAAACTACTTTTGCATTTTGAAGTCAATTTGCTGCAATTGAAGTTAGCACAGGCCAAAAGGGGAAGTTGCAGGTCAGATACAGACCATTTCCACACTACACTGTTATAGTGCTATTATTCCACTTTCAACATGGTGTGAAATTCTGGGGTTTGTAGTTTACTGAGGCCAAAGAGCTCCCTGGCTGAGAGTTCTAACTGTCCTTCCATGGGATGTTGAAAGTGGAATAATAGCACTATAACAGTGTAGTGTGGAAATGGCCACATTCCTTTGAAAGGTCTGGTCACTAGACTCCAGTACAATCCTTGGGATCCCCCAAACCCACCAAAGGCCTTGGCATCGACCAATTTTTTTGCCCTCCCCAACAAATGTACAAACTACTGCATGTTATTTCAGGGTGGTCTCCACTCTCCAACATGCCTCATGTCCTGTAAGTGATGGGTGCTCTCACTTAAAATGGCAGCTGTGATATCCTACAACCTTCTGGAGCTCCAGAGAACCCAAAATCAGATGGTGCAGCCCCCTGAAATGTGAAGCGTGTCCCTTGTGTTTTAAACAGTAACTTTCTCAGTGCGTACTCTCTAAGTAGAACTTTGTATGTGTTTAATACAGTGCAATTTAACTGTTTTCAGTTTTTTCACAAGCTGATCAGGGTCAGACCTGGTTAGTACTTAGATGAGACCACCAACAAATACCAGGTGCTGTAGGCTATATTTCAGGAAAAAAACTGGCAAAACCACCTCTCAGTTTTCCTTACCTGAGAAAACCATAACTTGACAAGCAACTTGAAGGCAGGCACACACATACTTCCTCATACAGAAGAAACATTTAATGAAGGATTAGCATGAATGCTAAGAACTGAAACAGTTATCAGTTTAATTTGAGTGCATTTTCTAATACATAAACATATATTACTGATGGCAATTTAATAGAGGATAGTAAAGGATTCCTTGTCTAAAGCCATTTCTGCACTACATGTTTATAGTGCTATTATTCCACTTTCAACATCCTATGGAATCCTGGGGTTTGCAGTTTCGGGAGGGGCCAGGCAGCCCCTCCCAAAACTGCAAACCCCAGAATTCCATAGGATGTTGAAAGTGGAATAATAGTGCTATAACCATCTAGTGCAGAAATGGCCTAAGTGTTCAGGCAGGGAAATGGTGACTAGTCAAGAAGAGAAATCATTTGGGGCCCCTCCTTAAACTGCAGACCCCAGGATTCCATAGGATATTGAAAGTGGATAATAGCACTATAACAGTCTAGTGTGGAAATGGTCTTTGTATAATTGTAATAAGTCATCAGTCAATTATTACTTTTTTCAGGTCTGTGAAAAGGGAGACATTTACAAAAGGCATTATTACACTGAGTTTATATTTCTAACTGGCCAACCTCAGATTACCTCTTGAGCCATTCTTTGTTGAGCACACCTCTCTCTTTGGAACAATAATTAGTAACATGAGAAGCATATCTAATGACAATGCTTGATTCTAAGCACCATACCCATCATATGAGACCAAAAGCAATGTACGCTTCTAGCTTTGATGTCTTTGCCAGCACCATTCTTCTCTTCTGCTCTTGGCACTGTTCATGAATAGACATTTGTACAAAGCTGATGTAAGTTTCTTCAGGCAGACATCTTGTCTTTTAAGCATCAGGGAAATAGAGTATACCTTTACATTGTGGTAATTAAAATGAAAGAGAATATATGATATCACTTGCTAA
Source organism: Ctenosaura bakeri (assembly GCA_948474755.1). Taxonomy (NCBI): domain Eukaryota; kingdom Metazoa; phylum Chordata; class Lepidosauria; order Squamata; family Iguanidae; genus Ctenosaura; species Ctenosaura bakeri. The sequence goes on from CAOLHI010000394.1 coordinate 295,280, forward strand.
ACTGACTTTGTCAAGCTGACTTCTTGGCTGAAATAGATTTCATCTGGTAGGTGCTGTGTATCTCTTTTTAAACTGATGGTTGTCAACTGATTTGTTTTTATGATTTAACTATTATTTCTATTTTATTTTTGGCTGCCTTGAACATTGCTTGTCATGGAAACAGATGATAATATACTGCAAGAGGATGAATGACTATGGATTGGAAAAGTAGCTGTCCCTGTGGAATCCAGTGTTACTTTAGAATGGATAGAGGGAAAGTGCAGCCTGTATGCTGCATGAAGCTCTGAAGCTCATTTTTATAGCCTCTAGGGCCCCAGGGCAGTCCCCTAATGTCTCTTGGAGCCCCCTTTTTTCTTTTTTCTTTTTTGTCTTAATTGCAAGGAAATGCAATGATTTTGCTTTCCTTCTCCAGCTCCTCGAAAGGCTGTTTGAGACCAAAAAACAAAACAAAACAACAACCACCTTCTGCATAACAGTCTCCCACTCCAAAATATTTACCTACACAGAAAGACAATGAGACCTCTGCAGGTTTCATTTCTTTATGTAAAAAGTGAAAAATGCCCCTTCTGTTTAAAATTTAGGAACCCCTTTAAAAGGATCTGAGTTTACAAACATATAACATTGCCTCTTCTCTCCCAATAAACATTTAAAATCATAAAGTAGACCAAGAATGAACTGATTTGAAATATAACTAAATAAAAATCCCCTGATTCTCCAGCAAAGGAAATCAAGACCTACAGTTAATGCATGTCTAGGACTTGTGGAACCTCCTAGTTACAGCTGTTGATGTGAGCCTATGAGATGCATGCAGCAGGATAAATTCCTGGAGTTAAATCAATCTTCACTGCTAGTAATGGAACAGGGGGGAAGGAATTAATAAAGTAATTAGCTGTTAGCAAACAGTTATTTCTACTCTTTGAGCAAAATTGTCTTTCCTTTGCAAAGCAGCATTTTTAGGGGAAGCTACTTAAGGCCTTCTAAAAACCATTTATCCGTCTTGTAGTCTGATCTGATCTCTATGCTCTGAAAATTTACCCTAGCTTTAACAGTTCAAGGTCAACAGCGGCAGAAGTCTGTGTGACGGGAGGAATGAGTTGCCAATCTTCTGGAACTTCAGGGCAGACACGCCTGGAGTTTAAAAAAGCAAACAGCTTAGGTCAGACTTTCAGTCCCGGATTATTTTGAGCCAGACTGTGCCAGAGTTCATAAAAAGAGATTGCTCAGCTCAGTTTTCATTCCTAAAACAGGGTTTAGACTTATTTTTGCATATCACGTAAATGAATGTTTACAAGAAAACACGTGAAATGGCTGAAATGATTGTGTGCTTGTGTCTATGCTAATTTTATTGAATTCTAAAATGAATTCGTAATGTTTTGAACTGCAGAAATGTAATCTAAGATCAGCAGTAACACGCACCTTGCATCCAAATCATTGATGCCCATGACTGGGTTTCTGTGTGCATTGCTTTTTTTTTTTATAAAAAAAACCTGTATAGTATACCTTCAGTCTTTGTAAAAATGTGAAAGATGACATTGACAAATGTGCATATAACACACAGGCACACCTGTTGGAGAGCTAGGACTGGCAGTAAATATGGTGGCATAATTAGTGTATATTTGATGACAATCCTGATTTATTACTGTTGTGTAATGAGTGGTATAGCTCTGAGATTCCCTGGCACAAACACACAAGACGGGATTTTATGCAACAGCTGCTCTTTTGAATTTTGCTGCCACTAGCAATCCTGACCCTTTCAGAGCTATAGCTGAGACCAGTAAAGATCATCATAGAGACTGGTACAATTACTATATACCTTCTGGGTGTTAGATATGTTGAATGAGCATACCTGATACACCAAACCCTCCCAGTCTTTGGGTTGTTTTCACACAGCAGCTAGTATCCTATTGGTTGACTCTGCATGCATTGCAATTCTCTATGGAAGCAGCTGGACATTTTTTGTCTGATGTGCAATGTCCACTTTCAATTCAAGGTTGTAGAAGTGGAGTTGCACATGTGGTGCCATTGTGTGTAGACATTCTTGGATGGTGTGAATCCATCTGCACCTGCTGCACTGGTTGGCAGTATTGCTTTGGTTGTGCCTCCATTGTGAGTTGAGTATACACCCAATTGCACAACATCTAATTGCACATTCTATTGTCTGGTTGTTGTTGTTGTTGTTTTTGTGCATTCAAGTCATTTCTGACTTATGGTGATCCTATGGTGAACCTATTGTGGAGCTTTCTGGAGTTGAGAGTCTGTGATATGTCCAAGGTAATCCAGTGGGTCTCTGTGACCAAGTAGGGAATTAAACCCTGGTTTCCAAGGTGTCATGCCTCAGTTTGAGAACTCAGGTGCAAACACAGACAGGACCCTCCCCAACAGCTAAGGTACAGAGACGTGAACAGGGCAATACTTATGGCAGCCAGCATAGATGGAAAAGGGAGAGTTGGTGAGACTCAGAAGATTCATATAGAGCAGATATATTAATTAGGCAAACAGCTGGCAGAGCCTGCTGACTGATAAATACAAGCGTCATGAGCAGATAACTGCCTTTGCTGGTAGAAGCAACTCCTCCAATGCTCAGCTCTTCTGACTTGTGTTCCTGGAAACCTTGACTCTTGCCTTGTGCGCTGACTTTGCTGCTGGATACTCCCTTTGGACTGTCACTCAGACTTTATTACTTGGACTGCAGATTGGACAACTAGTAGCTGACTGATGAATTGTAGCAAACTTTGCCCATGGTTGCTGCTTCAGACTCTATTGGAAGGGCTGGGAACCTTGGCTGGCTGCTGGAATAGTCCAGCACTCAAACCACTACCACGCTGGCTCTATGGGTTTACTTCTGCATTTATTCAATATTGCAACATTGCTGTTCCTGGCAAAGTTTGTGTAGTGCAATCTATGTGTACTGAATGTGGAAAGCAGTGGCATTTTATTAACATTGCCACGTGCTTAGGTTTTCATCAATATATCACAATAGGTCAGTGTATCATAATATATGACATTTACACTACACAAATACTGGTGCTGGGGCTCAGTCAATGTGTTTTTTAATGGACATACATCTACATCTAGAAATACTACACATGCTCACAAGTGTCCATTTGCCCACGCACACAATATTACACAACTACTTATGTTAGGTTGCTGGTGTCAGTTATGCCCTGCAACATGCATTTGCTGCTGTACTTGCAGCCCCTTATCCCACTTGGTCTGTTCTTACTTTGTTTGGGTTTTCCCTGCTAGTTAAGACAATACTTATTCACCTGGGAAAAGCTGCATGGAACAAAGGAAAATGTACTGTCAAGTAAATATAGAGCAGGGTTGTTAATCACATATCTCTCCATGTAGCTGCGCTTAGCATGCTTGTCCTCCCACGCTCCTTGCCTTAACATAAAGGCATTTCAGATGCTGGTGGTGCCATGTTTCAAGCTACTTCCACACTGTCCATCTCCATCTGTCTCCTACCTCCACAAGACAGATGGAAAAGACAGCTGTTACCAAGCAAGGGACAACACCAGAAGCAGGACTTTTCTCTACTAGTGAGCTGTTAACAAGCAGCTGCTGGGGAAATGTGGGAAATGAAGTGGTCAAGCAAGGGCAGTGGAGTGTGATGTGTCAGTGCCTCCTCATGTGATATATTGATGTAAGCCCCAGCACATGGCTATGCTAATAAACATGCCATTGGCAGTGATATATTTAAGTCTTTTACTCCAAGTCCCAAGTCAAGTCTCAAGTTTCTATGTTCAAGTCTCAAGTTCTTGAAGATACTTTCAAGACAAGTCTAGAAGCCAACTTTATACCTGAACCTGTATTCCAGAATTTCTGGACAGAGTTGAATAAAGTCAGTTTTAACAATTTAAGTAGAGTCAGCCCTCTACTTTTGTGATTTTGCCATCTGCAGCTTTGGAAGTGGGGAATAGAATCCTTCTTACTTCCCATTTGCAAAGCTGGAGGGAAATAAGATCCTTCTTATTCCCCATTACTGCAGCTTCAAGAGCTTTAGAAGGAAGGATCCTTCCTCCTCAAGACCACTGACTAATACATTTTCTGTTCCTCTCTGAGATACCTGCCCTGTACTCTGGGCATGAATCTTGCCTTCTGCTTTTAGGAAAAGTTTTAGAAAGCTCCTCCTATATGTAGCAAGGACAGGCTGCTGAGCAGACCTCAACCCCACTTCACGCTCATTGCCTAACCCATTTGCTGTTTCCTCTGAGAAATGTGTCCACACTTTGGGCTTGAGACAGATCATCATGTGACCAGTAAGTTATAAGTTTTCTGGATGAATGGGTTATGTTACTGAACGAAGTGCAGCAAGTCAGTCACTAAAAATATGTAAGTCTCAAGCCTAATCAAATCAGTGTGTAATTTTTGCCAAGTCAAGTCCAAGTCGGGTCACTGAAGCTACTTAAGTCTGACTTGAGTCCGAGTCAATCGACTTGAGTCTACATCACTGGTCATTGGTTTGATCTGAGAATGGAAATGAATGATCAAGTGATGCTCCCTTTAAAACTGAAGTAAAACAAAAAATATTTTCATTATTGTCAGAAACATTTCCAAATCCCTTGCCTGTAAAAATTACAATTGCTATTACGTAGAAGGTTAGGATAATTTGTTTTTTCCTCCACCATTGATTTCTTAGCCATGTATATGATCACAAGGCTTAAGTATCCTAAAGGTACCAGATCCTATCTGATCTTGAAAGCCAAGCAGGGTCAGCCCTGGTTAGTACTTAGATGGGAGACTGCCAATGAATACATGGTGCTGTAGGCTATATTTTAGAGGAAGGAACTGGCAAAACCACCTCTGTGAAGTTCATGGGATTGCCACAAGTGAACAGATGACTTGAAGGCACATACACATACACACGGTCAGAAGAGTGGACAGAAGGGAGAAGTCCACCTCACAGTCTCCAAACACTTTCCCTTCAAAATCACAAGTTTGTTGTTCTGTGTCTTCAAGTTATTTCCAATTTATGGCCACTCTAAGGGAAACTTATCAAGGGCTTTTCTTAGTAAGATTTATTCAGAGGAGGTTTGCCTTTGCCTTCTTCTGAGGCTGAGAGAATGTGACCTGCCAAGGTCACCCAGTGGGTTTCCATGGCTGAATAGGGATTCCAATTCTGGCCTTCAGATTTGTAGTCTAATACGTTGAAATCTAACACTCAAACCAATATACCACTCTGGCTTAAAATCACAGAGACTAACAATTAGGTCTAGACCTATGACTTTAAAATAGATTGGTTGTGGCAAGTGCACAAATCTGTGCCAGGTATAATTAAAATCACATGTGCCCAGTGTAATCATACCTGACACAGATCTGTGCACTCACCACAGCCAATCTATTTTAAAGTCATAGACCTAAATCTAATTGCTAGTCCCCACTAAAGTAGACCTGTTGAATCACTGGGATTAATGAAAACATTGGCCATTTCTACACTAGACTGTTACAGTGCTATTATTCCACTTTCAACGTCCTATGGAATCTTGGGGTTTGCAGTTTAGAGAGGGGTCTTCTAGTCTAAATATTGTGCCAAAACTGTTTTGCAGACACAATACAGACTGTACAATCAGCCCTCCACATTTGTAGGTTTTACTTTTATGGATCTGATTATGTGCAAGTTTCTCCAAACCCTTCCCCCCCCCCCCAAGTGCTTCTTTTCCAGGGGAACCTTCCCTCTCAGTGGCTCCAGTGAGACTGTGCAGCCCTTTAAAAAAACTGCCTCTGGTCCTCCTCCTCCACCACCAGCCACTGCCTTGATTTCTCTGTACCACAAACCTTTTCTTGATGCCTCACACACACTCAAGGAAGGAGACAGGCAGGAGAGAGAAAATATAGGGTATTCATGGTGGTTTGAACCTTGGTCTCCAAAGTAGTACAAGCTCAAACAACTGCACCACATTAGCTCTGAGAACATATACATTACATTTGTCCCAGTGGTGGGCCTTGGAGCATGTTGGGGGGCGTGGCCACTATGTGCGGGGGTGTGGCTGTGGTGCATGGGGGAGTGGCCAAGATGTGCAGGGGTGTAGCTATGGGCTGGGACGCCCCAAAAATATTGCCTCCTGGGTTGAATCGCTGCCCCGCCCCCACGTTCCTATGCAACTGATTTGTCCCTCCACTTACACAGGTGTGACCTTCACAAATTTGACTATTTGTGGATTATTTGCTGTTACCTCTGCTTCTCTCACACACTCACTCACATGCCCAAGGGGATAGGGGGAGTGCAAGGAGAGTGAGTTGTGTGTGTGATTTCCTTCAGTCACCCACTTGGTCAGGTAGGTGAGGAGAAGAGGATGGGGAGAGCAGGAGGAGGGAGAACGTACACATCCATTCCCTTGCTTGCCCATTTGCTCAGGCGGATGGACAGGTGGGAGGGGATGGGACATGGGGCACAGGTGGAGGGAGAGCACATGCATGCATTTCTTCGCTTCCTCACTTGATGGGTAGGTGAGGAAAAGGAAATGGGACAGGGAGAGCACGATGAGGGAGTGTGTATGTGTTCCTTTGTGTGGGTGTGGGTGGGGTGGGGGGTGGGGTGGGGAGTGGAAAGGCACATGTGTGCATTACTTCGTTCACTTACTCATGCAAGTGGGTGGACAGGGAAGAGGATGGCACAGCGGGAGCACTAGCAGGGAAGGAGTGGATGGGCATTCCCTCACTCACTCACTTGGGTGCGAGGTGGAAGATATTCACAGTTTTTGGACTTCTGGGGCATCCTGTGCCCCCAACTTTGCAAAAAGTGGAGGGTCAACTATATATTAAAAATAACTAAACTGATACCAAAACTAAAACTAAGTAGCCATTTAAAATACTGAAATAAGTATAAAGTAAATAAAAAAAATTGTTCACTGCAGCCTTGAGCAAGCTTACTTGAGATAAGAGTAAAGCAGGACTTAAAATGGGAAATATGTGAGGCAGCATGAATACCTCTGAATACCAGTTGCTGTGGAATAGCAGTGGGAGGGTGCTATTCAACTCATGCCCTGTGTTCAGTTTCTCATAGGCATCTGTTTGGTCATTAGAGAAACTGAATGATGACCATATAACTGCCCAGCCCAGTTTTTCTTATGTTCTTGTTGGGGTTCATGTGCCTTCAAGTCATTTCTGACTTATGGCAACCCCAAGGTGAAGCTATCTTGGGGTTTTCTGGGGGCTGGGAGTGTGTGAAATGCCCAAGGTCAGCCAGTGTGTTTCTATGTCAGAGCAAGAAACTAAGCCCTGGTCTCCAGGGACATAGTCCAATTCTATAGTCCATAGTCTACTACACCATGTTGGCTTTGCCATATTAAGTGAGTGTAGGGCTGAACCCACAAGCTATACTTTGTTGCCAGAATGAAAAAAAACCCAAAACCTACAGTGGGTACAGAACAGCATTTTCCCCCTTTTTTAATTCATTCATTCATTCATTCATTCATTCATTCATTCATTGTTGCAGTAACATAATGGAAACAAGAGTCTTTCCAAACAATGAAGCATGACCTTAATTTGCAAACACTTTGAAGGCTCATAATTTCATCATGGTAGGCAATCCTCCTACCCACACACACTGCAACTGTTCCACATTGTTGTATCCATTACTACTATGCTATTCTATTGGTCAGCCTTCTACTGATGAGCCTATCCACACCTATCCTTGGATAGCAGACATGCAGTCTACTGAGACCATGCCTGAGGTCTTACCAGAGTGGTAGAGCCCTTCAGAGTGGCACTCTGGTGGCATAGCCTCCATGCTATGATGATGAGGTAGCAAGCAAGGCCATTTCTGCACTACACTCTTATAGTGTGATTATTCCACTTTCAACATCCTATGGAATCCTGGAGTTTGCAGTTTCGGGAGGAGCCCCTCCCGAAACTGCAAACCCCAGGTCCATAGGATGTTGAAAGTGGAATAATCGCGCTATAAGAGTATAGTACGGAAATGGTTCAAGACTTTGTGAAGAAAATGGCAGGTGCACTAATAAAAATTTGGCTTCCTTGGTTAAAATTGTACTACACTTTTTAATTAAAGCTTTAGATGCTTAACCTGTGAAGCCAATTGAAGTGCACAGAACTAAATAGAACCTAATTTTTTGGTTCATACATAGGCAGGTAGTTACAAAAATATATCTTTATGCAAACTTGGAATTTTACAAGACTTACTTCTGAGTACTTATGCATAGGCTTGGGCTATAAGCCTAGGTTTTAAGGTTATTGGTACCCCAGCATCTGAAGTATGGTGAAAAAGATAACATTCTACAGAACCTAGGAAACTAATTTTTCTACTTTTGTTTTTCAAAGGAAATTGGTATCGTTACTCATTATTACAATATTTTAAAAGTAACCAGTTGCTATTACGTATTACAATGATTTAAAAAGACAACTTGTTATATTACTTCTGCCACAGCTTGTTATTTTTCAATTATCTCCAGATTCTTTTTTTTTTTTTTTTTGAGAAATCTCACCTCTTAGAAATGAAGACATGGTCAAAAATTTGAAAAGTTTCTGTCAAAGTGCCTCTAAAATGCCTGTAAATCTAATTTTTGAAAATATGTAGAAACAATAATGCCATTAAAGTAGCTTTCCTCTTATTTGTTACTTTGCTTTCAAAATGTAAATTCATTTAATTTTGTTACACATTCATTATAAAAAGTAACTTGTTACCTGTAACTACTAGTTGCAGTAACTACGTTATTCATTACTTCCCAGCACATTTTCAGATCTTGAAGATTCTGGGAGATGTAGACCAAACAAGTAAGTTTTCCTAGTTCTGATTTGAAATCATATTACAGAGAACATACCCAACATAATGTACACAAAAGTTTATGAGTATAATGTAGAGACAGCCTGAAAAACAATGCTTAATTTAGCTATGAGAGTCCAAGATTTAAAAGTCTGCTCAGCCTTGAATCTATAATCCTAAACACACTTAATGGAAAGTAAGTCCCGCTGAACTCAAAAAGTCTGTTCCAACTCTATGATTCTATGATCTAAGATTTAAATTCTAAATAAGCCTGTCTGTAATTGCATTCTGTTACATATCGTATTAGTCTCAGTAAGGGAAACCACAGTGCAGTTATATATGCTTATCCAAAATCAGTGTGCTTATCTTCTAACAAATATGTTTAGAATTGGAATCTTAATCACGTGGTTCCACTTAAATTTACATGACTCATCAGCACTTATCTAAGTAAACCGTGTTCTTTCAGCATAACTTACTTAACCATAGTGTTATGAGGAACAAGACACACAAAATCCTGTGTATGTCATCTTGCTGTAAGGAAAGATGGGAGAGCTAGATTCCTGATATCATGCTGATTTGAGAGTATATCTAATGGAAGGAGGTTTTGGTTATCATCTGCTGAGAACTTATAGAAATCAGCATCATGGCAATAAGCTTGTGTATTCTTCTCTTCAACCTCATCTAAGTACAGTGGGTGCTTGGTATCCACTAGGGTTTGGTTCCAGGACTCCCCCATCAATACCAAACTTCATGAATGGTCAAGTCCCATTATGTACCATGGTGTAATAAAAAGGTGTCCCGTATATAAAATGGAAAAAAAAATATCAAAGTTTGCTTTTTGATTTTTTTTTAAATATTTTCAAGCCATGGTAAGTTGAATCCATGCATACAGAATCCATGGGTACAGAAGGTCTACTGTATTATGTAATCCTGTATTTGGGTTTTGGTGAATTCTGTGCCCAGGACCATTTCTTAAATCATCATGTTAAAATATTGTCAAATGTGATCCAATGCATGCCTGCAAATCTGCACTGGAGTGTGGCGACAGAACGACACAGGGTCGTGTGCCTGTACTTTTTAAAAACCTCTTTAAAAAGATTTTTAAAAAGCATGCTGTGCGACCAGTTCCGGTTCTCCGGAGCGGACTGAGGTGCGGAACTACAAAAAGTAGTCCACCCCAGTCCACTCTACATTGCAGAAGACCTCCGTTGGAGGTCGCTCTGCACCATTTTAATAGGCCGGTGCGGAAAGGGCCATAGATAGCATTGGTTCCCAAAATCCCAACTATTTCTGAGTAGTAGGGGGGGAAAATGGCTGCTTTTCATCCTGGAGACTAGTGGGGTGCCACAGGGTTCTCTCCTGGACCTAGTGCTATTCAACATCTTCCTCAATGATTTGGATGAAGGAATAGAGGGCATGCTGATCAAATTTGCAGATGACACCAAATTGGGAGGGGTTGCTAATATGCCAGAGGATAGGATCAAAACTCAAAATGACCTTAACAGATTGGAGAGATGGGCCAAAGCTAACAAAATGAATTTCAACAGAGAGAAATATAAGGTCCTACACATAGGCAGAAAAAATGGAATGCACAAATATAGGATGGAAGACACATAGCTGGATAACAGAACATATGAAAGGGATCTAGGAGTCCTGGTAGATCACAAGCTGAACATGAGTCAGCAGTGTGATGCGGCAGCCAGGAAAGCCAACATGATTCTTGGTTGCATCAATAGGAGTATGGTGTTGAGATCAAGGGAGGTAATGGTACCACTCTATTCTGTTCTGGTTAGACCTCATCTGGAATACTGTGTCCAGTTCTGGGCACCTCAAGAATGATATCGCCAAGCTGGAAAATGTCCAGAGGAGTGCAACCAAAATGGTGAAGGATCTGGAAGTCATGCCCTGTGAGGAAGGTCTTAGGGAGCAGAGGATGTTTAGTCTTCAGAAGAAAAGGTTAAGAAGGGCCAGGATAGCTGGAAGGGATGTCACGTGGAGGAGGGAGAGGGCTTGTTTTCTGCTGCTCCAGAGACTAGGACAAGGAGCAACAGATTCAAGCTGCAGGAAAGGAGATTCCAATAAAACTTCCCGCAGAAGGGTCAGAGCTGTCCAGCAGGGGAATCTGCTGCCTTGGAGTGTGGTGGAGTCTCCTCCTTTGGAGGTTTTGAAGCAGAGCCTGAATAGCCATCTGTGTCGGGGTGCTTTGAGGTGTGTTCTTGGTGGCAGGAGGTTGGACTGGATGGCCCTTGGGGGTCTCTTCAAGAGGGAAACTACGGAGCCGTCGAGGAAACCCTCCGGCGGCGCCGCTCTCCTCCCTCCGCCCCCTCCTTCCAAGCAGCGGCGTTACGATCCCCCTGCTTCCGACCCTCCGCCCTCCCTCCCCCTCTAAAGGCCTCCGGGGACCTATATAAATGGCTCGGGAAGCCGGGTTCGCGGCCAGCCTGGTGCCGATCCCGGCGGCGGCGGCGGCGAGAGGAGCCTGAGTTCGAAGGATAGAGCCGAGACCATGAGCCAGGCGCCGTGGGGCTATTCGAAGGAAAACGGTGAGTGGGGAGTTACGGGAGTCCCGCGTGGGGAGATCGAGGGGCCTGCGCCCCCTCTCCCCTCCCGAGACCTGCAGTGGGGAGGTGGTCCGCCCGCCCTCCGGTTCTGACTTGGAAGGAACTTCAGAAACCCATTTTTCAAGACCTTCCAGAATGAGGTTCATGGCGCTAAGAGGGCGAACTTTGCATCCAAATCGGCTTTAAAAAAATAAATTAGGCAGACTGCGACGCACCCACTCACACCTCCAGTGGTTCCAGTGGAATCATCGCGCTATAACAGACTCGTGCGGAAATGGCCACAGTGTTTTATAGCGCTTCCAGCACAGGTCTGTCTACCTGTAATCCTTTTGGTTCCGTTTCCTTTTTCTTCTTTTTCTTTTTCTCCTTATCAAGAGGAAGACCAGGCACAATGGGTGCACAGTGGCTTTTGAGCAGCAGCACTTGGAACTTTTCCTTTGAATGAGGGGTAGGGCAAAGTACCTCCCTCCAGATAGGGTTGGATTGCAACTCCCAGCATCTCTCACCACTGGCTGGGACTGCTGGGACAAATGCAACCGGCTCCTGGAGGACAGCATTTTGCTCTGGAGTGGAAGCAGCATTCTTTTGGTCTCTCCAAGGCACCCACGTTGTTCCTCAGGCATCATCTGTTTAATTTAAGGTGAATTACCCGTAAGCCAGGTGTGAATGTCCAGTCATCTCTGGCCTGCTGTCATTGCTCAGTGGTGATCTTGTTTCCTGCAGCTATTGATAGACTACAACCACCATCATCCCTGACCATGGGCCAGGCTGGGGGGCTGAGGGGAATTGGAGTCCAACAACATCTGCAGGGCAATGGGCTCCACAGACCTTTTCTTATCGCTTCCACTTGCTGGTCCTTTGAACTAGAGATGAAGCTGGAACATTTATTCCACACACAAAGGGTGTGCTTTACTTACTTCAAAGTTAGAAAACTTCACTTGTCTGCATCTGTATTTTTTTGAGAGACTCTGATTAATTCTGTAGAGGTATCGCAGGAATAGCTTTTTCTTTTAAAACAGATGTATTGATTACCCACCCACCCCATCTTTCTTATTCAGGACTCAAGTATAGAATTCCTAGCAGTGAAGCAATACTTATTGTCAAACTTCTTCAGCATGTGTGCACACACAAATACATATGTCAGGCCTCCACATTTGTTAGGGTTGCGGGTGCAGGATCTCCACAAAAGTGGAAAAATATCAAAATGTGTAAATGAGTGTCTGTGGGAAGCGGGGCAAGGCATGGTGGGAGAAGGGACACCCAGGGTCCAAACCTGGTCAGGAAAAAGAGAGGAAAAGGGGATGGGTCACCATGGTAGCCCTATATTCCTCTCTCTTACCCATCTCCTTCCTTGGGTGTACTGGAAGCATCAGGAGAGGGCTTGTGGTGCTGAGAAATCAGTCTGCAAGCAGTCCTTAGCTAGCCAGGCAGTGGCTGGGGGATGAGGAGGAGGAGAAGATTCAGAGGTGATTTTTTAAAAGGCTTCATGGCCTGATCAGAGCTGCCTAGAGGGAAGGTTTCCCCCAGAAAAAGAGTGCCTGAGGTAGGGAGAACAAGGGTGGAGAAACTCATAAATAATCTTGTGAATGACAAACCCGCAGATGATGAGTGTATATACAAATTGTCTTGTAACTCCAATAATCTCCCAGAGATAAGGTTGACATTATTCTGGGAGCTACAATCCAAAAGAATAACATTTCCAAGTACTGCATATACCTATATGTACATAATGTAGAAATACATATATGGATATATATGGGCACATTTTGCTGCTGCTATTATTACCACTGCTATTATTAGTTGTAATATTACTAGTACCTGTCACTTATAACTTGCCTGTGCAAATAGGAGAAAAGGAAGTCCCTTAATAGGATTCAGAATATCTTTCTGGATTGAAGCCCTCTCCGCTCACATGAGATGCTTCCATCTAATTTTTTTTGTGTTGCAGGGAGAGTCTTTTTCTCCATAGTACAGTTCACCCCAGTTGGTAGGATCCTTTGCATTTTCAAGTGAGCTACCATGAGGGAGGGAGGAAAGTCCAATTCCTTCCCACTCTAGCTGAGATACAAATTTAAATCCAGATGCAGCCTCCTAATGGTAGGTTAATAATCTAATGGGTAGAATTCAAAGGAGAAAGGAATGGGTTATGATCCTGGGAACGGCATTAGAGCAGCTAGCCTTTCCTGGGACAAGCTTGTTCTTGACTCTGATACAGTGTCTTTCTGGGAGCGGGGAGGTCAGCGTCCCTGTGACTTTTGATGGCTAGCAGCCAATTTGTGCCTTTTTTGGCCCAGCATTCCTTGTAGAACTGGCAGTTTTGGGGCAGAGCGCTCTTTCTAGCAGGAGTCTCAAGCTCTCCTTAGCTGCTCTTTCTCTGGCCACGATGGTGGGAATTGCTGGAAGATTTCAAATGCAGAATTGTAGTAATATGATACCATTGTAACTACCATGACTGCATCTGTGGAATTCTGGGTCTTGTGGTTTGGTGAGGAATTGAAGCTCTTTGAGAAGTCTAAACACATCTTAGCTGCAACTCCCAGGGTGTCGTCATAACAGTTAAAGTGGAATTACAGCACTATAATTGTGTAGTGTGAAAGAGACTGTTGTCCCAAAAGTAACAGTTCCAGGCTGTACATTTCAGGTCTTTTCAGCCTGAATATAATAGGAGCCAGAGCTCATATACTGAGATTTCTTTATTTCCAGTTTCTGACCTAGGACACACACCCATACATAAATACATATACACGTACATACATACAGTGTAGATTGGTTTGCCAGGTTAAATAAGGGACAGGACTCTTGTGCCTTCAATGGTTCTGTGGAACAAGGAAGTTTCAGGATAGTTTTCATGCCACCTGCTGAAATTTCTTCTTTAACACAACTAATTTTTACACAATTAATAAAGATGCAGGAGCCCTGTCCCCTATTTCATTTTGTAACACTAAGGAAGTATGCCTCAGATCATGTGCTGGGTGTCAGTGTGGGGTGTTGGTGTTAAATTAGCCTGTGGGAGACCCTGGTTGCAAACTCTATTCAATTTAACCCACCTTATGTGAAGATACAATAGCTAGTATTTTATTGGTGATTTGTGCTAACATAATCAGCTAGTTTTGCAAGCACATGTACTTTTTATTGCCTTGTGTAACAAAGGCTCTAAGATCTCCAAGTTCAGGTGTTTGCCTGAATTGTCCAACAACTTGCGGCAGCCCCAGAAAGATATGCAGGCACAGATCCACACTACTTCTTTCAGACTGGACACTTCAGTTCTCTCAGCATCCTAGGCAATTAAGCTAATCCAGCATCGCACTGCACTGGCTCTGGACAGGATCCCAGCCAAGGTGTTGGGAGAGATGCACATGTGCCACCCTAAACTCCTTGAAGGAAGGCTACTTGGGACAACAAATGCAATACTTAAAATGTCTGTCTATTAAACAAGCATAAACAATAACAATATATAACAATGCACAAAATTATAAGTAAAAAACAAGACAATACATGTGAAAAAACAAACATTGTGTAACAAAGCTACAAATAACTAACCAACCAAACTGCAACATATATACTCTCTACTGAGTATATATACTCTCTATTGAGTAAAAGTACCTGGATTTTAGGCAACTGGATCTGGGGTTTTGAGGACTTTGGTTTTTTCTGGTATAAAATCAAATGGCTTGAGCTTTTTAACAACTTCAGTCCTTTCTAATACATAAATTGTTGTTGTATTAGTGAAAGCAGTTATGTTCTTAGCTATTTACAAGAACTTAGAGAAGAGAGTTGTGTAATCATGCCTTATGGATCTCCCTACATCTTGGTTAACAATTTGGTTTTGATTTTGCTGTCCAAAAATCTCTGCATTTTATAGAGCACCCTACCTATACTAGAATTAAATACTGTTTGTTTGGGGTTTTTTTTGCTCCTTTGGAGAAATTAAGCAACCTAACAGTTAGGAATTCTTAGTTTACAGTCATCCCTCCACATTTGCTAGGGTTAGGGACACAGGACTCCCATGAAAGTGGAAAAACTGAATAACTCTAGACCCTCCCAAACTATACTTGACACACAACAAAGTAAGATCACCATATTCAACCCACCATGGATTCCTTTGAGGCATCAGGGTTCCTTCAAAAAGCCGGAGGAGTGGGTGGCTGGTGGGGCTTCCTGCCACCTCCACTGCTGCCCCACACCATTTTTAATAGGGACTTACAAGTCATTCACAGTTTCGCTGTCTCATGAGGCTTGCAGTCCCTATTAAAAATGGCATAGGGCAGCAGCAGAGCTGACAGCAAATAATCCATGTATAACCAAATCCACAACAGTGAAACCCGCAAATGTGGAAGGCTGACTGTGCTTAGTTGGAAAGGGTTTGTGTGTTTTGTGTAACAGCTTTCTTTGGATTGAAGAGCTCATTACTCTTCTTACTCTTACTTAAGCAAATGTGCTTAATAAGGCAAGATTCAGCCAATTTAATCACATTTAAGTGCTATGTACAGTGTTTTAGTGGAATAAGTAAACAGTGCTGAGTGAACAGTGCAGAGTTAGAAATCTGTTTCATAGAATCTAAGGGGCTTAACAAATGCCTTAACAAACAAAATGCAAACAAAAGGGATTCATATCCACTATGGCTATCTCTTTCCTGTTTTTTGTAAATAATAGGCAGTGCAATCTTATGCATTCTAAGGAGTCCTGGTGGCACAGTGCCTAAATGCTGGTATTGCAACCACAAGGTTGTGAGTTCAATCCTGCCAGTTGTGAGTTCAATCCTTCTATGTTTCTGTAGTTGGTAAAATGAGTACCCAACTTGTTGGGGGCAATTAGCTAACACATTGTAAAGTGCTTAGAGAGCGCTTAGCTGATAAGCGGTGTAGAAATACACATGCTATTGCTATTGCTATTGCTAAGGCTGCAACTGTGCGTACCCTTAAAAGGAAAAGAAATGCCATAGAAATTAGTGGGACTTATTGCTGAGTAGGGATGCCTAGGATTGCATTGTAAGGACTCTCCTGCCGTTCCTCTTGAACATGGTTGAACTTCCATCCTTATAAATGCGTGAAATATTATATTATAGGAACAATTATTAAGCTGACTTTCCATCAGTGAAGAAAAGTCACAGTCTGTCTTTTATTTCATCAGGACCACTATGCAGTCTTCATAAATTCCCTTTAAATTAATCTATCATGTGTGGTTCCATAGCAGAAATGCCTGCTGCCTTGTGGTACCTTCTCTACATACTTTCCTTTTTTGTGATCACCAGTTTATGCCAAGCAATGAGCTTGGGAGTGGCGTTTGTCAAAACCAAATAGGAGAATGAAAAAGGGGAATCAATTTTTTTTTTATTTTCTTTCAATGCAAACCTACACATGCTTACTTAGAAGTAAGTCCTATTAAGTTTGATACCTCTAGATGAGGGTCTGGTTTATGCACTGTGTTGTGATTTCAGCCTTTGACCTTTAAATCAATGTTTGGCTTCCTGCCCATTCATTCCTGATAAGAAATAGAAATGATGCATCATTGAGCAAGATAATAAATTACAGTTTTTAACTTGAGTATTTGTACTACCTGAGTTTGGTAGCCAAAATGTGAAAGTGGATATAATTCAGTGTTTGTAGGCCTTGTGACATATGTTCAGAGCATGACACACCTTTGTGCTGACTTCTTCTCTTCCTAGGTCCTGATCACTGGCATGAGTCTTATCCATTTGCCCGAGGGAATAATCAGTCACCTGTTGCAATCCTCACTAAGAATGTTCACAAAGATCCTATTCTATTGCCTTGGTTTACTGGTTATGATCCAGGCGCATCTAAGACCATAAAGAACACGGGAAGAACTTGCCGGGTTGCATTTGATGACACTTTTGATCGTTCAGGTAAGTTTGTGTATGATCTTTTATAATTGCTTCTTATTAATCACTGTGTGCCCTGCAGAATTCATAAGGGACAGTGAACTGCAGGATGGAGAAGGAAGGCTCCCCCCCCCAACTTGAAAAAATTATTATTTTATACTATTTTGTGATGGTACTTTTATTAGGTCAAATGAAATGTGCAAAATATTTTTTAAAAAGCTTTCAAAATTCATAGTAAAGATGGCAAAAAAGCATCCAGATGAAAGAAAGAAAGCAATGATGCTGAAGTCACGTGTCTGGATATTGCTTTGAGATGATAGGGAGCAATGCTAATCAGTGAGATGGTCTGTAGGACTAGTGCCAGTCCACAAGCTATTGGCTGCTGGTCCACACTGAGTTTCTAGGAAAGAAAGAAACAACCCTAACTAATGGGTGTAAATACAGTACCAGTCCTGGGCACACTAGGGAGAAAAAACTGTCCACCACATGACAGGAAGTGTCTGTGTAGAAGAAATTTAGGTCACATCCCCCTGACTGAGGACAAAGGCAATAAAATGATGTTTTGATTCTCCATATAAGTTATACCATATTGACTGGAGGATTTTGTGCATTGTACTCCAAAAAGTACCCCTTTTTTAAAAAAATTATTTTTATGAAAAATATCAACATCTGTAAAGTAAATAAAAAAAAAGAAAGAAAAAGGGAAAAAAAGTAATGAAAGTAGTAGAAAAAGTTGAGTACAAACATTTTTGAGGCAATGACATATACTTTACAAAATTACATTCAGTTTTTTAACATAACACGGATACATTTTAACCCATATTTGCCTTTCTTTTCTTTTTTTATACATTCCAGTTTGAAAAAAAGAAAAAGAAAAAACAGTTTCCTCTTTCATACCCAAACTAAAAAGTTTTGTCCAAAAAGGTACTCCCAACGAGTTAGAAAAAAATAATTTTTGACCATTCTAACCATACTATGTCTAAATTGTATAAACTACTCCTGAGCTACAACACAGAAGATGAAGTAGTTAAAGATACAATGATCTCTTGGGCGAGAAACGTAGGTCTTGAAATTCTTTTAGAATATTGGGAAAGATCCTGGAAATTGTCACATAAATTTACATTACCACAAGATTTGAAAGAAAATTACTTGAAGATGCTATATAAGTGGTACCTGAAACCAGCAAAGATAGATAGAATGTACAAGACACATGACAATATGTGCTGGAAATGCCAAGAGAAGGTGGGGACATTCCACCATATGTGGTGGAGTTGCCCAAAGGTAAACAAATTTTGGACAATTATGAAGTTCTTTAAGATACAAATCCCACTGGTTCCTGAATTGTTTCTGTTAAATATGTTATAAAATATAGATCCAATATCTGTAAGAAAATATTGGTGAATTTTTCTTTACTTGATTACGGCTGCCAGATTACTTCTGGCTAGCCGATGGGAAAAAAAGGACACTCCCACATTAGAACAGTAGATAACACAAATTATAGAAATGAAGGAAAAAGACCTTCTTACATGCAGGATAAGTGGGTAAAATAAAAAACAAATGGTTTCCAGTTTGGAAATTTCTCAAACACAGTAGGAGGAATTCAATTATAGATTAGATACTATTAGATCTGGTTAAAACAAGTCAAAAATAAGGTTGAAGTAGATATAATGGTTTTGTTTATATGAAATTGACTGTTGATGAATTTCAACGACATTTACAGTCACTTCTGAAATAACATCATGGACTAGATGAATAAGTTCCACGGGACCAGGAGAAAACCAATCAAATTGAGCAGAGCATTCAGTATTTGTTTGAGATTACTATAAAGGGGAAGGAAGTGTAAGTAACAGATAATGAAATACGTTTCAAGTTCAAAAAATACCCTTTCTAAGCTCTGCCTCATTCTTCTCTCCAGGAATCTTGATTTGGGGAATCTGGAGGGTCGGATGCCCAAGAACAGCCTTTGTGGGCCGTGTGCAGCTATAGGGCCACACATACAGCCCAAGAGAAAGAATTGTGTAGCACTTTTTTAAAAACTTCCCAAAGTTCAAGATACATTTGATGCTCAAAATGTATTTGTTGGAAGTGGCAATTATGTATGTGTACCTGGGCCTGCATATTCTAAAGGCACCAGATCCTGTCTGATCTTGTGGAAGCTAAACAGGGTCAGCCCTGATTAGTACTCAGATGAGAGATGGCTAGCAAATGCCAAGTACTGTAGGCTCTGTTTCAGAGGAGGGAATTGGCAAACCATCTCTGAGTATTCTTTGCTGAAGAAAACCCTATGAAATTCATGGGGCTGTCATAAGTTGCCAACTGACTTCCGTGCTTGTAAACACACACACATCTGGGAGCAACCCTTATTTGATCTGGATGAGACTTGGTTCCAATTTTTTTTAAAAAAACAAAAACATTCTGTTGTTAAATCTCTCTTTTTCCTTCTTTACCAGTGGTTATTCCATTAGTGAAGCCTCCATGTTTCACAGGCTGTGATGTCACTGCTTTGTGTTCTATTCTGATATACATTCCTCAGATATATGGGGAGTGAGTGAAATATTTGGCTTGTGCTGGATTAGAGAGGAGCGAATAGCTTTAGCAATAACAATAGCATTTCCATTTCCTTACTGCTTTATAGTGCCAAGAACTCTCTAAGCGGTTTACAATGTATTAGCTAATTGCCCCCCACAAGCTGGGTACTCATTTTACTGACCTACAGAAGGATGGAAGGCTGAGTCAATCTGGAGCCCTGCAGGATCGAACTCACAATATTGTGGCTGTATTATTGGCATTTAACCACTGCACTACCAGGATTCGCCGCCTGGCTTTGTCTTTGCCTTGTTGTCCTTTGTGGGGCTAAACTTTACACATGCACTAGCTTCCCATTTTACCGAGTGGCTCAAGCATTTTATAATCAAGTGTCCAAAATTATGTCCAAAATGTAAAATATGATGATGAAGAAGAGCTGATAGCAAGATACTGATTTTAAAATATCTGCCTTAGAACAACTGATCATACCTATCATTTGCGCTAGGGTAGAGGAGATGTTGCTTTGTGTTATATTTTATATATTATTTGTAACACTTGTGTGTTTATTAAGATGTTTACATTGCTCTTTTTAAAAGGCATCCAGGAAATGTAGTAAATACTAACAGTTTCCAGCAGAATGCTTTCCAGACAAAGGCTTTTGATATTCAAAGCTCTAATGTCACCAGAAAGGCATGTGATGCTGATCTAATGTTAGTAGAGCTCCCACTAGTCAAGTAGATTGTTGTTGTCTTTAACAGATAGATTGCTATATAATTAGACTTATAATTTCTGCATACTAAAAGAGAGAGAGTTGGATCCAGAGAGGAGAGACTCTTCTTCACAGAAGTCACTGGACTGCCATGAAAGTCTCACTCTGTTCAGTTAGGCTTACTCCTATGGAAGTTTGTTGTTTAAGGCAACGATCCGTCAGAGAGACTTGTTGAAGTATTTTAGGCTTAAATTCAGTGTTATGTTAACTTTCTTTAGTTTTGCTCTGTGTTGAGTAGATCAGGTTCACTGTGGCATTAGCAGAAGGGGTTTGAATCTTGTTGCCAGCTTCTTTTGGTGAAGGGGGAGATTTACTTCCTCCACTATGTGGAAACTCAAGAAAAAGCACCACGTAAGATTCAAATCCAATATGCATGAAAAAATACATGTGCCAAGGCCATGATTTACTCATTATTATATTCTCAGCTGTAAGTCTACAGTCGAGCAAACCCATCAGATTGTTTCCATCTCCTTGCTTTTGCTAATATAACACTGAGAACTGGGACCATTCTTCTGAAAATACACATCAATGTAATTTCCCTTCAACTTGATCTTCTCCCTGGGGGAGAAATCCATTTCCCCCCGCCTGCGCTCTGCGTGGCTTGGGTGTGTGTGACTTTGCTGTCCTCTCTTGTTGGAGGACCAGTCACCAGTTTGACCAGGGTTGCCCTGGCTACTGGGAGAGGGGGCAGCCTGGAGTGAGCCCTTTAAATCACAGCTCCCCCTGCCACTGGCCTCTTTCTTTGCTTCTGGTGACCCATCATCCTGCCCTCATTTGTAGTGCAAGCTTGCTGGTCTCTTCGGGGCTGGGTAGGAATTTTTCCTCCCTAAGGGGGGGGGTCACCTATCCTACACTGCAGCAAGGGACTAGGTGATTGGCTTTCAGGGTGGTGTCTTAATTAGGAGTTAAATGGGTCTCCTGGGCAGGTGATGGGGGGCATTAAAGCTTTGGTGAATACCTTTGGCACATGGTGGTGTAGGATATGCCTCTGGAACCCACTCTCCCGGTTGTCAGGCAGGGGTAGGAGGGTGAAGAAGAAGAGTATCCTTGGGGAAGGCTCACATGGGCCATTTCTGCACTACAGTGTGATAGCATTATTATTCCACTTTCAGCCTCCTGTGGAAGTCTGGAGTTTGTAGCTGACTGAGGCCAAAGAGCTCTCTGGCTGAGAATTGCTAAAAGACCTCCCTCAACTCCAAACCCCAGAATTCCATAGGAGGCTGAAAGCGGAATAATAGCACTATCACAGTGTAGTGTAGAAAGGGTCATAGTTATGCTCTCACTTCAGGGCTCAGTGGCAGGTGGGGGAGTGATGTTGTGGGGCCTGCCTCCCAGGTGGGGTTGCTGAGGTAGCAACCCAGCATCATGGGTTCCCCCTCAAGTCCAGTATCTTGCCCATGGGAAGATGGGGAGGGGTCCCAGGTTAACCCATGGACCCTTCAATGCCCTATCATTCACAGCCCTCCATGAAGTCAACTTCATGGAGGGCTGTGAATGATAGGGCATTGAAGGGGTCATGTTCAATATCAAGTTCAAGTTCATGTTTAACTAGGCAATAAATCATTAAATTGCCCATATTCATCCCAAGTCCTGTCATGTGGTCTCTTTAAGGGATGGGCAGCAAAGATAGTGCAGGGAATACCTGGTAACTTTTACCTATGAATGAATAAGGGTAATATTTCTGTATAGTAAAATATAGGGAATTGGATCCAGATAAAAAGAATCTGGAAAGCCTTCTTTTTTCAAAAAGCACCAAAATATTGCTGCAGACATAGGGAAGGGCTAGAATTTTGACAGAGCTTGGAAAGTGACATTTTGGAAGAATAAAATTTTAAAGACAAGTTTACACTATCTATAACTGAACAGTGGTGAGCTGATGCTTTTGTGTCCCTTTTGCTAATTTTTTTTCCACTCTCAAAGTCATTTTCCAGGCTGTGAATTCTGAGGAGATAGATCTTGGAATGGATTTTCAGTAAAACAACAACAACCTGCTAATAGGTCTGGTTTCTGTCCTTTGGACTCCAGCCATAAATTAAGTGGCTTTTATGTTTGTTTGTTCATTTTAATTGCACTCTGAAGCTACCGTTCTCAAGGGATGCTTGATGTAACCACTTTCAGCAGACCTTCCTGAAACTGCTTCAGACACTTAAGGATTAGACCCTTGCATATGGATCTTGAATATTTGTAACATCATATTTCCATGTGACATTATTTATGAAGTTGCTGCAATGCTGAGGCAACATTTGTGTTTCCTGATGTTGTGTGACTGTAACAGTTGTTATGCCCTAGCTTTGGCATGGGTGCTACAAGTCATCAGAAGACACCTGCTGAATTAATAATACTCCACCTAGTGGAAATTTTGTTTTTGATTTCAGCTCTGAGCTACCAGGCCTTTTGCCTTTTGTTTTGCTCTGTCTTTGTGTCCTCATTTGTCATGTGCAAGAAGGTATGCACTCTTCATATGGGATTCTGACATCTTTACATAATTGTCTTCTGGTGATGATGATTTATTTTTGTACGAGTACATCTATATACCAACCAGAATGAGAAGAATTCTACAGTTGAAAGGGAGAGAGTGTTTTGTGTGGGCAGGCATCTCTGTGCCAAGAAAAGGAACGTCAAAGCTAAGCCTTTTGCCTGGTGCTTAACACATCTTTTATCCTTGGGTGTTCCAGCACATAGGATATCAATCACTGACAGCAGACTTTCAGTGCTTCAGCACAGAAGGATTTAAGTTGGATGGTAGCATTAACTTTGAAATTCCATGCTGTTGCCGGAGGTCAAAGAACTTGAATGCTGTTCAAAGAAAGGCCTTCTGGGATTGCCACAGGACAATGGGTTATATCAGCTTTCCATCCCGAGAGACATGGGCTCCTTTACCTTTTTAGGCTGCAAATGAAAGACCAGTTTAGTATCTCAGGAGACCTAGGGTTAGAACAGTGAGGCCAGGGCATTATAGGTCAGGAATGAGGTTCACTTGCAGAGTGCCATGCCAGAACATTTCCCAGTGGTTCCATCTTTTTTGTCAAGACTGTTTGGTCAGCACGCCAAAGATTCTCATGCAGTAACAGCCAGATCTATATCGGCAATTGTTTGCACTTGGAAGAAAGTGGCATTACTTAGATAGAAAATTTTCCTGCTTTGAAAAGCAAGACAAAAAAATTATTGCTGTTGTTGTTGTTGTTGTTGTTGTTGTTGTGTGTGTCTTCAAGTCATTTCCAACTTATGGCAACCCTAAATCAAATGTATCACCATGTAATTACATATTGTAAAGTGTGCATTGCTGACTTTATTAACTATAATGACAAAGAACATTCCAAAACAATCTGTAGAACATATGTTTATTTTATGCCTGTTAGTGCCTTGTTGTTGGCATAACTGACTGTGCTATATTGTCACTTTGTGTTTATTGTAAAAAACAAACAAACACTGCAGTGCCATCATTTGTATCCTGGGGAAAGGGTGAGCCTCATTATTTTCCCTTGTGGATTGTCACCTGTTGCTGTAAATCTGACAACAGGTGAGGCTTTTCAAACTTTCACATCAATAAAACATGATCTTGCCATGACTAACACTCCCTCTGCGTGTGTGTGTATACAGGGAATTTTTTTTTGCAACACATGTCATTAAGAGTCATGCAAAAATAAAATTTATCAGGCAAGAAATGTTAGGCTTTATATGTATCAATTGTTTTTACAATGCAACATATTTGTGGCATAGCTATAGACACTTATATCAGCTTTCCTGGAGATTTCAGTCCCCATTTGGAGACTCTTTTTCCTTCTTTGTATCTGGTCTCAGTATGACATCATCTAGTTGCAGCTATCTTTGAAATAACCAACACATAACTGTCAGATCCTTCCATACACAAAAGCATGTCCTATGTGAGGAAAGCATAAACCTCCTTTATAGAAAGTTTGTTTTGATGTTCTTCAAGTGAGACAATGCCGTAACAATTCTGCAGTTAAAGGGGGAAATATATTTGAATACACCTACTGGGGTCTTTGTGGAACAGTAGATACATGAATATCTGGCATTTTTGGTAGCAATCTCTACGGCTGTTCCGACAACATTTTAAAGATGGTTTGAAGTCCCTTATTCTTAGTAATAGTGAAAGAAATAAGATGAGATTTCAAAGTAGGTGTAATCAGATGATAGCCAAATGTTACTTAAAAGTACTGTCGCTCATGGGGTATGTATGATTATTCTGTGGTTGATTAACTTGACGTTTTGCAAGTTGTGGTAGTTTGAAAGGCATGTATCCTACTTTATAGACAACAATCCTCTCTTTTAAGGGCTGTCCAGTCCACGTCCAGTTTAAAGATGAAAGAGCAGCAGAAGTCTTGAAGTTGTCCACCCACAGTGAGCACCTGAACAGTAAGCTGATCAGCAGGCATACGGTTCAGTGTGTCATAGTCTTTTCCACTCTGGTTACATGCACTGCATTTATATTGAAGTTGTCATAATTATTTCTAAATTTGCACCAGGTGTATATGCAGATTTTAAGCAGATTTGTGCATTCTTTTTGGGTGACACAGAAGAGGCTGTACCACCTGAAGAAGTGATCAAAAGTTGTGAGTGATCTAATGATGGGTCTCCAGATGCCATGTCTAGTTGTACCCTCAGTGGAATTAAAGAAATCTGAAATGCGTGTCCTCTGTGTCAGCCATCCCTCTGGACCTATTGCATATCAAGAGGATGACCAATCTGTTTTATGGGCGAAGAAATTGAATGGTGTTGAGGAAGAACTCAAATGTCAAAGGGTGGGGAGAGGAGATGAGGTGTTGGAGGAGGACCAGAGCAAGTATGTACTGCTTGTGCTGCCTGGTGCCTTCTAAGCAATCTTGTTATCCTGAGCAGATTAAGTGTCCTGTCACTGGTGTTGATTCAGTGGCCAGTCTGATTCAACACAGAATGGCAGAGGAGGGGACCCATCTGTTATATTCCACCTCTGGCTTGAGAATGTATTGGACTGGCCCTGATTAATTTGCAGGGGCAACCATTTTGCTCTATTTGCATCTGATAAGGTTGAAGAGAAATAGTATGTAGCTAAACTGTTGTGGCGCTGGCTTATGTTTTGTACTAATGGTCTTTTAAAAAGTAAAACAAAGCAAGACTTCAAAGTACTTTCCTGTGATATCAAATGTCTACTTGAATTTTACAGGTCTTTTTCTTGTCATTACATTTGGTTCTTTGTTAAAGTGGGAAACAGACTCTATGAATAGAAAAGTAGAGTGTGAAGGTTGGGTGAGAGCCCAGTCTTACTTGATATCTACAGTGTGACATATAATTTATCACAGATGACAAGCTTGAGCTATTATTTTCTAAGGCAAGGTTGCTGGCTGCTAATTGACATCTACAGTGCTACTGTTGGGTGTTTTGTGTGGTATAATGGCTAGAGTTTTGCCCCAGGACAGGGGAGACCTAGATTGTTTTAGGCCAGTCACAATGTCTTAGGCACACCAGTTCTGATATGATTTGCAGACTTCTCTGAAGGAGTCCATTTTAATTATTTAAACCACAGCTTAACTCACTATTGAGGAAAATTCTATCTGTCCTGACCTTTTTTTTTATAGCAGAAATACTGGACTTTGATATTGACTTAATACTCATTTGGCAAATGTAGGTTTCTTTGGAAGATACATACAATTATTCTGAATTGTTTCCTGATTATTTTTCAGTATATCAAAAATGTGATCCCTTGTGTTTATATGCACACTTCTTATTCAGAGACATGCCATTGCGCCCAAATTTACTGACCCTTCTGCATTTAGAAAGAAGAAAGCCTAGCGAGAGAAAATATTGTTCATGTACACCAGCTAGTGACCAGCAATCTTCATAAACTGCTGTTAACATATTCATAGGATATAATTAGAAGCTGCATTGTTAGTATTCATGATCTTTGATCTAGGATCTTCCTTTACTAATTGTATTAAGAAAAAAATTGAAATCTGATATAAATAATGATCAAATAATTTAATCTTGAGAAATGCAAGCTGACTTTTAGCTATCATAGCGTTCTTTTTAAATGCTTTAAGTTAATTATTTTCAAACATTCTCTGGTATTGATATTAAGCTGACTGGTCCGGAGTTGTCCAGGCCCATATCTAGACTGTGAAGACCTCACCAGCTCATTGTTTTAAGTAGGTTCAGGGCATGGCTCCTCTTCTTCAGTCCTCAGAGCAAGGGGGAATCTTAGAGTAAGAGCACATGACTTGAAAAGTGTGTGTGTGTTATTGCGTTGCTGGTCTTTGCTGCCGAGGCTATGCTGAAATGGCTGCTCAGATCTCTTTAGAGGGTCCTCTTGTTAGCTTCCTCCTCCTCTGAATTTCCTCAAGCTTTCACACCAGGACTCAGCAGAAGGGAGCAGTCACTGTGGGGAAATTCTAAGAGAAATTCTGCCTTAGGAGTATTGAATGTGCTATTACAGGATTGCTGCTTTCCTCCTCCTCTTCTAAATTGTTGCAGCGGCATACAGTTTCCTTTCTTGGACTGAAATGCATGCAGGTTGTACTGTTGTTAGCAAATGGCATACTGCAAACGTCGTTCTTTAGCTCAGCTTAAGCAATTGATTCTTTTCTCTTTTAATTCTTCATTTTGCTCCTCCCTCCCTCCCTTTCTCTTATACCCCCAAACCCTCTTTCTCATGCTCTTCTCCCCTTCCCATTGACAACTCCTTCCTTCCTCTTTCTACTTCTCTCCCAAGCACTTGCCTACAGTAATCTTCTGCCTCATCCCTAGCCTCACTGTTTTTCTCTTTGTAGTCCCCTCAATGTCCCTAAAGGAAACAGATCTGATCTCAGAAGCTAAGCAGAGTTGGCTCCGGTTAGTACTTGGATGGCAGACTGCCAATATATACTATTGTTCCCTACCTAAGAAAATGTTATGAAATGCATGGGGTTGCTATAAGTTGACAGATGACCTAAAGGTCTGCATGCTTGCTCACTCTCTCTCTCTCTCTCCTCTTTCTCTCTCTCCCTCCCCCCCTCCCTCTCTCTCTCTCTCTCTCTCTCTCACACACACACACAGAGTCCCCTTTCTCCTTCTTCCTCTTTTCTAAACCCTTTCAGGTTAAATGTCTTATTTCACACACACCTTTGCTCTCATTTCTACTTCTCTCTTCTTCCCAAAACTCCCAGCTAATCATGTTTTCTGTTGTTCTTTCACTACTTTTCTCTCCCATTTACTTGCCTCTATCTTTCCCATCCTTCCCTGTTCCCCTCCCAGTCTCTTGTCATCTTTCATCTTCTTCCCTTACCCCAGCTCTCCTGGCTAGATTTGTCTTCTTTCTCCTTCTCCATCCCTCTTTTTCTCCCTCTCAAACTCTTTCCCTTTATACCACTACTTTTCTTAACCCAACTAATATCAACTTGTGTCTCCTTCCTATCTTCTCTCTGCTTCACTATGGCCATTTCCACACTGGATGATTCCACTTGCAACATCCTATGGAACCCTGGGGTTTGCAGTTTTGGGAGGGGCTGGCTGGCCCTTCCCGAAACTGCAAACCCCAGGGTTCCATAGGATGTTGCAAGTGGAATCATCACACTATAACAATCCAGTGCGGAAATGGCCCATGTTTTTCTACCTTGCTTCATCCTCCACAAAAGAAAACCTTGAAATCAGGACTAGGATGTACTAGAGTTTCAGCATTTTAAAGCTGGACATTAAACTACTACATAGAAATGCATAGATAGCAGTGCCTTGTTGGTTTCTATTGCCTACTTTGTATATCACTCTCCCCATCCCTCCCTCCCTCCTTATATTGATGATTATTAGTAGTATTATTTGAGAACCAGTATAGTGCTGTGGTTTGAGCATTGAACTCTGACTCTAGAGACCACGGATCAACTCCTGCTCGGCCATGGAAACCCACTAGGAGACCTTGGGCACATCAGACATTTCAGTCCCAGAAAACCCTGTAACAAGTTTGCCTTTGGGTCACCATGCATCAGAAACAGCTTGAAGGCACACAACAACTACATAGTGTTAATTAGGAGGACAGTTTTAACAAGCATAATGTATTAAAAGTAGAAGTTCAAAAACTATCTCTTTGCTTGGAAGAATTTCTTTGGTTGGACTACAACTCCATTTAAAAACAATGCTTGCAAAAGTATTAATACATAGCTGAGAAACTTTTTTTCTTTTTTCTTTTTCCTGTTCAGTGTAGAACTTAGGAAACTTAATTTCCAATTGGAGAAATACTTTCTCATTTGTTAGACTTGCTATTTATTGTTTGGATTAAATATTACAAGCAACTGTGGTTGACACCCAACATAACATGCATAATGTTAATACCCTGTCCTACCCCTGCGATATTAACAGGGAATGTCCCTCCGTCTCAAGTTTTGTCCCTGAAATCACAGAGCTCAGGATACTTCAGACCTGGCAACCCTAGATTTAAGACAGAGAAATATTCCTAACTATATGCCTCAGTCCTGTTGTACCTGGATGTACACTTGTACCACTTCTTCAATAAATCCCCCGTTCTTTGTCTCTGAAAGTAGGGAATAGAACAACAGCAAGCACCCTTTTGCAGTTGGTTTTCTAATCTTCCCCAAAGGATTGTGGTATTGTATTGTTTGGTAATGATTCCTCATGCATCTAATGTCTTAGGGCTGCTTTAAAAGTTCTTATGATTAATCTTTATATATGTGGAAGGAACACATCAAAGACCGTTGCTATAATTCTTATCTCGCCTCCTCTTCCTCCCGCTCCTCATCTCTTTGCTTTAATTTTTGGACAACATAGGTTGTTGTGATATAGTAGCTTTATGCGATGGTAAATTATAAATTACTACCCTTGAATTACTGGAAGAAAAAGAAAAACATGGTTGTGAAGCCAGTTGCTTCACCAATTGATAGCCTCAATTTGGTTGGCTTTAGAAGGGACTTAGACAAATTGATGGGGCATAAAGCTGTCAAATGTGACTAGTCATGATGCCCAGGGATTACCTCTGGTTTCAAAGGTATCCAGACTTATTTACTGGAAAACAGAACTGGGAAATCACTATTGTGCTTATGTCCTGCTGGTGGGCTTTGTATAGGCATTATGTTAGCCACTGTCAAAACAGGATCTTGGACAACATTGGCCTGTGATTTGACCACCCCTTGTTCATGGGGAACAAGGCTGCACACACCTTTTAGACTGATTTACAAATAGCTGCCTGTATTTCAACCTGAAGCTAATTGATCCTATGATATGTAGTTTATTTACTTAGGAGATTTATTCCCTTGGGGTTCAGGTTTGAGGAGGTACTGGACAAAGTGTCCTCTGGTGGTCTGTCTTCCCCTCAACATGTCCTGGTATGTTAATTTGATGGTGCAAGAACAGGGCTTTGAACTGGTCAATCAAGTCATCATTTTGAATTATCACAGTGCTCCCAGTATAGTATTGTAGAATACTGAAAAGGTGACTAGATCCAGCCACCCAGTGCTTCTTGGAGTGTCAAGCAAGGGAAGAGAAAAGGTAAATGGGAGAACAATCTGTTATCAGAGCAGCTTACCAGGCAAAGTTTGGAAAAGTTACTTTTGGAGGCCAGAACTCCTGCTGGTCTGGTCTGGGAGCTGTAACTTATGCTAGTTTCTCTGCTAAGGGCTCTGATATCTGGCCAAGATTGGCAGATGATGGTAGATTACTTTCTTTAGAAAGGCAGTGGACATCAGCTGTATTTGCGAGAAAGGCTCATTGTTCTTAAAAGGCGAGGCGGCCCTAAATACTATGCTCTGCCCCGCCTCCCCCAGTTGGCCCCCGCAAACAATCTCGTCTCGCGGGAGGGCGGCAAAGGCCGTCGGGCAGTGTGGGACGAATTGTTCTTAAAAGGCATTCACACTGTGGGCAAATGTGATGCATTGGGTTAGACTTGAACTTGGGACCTGGGAGATTTCGGTTCAGTTTACTCACTGGAAGACCTTGAGCCTGTTACTTTTTCAGCCTCATCTATCTCACAGAGTTTCTATGAGGATAAAAGTAGGGAGGAGTAGAGCCATAGAGCTCAGGGCAGGGATATAATGTAACTAATAAATGGAATAAAGAAGCACTAGATTGTGCCTTTTGTTTTGACACATACAATCCTTGTGGATGTCTAGATTCTAATTTAAACTCTTCATTGCAGTACTGAGGGGAGGACCACTTCCAGGAATTTATAGGCTGCGTCAGCTGCTCATGCATTGGGGTTCTACAGATGACAAAGGCTCCGAGCATGTTGTGGATTTACAAAGGCATGCAGGAGAGGTGAGTCTATTTACATATTTATTTACTTGCATATGTATTTACTATCTTGCCAAAAGGAATCAAGACTGGGAATCAAGGCAGCTCACAACACAGATTAAAATCAAACAGAGCTTTAAAAAAAGTCTAACATAAAGGTTTTTAGAATTAAATAAACTTTCTTATGAAAAGCACTAGTTTTAAAAATGAGATCAACTTCCCCAAGGAAAGAATCTTCTACAACAACAAATTTATTAACCAAAAGCTAAATAAAATAGTCTAAATAAAAAGGTCTTTGCTTGCTAGAGGAAGAAGAACAGAGAGACAGTCAACCTAACCTATGGGAGAGATGTTCTTTCCCGAAATGCTCAAGATTGTTACAGTCTCTGATTCAGAGGCTGTGGGACTAAAAGGAAGGCCTCTCACTGGGATCTTAAAACTGGACAGAGTCATTTAGGAAAATAATTGTGCAGCAGCGAAAGTGCTTTGTACAAATATTATGTTAGCGCTCTTTCTGCTTCCCTTGTTCCACTTGGCAAGTTTATTGTGTGCAATCTGGTGGTTTTATATGCTAGGCGAAGTGATAAGAAAAGTGGCTAATAAGAAATGTCCTGCTATGAGATGATAATATCTTAGCATGCTACTTCCTGGGAACAGAACTTCATAGCGGCCTTTTAAAACTTCTGCACTTCATATACAGATTGCACACACAGAAATGGTCCTACACCATGTAGCTGTGATTATATCTGCTTCCTTCAGCAATTTAAGCCAGGTCCTCCAGATATTGTTGGACTCCAAATCCTATCAGCCCCAATACACAGGGATCATGCAAGTTGTAATCTTGTCACTCAGAGGGTGACAGGTTCCCTGCCCCTTCTTTAAGATTTTTCTTCTAGGTAAATGTAGTTCATTCAGGATTTGAACCAAAGCCTAACCTATCCAACAATGCAAGATGAAGCATTTGGATAATTTAAATCCAGGCACTAGGAAATTTCTGAAATTTGATCATAATCCTTGTAAACATTTGAAGGTGACTGAGAGGGGAAAACATGGAGCTCAAGATTGAGCACAGTAAACATTAACATTAACAGCTTCTCAGTTGCCTCTCAGCCCTTTAGGAGCTTGATAGATTATCCTGCCTTCATGGTAGGAGATTCATTTTCTTCTTGAACTGATTAGAGGGGATCAGGGACATCTTATTGTAAATATAAAAGGGAAGAGGGGGAAAGGGAAAAGGAATGTAGAAGCACTTTAAGACTGGCTTTTTTTTTTATTTTTGCATGTGATTTCATGGATATAGCCACATCTTTAGATGTAGTACAGATTGATAATCACTCTGTACTTCATCTGAAGAAGTGAGATTATATCCACAAAAGCTCATGCAAAATTAAAACTAGTTAGTCTTAAAGGTGCCACTACATTTCTTCTACCCTCCTCCTTTTCATACTGCAAGAGACTAACATGGGTACTTCTTTGCAAATTATCTCAAACAGTATCCTCATCTTCCTTCCTCCTCCTATGCAAGCAGGTTTCCCAATCATCTCCTTGATTGTTTCTTTCCATGTCTCCCCTCCTTCCCAAAGTTTCTCCTTATCTGATCTTGTCGTCCAGGCATATCTTAGTTATCAAAATAGGTGTGTTCTTCGGCATTACTTCTTTAACAGAAAATTTGATAGACAACTATCTCTAGGCAGATATTGTAGGGCAGCAGCAGCCATAGCTCTCCTCCCTGTTTCTCATAGGTGGCTGCTTCAGGGAGCTGATACATGAAAAGGTGGCAAAATTATATTTATTTATTGCTTTTATACATTTATCACCAGAGAGGTAGAGGCATACTTCAGTTAATGAAATTGATGAGTTCCTGAGCACTACTACTTTTACAGAAAATTTGGTACCAGATGGAAAAATTACAAGGAAAGAATAGGGATAGGTTTCTACACTAGCCCCCTCCACAAAAAAGAACTATTCCAATATGTTTCAGCAAACCTTTTATTCACATGAAACACAGCAGAAGTGAAATGTAACAAAACAGCTAAGTCAGGTAAGACTTGCATAAGTAAACAAAAACATTTTTAACCTTCTAGAGACTGCTTGAAGGTTGTTGCAAAATGCATCCAAGGATGGTTTTACTACTTGACTTATGATTCGGTGGCTAAACATACAGTTCTCTGCTTTTCCAACATGCTGCGGGTTGTGGGTGGGACAAACTTATCTGCTGTTCTCTTTTCTCTTTCTTTTGCTGTTCACACATGCTCCATAATAGCTTCTCAAAGCAGCTTCTGTCTGCCTTGTGTGTTGTAGGCAGGCACAACTATAATGGGATTGGCTAGAAAAGAGTTGTTCTCTTTCCCAGCTCGAGCTTTGTTGCATTGTTTACTGCAGACATACCGCTGCAACCTGACACTCAAAGTCTCTTTCTCCAGTTCTCCTTCATCATCTTCCTCCTGCCAATACTTCCAGAAAAAATAAAAAATCCAACTCGACAGAGGTCAAGGATGAAAGTGGGACTAGAATTAAAGGCCTTTGTACAAAGGATCTTCTTTGTCAGAAGCTTTGTTAACTGAGGTCCTACTGTACAGCAATTGCAAAAATCAGATAAATCAGACAAAACAAAAAGACCAGGAACCACTCAAGGGAAGAGGATTAGGCGTTGGTGAAGTGAACTTGTAGTGCAAGCTTTTCTTTTTCTTGCAAGTACTGTAAGATTGGTCCCTCTTAGTTCTCCTACCTTCTATGCCTGGGTGGCCAGTACTGGAAGGAGAAGTAAACAGTGACCTGGGCAAGACAAGACTTTGAATGAGCAAATGACAGGAATATGAGCACTGCCTGCTTAAGGCCCTGGATCCTCCTAAACTATGGAGTCCTGAGGCTTTGCACCTCTTGTACCTGTGGTATAGCTGTTAGCAATGAATGCATTCTCACTCAGTGGTACGATACATTAGGTCACAGGATAATGACAACAATAATAGGACTCTTCCAGTGAATTGCATAACAATTAGACATTTGCATTTCTGCCAGGTGATACCATTAATGTTTTCCTTGTTTGCAGATTCATTTGGTGCACTGGTACTCCAAGTATAGCAATTATCTAGATGCTTTGAGAAAAAATGATGGTGTGGCTATTGTGGCTATTTTTCTGCAGGTAAGCTGATTTGATTGGATTCTGCCTTTTCTCTCAGAACTGAGGTCCAAAGCAGACTGTAACATAATTAAGAAACAAGTAAGAGTAAATTGTTAAGTTATAAATATTAAAAAATAATTCATGTAATTATAATATTAAAACACAAATTAAATTAAAATAACTTAAAACATAACAACAACGGTGATAAAGTTCAGTGCAAACAAATGTGCTTCATGTCTAGTCAGTTGTCCAAGGCCTTTTTTGAATGGAAAGGTCTTTGCCTGACAGAAGAAGATAAAAAGAAAAAATGGCAGCCTAGGCTTCCTTAAAAGACAGTAGTCTGGAAGCAGCCATTGAAGAAATCCTCTCTTCACCAAATCTCTGAATGTGACAGGACCAAGAGAGGGTTATCTTTACTGATCCTGAAGCCTCAGCACATTTGTGCGGGAGAATATTGTCTTTCACATAACCTGGACTCAAATTTTAGTCTGTCTTGTATTACATCTATGAATATGTTTACTTATCTTTCTTCTTTCTGCCCAGTTCTGGAAAAAAAGTCCGATAGTATTACTCTTAGGGCTATATCCAGTTGTTAGTCCCAAGCCAAAGAGACCTATTGAATCAGTAGACTTACATAAGGGTTAATGCCATTCATTCACTGTGTGAACTCTAGTTCATTGCTCAAAGTGGTTGCCTGTGGGCCAGTGATGGTCCTTGGAGAGTTTCCAGGAAATAAACAATTGTACGAAATGAGCATAAATGTGATATCAGTCCCTGGCACATGGAGAAAAAAAACCTGCCAGTCCCACTCCCCCTCAATCAGGTAATATAAGAAGTACTGCTATGGTAGAGATTAGCAATTGGATTTAGCCTACTTTCTCCCATATTACAATATGGCCAGTCTGTGTCTATATACTGCTTAAGTAGTAGAACACAATTAATCTGCAGTCCTTTACCCACTGATCTGAGTATAAATGCTATTGAATTCAATGGAATCTATCACTGGCCTGATCTGCAGAGGACTCCATTTCTATAACATGTGTAGGCATAGAGATCTGGCCATCTGTCAAACAAATCTCAGCACACTACCCAGTGTGCTGTTGGTTCTAATTACAGTGTAAGAGTTTGAAATGCTACAGCCTCCTTCTAGTACATCATTATGGGTAGCGATTATATTGATTAAGTAAGCAGCACTGCTAAATGAAGCTACAACACCTCTTATGCAGTATTACGAAAGTTTAATGGGAAGCAAGTCCTCCTGAAATCAGTGAGACTTGCTCCCTGGTGAGTGAGCTTTAGGTTCTAGCTGTAGCTGGTTTGATTAATCATTTACCTGCACAGTTCTGAGAGCTCCATCTGTCAGGATCCAGTGGCATAGTGGTGCTGCATTCCACTGCTTCTCCCAGAGTTGATCACTGTCTTTTCTTCTTGTAGCTTCCCAGATAATTCCCAAACTCTGCTCAGTAGGGCTGGGAAACTCTTTGAAGTAGGTTTTTATTTATTCCATGGATGGCTGTGTTGAGAAGATAGGGATGGGATCAGAGCTTTGATATTTTTGGTGTTGGATACTAAGTTACACCATTGGATTGTGGCCACTGAGTTCAGTGAGACCCATTTCTCCAGTAAATGTGTATTGGATTGCAACCTGAAATTCTTTTGAAGCATTAAAGGTGCCACAATTTAATGAGGTAAAATGCTTTATCCTTCTTCTGTCAAGAATTCAGTTTTAATGCAAGAACTTACAAAGCTAGGGATGGTAATCATTTTAGAAAATACATTCCTGCTAGAAGTCAAGTCTACTGTTTTGTGTTGTTTTATTTTGCATCTTATTGTCATTTTTGACAAAAACATAATTCCAGATGAGCATGGAATATTTGTGGTTTAACAACATCTTAGCCCAGGAATGTGGTGTACAACACTCTTGGTTAGAATTTTTACGACAATATGCCAGCATACTTTATGGTCAAGTCACAGAGATGAGAAGTTAGACCCAGTGGCACAGAGCAGCCAGGATCTAGAGATTGGGGTGGACCATGCTCTGGATTCTGGGGCACTATGCTATCCTATTTTGGTTGCACCCACAGCTTCTGGGTGCCACACTGTGATATTGTACCTGCCATTTTGGGTGACAAGAAGAGGTCTTGCATCATGCTCAGTCAGTGGGCTTTAGGGTGTTGGGGGGCATTCACTCAAACAGACTTCTAACCTTCTTTTCACCATGATTTGTAAAAGAAAGGAATGTTTTTTAGTAGAAGGAACTGGTTGTTTTTCGCTGAAAATTTTGAAGGGGGACTTCTGGGGGCTTTGGATGATGTCACTGCCAGTTCCAAGAGCCACACTGGACCACACAAAGGGATGCACATGTTATTATTATTGTTGTTATTGTTATTGTTAATATTATCTTTATTGATACCTCAGGTTTTTCCTGGTAAGGGCTCAAAGTAGCTTACAATAATTTTTTTTAAAAAAGATAGATATGTCATGCCCAGAATATAGCAGAGATTGCTCCCACAGCTTTGGAAGCATGCCCAGCAGCAGAGAATATCTTAGCAGCAATGCACTGTAGCCAGGAAAAACTCATCCATGCCAATTGTTTTCTTCCATCAAGGAGGCAATTTATTCTTGAGTTATACATTGTACATATTTACAAGAATCTCCAGAAGGCGTTCCAGCATCCCTCTGCTTGCTCTTTCTGACAGAGCCTCCAGCAGACACATCAGGCACCATGTGCAACTTGTTGGCTAGCTCTTAGCTACATTTATACTCACACTAGCTGATGCAATCTTGCCAACCTTTGTGTTCTCTCCATACCTGATGCAACCTTCTCCCCTGATTGCT
This sequence comes from Ctenosaura bakeri, assembly GCA_948474755.1. Classification (NCBI taxonomy): domain Eukaryota; kingdom Metazoa; phylum Chordata; class Lepidosauria; order Squamata; family Iguanidae; genus Ctenosaura; species Ctenosaura bakeri. The sequence continues at coordinate 331,862 of CAOLHI010000394.1, forward strand.
CATCAGCATGACTCAGCATGACTCAGCTAAAGTCGCATGGCTTTTCACAGGTGCACTTAACAAGCCACATCACAAAGTATTTTCTACAGGTTTGGTCCAACCTTTTCTTGACAAGATATATGTCTGGCTTGCCCAGTTCCCATCCCTGGTGTTTACCATCTATACGGGCTTTCTTCAGCCAGATATGCTCCAGATCTTTTGGACCATAGATGCCATTTTTTAAAGGAGGATGACACTTCTAGTCGAAAATATCTTTGGGGTGTGAGACTGGGGAAGGCTGATTTATTTGCAGAGATTTCTTACTACTTTTCTTTTTCTTATTTTTCAGTGGTGTCTTACTACCTTTTGTTTCAGCAGCACCATAAATGGACCTACAGAAACCTTTTAGAATGCCAGTACCCTCTCTGATATCAGAACTAGGTCCTCCTCTTCTGTTGAGCATAATTGACAGCAAGACAAGTAAAATGAACAATCAAGCAACTACATAATTCAAAATTCCCTGTTGCTTTAAAACCCAAATGGCATTCTTATTGTTGGGTTTTCTTCTGTGCAAGATATGCTCAAAATGTTACCTATTAATTGAACAGATAGAGTGGTTAAAGATTGTTAAAGATGTTGTTATGATTTATAACTTCGTGGTGAAGGGGAGATTGGCTTCTGTAGCAATTCATCATGTGTTTGCTTTATAACAGGTAGGGAAAACTCCCAAACCAGAGATGAAAAGAATTCTTGAAGAAATAGAAGCCATTAAGACAAAGGTGAGTAGAATTCTGTAAAGAATTAGTCAGTGAGAAGGTGCCTAACATGACCCCAAGAGAGGCCATGAAAGTTACTTTTTTCAGATTACATCTCCCAGAATTCCCTGCCAGCATCAGCAGCATGACCATGCCAGCTGAGGATTTGGGGAGCCATTCCAAAAAAGTAAGTCTTTCAAGCTCTATTCCCAGTATACTAAGAGTGGTGAGCATGCGTCATCAAGCACAGAATTCATAACATCCAACCAACTAAGCAACAACTGAGACTTCAGAACCAACAACAGGCAGGAAAGATGAGCACCAGGAACTAATTTCAGATTTCCACTCAATAACAACTGCTACTCCTATCAGGAGTAAATTCCACTGAATCTATTGGATTTATGGAAGTATTGAGATAACCATTCAGCAACTGATTCTTTAATTTTCAAATCACAATATATCAGCATGGAGGAACTATAAATTATAGTCACCACAGATAATTTCTAAATAGCTGCAATGCCATTAGTAGCAATGATTGATGTAACTTCGTATCATTTTGTGTACATTTTTACAGCCAAATTAGACATGACTTGAATTGTGTGGTATGCGCATGGTTTTTGAAAACAAAAATGTAAATCACTGCATTGAGGGCTGCTATTTTTTGTTGGGTTTGGATAGGAAGGTTAAATTCTCCCCTTTTTCATTGGGTTTTTGAGGCACTAAAGCTCTCAGACAGAGAATTCTACATACTCTTCCCTAAACTGTAGATCCCAGAATTCTATAGGCTGAAACCATAAAAATTAAAGAGGAATCATAATGCTCTAACTGTGCTGTGTGAAAGGGCCCAGGGAAACCAGCTGGCATGGAGAAAATCATGGGAGAAAACAAAGGAAACTAGTGAACTTGGGCATTATTTCAAGGTGAGGGAAGAAGATACCAGTGGCCTGTGGTATGAACAGGTCAGTGGTCTTATCCCTCCATGGGAAGATGAGGTGTCACCTTCCTGCTCCAGCCATGGACCGCTGTTTTGGTAGTATGTTTAAATTGTATGTATTCCTCAGTATGTATTCCTCAGAGACTTAGAAGTGGGGTTAATCTATATCCGTAGCATTGAACTTTCTATCCCATTTTTGTAGTAATGGTCACCAAAACTCATAATTTGTTATTGACTATCTCTATACATCATCTCAACTGTATCTTCTCTCTTCATTTTGGCTTTAACAAAAGCTATTTCTTTTTTTTTACTTATTTAAGGGGAAAGAGGTTCCTTTTCTAAACTTTGATCCATCCATTCTTTTCCCTCAAAATCGGAGCTACTATACCTACCAAGGTTCCCTCACGACACCGCCCTGTGATGAGTGTGTTACCTGGATTCTTCTGAAAGAGCCTCTAGTTGTCAGTTCAGACCAGGTAAACTTGCGAGATTAACACACATTTTTCCCCTTTACATTTGTATTTCACCTAAGTCTGTACATGCAGTTTGCTGAAAGCCTTGTTCCATTAATCTGAAAGTTTCATTCAGTGTTGATTGTTGTTGTCGCTGTGTGCCTTCAAGTTGTTTCTGACTTGTGACAACACTAAGGCAAACCTGTCATGCAGTTTCCTTGGCAAGATTTGTTCAGAGAGGATTGGCCTTTGCCTTCTGCTGAGGCTGAGAGAGTGTGACTTGCCCAAGGTCACCTGGTGGGTTTCCATGGCTGAGTGGGAATGCCAACCGTGGTCTCCAGAGTCTTAGTCCAACACTTAATTTACTGCACAACACTGGCATCTCAGTGTCGACAAAGGTATGAAAACAGCTGGGACATTTCTGAAGCTGAAGAATCAACTACACACAAGGGTTGAAGATAATATCTGGTTTTGATTCAGTGACTGCATTCATTTGCACTACTAGAATGTCAAGCCAAGTTTTCTGGCTGCTTCTCAAGTCTTTACTTCCAATATATGTGAAAAAGGGGGTTGACTTCCAAAAAAGTAAACCTCTTCTGGTTGATGGAACAGACTAATTTTATCTAAATACTGGGGTTGCCTTCATTTTTTTATTGAGACCTACTTAGCTTAGTTTTATTGGACAACACAAAGCACTCAGGAAGACCCCTAGGCTTGTATCTACTATAGTTCTATGCTACATCTTTCCTAGTTTTTGTGTAGTAAAATCCCTTTAGAATGCAAACTGCAGATGGGCTTTTTCGTATGGTTTCCTGGATCAGTGACCTGCATTTTTCTGATGCCTCACACTCTAACCTATTTACATTGTCCTGATAGCTGAGGGATTGTGGGAGTTGTAGTAGAAATGAGTAATTTCCATGTTCTGATTGGGTTCTGTGGATTTTGATATAACCCGTTTCCAAGGAGACTGCAGTCTATATGTATGGCTGTGTTCATATTCAAAACTCTATTAGCACAAAACCTGTGATATGTCACATTTGCAAAATCCATGTTTGGCAGGCATACTTGTAATTTTCAGTTACCTAGCACATTAGCAGATATGCTTGCTTGCAGCACCCACACAGTGGTGTGCTGTATACATCCTTTGTTTAGAAACTGTTGATGTTATCAGGCTAAAGTGGAAATGCATCAGCCATCCAATTTTCCCATTCCCCTTGCTGTCTAATGTGTTTGTTTATAATAGTAAGAAAAATAATTGTGTGAATGTGGCAGCTAAATGCAGGGTTGTCAATCAGCTGCAATTATCACAATTTTGTTCATGTATTGTTTCCGTTCCTCTGAACCCCACCTATCAGCAGACTTCAATGAACTATTTACATCCTTTTCAGAAGGAAAAGAAGGTAATATTCAGAGGAGGCTGCTTGAGAAATCCATCAGAAAATAACCATATTTATGATGACGCCACAACGCCATAAGGATGCTATTTCCAAATGTACTGAGAGTCAAGGAAACATGTTAAGTTCACTGGGATGTATTCCTAACTCAGCATTTGGACAATGAATGAATAGGTTCGCCTTAACCAAAATGAAAAATTGGACTAGATCTCACCAGACATTTGTGTAGTTCAGCTTCCTGTTACGAAGATTAGTCACTCATTTTCCAGACTACAACTTCCTGACTCTCTCAGCTGTTGGCCAGCTGGCTAGAAGATCTGGAGTTTTAGTCTGTTTGAATCTCTGCAGATATTTCAAAGAAATATTGTAACAGTATAGTCTTTGCATAAAATGCACACACATCTATAGTTAATCAATCAATCAGCCAATCAATCAGTTAGTTATAGATGTGTATACATGTTATGCAGACAAAATAACATTACAATTAATTAATTTCCCACTTTCTTCCCATGTCGAACCCAAAGTGGCTTTAAATCTCATAATGGGATTGTGAGGAGAGGCAGTCTTGATGTCGAGATCACTAGAACAGGATTTGTACAAATGTCCTGCTTTATTTTCATTGTTAGTGTTTTTTTAAAATCTACAGTATTAGTGTATCTGGTATCTTTAGATTACATAGGCGATATGGTCAGTTCACTGTTTGTCAGAGCTGAGCCACAGGTGGCTGTGAGGGTAGTGATCCCATCAAAGTAAGACTTTCAAGTAGATGTTCAGGGTTCCACTTGGCAGAATGAATCAGAAGGCCCCCTTTGGGAGGAGTGCTGGTATACCACATCTTGAAATGAATGAAGTAATACGCATTACCATATAACGAAGAGAGGATATGGGATCATCGAGTTCAGAGTCTAGAACACAGCCTTCCAAACTGTGTGTCATGACACATTAGTGTGTTGGCTGCTGTGTGTAGGTGTGTCGCTGCCACCACCCTGGGCTGAGAAACACCCCAGTGAGGGCAGTGGGCCAGACTTGGGTAGAGAGGTGCCTCTCCCACCACCACTGCTGCTGCCTCAGACCAAGAAAGACCCCGACAAGGACTAACTAACTAACAAGGTTAGTTAGTTTAACCTCCGGTTTGCTAGTAACGAACCACTTATAAGAAATATGGACACATACATAAATTGTAAGAACGAAATGTATAGAGATACAACATATCTCTTGGAAACCTTTCATTATATTTTTAAAATATATGATTTATGCTTTATCATTTATGTATTTATTTATATATGCATGTCTAAAAAGTGTGTCATCAACATGAAAAGTTTGGAAACCTCTGGTCTAGAACCAGGACTTTCAGGCCAGGAGTTAAGGTAGGGAGTTACAGCCAGTGGATGAACAGAAGCACATTACAGCTAGAAAGATCTTTTCATTCAGGCAACGTTCCAGTCAAAAGTGGACATCTTTTATAGCAGTGGGAAAGCTACTAGATCACTGTATGTAGCAGTCAGACACAGACCCAACGATTCTCCATACTTGCCCCATAATCCCCTGATATGGCACAAAAAAAATTACAGTCTAAAACTGAGTCAGTTGGGAAATAATAGAAAAAGGAAGGGATACAAGAGTATCATGCAGTATTCTGTTACTGCAGAATAAATGTAGAGAACTAGTGTGGTATTCTGATTTGAGTGTTAGGAAACCAGGCCTTGAAACCTCACTCAGCCATGTGAACTCACTGGGTAATATTGGGCAAAAGACATCCTCTCCTCTTCAAAGAATGGCAATGACAAACTTCATCTTGGCAAGAAAACCCTATGATAGGATCCTCATAAGTCAGAATTGACTTGAAAACATATAACATTTAGTATGATCCTTAAAGAGCCTTTACCAGTTATATATTTAAGTCTTTTATTCCAAGTTTCAAGTCAAGTCTCAAGTCTCTACCTTCAAGTCTCAAGTCCTTGAAGATACTTTCAAGCCAGGTCTCAAGTCTGGGCAGCCAACTTTATACCCCAACCTGTATTCCAGAATTTCCTTCCATATTTGTGATTTTGCCATCTGCAACTGGAGTCTTTTGTGCCACTGGGCATAAAAGAGTCTGCAGCTTCAGAAGTGGAGAATAGGATCGTTCTTACTTCCTATATCCAAAGCAGGAGGATTTTTCAGAAATGGGGAATAGGATCCTTCTTACTCCTCATTACTGAAGCTTCAAAAGTTTTAGAAAGAAAGAGGCTTCCTCCTCAAGCCTGTTGCCTAATACATTTGCTGTTCTCCTCTGAGAAACGCACCCAGTGTTCTAAGGGTGAGTCTTGTTTTCTGCTCTTAGGAAAAGCTTAGAAGGCTCCTCTGATATGCAGCGGAGACAGACTGCTGAACAGACCTCAAGCCCACCTCAGGCCCACCGCCTAACCTATTTGCTGTTCCCCCTGAGAAATGTGCCCACGCTTTGGGCTTGAGACAGATTGTCATGTGACCAGTAGGCAAAAAGAGATGGAAGTGTTATTCAGATTCATAAGGCTTCTGGATGAATGTGTTATGTTGCTGAACCTAGGGCTGCAAGTCAGTCACTAAAAACATGCAAGTTTCAAGTTGAGTCAGTGCATTATTTATTGCCGAGTTGAGTCTCTGAAGCAACTTAAGTCTGACTTGAGTTCGAATCAGTCGACTCGAGTCTACATCACTGACCCTTACGTGAGCAAAAGAGAACTTGATAATCTGGTGAAATACATTCCATAGGGAAAAACCTGTGAGAACCTATCCTTCCCATTGGACTGCCTTTTTCCCATTGATTGGCAGTAGCAGCTTTCTGAGGAAATTACTGTACCTGTATCTGCTGCTTACTTTACACATCTTTTGTATCATTTATCTGTTTTTCCAAAACAGCAGATCTCTTTTATTTCTTTGCAGATAGCAAAGCTTCGTAGCCTTTCTAGCAATGCTGCAGATGAACCCTATTGTCCCTTGCAGGACAACTGGAGACCTCTTCAACCACTCAATCACAGGATGGTCCGGACTCCATTGCAATAGAATATCTGTTGAAGTTTACCATTTTGAGTTGTGAAGCTCTTCTGATTCAACACTCATATTGTGTACCATCTGTGCTGTTGAGTCAGAAATTTTGTGCAATGAAATAGGACAAGTTCCTAAACACATCTGTCCTGTAGAGCAGTGCTACTCAGAATGATGGGCCCTGGACAACTGTAGGCTCATTAACCATTGGCTGCTGGTCCCTGGTAAGTCTTCAGAAAAGGAAGAAAAAAAACTGTATCCAGTGAACAGAAATAAAGTTATCAGTTCCTGGCACATTGGGGAACCCCCCCCCCAACAATTTCAAATTGCTGACATCATGTAGCTTGAGATGCACTGCTGTAGAGGACGCTAAATAATTATTCTGGGAAAATTGCAATCCCAATACTAAAATGTTGGATCTCTGCCTGTGATCTTAGGTAATGCCAGAATTTCTTAGAAGAATATAATTTCATGAAAGAAAAAAGTATTTCATTTGTTCTTCAAGGGGCTCTTGAATTATATTTGGTTTACAAGAGGTTAGATTCTGTTGTTTCAGGGCTGTTTCATACTACACAGTTTATAATGGTGTATTCTACTTTAACAGCCATGGCAAGATCCTGTGAAATCCTAGGATATGCAGTTTAGGGAAGAGTATTTAAAATGTTCAGTGAGAGAGCAATAGTGCTTTACCAAACTACTCCAGGATTCCAGAGGATGTTGTCAAGGCAGTTAAAGTGGAATTATAACACTATAATTTATGTAGTGTGAATGGGCCCTTTATCTCCAAAGTAGATTTAGCTTCCTGGATAGCTCCTTCTGAATTTAGAGTAAAACCCAGAGTGGAATTACCTTCCCATAAAACATGGAAGCCAACACTTGCCACAGGTTGATGGGCTGCACACTTTCCAAAAAGGATACCTAGAAGTTAACCCTTTCTACCATAGCCCCATACATAGTCTTTTTACTCAAAACACTGCATGTTTTAGGAAGCATGTAGCCAATCACCATGTTTTAGGCACAGGCTACTTTTTTAAAGTGATCTATTAAAACAAGGAAGTCACTGCCGGTTTTTAAACAGGGCCTATAATTACTAAGAGCTTTAAAACTACACAGTGGGACTACTAAACTGCTAAACAGGACATAAAACTACACTGCGGCAACTGCCTGGTTTCTACCTAGAGGAAGCATTTTGAGTTGGTTTTTGTTTGTAGTTTTGATGGTGGGCTCTTTGGGGTCTTAAAAATGGCCCTGTGTGCCTCATATGGCCTGTAGACTGCATTTTCTCCACTCCTCGGCTACAGGATTGCATCATTAGGCTTTAGTGTCAAACTCAGGATATCTTATATCCCAGTCTTATATGAGGGTGCAAATCATGTGGCCCTCCAGAAGTTGTTGGACTGCTGGCTATCCTGTCTTAGCAGCCAGGATAGCCAGTGGTGAGGAATGTTGGAATTGCAATCTAACAACACTTAGAGATCACATGATTCCTACTCCCTCCTATACCCAGGATTAATCTTTATGGGATATAATTTTGAGCAGAGATTGATAAGTTTGTCTATTAAATAAATGAAATGTAATTTGAAAGAGCAATATAGCTAGAAAATACTGTAGCAGTTCCCCTAACTAGCACAAACTGAAATTATAATATCAAAATAGAGTATAAAATGGGATAGAGAATTCTTATTTTCTTGTACAATTGTACATTTTTCTGCTATGAATCTTTTCAGGAATTTAATATCTAGATAGTTTTGGTGATAACAAAGCAGGTTGTTCTGGGGAGAAGATGTTACAACTTACTTAATTCTCAATTTTACTGTATTATCCTCTTTTGATGTATGAAAACTTTTTTTTGCTCTTATTCTTTCTGTATTATTTTGCAATTTATTTTGTCTGTGAAGTTAGTGTGCATTTTATTCAGGGCTGCTGAGAGAAATGGGACAAAATTTCCTAATATTATGAAATTTTGATGGAGGAAATTATTTCACCATTGAAATACTCAGATAAATTTTGAAAGGGAAAAGATTTTATAAATCCACACTCTTGAATGCCAACATTGAGATTTTTGACATAGACTTTTGTACCAGTATATTGCAGATCTTAGAAGAATTTTTCTCATTTTGAACGGTATTTTTTCAAATTTCCAAAAAATAATAGCTATGTAGGAATTGCAGTCAATTTAGTCTAGAATCTCACTGGTGTACTATGTCAGTGTAGCAATGCCAGAAGAGGTAAAAGATAGCTGGCACAATGTTCATGGTGGAAGAGAGGCACTGGCGAAATAATCTATGGGGATCTGGCAAATTCTGCCTGCCTTCCCTCATCTTCCTGTACAAATGGGAAAAGTGTGAGTGCTGGCATAGTGCATCAACAAAATTTAAGTTGTGAATAAAGTATTTGCTAGGGGGTTGTTTTTCCTCTTGCCTGGGTTCCTGCTTCTTAGTAAGATCAGTTCAAATACTATTGTCTGATGGTAATATATTTGCTTTTGTAAAACAACAAAAATAAATCTATTTATCTCTGAAGCAAAGTTTTCAGAACTCTTTCTAATTTGTACTTACTTTTTTAGTGAGTATAAAAATGTTAAATTAAAACTTTTTAATGTTTGAAATGCTTTTGATACTGAAGAAAATTTTAAAAATCTGCTGTAAATTCCAGATGGATGGCTGTGTTAGTCAACTGTGATTTTTTTTGCCCTCAAATGCTCCCTGAAAACACTCTGTAGAGGATGTGGAGGGCATTTTTGCCAGATGTTTGAACCCAGTGAGCCATTTTAAGCCCAAGGAAACTTTTTTTTTTTTTTTACAACAGGAAATGACTTCTGGTCATTTCTTGTTTTTAAAACTGCTCTTCCTGGGCCTAAAAAAGCTGGAGGAAGGCTTGGCAAAAATATCCTCTAAACCCCTTTGTGGTTGTTTGGGGGCAAGACCTGGCAAAAATGCCTCCTCCTTCTGCTGCTTGTCCTCTTTCTGCTCCTCTTCTTCCTCCTGAAGTTCTCAAGCAGTCTTCAAGGGCAACTCCACAAAGAGCATATTACAGTAATCCAAATGTGATGTAGTTAAGGCATGTGTTACTATGGCCAGATCCAGTGTATCTAGGAAAGGCACAGCTGGCTTACAAACCTTAACTGTGCAAATGCACTTCTGGTCACCACAGAAACTCAAGCTTCCAGGATCAAGGTTCAGTCCAAGAGACCCATTTCTGCATGAGACTGTTATAGCGCTATGATTCCACTTTTAACATCCTATGGAATCCTGGGGTTTGCAGTTTAGGGAGGGGCCGACTGGTGCAGAAATGGTCTAAGCTGTGAACCTGTGTCTTCAGAGGGAGTATAAACTGATCTAGCATGAACTGAATCCCCATTCATAACCCTTGAAAGTCAATAGTAGAGTTCCACTGATTGTCATTTATCGTGCTCCAGGGTTTCTGTACACTAACATTCTGATTTTTGTTGAATTTACTTTCACATAACTCTGGTGAGCGTTTAAAAATTTACCTCAAGGATTTAGTGCTGCTAATCAAGCTTAGAATGTTTGCCCGTCTCCTATATCAAATACTTAGCTAAGCGTGTGTAACTAAATAATGCCTCCCAAGTCCACAATGTTTCCAGCTCCTTTCTACCAGCAATTGGGTCTGCCACAAGGAATTGTGACGGGGTCCTGATTCTAATTGTTGCAGCCTCACAGGGAGCTGGAAGCTGCTTCAGAGAGTAGGACACGGAACAATGGATTCAAACTACAGGAAGAACTTTCTGATGGTGAGAACCATTCAACAGTGAATTCTGCTGCCTCGGAGTATGATGGAGTAACCTTTCTTTGGGAGTTTTTGAAACACAGGCTGGATGGCAATTTTGGGGGGTTCTTTGAGTGTGTGTTCTTGCATGGCAGGGAGTTGGACTAGATGATCCCCGTGGTCTTTTCCAACTTTATGATTGTATATTCCTTGTACCCTGTTCAGCAGCTCAACAGGCCTTCACCGTATACGTACAGTAAGATTACGTAGTCTTTCTGAGTACAGGGCAGTTACAGAGCTGTACCTCTAGGTTACAAATCTGAAATTGAAATACAGAGTGCCAGTTCTTTTTAAATTACTTTTTTTAAAAAGTAGCCTGTTGCCAGTAAATGCCAAAGAGGAAGTATCATTACTAAAGTTACTTCTAAAACAATCTATTTTTACTTTTCTAAAAAATAATAATTACTTTTTGTTACTTTAGAGGAAAAAAAATCCCAATGTTTGAAGGTGCTACAAAGTACGATTTTCTCTCATCCATACCATTGTAACTTCAATGCCCATAAAAAAGCATGAGAAACATGAGCCAGCACTTGAATCGTGAGAGAGCCATCCTCCACAGTTTAGTGAGGCTGTACTCACAATTATAAAAGTAGTTAAATGTTACACACCATCAAAAAGGAATTGAAGTTATTCCTTATAAGTTACAACAGTAAAGATTGTTGGGAAAGGAATTAATTCCAAGTAATTATTCATAATCAGATACTTTCAAGCTCTACTGCTAATACAAGAAAGAATAGATTAGTGCAATATAAGATTTTTTCCCCACCATGCTGTTTGTCTGTAAAGGATTGTTGATACATGCCAAAAGCACATTTTCATTGATGTTTGGAAACAAGTCATTTGTTTTGCATTTGTTTAAAAATAGTTTAGTAATTTACATCATAATACAATTTTGTGAACTTGCTGGCTGCAATTCATCTTGGAATGAGTCTTCAAAATCCCTAGCATATCATGTCTGTTATACAAATGTCAATATTATTGAAGTGTTCTCCCACAAAGGGAAAACACAGGCTCATCCACTGTGGCATTTCTGTATTATAAATGTCTGTGAACAGCCTCACTGAAGCACTATAATGCCTTCTGGGTTTGTTTACTTATATTGGTAGATCTGATTGAGCATGGTCACATTTGTTGAATACCCTCTGGGAGAAGGGAAAACCTGGGATAATCACATCTGGTAAAACAAGCATGCTGTTTGCAAAAGGTTCTTCACAAAAACTGAGCAATCTGAGAGCTGCATAGTGAATTCAAAGCCAGAATTCAGGTCACGAAGCTCAAATAATAAGCAGTGGAGTATCATATGTGATTCCATTCTGCCACTGAATGGACAGAAAATAAAAGATCACATTCCCAGATACAACAGGCAGTTTCCTCAATAAGATTACTGGACTGCTAGCTGTATCTTTTCTTAATCCAGTTTATTGTTTTAAAAATTGATCTTAAAAGAATTGTGTTTGACATTTGTATACCTGGTTTGTTCCAGTACACACAGCATAATCCAAAGGATATTAACTCAGGATTAAGTCATGCTGAATGCAGTGAAACTTACTTTCTTGCAAATGTATTTAGAACTGAAGTTTTAGGAGGCAATCCTACTAGCAGAGATAGACAAGGATCCAAGAGATATTTTGGCTCTTCTGCTGGTAGATCTGAGCCTACAAGAACAGTGTTACCATGTTGTATACTCAATGATATACACTTATAGCTGCATGCCACATGGAAAGAGATGGTGTGCTTGAGCAGATGACATCAGCATGGCCAGGTCATGACTGCATGAGGATTAGCTGGAGGGCCCTGAATTAATGGGCCCGAGATTATCTTAGCAATGGCTGAAACTCAGAAATAATAGCCAGCAAGGCAGCTACAATGAGGCAATCAATGACCAATGACCTGTAACCTCTTCCGGCCACATTTTCCTTTTGTTTCCTCACCTGTCCAGCCATTAAGAGGTTACCATGAACTCCATCAATGTTTCATCTCCTGAAGTCAAGACCATTAGCCCATTCCAGACGTCCTTTGCTCACTTTGCTGGAGATCCATTAACACCTTCCTTCATATTTAAACCGTGGCTCAGCCCCTTTGACTTTATGCTAGCACTTGACCATCATGCTACACCCCAGACTTTCATTCCTCCATGCTGCCCTTAAACTCTTGTGTTTGAGCCATCTCACCTCAGCTTTCTTCTCTTCAGGATTGGTAAATATTGCCCACTTCATCCTAACTCCTTGCTATCCAACTTTTCCCTCCTTTCATCCTGTTAGCCTTGTATGGTCATGAGACTGCTTGAATCTTGTGTGTTTTTGTGATTTTCCCCCAATAAAACATTCTTTTGAACTTTTTGAACAACTGTGGTGTCTTACAGTTAATACTAGCATACACAGGCAAATAGGTCCTGTGGTTACACACACACACACCTTGCAGGCCTCCTTTGAGCTATAATTCCCCACCTTCCACAGAGGCATTGGGATTGTGAGTGGAGCCATGAGTCACCCACCTTTGGGGGTAACAACCAGTTGCATAGGGACGGGGAAGTGGAGGGGGTGGTTTGCCTCGGGCAGCAATGTTGTTGGGATGTCCTGGTCCATAGCCATGCCCCCCACACACTGGCCATGCCCCTGCATGCCCTGGCCATGCCCCTGCATGCCCTGGCCATGCCCCTGCATGCCCTGGCCATGCCCCCTCCAGCCCCGCCCCCCAGTCCAAGCTCTGCCACTGGTAACAACAGCTATGCCTTCAGATTTTTCTCTCAGCTGAGAGCAGCTAACAACAAGGAATTTCTGCCATCAGAAGAGACTTCTAAATCTTTCCCCTTTAAAACCAGCAGATTTTTGAGCCAATATTATACCGCCCAGCTACAAACTATTTACCTGAGACAAAGCTCACTGAGAACAGTATGACATACATTATGATTGCACTGGAAATGTGAAAATAAGATCTGCTCTTTTAGAACAGTTAAACATTTCTCATTGCTACTTCACTCAGCTATTAATTCCACAAATGAGCATGAATATCTAGTTGGGTATATGAATAACAGAAGAAAGACAAACAACTTTAACAAATTCATGGAAGATTCCTATCTTGAAAACATCAGAGCAAATATATGAGATTTTTCTTCATTAATGAACAAATACTGCCAATGTCTACCCACCTGGGTCACCTTTAATGCTTTTCAGTTAAGGTAATTGGTTGCTTCTTTAATAGCCTTGACTTCATCCTATGGAATCCTAGGATTTTTTAGCATGGTGTGATACTTGGAATTCTCTGTTAGAGAATTTTAAATACCTTACAAAACTACACATCCAAGGATGATCTAGGATGGAGCCATGGCAGTTAAAATGGTATCAAATTGCTTAAAATTGTGTAGTGTGGAATAGGACAGAAGAAAAGATAGTCTTCTGCATAGGCCCAGTTATTTACCTATTACCTGTTAACAAATGCATAACTGCCTCTGGTCTGAAAACCTTTTCCTAAACCAAAATATGTAGGGGAAACACATTACCCATTAAAGATGCGAGTTTAGTTGAAAAAGACGTCATATTAGAAAAGTAGTGGGACTATAGTGTTAAGATCCAGTCCTGACTTAACATGCATTTGCTTTGAAACAACTTTACACACACAAGATTATAAAAAACAAAAACCCAGCTGGCTTAAACAAAGGATTGGGTATATGTATAGAATTATATGTATAGAGATAGAGCTTTTTCATACTGTGAAGTGAATTCACATTACATCAGGACTGAATTTTAACAACGCAGTGCTAAACCAGCATTTTGTTCACATACTGGCCAAACAGATACCCATGGAAATCCCATAAACAGGACACAAATGCATCAGCACTATTTATCCCATGCTCCCCAGCATACTATCTCTCCCTTCCCATGTGTATGTGCCTTCATGTCACCTGTCAACTTATGGTGACCTCATAAATTTCATAGGGTTTTCTTAGGCAAGGAATGCTCAAGGATGGCTTAGCCACTTGCTTCTTCTCAAATATAGCCTCCAGCACCTAATATTTGTTGGTAGTCTCCCATCCCATCCAAGTCTCCCATCCCCGTACTAACCAGGTCTGACCCTGCATAGATCCCAAGATCAGGGATTTGGTGCTTTTAGGGTATTTAGGCTCTCACTGTCTCTGCACTGGGGTGCATATTTACATGTCCATTGTAATGAATGCACAGTACACTTCAGAGGATGAATATCAGGTAGAGAGTAGAACCAGCTGCTGCGTTTGCCCCTACCCCCATTCTTTCTTGGTATAATTCACTTTTAAAAAGGTTGAGTGTGTTCAGGGGTAAAAAGTACCTTGCATAGGTTTGGAGCTTCCACCCTTATTATTGTTCCACATATTTGAAGAGCTCATCTATCACTTTCTTCCTGATTGACCTCTGATAGAGAATTGCCTTGTCCTCTGGAATATTCAGATTAATCTGCCTGAGCTCAACTGAGTGGAATACAGAAAACTAGGAATAATCTTAACAGGCAATAATTTTGTATTAGGCCAAGCAAATATGTAGTTGTTGATCTTTAATTGTACATAATGAATACCTCGATTGATCAAGATAAAAAAGTTTTGATTATGGCTTGACCATTTTTTTCAAATGTTTACTTGGGTTGTTTGCTGTCCTGAACAGTGTGTGTGTGTGTGTACATCAGAAATGTGGATGAAAATGTCTAAAAGCAGGGAATATAGAAGAAGGGAACTGTGTTCTTATAGGGATGTTCTGTTTTCTTGGAACTCAAAACATGGTATTTTATTGCTGAAAAAAATCCTTCTCTGCTTCTGTTTAATGCAATCAGTGCTAATTGCCTTAGTGGTTTCAAGATCTTTGTGCATATCATCTTGCCATTTATAAAAACAAAACAAAAGCCAACTTGAAATGGGAAACCTTGCCTTACTGTAGTTTTTCTGCTAATCTTGCCCTCTCTTCCAATCTTCATGCCTCAAAGACAAAACAAGAAGAACTCTACTTTTAAGGGATATATTTTTCACCACTGATGTGATAACATCATAAAGGCTAAATTGAAAAAAACTGGTGAAATGCTTCTCAGGTGGTCTCATGCATTTTGTCCCATGGCCAGTAGATGGCAGCCAAATTACAGGCACCTAACTCATAACCTTGGACTTACAGTCAGTAATTATTGCAACACTTTGTGCACAAGATAAAAATCCTATCCTATATAAGACATGCTTTTCACTGTTGTAACAATCTCTTTAAAAATGTTATTGCATTCATCTTTACAAAACAATATGAATGGCATCAATATTAATGGTGTGTTGTGTTGGTTAGCACAACAGATTGGTGCTGAGGAATGCAGTATGTACAGTTCACACTTGTCTTTGTTAGCTTGGTTTAATCACTTTCTCTCAGCCTCACAGAATAAAACTGGGGAAAAGTTCTAGTCCTTCAATTCCTTGGAAAAAAGGTCGGCTATAAATGTAACAAATGTGCATTTATTTCTACGTTTTTATCAATCCCATCATCCTCAGAAATGTGCAGACCCAAAAAGACACATAGGCCAGACTCATACTGGTGACATATGAAGACATAAACTGTGCATAAACATGCAAAGTGACATTTTTGGACAATGCAGAATGGATATATGTAGCTGATGTTGGCAAGAACATACCATTGCAGGTGCACAATACTGCAACCTAGACTAGTACATCAATGTGCATTGAGCACATCATGATGTCTTTATGCATTGCACATGAGGTGACAGCTATGTACATTCACCACTTCTCATATAATTGCACTATGATGATATTTTGTATAGGGATTGGTAGTGTTAGCTTAGCATAATTCCACCAGTGGATATTTATATGCTGAGATGATGTAGATCTTGGCCCCAGAGTGGCAAAGCATCTCAAGCTAGCCTGACCTGGATTTTGGTTAATGAATTTGCCTGTGGTGTTCATTTTATGGACAGCAATTAAATGGAAACAACTACATTGAACCTCATGAATCTGTCTACACCTTCAGGTGCACCACAAACATGCACAGTTCTCAATCAACTCAAAACAACCATAAATAAAAGAAAGTGAATCTAACATACATAGAATAAGAATGAACCACAGGAAGTGCTTTACCAGACTTGAGCAGAGTTGATCAAAGTTTCCATTCTGTTTCTAGCATTAGCCAATTAAGTGCCTCTGGAAGTTCAAAGCAGCATATGAGGGTGACAGCTATTTCTTGCACATCAAGCACCAATGCACATTGGTCACTCTTGCTTGGTGTCCTGTTAGGGATCTTTGCCACTCATTAACAAGGTTTCTTAGTATAGTACCTAAGTATATGCAAAGTTACATAACTTAGGCCCTTTCTGCACAAGGCAGTTAAAACGGGCCAAGGCGTCCTGGCACGGAGGTCGTCCGCACCTTGGATCAGACTAGATGCAGACTATTTAACTTAGTTCTCTACCTCAGCCCAATCCAACCCGCCCCAAGTGGTCCTCCCCCACACTAAGTGAAGACAGGAAAAATCCGGTCTTTACATTTTCTGGAACGCGCCATTGTGTTCCTACTTACCTGTGCAGATGCGCAGGCTCGCACCGATGAGAGCCTGTGATCAGTGGAGGGCGGGCTGTGGGCATGGCCAGAATCAGTGGTTGGTCCACTCCCATGAAGACACTGGAAGCCGCCATTTTGAGCCAGAAACCACAGGAAGCCACCATTTTGAGCTGGAGCAGTGCAGATCTACAGACCTCGCATGCTCCGGTTCACCCTGCACTAATGGAGGAGCCCTGCGGAAGAGGGTCAAGGGAAAGTCTGCGTTATTTTGGACCCAAGAAGAGCCGGTAAGTAACGGCACGGAGGGATTCACTCGCCTCGTGCAGAAAGGTGGTGATAGAGGATTCTGGCAATTCTTAGAAGGTGAGAAGCTGTTTTCTCAAACAAACTTCAGATAGCATAATGCTTGCTACCTACTATATATCCACCTACTTGGGTGGAGGCTGAAGGGAAATGACATGCAATTGCAATGTATCCAGTGAAGGAGACAGATAGTAGGAGTGTTAGCAGCTGAACAGGAGGATGCAAGGTCACTCTGGAAGATGAATAAGTGCTGTGTTAAATATTAGCACTGCCTGCACTGACCTTCTCTTTCCTGCTCAGTTTGTATGGCTAGAAATCAAGCTTTTACAGTCCCAAACATTCTCATAAATCTCCAGTGCTTTCTTTCTACAAGAGAACAGGCTAGGTAAAAAGCTGGCAGTTGGGACCTTCAGCTTGGGCTGTAAAACAGTATACTCTGTAAGAATATGCTTTTCTTTTCTTTTTTTTAAGATAGTGGAGGAGGGAAGAAAAGGAAAGAATTGGTTGAAGATGATTTTAACTGCTAATTCAACCCATGAAACTAGAGGGCAAAAAAGTCAGATCAGAGACTCCACATTAGCTGTACCTAACAATTTGTTTATAAAAATAACTAAAAATAACTAAAGCACCAGGAATGCAAAGAAGAAACACTACTCAGAGAGATGTTTTGTCAAGTTCACCATGATCTTTCATCTAGTATCAGATCACAGTCTCATGCTGATTGAAACAAATGTTTGTTTTGTTTTTGAGATTAGTCCTATTTAGGCTTTATTTATTGAAGGATTAAGAACAAATGATCCCGTCCCTTCCTGTGTTTGCCTCTTGATCTGGCACTGCTTACCCATCTTAATTGCAATTTTGGGTTGGCAGTATTGGTTGGCAGTGAAAAAAAAAGTGATTGATATTTATTGCAAGAGGCTTAGCTTCGTTAGTCTTTTGAAGCAAAAATGACAACAGAAGACTCTTGTGGCACCTTCAAGACTAACAGATTTAACAGATTTATCATGGCAGAAGCTTTTGTGGACTAGAGGCTGTTTCATCAAATGCCTGAAGTGTTATCCTCAGCTGGCAGGCATGTATGTACACAATTATGAGTTTAGAAGAAAACATGGAACCAAAGGAACAATGTAAGCAAGGTGCTCTCTGAGATAAACTTTACACATGAATGATGACAGATTGGTTTTTGCACTTCATGATGTTTGACTTCATTGCTTATGTTTCCTTTCTTTCATGAAAGCTTACGCCATAATTAATCCATTAGTCTTGAACTGCCACAAGACTCCTTTGTTGTTGACACTCATTTCATAGCTGTTACCTGTACTTGTGTGGATCTGATGCTGACAGTGTCTGGTTCTAAGCCCAGCATCTCAAAGGGTGTTCACAAAACCATACATGGACTTCTAGTTACGTCTGTTTTCTTTGGTGGGCTGTTTGTGTGGCCCACCATGGGCCCAGGGTACCCGCAGAACTTGCTTACTTATGGCACAGATACTAAAGATGAGCTGTATCCCATGGTTTCATTCTGCTAACATAAGGTTTCTACCACTCATAGAAACTGTTTTTCCTTTTTGTTTTTCCAAATCCAATTCTTTGGCTCTTCCTATGCAAGGCACTCTGCAAGATATTCTGTATTTGACAACATGGCAGAAGAACTGAAACACTTCTTCAGGAGTTGAAGGAACAGGTGTTACTTGCACTCCATGTGCTTGAGATTCTACTAGCAGTTGTACAACCAGATCTTGTAATTTTTCTACTGGTCTAACATTTGGATGCAATGTTATTCAGGAGTTCTCTTGCATTCCTAGCACTTGTAATGTTATTGTGGTAGAATAGAGGTGGTATGAGCAACACTTGGAGTCAGATGCTAATTCACTCCTGGTGCATGATTTTGCAGTGGGAAATAGTGCCAGGGATTGATGTACAGTCCTCCTTTCACAATCACAGGTTTCACCTTTGCCAATTTGATTATTTGTGAGGCACATGTGCCTCCCTTCCCCACTTCTCCTCCTCCCATTTCCTTACCTTTTGTCTTGGTGCACCTGCTTTCCTTCTCCACACCCAGGCAAAAGGTAAGGGAAGGGAGGTGGGAGCATTGCATGCAGAGAAGGAAGGCTTGCATGTGCCTTTCTCAGCTCATTTCCTTGCTTTTTGTCCTGATGCAGAGAATGTGCATTGAGGCAAAGGAACGGGGGGAGGCACCACATGGAAAAGAAAGGCACACACTACCTCCATTCCTTTGCCATTTGGCCGAGCACAGAGAAGGAATGCTGTGTGCCAGGGCAAAATGCAAGGGAATGTGAGAGTGAGGGGGAGTTATTTGCAGTTTTTCCACCTTCATGAGGATTCTGCTCCCTGAACCCTCACAAAAGTGGAGGGGCCATTACATATAGGGTTAGAAGTGAGGTGGTAAACTTCCAGCAGGTGGGCCAGATCCAGTCTGTGGGAATTCCCTGTCAGTCTCACTTTTTGTCCTTGCAGGGCATTTCTCTTCTTTTGCCAGCAAAATGCAAGAGAACCTTTTCCAACTTACCTCTGGTCACCATTATCAGCAAATCTGGAGGGCCAGAAGCCATTTCACACCCACCTGGGCAAAGTATGGACTGTACTGCCATCACAACAGGAAACAACTGTAAGGTAATTTCCAGTTTTGTTTTGTTTTTTTAATTCCCATTTGTAACAGTTTTCTTGAGGATAAAGAAAAATAAAGGTGCTGGGCCTGTGTCTTGTTTTAGAGCTTTATCACACCAGCCTGCTGTTTTGCATCAATTGTACTGTTTAAGGAAACAAAAACATACTGGTATAGAAACAATCACTACTGCATAATTTCTGCAGTAACACTATTCTGCTGGTTTGGTGATGCACGTTCACCTCCCTTCTCCTGTCTGTGCTACCTAGCACATGTGCTATTTTTTTTTCCTTTGCACAATTTTGGCATGATGGGAGATTTCCTCCCCAGCTTACCAGATGCAGGATTTAGCTGTGCTGCCAAAGCTGTTCTTTCAACCCCAGCTCCTGTTGAGAAAAATGAGGGTGTCTCTGGCAGTCATTGCCAGCTGCTGGTGTTCCTCTCTCCCCCTCAACACAAGCTGTCCTCTGTGCTGAACATGCATTTAAGTACCGATTCAGTGCTCATTGCTGCGCAAGGCAGAACAATTCATCACAGACTCCAGCAGCACACTGTTTCAATAGCTGCCTCAGTGCAGCTTTAAAATGTTTTGACTGCAGTGAGTACTCATGAGCAGCTAATTCAAGCAGATACTGTAAAAATTCAGGTTGTCTAAACGTTTCTCTGCAATAATGCTGCTCTGATTCATTCCATCATGGGCCTGTCTCTAAACAAAATTCCTCATCCAACAAGGAAGTTATATGGTTATACATTATGATATTCATTGAAACATATTGGAACTCTTCTTCCACTGTCAGCAAGAGACCTTCTTATAGTGTTGCTTCATGAGGGAAAATATCCAGAGGTTGGAAATGTCACTATTGTGTTAGGGTGAGTGGGTGATATTGGTTCAGGGATTCTGGGATTTGTAGCCCAAGATCACAGTCTTCCTGAGCAGCATAAATATGCTGGCGTAGATGCTGGTGGCAGCAGCAGTTGGCAGTGTAGTGAGCAAAAGGACTGTGAGAAGTCCAGTGACTAGGGTGGGGGAAACAGCAGAGAAAGCCAACTCTTTTAGGAGAGAAAGCTGCCCTCTTGACTCTCAAACCACTTAAAGGTGAGGCCAGTTTTCTCTGGTGGTGGTAACAGCTTTCTATATCATCGCCCCCCTACCCCTGCATTTGTTTGCCTTCAAATTGTATCTAACTTATAGCAGCCCTAAGGCCAACCGATCGCAAGGTTTTCTTGGCAAGATTTGCTCAGAGGAAGGTTTGCCTTTGCCTTCCTCTAAAGGCTGAGAGAGTGCAGCCTGCCCAAAGTCAGTCAGTGAGTTTTCATGGCTGAGCAGAGATTTGAACCCTGTTCTCAATTCATAGTCCAACACACAAGCCATTACATCACACTGGCATAGGGCTCCAATAAATGCCTTAGATCATGTTTGCTCAAGCTATCTTACGTGGGGCCCACCAGTAGCCCCCTCAATGTGCCAGGAAACAATACTATATTCAGGTCTATTGGTTATAGCTGTTTTTATAGCCATTTCCACACTATACTGCTTTAGTACTATTACTCCACTTTCAACATCCCATGGAATCCTGGGGTTTTCAGTTTAGGGAGGGGCATTTAGAATTCTCAGCCAGAGAGCTCTTTGGCCTCAGTAAATGACAAACCCCAGAATTCTGCAGGCTGTTGCAAGTGGAATAATAGCACTATAACAGTGTAGTGCAGAAATGGCTTATCTTTCCTGGAAACACTCTCCTTGGACTGGAGATAGCCTGCAGACTTGCACCAGAGCACAGACCAATTGGAGTATCACTATTTTATGGGACGTTTTTACTGGCTCAAGGCACCAAAAGGATTGGAATCCCGAATAGTAACACTTCCAGGCTCTGAGAACATTAATGCTTCTTCACCACTGACTGCATTTGCCTCTAATTTTATATTCCCTTGTTATCTTGTATGTCTCATTTTTTTTGGAATACTGGGACAGATATCTGAATTTTGTTAAGAAGTTACACTTTTGTAATATGGAACTGACAACATTGTCCCATAGTTACATCAATGTATTAACAACTTTTGAAACAAAAGAATATTTTAAGTATGGTTCCTTGTGTAAAGAATATATCTCTTCTGAAGTAAGCTTGGCACTATACCTACGGGATCATTAGAAGCAGATCCATGTCATTAGGTTAGATGTTTTGTTTTATAAAATACATATAAATAAGGAAAAGAAGAAAAAACGAGAGAATTGGAAAACGAAGAAAAAAGAAGTGCAAATGTAAAATTCTGTGCGTAGACTTTAAATAAGGATGACCATATGTCCAAATAAATATCCATATGAAAGATTTGTGTCAGGTATTCAGATGATGAAGGGTTGTGAAGTTCTCAGTCCATTGAAAAGTAGGCGGTAGGTATCTTTTTTTTCAGTGCTGCAGTATAATTCATTTTAGACATAGGAGAAACAGGGACAAGCACTCCTTGCATTTGCAAAGCAAGCAGGAAGTGGGGAATACTTACTTTTGTAGGACAGTGCCTCTTAAGCTATCTAATATGAAGACCAGAAGGACTTTATTCCCAGTATGCCAGCAACTGGCCCCGCTTTGTGCCCACTGATTGCAACCATTTCTTTCTTTCCTGAAATCTAGCAACAGACCAGCAGCCTATGTTGCTCTTGGACTCAGTGGTCCATGGAGCATTACTTTGAGTAGCGTTGTCACATTGTAGTGATCTGAGTCTAAAAGGAAACCCATTAATCTTCATCTTTTTCAGTGAGTTCTGAGCTATTTTCATAAGCATCTCAGCTTATGGTAGCTATAAGAAAAACCTTTAGCCTGTGCCTAGGCAGCCCCAGCCACAACAGAATAATATATTTCTGTGATTATTGCTATCACTGTTAGTGGCACCAGCAGTAGCCATCATCAACAATGATCCTGTTCACTAATTTCATGCATACAATCTTTTTGAAACCAAATCCTGTATAGGCTGTTCTCCTAGAAAATAAGTGGGAAGGTCCAGCATGATAGTGCCACAAATATAAAGACTGAATATGTTGCAATGACACATCTACAGGGGGAGCTGTTGGACTGAGAGCAGATACTATCACCACATTTAGTCGCACAGATCTGGAACATATCACTAACCAAATCCCCTTGGCCCCAAGTATACTTGGTATACCTATTATTATTGAGACAGCCTTTGCAGGACTGCTTCACATGCTGTTATTCTTTCAAGAGAAAACATACTATGACAAGAGGAAGCGTGAAAGAGACTCATTCCTGTACAACTCTCAAGGATTTTTGAACATAACACAGTCATACAACTTTATACAGCTAATATTTCATTATAGTAAATGGAACTGCAAGAGCCAGCATAGGGTAGTGGTTTGAGCATTGGACTACGGCCCTTCCCGCACGAGGCTAGTGAATCACTTTGGGCCATTTCTTACCGGTTCTTCTGGGCTTGAAACAAGGCGGACTTTCCCTTATGTCCTTCCGCAGGGCTACTCTGTATGTTCCATGCGATTTGGAGCAGTGCGAGGTCATAGATCTGCACTATGAGGATGAGAAAATGGCGCCTTCCTGTTGTTTGTTGAGCTGGACCAACCGCTGAAGCTGACCACAACCACAGCCCGTCCTCCGCTGATCACAAGTTCGCAGTGGTGCGAATGTGCACATCTGCACCACTGCAAAAGTATGAATTGGCGCGATCCGGAGAATTGAAAAACTGGTTTCTTCCGTTTTTCAAATAGGGTGCTCGAGGACCACTTGGGGGTGCATTTAATCAGACTTAGGTGCAGAACGAAGGTAAATAATCTGACCTTAGTCTGCTCCAAGGTGCAGACAACCTCTGTTACAAGACGCATTGGCCCGCCTTAATTTCCTCATGCGGAAAGGGCCTATGACTCTGGGGACTAGGATTTCAATCCCCACTTAGCCATGGAAAGCCACTGGATGGCTTTAGGCAAGTTACACTCTCTTAGCCTCAGAAGGAAACAAAGGCAAACCCCCTCTGAACAAATCTTGCCAAGAAAACCCTGTGACAGGTTTGCCTGAGGGTCGCCATAAGTTGGGAATGACTTGACAAGCAACAACAACAACAACAAGCGGAACTGAATTGCAAACTGATGTACACCAAAGCAGGACGGGGTGATCTGCAAGAACCATGCATGTGATGCCATTTGTAGCTTTTGAGTCAAAGTTGCAGGTAATTTGCATTGAGATGTCAGAAACAATAAAGAAATTTCTGTAGTATGTGTATGGGCACTTGCAACACTGAGGAGAGCGTGAAACATCATCTTTTGTATTTGTAAATTGCTCAACAAAAATGCTGCCTCTAGGAGAATAATAATTACGTGGGAATAAAAGTAAATCTATCAGATGGGGTCAGAGTTTGCTAAAGATGAACATGTTCCTAAAGAACAAGGATTGTAGTATTGATTATTATAGTCTGTGTTTCTATGGTTTTACGATACAAAGCTCTGAATGATTTGGATCTGAATTTGTCAAAAAGCCAAAGGAAACACTGAAATAAAATGAATCTCAACTTACTGAGGGCCAATATTTATACAATATTTATACTGTGTGAAGGAAGATAAATAGTCTTGGAGTAGTAGTTTGAGTGCTCGACTAGGACACTGGGAGATCATGGCCCTGCTTAGCCATGGAAACTTGCTGACCTTGAGTAAGTTGCACTCTCTCAGCCTCAGAGGAAGACAAATGCAAACCCCCTCAGAACAAATTCTGCCAAGAAAATCCCACAATAAGTTTGCCATAGGGTTGCCATAAGTCAGAAATGACTTGAAGGCACCCAGCTATAACAAAAGAGAGGATCTAAGGAAATGTATTTAACTTGAAAGACAGTGACCACACAATGTTTAATTTTAACTAATGTGTGAAAAGCTTTGGTAATCAATTTGTAATCTATATTTATAATGACTGACTTATAACTTGTGCTTTACATTTCTATTAATTGTATAAATTGTATTTGTACATTTTATAATTGCATTTACAATATGCATAATATTCATATACTATGTAGAGACTGTGAAATACACTCTTTTATGAAAGATTGCTTATGCACATCAATTGCTCTTTAATTTAATGAAAACAAAGTCTAGTTCACAGTATTTTTCCTTGATTAGAACTACTGTAGTCACAATACATGATAGGTCCTCCGGTTTTGTTTGTGTTCATGAATATTTATTAGGTTAAACATGCTATCAAACCCATGAATGATCACTGGCAAAGGCAAACCCTTTAGATGTGGAATGCAGGAAGGTACAGGGGAAGAGGAACACAAAGCAAACCCTTGTAGTTATTTATGTTCCTAATTACTTGTTAAAATGAAATAATTGCTCCAGGACAAATAAGTATTTCCTGGCCTCAGATAAATTCCTGAATGCAATGAAATATTTCAGCCACAGTGTCCAGCTGCTACACAGTAGGTGAATCAGATAAAACCAGCCTGTTTACAGAACAATGTTGAATTCATTCATTTAACTGGAGTTTGCTTGGGGTCTCCATGCAAACTGTATTTAAATGAACAAATGATACAGCAGAGCCTGGTGGTGGTTTGACCTTCAGACTTGACTTGTTTGATGATACTCCAAATCTGTAGATTACATCAGATACCCACACTACTTGTCAAGTGCAAAATGTCTTGTCAGCAGTTCCAAACAAGGCTTTATTGAACCATCACACTACCTTTCACTGAATTTTATACTGTTATGTGGTTGTAATATTAAAGCACTTGGGGATCTTGCAATTTTATCCAAATTGTACACTTAATGATTTTAATGTGTTTTAAATTGTTATACAGTTTAATATGTTTTAGATTCTAAGGTGTCTTTACTGTCTCATTTTATAAAAAATGTTAGCATTCATTTTACTGTACAATGTCCTAAGCTCTTTCAATATATGGCAAAATATAAGTATTTAATAAATAAAAATAAATAAATCTATTCTTTTTCCATTGTTTCTTCGATCCTTCTGCTGTAGGAAATCTATTAATGAGAAGACAGTATAACGCTTTCTAATTGCTTGCAGAATGTTTCCTTCTTTCTGAAAATACCCTGAAAGAATAACCTAAGGATAATTTATTCCAATGATGTTGACATGGTCAGAATTTTTTTTAAAATACAGTGCAATATCCAATGGTGTGCTTTTGCAAATGGAAGTAAGAAACTTTTCTCCCTCCCTACAGCCCACAAATGCCCTGAAAGCCAACCCCAGAGGGCTGAGACAACCTCCAAAGGTTGTTTTTGCATTGCAGAAGGTCTTGCGGCAGGAACCAAAGTCCCAGCAGTGTAGCTAACATCACACTAG
This sequence comes from Ctenosaura bakeri, assembly GCA_948474755.1. Lineage (NCBI taxonomy): Eukaryota > Metazoa > Chordata > Lepidosauria > Squamata > Iguanidae > Ctenosaura > Ctenosaura bakeri. The sequence goes on from CAOLHI010000394.1 coordinate 357,910, forward strand.
ATTTATCCCATAATATAATAAAATTTCCTTATGCTACAATTAAAAAATGAAACATATTTACGACAGTATATAACTGTATAACATAATCTGACTTTCACACACACATTATCATATGCTATGCCTAGAAGACAGTAAGTGACACATAGACATGAACACCTTCTTCCCTTTACCTTTCTGACCTAATCCTAAATTTTGGAGGCCAATCACATTGAAACTTTGATTGATATGTAAAGAGTTATTGAGTGCATTTTACCCCATTGTAGCTAATTCTGGTATCAAAATGTTCCACCAGTTTTAATTTGAAAGCCTATTGTGCCTTCTTCTGGAAATGAGTGGGTAATGAATAATTGACCACATACTTATTTTCTTATGGAAGATTTATATCCCATCTTTCCATCAACATCGATGACAGCTTACATAAAAAGCCTGTTGTTCTTGTGTGCCTTCAAGTTGCTTCTGACCTATGACAACCCTAACCCAAACCTATCATGAGGTTTTCTGGGGCTGAAAGTGTGTGAAACTGTTACCTACACACCCATATACATGCACATACCAAAGCAAAGCAAAAGCACAATGCACATGCACTTCAGAACAGCAGCAGCATTGCATGGGTATCAAAAAAGTAATTCATACTTAGGATTTGAAAAGACTTTAATGACATTTTCATCTGGTGACTAAAACATATTAAAGAAAGTACATGGTGAACTTCTTTGAGGGAGGGCATTTAACAGGTATACCTACCTGACCTTTCAAATACAGTGCCATTTGGAAGAAGGCCTCCATACTGAAAGGTTCACACATGTAGATTAAACATACACTAGTCATTTCTTTAGTTTACTGCATGCATATTTGTTTTGTTCTGACCTTGTGTGTTAAGGTCACTCCTGCAATCTGAATGGAAACAAGGAAGAGTGAAAGAACACAGTAATTTGGTTAATCAGTAATTTTGAAACATTTTCTGGTAATCTTCAAAGAACTCCTAACAAATGAGTTTCTTTCTTCCCAGTTATTTTCACTTAGCTCATTTTTGCTATTAGGAATGGTAAATATTATCACAATTTCCTGTTTGCAGATAAAGGCCTAATGGACCTTAATTGCATTTGTAGCATAGGTATAAACCAAGAGACTATGAACTGTATGTGTATTTCTAATTACATTATGCAAAAAAGAATGCTTTTTGTAGCAGAAGCATTCCTCCAAAGCCAAAATACCTAATAATGCTGACATATGAAACAGTCATGAAAATCCACATGTTGAATTCTTAACTCTCATTTTAACACTGCCAGCCACTTAGCTCATCATTTTGCTAGTTCTACTAAATAACTCTCCTTCCATAATGAGCTTGCAGAACCTGTTATATATGTATCATTATTTGCAGCAATGTGGTATAAAGGTGAAAGCAGGTGCTGTCCACAGAACTATATTATTTGTTTCATTTGGATTTTATATACAATTCTCAGCTAGACTTTTCAGCAATGCACTTCACCATTAACCCATTTGGAAATAAATTTTAAGGAGAAAACATCATAGTTCATGCAAGTGCCTACCAGGAGGCATGACATCTGCTTTAACTGAAAATCAGCTTCTAGGGGTATGATCTGAGCGGCAAAATGTGTGTGCCTGTATGTGTGAGTGCTTCTCACTACACTTCTGCTCAAATCTCCATTAATTAATAAGTGAGCCACTTGGTTGGGAAACCAGTCTGCCCATTTGAAGTTACAGCTAACATTAAACTAAGAATACTGGTAACAGAAAACTTAGAAGAAATTTAGAAATATAGTAATACAAAATTGGGGAAAAAATAAAGATCTAAGCATAACAAAAAGAAAAATACTTGTAGGCCAGTAACGTCCTGGCCCCTCCCGAAACTGCAAACCCCAGGATTCCAGAGGAGGTTGAAAGTGGAATCATCGCGCTACAACAGGCTAGTGCGGAAATGGCCATAGTCCAAGGCTCAGACCACTAAGTCATGCTGGCTCTTTGACCGGAACCCCCAGAACAATCCCCATTGTTATTCTAAAATTTCCTTTCTAGCAAAGGAGAGGTGGCAGGAGGTGCTGTTCGAAATGAAAATGTCAGACTCTTATAAGCCTCCTCCCACACACCTGAAAGGTCAATCTCTGTTGAGGGTGGCACAGAATCTGTGCCCGTTCAGTGGGAAGGTGCAGCCACTGGTTTACTTGTCCCCCAACCGTACTGTCAAGATGACCCACAAATAGGACGACGACTCCCCGTCGCCCACCCACCTCACAGACGAAGGAAGGAAGGCGCCCCGAAGCCGACCCGGCTCCGCTCGCTCGCGCCAACGTCCAGGGTCGCCGAAGGACACCGACGGAGAGATAAACCGACTTGTGCTCCCAAATGCCCGCCGAGGCCACTCCAGGGCGCGAGTTCCTTCGGGGTCGCCCTCACGGACCTCGGTGCTGAGGAAGAAGCGCCTCCGGTGACCCCTGACCCGTCCCACCGCGGACAAGGGAGCGCTCTTCACGCCCCAGGCCGCCGCCGCCGCCCCCGGCCTCTCGTCTCCGCCCGGGCCCGGCTTCCCCGGCGGCCGCCTGTGCGCTCCAAGGTCACTCCCGCCAGGCGCTTCTCCCGCCTCCAAGAGGAACGAGGCGCTCCGGCGCGTGGGATGGAGGCTGAGTCGTGTGGCCCGGGCTTCCGCTGAGAGCCGGGCGCGGAAGGCCCCGGGGCCCCGAAGAGCCGAGTCTCGGCCACCCCGTCATCCCCACCGGTCCCGTCCCCTCCCTCCCTCCCGTCCGCCCGGCGGTTGAGGGCTCTTTCTCCTCGGCGGGCCCGCGGACCGCGCCACCCCCTCTTTCTTTCCTTCCTTCCCGCGCTGAGCAAAGCCAGGCTCTCGCGGCTGCCAGGCTCCGGCGGGGAGTGAAGAGTGACGCGGCGCGGTGGCCGCTGTTGCCGCTTCGCTGACGGAGCAGGAGCCCCGGCGACGCGGGCGACGAAGGCGGCGGCGGCGGCGGAGCGCAGAGGAAGACCGCGCGCCTAGCCGGGAGCCTCCTCCCTCCCTCCCTCCCTCCCTCTCTCTCTCTGCCTGCGTGTCTGTCACTCGCTCGCTCCCCTCTCCCCGCCCCTCGCGCCCCGCCGGGAGTCCCCTCCCTCCCCTCCCCCGCTCCCCCTCCCCTCGGCGATGTCCGCGAGGGGCATGGAGTTGGCCGGAGCCTATAAAAGCCCCTGATAAGCACCCGAGCGCCAATACCGTCGGGCAACCGAGCGAGAGCGCGCCGCGGCGAGAGCAGCACTGAGCCATCCTCACCATGTCCTGGGGCTACGGCAAGGACAACGGTGAGTCCCCTCTCCCTCCCTCTCCCTCTCCCTCTCGGCCGGAGGGTCGTCCTCCCGCCCCCTCCCCCTCTCCTGGCCCACAGAGGAGAGTTTTCCTGACCTGACAGGTCCCCCCTCGGGCTCCTGCCCCTCCCGCCTCCCGCCTTGACAGTCCGCAGAGGCTGCCGGGGCGACGGGGAGCTCCTCCGCCGGGCACCTGCTGCAACTCTTGGCATCCCAAAGCGCACCGAGGGAGCGCATTCCTCTGGCGCTCCCTGAGCCGGCGTCGGGGATCAGCGCGGGGCGCGCGGGCTTCAGGTCCCACGCCGGCTCAAAACAGCGGACAACCGCATCACTCAATGCGAAGTGAAGATGCGGTCTCATTTCCGCGCTAGACTCTTATAGCGCTCTGATTCCACTTTCAACCTCCTATGGAATCCTGGGGTTTGCAGTTTAGGAGGGGTCTGAGGCCCCTCCCTAACTGCAAACCCCAGGATTCCATAGGAGGTTGAAAGTGGAATCATAGCGCTATAACAGTCTTGTGCGGATATGGCTCGCCGGTGCTTGAGCTGAACGCAGATGTCTCGACTTTAGGGGGATTCCCAGGAAGAAGGGAATTCCGGGTAGAAGGAAATCGAGAGCGCTCCCTCCAGCCTCATCGCCGGTGTCTGAGATGCAGGGGAGAAGGGAATCCGTCCGCTCTCCTTACCCGGACTTAAAGGGCTTACCTGGCTGCCCCCGATCTCGCTTCACAGCTGCCCAATCTCTCCAGCGTTCTCATTCTCCTGAGCGGGGATCCTCATTCCTCGGGCGGAGTTCTGGAAAGGGCTTTCCACGGACCTATCTAAGGGACAGGAATTTTTCCTTCCTCCTGTTTCCGTCAGATCACTGGGATGCTGGGCATAGGAGTGAGGGCACCCTCACGGGGATGTGAGGGGCAAGCTTCCTGTCACCTTACACGAGGACCACTCTGTCATTGCTTTTTTCATTCCAAAAATACTAGGCATGCTAGATGGGAATTTGCCCCCCCCCGGGTTAAGAAATCTGCCTGCATGGGTAAGGGGCTGGAATGAGAGAGGCTGAGAGAGAGGGAATTCATATAGGAGAATAACTCATCTTGTCCCATACTTGCAAAATAGAATGTGAGGTGGGAGATGCTGATTTCTAAAGCTGCAGCTGGGATGTTGGTAGAGAATGAAATAGGCATCCGCCAGCCACATCACTGCTTTGCTAGGCAGCTTGTCTAGCCCACAGAGATGTGTGAGCCCTCAATTACTCTCTCTCATTCTCTCTCTCTCTCTCTCTCTCTCTGTATTTCCCCTTGTGGAACTTGATGTTTGCACTCCTCCTGGAAGAGTTGTGGATGTGGGAACTTTTCCCAGTATTTTTAGCTTGGTACCTTTCCTATACCCATGTAGTAGAGAAAGGCAGGCTATTCTTTTCCTCTCAGTCCCTCACCGTTCCATTCCTAGATTCATGCAAGCTGAGATCTAAGCTTACTGATCTCTCTGCTTCTCTGCTATACCACCCCCACCAGTCCAGCTGATTGCACCTCAGGGATGAGCTGCCTCTGCCTGATAGCTCAGGCTTGTAACTCCAGCTAGCCAAGATAGTTTCATTCTTACATACAATATTGATGGGGCAAAAATATTAAAGGCTCCCAACTACACTTAAGGCATAAAAGGCCTTACTCATTAAAGCCTCTACTCTGAGGTTTGCTTGTTTTTTTAATCAGTCATTTTTCTGCTGTCTGTTTAGTTGGTGTTTTACATTTGTGCTTTCTTCTCTTTCTCTGTTTCTCTTTCTAGGACCTGCTCACTGGCATGAGACCTGCCCCATTGCCAATGGAGAACGGCAATCCCCAATTGACATCCAACATAAGTCTGCCAAATACGATGCATCACTGAAGTCTCTCAACCTCAGTTATGATCCATCTGCAGCCAAAAGCATTGTCAACAATGGGCACTCCTTCAATGTGGAGTTTGATGACTCTGGCGACAAATGCGGTTTGTACCTAGGCTTCTTTTGTGGGGCATTAGGGGAAAAGGCAGGAGGAAGCAAAGGGGAAGGGAGAGACCTCCTAGGTGAAAAAAAATGATAGTGGATGCAAGTATAGCAGATGAGTATTTAACAACCTTTCTGTGGCTTTGCTGTAGCCAGAAATGAGCATAATGTCTGAGTGTGATAAAAATCCATCTTCATTCATTTGGATATTTCCCCTTACCTCTTTTGAGGGCTCTAAATAGGTTTACAACAGCCTTCTCCAGAATACTTCCCTCCAGATGTGCTGGACTTCAACTGTCACTGTTCTCAGACAGCATGACCAATAGATGCCTGAGGATGATGGGATGTAGAGTCCAATACTTTTGGAGGGCACCAGTTTAGAAAAAGATAGATTGCATGTAGAAAGAATATCTGTTAATTTTTCAAGAATCAGTCTAATAATGCATTCCTATATCTGCTCACTGAAATGTAAGTAACAACTGTTGGCTAAATGGAATTGTTCCCAGGTAAGTCTGCATAGGATATAGGACCATGGGTGAAAATGTTCTGCAGGTATTCCTTTCTCCTCTGGCTCTTTGCTATCATCAATCTTCCAACATCTTGGGTTTTTAAAGTCTTTTCTTCCTCTTTCTTTTTCTATAGGAAAAAATGTGAGTTGATCTAACAGATAGGATTTCAGGATGGACAGATATGTTCTTTGTTTTGTGATACATAGCAGTCTACAAGGTGCAGGATAATCCATGTTCAAGCAATAGGGCATCATGCCATTTTGCTTTTGGGCTTAGAATTTATGAGTTTGAAATGTTCTCTAGCTTTACATTCTTATAATATTTCTTTTGTAAGTTATCCAGTGAGTGCCACATTGGAAGAACATGTGCAGTGGAAGGTCAGCATCTGAATAGAGAAACAAATTAAACCATACAGTTCTATTTTATATTTTGTTTTCCAGATCAAACAAAATTAACATATAAAGGACTTTTGCAGTGCTGCTGTCCCTGTCCAGCAGAGTTCTTTGGAGTACTTATGTGTGAAATATGCCCCATGTACAGTGTTCTTTTGAGCTAGAATGAGAGGCTGTTCTTTAAGGCAAGGGACACCTGACATTCAGGAGTATGAGACATGCCAAGGTTCTCCCCAGATGAGATGACTGTGAGGTGGAATCAGGTTGAAATCTTTCTTTTAGCAATCTTTTTAGTTTTTCAATAAAGGCAGCAGTGCATTCTACCCACATTCCCACACAGTTCACCCAGGGCTAGTTAGTCATTCTTTTCAACAGCACTCTCTGTGCACAGTAATGGCAAATTAAAAACCCTCATTTTATGAATTCGTATTCCTGATGAGAATGCTATGATTACACTTTCAATATAGAAGTTCAAGGCTACTCTTGTGAGTAAGACTTTGAAGGCTTTCTTTGTAATTGTTGCAATTTCTCAGACAGCTGCCTGTGCAGCAATTTTCATACAGCTACAGTGATGGTGTAACAGCTTTTAAATGTAAGAAATGGTGCCATTGTAAAAACAGAAGCTGCTGCTATCTCTAGACACTGCCTGATTTTACTTGCTTGAGCAAGTGTCCTATTTTTTTTCCCCTCCAGTGTTGGCCGTGTCATTGAGAGGACAAATTCAAAGAGCTTAGGAAAGCTTTGACTTGCGAGTTTTCAAAACAGTAGTGCAAGTAACTGTATCAAAGACTGAAATCCAAAGATAGCTTCTTTTGATTTTCAATAGATCTACTCTGGTAGCAACATAGTTTATATATTGCAGCCAAAATGAGTACCTAATTATGCCAGTGTTTGCTGGAAAAAATAGTACTCTAGTAAACATAGAGACAGGGACAGAATAACTTTTCTATCTGAAATGGGTTTTAAAGTCTGTCACACAGCAATTCCTAACTGTCTGCGGTACATATGAGTTGTAGCCACACAGTTAAAGACCCTAAGCACCATCTTTTCATGGTTTTAGTAAAACTCTGTGTTGTGAATATGAAACAGAAAAATAGATGAAATAGTGGGGACCTACTCTATATTTTTGGAGGCTTTTGAACTGCTGTGCCTTCAAATGATCTGTCAACTTATGGTGACCCCATGAATTTCACAGGGTTTTCTTAGGCAAGAATTAATCAGAGGTGGTTTTGCAAGTTCCTTCCTCTGAACTATAGCCTACAGACCTGGTATTCACTGGTGGTCTCCCATTCAAGTGTACTACAAATCAGAGCTGACTCTCCCTTCCCCGGTTAGTTTCTAAGATGAGATCTGGTGCCTTTAGAATATTTAGACCCTATAATATGAATTAAGTCTTTAAATTTATTTTGTTCTGTTAAGATAGCTCATGTGAGTAGAAGTTTACCCTTTAATTCAATTTCCCTGCTTGAAAAATGAAGGATTATTCAGAACACTGAATCATTTGTTTCATATACTTTGAGCAAAGAAAGAGAAGATAAGGCAGCAGCCTGTAAGATTTGGGTATTGGTAATCAAGGAATTATGTGTCCCATGCAACTTAAGTATTGAGAACTGCTCTAAGAATTTAGTAATGTGGGGAGGGGGAAAAAGAGTGAGAAAAATTGACAGAGAGAATTCTTAAGCATTATGAAGACTTAAGACTTGTTCTTAAAAAGATAGTCAGATTCTGTAAAAATGACCAGATTCTGTATTACCAGTCATACCTTGTGATTCACAGAGTGACTGTGACTGTATCACAGTTTTAGTTCTGTTCTGTTTTTCTTCATTTAAGAGCTCTTTATTTGTAGTCTGTCTTAATCCTTCATTTTGAGTTTTTTAGTCCTCATTTTAGCTGGGGGAAGGCAATGGCAGTTGGGGGAAGGGGTAGAAATCTGTGTGCATATGGCATCTGAAAATCCAGATCAACTTATCTAACTGCTCAAAGGTGGGGGCTGGGGGAAAGTATAGATGGTTTTGGATCTGTGCTTTGCACTGGTGGCTCAGTTAGGAAAATACAGCATAGATGCTGATCATTTTAAATTTCTGCAGCAGTGAGCCAGTCTCTCTGACAGCTACAGTTTGTGAAGAGTGGGAGGAACAAGTGGAAATGCTCAGAGACTGCAAGCAGTAGCATGGTAGTGGGAAAGCCATGATTATGTTACTTCAGTAGCAGATGCTTCAGTTTTTCACAGGCTTTTAAGAACAACAAAGCATCAGATTTACCTGCATGCATGCATCATAGTATCTATTTACAAACATTGCATCTGCAGCTTGGTAGGAAATCCTCTGTTCTGGTCATAGGTTCAATCCCTGCCATATCCAGTTAAAAAACAGCAGGTAGAATATCAAGTCAACTGGAAAAGGCCTGTGCCCAAAATCTTTGATTGCTGCTATGAGTTAAAAAAAAAATCAGACTAATAGTCTGATCCATATGGGGAAGCCTTGTAGCCTAATAATCAGTTGTGAAATGAATTAGCTGTCCTATTTATATGAGTATCCATCAAAATACAACAATCCTAATTAGATCTGTCAGGCTACGTATTTAAAGTTTTCTAACAGTGCACATATCATATGTTTCACAATGTCCCAGTTCAGTAGAATTTTGGTCATATTTATATTAATGTAAACGTATGCTATGCAGTTTTGTGGCTGTAGATGCTGCCTTTTTTTTAAAAAAAAACCTATTGCTTTAAAAAGGAAGTTGCCAACACTCAGTTTTATGATCTAATCAGAACAGAAGGGTTACTATTTTTACCTATCAGTTGGTGGGTATGTCAGGTATGTGTGAAATAATAATGCAGATAGTTTTCAAATGTAAAGCTTTGTTCTATTGTTGTTTATAGATGAACACAATGGAATATCAGTGGCTAGTAACAACTTGATATGGGTCATCTCAGTCTCTTATATTGCTCTTTGCTGTAGAGTTGGGGTGGGAATTGAGTGCTTTCCCATATATTGTTGGATTAGCACTTCCAGTAGCCCAAGCTAGCTTAGTCAGTGGAGAGCAATGCTGGGAGTTGCAATCCAATAACATCTGGGAGTCTCAACAGATGTTTCAGCTGTGAAAGGGTGCTGTTGGGTAGGTACATCCATCATATGGGTTGGTCATATGGGTTTGGAACTGAGCCACTCAGATGTGCTAATGAAAGATTTCCTTATTGAAATATCCAAGGGCTTTGCAGCAAAATAATAAAAAAGACAATGAAGTAAATCCAATTATTAATCCCTATTAGAGTAGCCCCACTGAATCAACAGGATTTATGTGAGTTTATTTTCCAAGTTCTCATCAATTCATTTAGTCTGCTCTAGTTGAAATTAACAACTGGATTTAATCCAGTAACATAAATTTCTTTGAAGCAAAAGAAATTCTGTGGTTAGTTTACAATTGCCTTATTATCTAGAGAATAGTTTGATGTTTTGTAAAATATATTCCTTGATGCCAGATTGTGTTTTGTGCTTATCAATTTCATTAGTGTAGAATTCTCCCAAGGTTTTCTCCTTTCTGTCATAAAGCCATTGTCAAGACATTCCAATCAACACTGATCTTAACAGAAAGAAAAAAAAATTAGGACTGCTTTAGGGAAGACTAGATTCTGCTTTGCTGCACTAAGGGAAAGCCAGAAAAAAAAAATGCAGTGGAATGATATTTTGATGTTAAAGTGTTATCCATTGCAGTCTTGTTCTGTGTACTTGACTGTACAGTTTTATAAATCCCTAGGACGTTAATGGGCAGGACTTGGCATTCACCATTTAAAACATGCACTTAACATTTAATGATCCCTAATGCATCTTAGAAATAGCACAAACACACAAACTGTACAAAATCAGCAGGACACATTAATTTGTTAGGGGGCTTTCGTATACAGTGGTGAAAAGGTCCAGTTCTTCCCTTAGATTGACCTCTGGCATTATTTTGATGTATGCTGCTTTGCAAAACGTGTTCTGCAAGCTTTCCTTGTAATTATTGTAAAGGTTTTCTCACTTCCCTTTCCTCTGCCATTACTGCAGTTTCTTTGGTCCCTGTATCTTTGCCAAGCTAGTAAATGTACTGAAAGTATAAACAGATTCTAGCAATAGATTACAAATTGCTCATAGCAGGGGATGGCAAGCTTCAAGTATGTGGGATATAATTTTAAATTACTTTGTATCCCAAAATCTTATTACTAAATACAGGGGTAGGGGATAGAAAACGAGAGGTTAGCTGTTGTTACCTACTGAACCTCAGGAGCCATAAAGCAGAATGGCTGGCATACTCAGTGACTGACCTGTAGCTTACTTACTACAAATCAGTGATTTTAGCAGTTTAAGTGAGACATTCAAATTGTTGTTATTAAACAAATGGGAGCTAAGAGATCCTTTCTGGTCAACTGCAAATCATCCAGAGATACTAGTTGATCCTGATAGTATAAATATATGTGATTCACATCTAATGCTGAGTTCTACAGTCCAATCTACAACCTAATTGTACTGGGAAACTAAGATGTTAAAATTCCAGTGGGATGAGCTTTAGTTCACAAACATTTATTTAACTGGGTTGCATAACTGGCTCTCAGTTATTTTGAAGTCCTGATCTGTATACATATCAGTAGTAAGCATGCTTAGTGCCAAATGTCTGCCTAAGTGCCTCCTGATATTAAAAGAAGGCACCCATCTTGCCTTGAAATAGATCTCACTGAAATCAGTAGGAGCCAACTGTATACTTCCAGCAAAAGGAAATATGTGTACAGAAGCAGGAGACAGCTGCTTGGGAAAATTCTGAAGTGATTGAAGCCTGGAGGGAATGCATAGCTTGGTTCCCAGCTCAAGGATCTGTGACTGCTGTAGCAACTGTGGCACCAGTTTATATTGATGCTGCATTAATAGAGTTCCTATTTCCAGTGCTCAGAAAAAATTGCTTTTGTGGACTGTAGTCCCAGAATTCTTTAAGCACCATGGTTAGTAGCAGTGCTGTCTGGGGGAAATCCAAAGACATATCTCTGCCCCCCCTCCCCTCTTGGGGGAAGTTCAGCACAAGTGCAGACGCCATAATTTACAGTCCCCTGCTAAGTAGGGGAAATGAATGGCTTGTTCATAGGTCTGTAATCAACAACCTGGAGCAGTCTCACAGGTTTCTTTAGGTTGCAATTTATACAAGCTTTCACAGGAGTAAATGTGACTGACCTCTCCTTAAAAATGCATAGGATGTAAGGCTGTGGTTCTGCTGCATTGCTCCCTGAGTGTAAATCCTATCGAGCACAATGAGACTTTTGTCTAAACTAATTAGAGGCTGTTGCAGAGTATGTGGTTTGTAGAATGTGGCCAAATCCCTTTATTAGAGCCTTGCATTTGATATCCCATCTGTGAATTAGTCAGTCCTGGACCTAAATAAAAGTGTTTCCCTACCTGTTTAAAGTTTCAGGGTTAAAAACCATTTTGTAAGAAAATATCTATGCTTTACTTCATTTATTACAAACGTGCAGCATGGGAAGATGACCATCCAAAGAGTGCACTACAGAAAAGGAAGTGGATGTTTGAAAATTAATGATTTAAAGGAAAAATTTATTACCTGTTTGTAGCCTAGTTGGTTAATAAGCCGTGGATTTCACAGTAAACATTAGCAAATTACTTTCTTGCTGAGCCTGCTTCTGGAAACAAAGAATCAATCGCTTGTGAATTTGTATTATGACAGCAAAATAAACTGCTTTGGACTTCAGATATAGTATGTTGGATTTGGCCTTACTTATGCCTAGAGTAAATTGTTGTAGCTCAGTTAAGCTTCATTGATTTCAGTGGGTCTGTTCTAACTCTAGATCCATCCCACAGTTGATGGCATTTTATAAAGTACTGGCTAAAGGTTTAAAGTAAATACAAAAATAATCTTTCATTTCAGTTTGCCTTTTACAACTTTGCAAGGTGGGGAAGTCAGGACTTTAAAGGCAGAGAAAATATTTAAAGCTAGGATTCTACAGCTTCATAAGTGCCCTTTCAGAGAGGATGTGCAATAAAATATTAATTACTCTGCACTAATAGATGTGCCTATAATATATAGTACATTGAAGACGGTACCATAATTCATCATTTTAACAGCAAAATGATGAGCTGAAATACTTTGTTGCTTAATTAAAAGCCATTGCAATATATAAAAATTGCTGCCATTACTTTCTACAGGATGGATGTGAAAATATATACAGTAAATTGCAGTTATTGGACATCACAGTTGCGTTGTACAACTACTCTTTGTAGTTGTGTTTTTCACAAACTGTAGTCTTATATGTGTTTGTCACACTGCATTGCTCACCCAGAGGTTGGGAAAATTATTTCAGGCTATGCTTCTCACAGGTCTTGCTGGCTGGGGGAATCTGGGAACAGTAGCCCAAGAAAGTAAATTTTCCAGATGCTTTTCTCATCCTGCTTAGGTGAATGTTTTTCAAACTACAAGTGAGTTGGCAGCCATATGTTGTCAAACCTAACTCTGTATCCCAGGCTAGAAATATATTTTGTTCTTTAACGTAATGTTATTACAACTTGTGTATTTCTCTGGACCTTTTCGCACACAGGTTTTTTTGCGCAAGGGTCTCTTGAGCGTTGCGTTAATGGGAGCGTCGGTCGTATGACGCACTCCCATTCACACAACGATCAGGAACCTAAAGCGGGACGCGCGTGCATTTTCTTATTTTTGGCTCTAAGCTGAAAATACTGCATGGTTGCACAATGCTCGTGGGGCCCTCTCGCACTTACCTGCGTGCGGTCCGCCGAACGAGCCGGCCTGGTCGCGCTTCCTCCCCCAGCGCAGCCTACAGCTCCCAGACTGCGCTGAGGAAGGAAGGGGTGGGGCACTAGCATGACGGTCGCGCTACCAGGAAGCGACCTGTGGGACGAAGGAGCGGGGAAGCAGCAGCGTTCCAGATGAGGCTTTTCGCGCGAGACGCCCTCCCCAGTCGCGCAAATGGGTAAGGTGTGAAAAGCCTCTCTGTGTCAGCAGATTTCACTTATGTTTTGTTAGGGCTGGTAGATATATGCTATAGTGGACTTACCTATGTGAATCACTTTAAAAATAAACCAGAGTTTTGTATTACTATAAATGAAGGGAGTTGGTTCAGTCAGGTTGGTTAAGCATTGCCATAACTATGACTAGTTACTATGCGATGATGTTAAGACCAGTATATTGTCAGCAAAGCAATGTTCCTGAGTATTTTCAACAGTATATGGTTGGCAGGCCATACAGGAATGAAAATGCACAATTTGTTCTGAAAAGCCTGTGTAAGGCTATAGGGACCATTTAAATTTACTGACTTAACTAGAACTTTCATGGACTAATTTATTTAAGAGTTATGGCACTAGGGAAATTACTCTTCGTGAATGAATATATCTGCTCCATGTTCCTAAATATTTCTCAAAGCTTTCCTTCTACTACTCTGCTAATGTGTTGCCATGTATCTTTATTGACATATATTCAATATACATTAATGCCAGAAAAATGAACTGTTAGCCCTTAAAAGCACCTCCTCTGGCCCTAAAGTAGGCAGCTGGACGCCTTGATAAGGCAAAAATAGTTTTTTTTATTATAATTTCATTAAAGTTTCAACAAATAAAACAAACAATTATTTCTGCAATGTTTACATGCAATATTATTTCTTCTTCCTTTCCTTTCTGGATTACAATTATTAATATTTCCTCTATTTATTATACCACGTATCGCAATAAAATGTTAGTAATCAATAATTCGTTAGTTCCTGCTATATTTCTCTACTTTACTTGTTACATGATATTTCAATGATTATTACTCTGTATAGTAATTGATATCATGAATTATGTATTGCCTTCTGTCTACATCCAACCCAAATCTGTAACAATCTTCCACTCTTTATTAATATCTTCATCTGATTTCCCTTTTAGTCTTTTGTAGATAAGGCAAAAATAATTTTTGAGTGATGTGTAGAAATACATGCTATTTGTAAGTTGTTCGCGCCTCGATCCATGTGGAGAGGCAGGATACAAACAAATAAATAAATAAATAAATATTTATTTATTTATTTATTTATTTATTTATTATAAAACAACTCTGCAATCACCTTCTAAAAGTATTAACACTTGGTGGCAGTTAAGCCTCGCCCTGAATAAGCTTTCTGATAAAGCCAGGGCATATCAACTGGGTAAGGTCACCCTTCAGTAAGGACACTTCTTTTCAGCATTTTTTGGGGGTGGTGGTGGTGGATTTTTTCTTATGCCATAAAAAATATGGGTGTTTACTTGTAGGCTTCTGTGAACATAAACAGATGCTTTATTGGGGCATGGAAAAAATGGCCTTATCCTTAAAAGGCAAGATTTGTCCCAGATTTTCTCTTTCCTTTGTTCACGTCCATTTTGAATTAGACAGTTGTTGTTGTATTGAACTCTGTAATTATAATTTGATTCCAAGGTACTCATGGAATTATAGTTACATACCAATATCTGTTACATTAACAAAACAGTGAAAACTTCAGTATTTACAATAAAGAGTGCAAATTTCAGTGTACTTTCATGGAAGTAAGTCCCACTGAAATCAAAAGGACAAGTTAGAAATAAGCATAATTGAGAAACGCCTCTTTATGAACACAACAGAAAACTGGATAATTTGGGGCTAAATCCAGTATTAGTCTCAGTTCCAAAAGATCCACTGATGGAACTTATGCAAGGAGAAATTAAGACATCTTATTCATGTCAGTGGATCTACTTTAAGCAGAACTAACACTGGATTTAGTCCATTCTCTTCTTGCTTTCTCTCTCCCATATACTTCACTATGTTTTGTAGTGACAGCATAGATGCAGTTTGTGGTGGTTGTGATGCCAATATAGGAAACTGATGTATACAAAGTAACCTTAAATCACCTATGTCTTATGAGGACCCAGGATATTTAGGAATAATGATGTTTCTCTAAATAGCAGTGTGTTTTCTTCAGGATATCCTGACAAGTTCATTTAGGGTAATCACAAACGACAGACATAGGTTATATGTAAATAAAGGCAATTTCAGAAAAGGGATGTGTTTTTTTTCCCCTTGAAAATTTATCTCCTTATGTCAAGCCTTCTGGCACTATCAGACTGACTCCTCTCCAACTGACTCCTCTCAGGGCAACTAACTGTCTTTATCAGAAGCAACTGCTAAAATGTTTTTTTTTTTTTTTTTTTACGGTGAATGATAAGACAATCTGACCCATACAGAACTAGGCCAGCTAGATAATCATTCAGAGTGTAAGGTTCTTTATGCGTAGTTGTTTGGAACCAAGAACTGGAATCCAAATATAGAAAGCATGGCTGTAGTAGATAATATACCCCTACCTGAAAAAAGAAAAACTAAAATTGGACATTCTGCCTTGTATGTAGGCTGTTGGATAGTGATTAGAACTCACCCTGTTTGAACTCAACAATAGCTGGTGGGTTAGTCAGGGACAACACAGCCTAATCCTTTAAAATCCTTATTAGTTTGTCTCTTGTCAGCAGTACTACAGTGCATTACGGCATGGGATGTTTGGGAGCAAATTATTTTTCTATCCTCTTACAGTAGTTTCTAGCCATACATACATATACATATTTGCATATATACATATCCACTTACATAAAATGCACTGTACATAGAACTATAGGAAGCTACCTTGTATTGAATCAGACAATGCCTATTTAGCTCAGTATGAGTGTATCAGAAAAGAGCAACCCAGCAAAATCTGGTAGTTAATATTTGTGATATCTATTTATGGTGGAACAGCTTTATTATTATTTTTTCAATAAATTGCTGTTGGTGTGTGCCTTAAAGTTGTTTCTGACTTATAGCAACCCTAAGGTGAACTTATCATAAGGTTATCTTGGCAAGATTTGTTCTTGGTGGGGTTTGACTTTGTCTTCGTCTGAACCTAAGAAAATGTGACTTGCTTGAGATCACTCAGTGGTTTCCATGGCTGAGCAGTTCAACATCCTGACCAATACACCAGACATCCCTCTTAATGCATCTCTATTGAAAACTTTGTTTTTTCTTTATAAAGGTTTCCTCCACCATTTGGCTATATATATGACTATTGCCATTTCTGCACAAGCCTGTTATAGTGTTATTATTTCACTTTCAACATCTTATGGAATCCTGGGGTTTGCGGTTAGGGAGGGGCCTCAAAGACCCATCCTAAACGGCAAACCCCAGGATTCCATAGGATGTTGAAAGTGGAATAATAGCACTATAACAGGCTAGTGCAGAAATGGCCTATGTTTGCACATCATATAGCAAGCTGTTGTTTAGCAGGACATACATGAAGAAGCTGCCAAAGACTTGGGTTTGCGCATTCCTTCTTCCTCTTATCTGGAAGAGTTTCATTTCCAGTTTCCCTTAAATTTGGCTTCTCTTGTTGTCTGAGAAACCCCATTTTTAAACAAACCAATTTCAAATCATGGGATATGCAGTAGAGATGTGTATATACCTTCAGGCTACCCATTGACTTATAGCAACCCCATGAATTTCATACAGTTTTCTTAGGCAAGGAATACTCAGAGGTGGTTTTGTCAGTTCTTTTCTTTGAAACATAGCCTATAGCATCTGGTAGTCATTGGCTGTCTCCTGTCCAAGTACTAACCAGGGCTGACCCTACTTAGATTCAAAAATCAGATGGGATCTGTTGCCTCAAGGGTATTGAGGTGGATTAATTTAAATTAAGGCAAGTTAGTGATAAATCATGATTCCTACTCTAGATGACAAAACAAGCTGACCTGGGAAAGGTGGGCCTGCTGAAGTACTCCTTTTGGCAATGTGGAAGTACGAGACAGTGGGAAGAGGGCGTATGTAAGCCCAGGCCTCACACTGGCTTCTTACTGCGTACATGTCTCACTCACCTACAGCCTTTGTCTGTGGATCTCACAAAGAGTGAAAGACTGGCCCTAATACTTCATTCTGGTCTGATATTAAACATACATCGGAATATGTTTTTCCTCTTAGCAGCTGTGATCAAAACGCGTCCTTGTACAAGCGCAAGGGATTTTTGCCTTTGCAGAGTGGAATGTCTCCCATTTCTACTGATTCCTCCTACCATCTGCAAATCTCCACCCCGTTTTTCTCAGGGATAGGGGACCAGATATTGATGAACTACTGCTCTCTACTCTGCATTGGCCAGGCTGGCCAGGGTTGATGGGAACCAGGGTTCTTTATCATCTAGAAAATGTGTTCCCTAGTCCTGCTGCATTTCAGAAGGTACCCCAGTCCTCTGGTTGTGGCTTCTCAAAGTGAACAAGGGGCTGTCACACAAAAGAGGATGTAGAAAAATTGAACTAGCAGAACTCAATTCACTCCTTTCTGAATCTACCTTTTTCTAATTTACCTTTCAATTGCTCATCTTTTCCTACCTCTTACTATGATATCCACATATAACTCTTTGATTTGAATACACAGAAGAGACACTACATGTAGGGCACATATACGTAGAGGATGAACTTGGTCTCATACCCCCATGATTCCTCTATTTTTCACATGCATCACAAATCAACCACCATTTCTGAGCATTCAAAATACTTCAAGAATAGTATTTGTAAATGGAAACAAGCTGTATATTCAGTAGAGATTAATCAAATGATATGAGATCAAACAATGTAGACCAGGCCTCAGGGGTCATAGGAATGTACATGAGTTTTGCACTAAAATATTTAAAATGATGGGTGTTTTTTATTCCACTGAAGTAAAAAACTCAGGGGCTCAAAGCCTAAATTCAATAGAACCTTCTGACAATCCGGTCTGAATCCCAAAATACCCTCTGCAAGTGATACAAGCAGTAAAAAAAAAGGGAAAAAAGCAAAATGTCTGTGTGTTCTTCAGACATGACAGACAGGAAATCAACACTTATTGATGGTTGCCATTTGAATTGTTTCTAATGCTAGGTTTATATATAATGTTTCTTTGGCATTTCTGAAATGGAAGAGTAAGAGTGTAGGTAGCTGTTAATGAAGGAGCCACATGCAGGCAGTTGAACCTTTAAGCCTGCAGAATTTGTATTCAAGCACAATAATAATTGCTTTCTTTGAAAGCAGAATTCCTAATCAAATTATTTCATATGACATTTTAGCACCACAAAATATATCTGCGTGGTGTGCATATTGGAGCTTTTAAGAAATACAGGATTCCTGAAATAAACCAAACAGCAGATGGATTTGAAAGAACACCTTAGCTATGCTTTTATTCCAAACCTTTCCACTGATTGGTTGAGACACTTCAATTATCTTAGGAAGATCAGAGAATGTGTGTCCAGCCAAAGAAACTTAGAGGGAAATTTCCTGTTGGCGTCAGCTGGATCAAAGATACATCCTCTAGAGGAGCTTAGGATCAGTACAAACCAAGCATTCTAATAATCACAAAGAAAAACTGAATATATGCCTTTAAAAAAACAAATCCACTTTAGAAAAAGTAAAGGTTAAAAAAAGTAAAATTAAGAAAATTATATTTATTTTTACCTATACTTTTAATAAATGGATAGCGATTTATTCACAGTTGCCAAGGATGCATATTTTGTTGAAAAGTTGCACTGCTAGCGGCAAAAGTCAGGACATTTCTTGGTCCTAATTCAGGTGAAGTTAGGTATGCTCCATTTAAATAAATGAGATACATTTATTAATATGTTTATTACACTCTTTTTACTGTGACTAATTTAAGATTGTAGTCCTTTTCATAATTATTTGGGAGTCATTATTGAATTCCAAAGAAATGTGTACAATTTGGCTGCTTATCCCATTAATTTTAGGGGATAAGTTTGGCTTTCTCTGAGTTGGAGCTTTTATATATATATATATATGTAAACTCCAACTCACACACACACACACGCACTCACACGCACACATCTGAACATGAACCTGAGCTTGGAAAGACAAAGGTTCTACATGGGAGATGCTAAAGGGTAAAACTTACAGTAAACTTAACATACATATATGACTTAGCATTCTTATATGAGAAGCACCTTTCCTTCTTGCATTTGTCTTACATGCTTTCTAAACCCAACAGTGATACAATTTTTTTTTACCATGCAGTTTATCCTTCCTTGCTTATCATGTCGATGGCATTAGCAGAACTGTATCCCAAAACCAATTTTAAAAGGCAGTTCAGATAATAAATACTGCTGTATGTGGCACAGCAAAGAGTGGTTTTAGTTAGAAGGCTTGAATTCTTAATATCAAGTTTTGAATATGTATCTTTTTTAGTGCTGAAAGGTGGCCCAATTGAGGGAACTTACAAGCTAATTCAGTTCCACATTCATTGGGGGTCCTGTGAAGGCCAAGGCTCTGAACACACGGTTGATGGGGTGAAATATGATGCAGAGGTAAGATCTCCTCCAGTTCTACTTTCCAAAGGTTTTCTTCTGGCAGTGTCCATAGCAGAGATCTAAAAGATTGTAAAAGTGGATAAACAATAGAGATGGACATTGTATCAGCCCCTACTGGAATCTTTGCCAGTGAGACCTCAGAAAACAGGATGCAGATACTAGTGATAACCCACTGAGCAGGCAGGTTCATGAGACAGGAAGTAGTTCTTCAAAGATCCCTTTCCCAAACTTTTCAAGACTTTAAAAATAAGAAGGACCACTTTGACCCATGGAGAGAATCAAAGTAGAAACCATTGCAGGTGATACAAGACTGGACCTTGGAGAATAATAGCATGCTATTTTTATGACTGCTGTGTTTGTGATTAGCTGAACTGCTTTTCATAGCACTTGACTTTTACTTCCCTTTTTCACTCCACATGGCTTATGAATAAGAAAAAGTGAGGCATACCTCAATTAACAAAGCATCTTGACAAAGAAGCTTCTTTTTACAAAGTCTTTTTCTCCCTACCCACCCCCACCAGTTTTTCTTTTTCTCTATCTAGCTGAAAGTTGTTGTTGTTTTTAAAGCACTGGGACTGGGAGATGGTAAAGGGTTGGAGAAACATAGATTTTCAGCTGCCAGGTTGCAGCAATATGTCTGCATTAAAGAAGGCAATGAAGCTTGAGCCTGGAAAGGATAGGATACTCCTCAGTTATCTTTCTCTAGTTGTGCATGCCTGCCAACAATAAGCAAAATAATAATAGCAGCTTCCTCTGGAATCTGTTACTGACCGTGTGTGAACAGTGAAACAGAGAGAAAGAGGGAAAGTGAATTAGCCTCACAGCTACCCCCAGCAAGTTAAAAAAAAGTATAAATCTGTAAGTTTGGCCACCAAAATGGAAATGGCAACAAAAGCAGAGGCTGCTGAAAGGGGGGATAGGGATCTCTGGATGTATTTTGGAAAAAAGCTTTCCAGTGATCTCTAGAAGGTTTAAAATATTTTGTTTACTCATCAAAGGTTTATCTGATCTGATTGTTTCACTTCATATATGCCTACTTTTGAATAAAAACTTTAGTGAAACATGTTGAAGTGCTCTTCTTTTTTTAGGTGTAGGAACCTATCCCTATCTTTCATGTTATTTCTATTTCTTGAAGAAGCAATCTCTGGGAACACTTTGTTAATTGAGGTATTCCTGTATATAAGATATGCTGATCACTAGGCCAAACCTGATTATTACTGAAGCAAAGCCATTGCTAAAGGACATAGCTATTTTTCATAATATGTTTTGCAGGATATGACAATGTGTTTGCATTTAGGCCATTGTTTGAATGGATATGGAAAGCTAGTGTGAGAACAGAGAACTAATATCTATATTTGCATTCCATGTTGTAAGGGAAAGAAAATCAACATTCAAACAAGTTCTTAGCATTTCACTCTTTTAATACATCGTCTGCAAAGGAACTGTTGTTAATGTTTAATATATGAGCTATCACGGTCTTTTATAACATAGCCTTTTCCTTCTGATTTGCTTCCAGCTTCATTTGGTTCACTGGAACACAAAGTATGGTAGTTTTGGTGAAGCTGTGAAGCATCCTGATGGACTGGCAGTTGTGGGTGTGCTTTGGAAGGTTAGTACCTTTATATCCTCATCTGCCATCTTTGCTGGCTTTGTGAAACACTTTGACTAAGCTTAATTATTTTTCCTCTAGAAGCTGAACTGACTGTTCATCATTATTGAAGCTGGCTTTGTGATACTGTGCTTCCTTTCTTTTAACCCTTTGACGTCTAGAGAGAACTGATCAGCTCAAAATAGGTTGTTGTTGTTTTTTAACTCAAAAAATTGTAGCGCTCGAGGGGCTGAAAAAGACACGTAGACCAACCTGCTGCTATTCAGACCATTGGCTTTTAGCAAACATCACAAAGCAATCAAGCTAGCCCCAACATAGCATGCCTCAAGATAAAGTATATTCTATAAAGATGTTTACTGAGTAAATAAATCCAGATGACTCATGCAAGCGAGCCTATCCACATGCTACAAGAAAGTCAAATACTTTTGACCAATAAACTGTCACAACTACAAATGACCAAGGCCTAATCTTATGCACACAGAACAACTTCTTACACAGTGGTTTGTAGGTAGGTGTGTAGACCTGATTGCAAAGTAACACACTTTCAGGCATCCTGTGTCAATTGTGTAGTGCTTGATTTTCTGCTTTTCCTTTTAAAATACAGAAAAATGATTGCCAGAAAAACTTTCATCTATCATAGGGATAACTGGCATTTAATGCATATCTTACAATTTCCCATTGTGATGGTGAATATTTACAGTATATTTCACTCTGTACAAATTCTGTGTCTGAACATGAAACCCTGAATTTTTCCACTGTTACTTGGATTCCTACAAAAATCAATGAGATTTCCTTTCATGGTAAATGTATTTAGGACTTTGGTGGTAGGAGGAAAAATACTTTACTTTTAAAACAATGCTGGCTGATTGATTTACTTGCAGGAATAATATAAATTTCTATATGATTCAGTGGGGATGGGTTTAAAATGCTTCTTCAAGCAGTAAATGCAAGTAACCACCAAATACAATCCTATATGCAGACGCATGCAACTTCCTCTTTATTCCTTTATATCACAGGTGGGAAATGCCTGTCCTGGAATACAGAAAGTTGTTGATGGACTGGACTCCATCAAACACAAGGTAATATTTCTAGTTTTTATAGCTGCTAAGAAATGTTGCACTGTTGGCCTTCTTTCAAAGAAAATCATTGGAAGGAGATTATAAGGGATTTGTTTTCAGCTTCTTACTCGATGTCTGGGATCCTGTTTTGTTCTGTTTTTTCTGGTGGCATAATCATCACAGTGGCCACAAAAGCAACAATAGTGGCAAAAGGCAAAACACAGTGGGGACAGTGGAAACAGAAGGCTGCTACATCTCTTTTGCCCACTTTCCAAATCACTGTTGGAGATGGCAGCCATTTCCCAAATGACTGAGCTGGGATGGGTGATAGAGGGGTCCATGGATCTAAAAAAAAATTGAGAAAGGATTGCTTGGACAATCTCCTGTTCCCTGGCAGTATGGAGTGATCAACCTTTCCTTTCTCCCATTTCCCTACATAAGCACACAGAAAGTAAAACAACTAGCCTTAATTGACCATTACTCTAGCATAGTATCCCAACAGGGTCCTGGTCCATATATTTTCACTTCAAATGATTCCTCAGTCTTTTGTGACAAGGGAAGAATAGTCAAACAAAACAAACTTGTAGCACTGCTTTCAACTACTTCGTGACAGAAGGAACTGCTTCATTTGGTGCCCTCGCCAGGCTGAGGCAGAGGACAGTATAAACACACACCACTCTTTTTCAGTTGGTTTCCACAGTCCCATCTCTTCCCTGGTTTATATGGCTAGGCTTGCTCTCACTAGATACCCCCACTTTCTGAATATTAGTACCATACATGTTATGGCCCAGCAGAAAGAGCTAAGCTATTAATGATTGGCTGTGATCACAAGGTGCACAAGAGCACTGAGACTCCCTTAGAGCCTCAGCCGGTGTGATTTCTGTTGTGACAGGTTTTAAATGCAACAGGAATTTGTTTGAAGCCCTTCTTCTACTTCTGCTCTCTTTTCTATTAGTTGTATAACTTTTAAATCAATTTTTTTATTTAATATATACATAATTTACTTTCATCAAGAAATATGGAACCTCCCCTTGGTATTGTTGTTGTTGCTGCTGCTGTGCCTTCAAGTCACTCCTGACTTATGGTAACCCTCTTATGGGGTTTTCTTGTCAAGATTTGTTCAGAGGCAGTTTGCCTTTGCCTTCCTCTGAGGCTGAGGCCCAAGGTCATCCGGTGGGTTTCTATGTCCAAGCAGGGGTTTAAACCTTCATCTCTAGAGTTCTAGTCCAACACTCAAAACCACCACACCACACTGGCTGTCTAACTTCCCCTTTGAACTACATAATCACCAGTGATGTGTGTGTGCATAACATCTACTTGCATGAGACTAGGTGTTTTTTTTTAATCTTATGATTTTTTTATTTGTTCTAGGGCAAACGAACTGCCTTCACAAACTTTGATCCCACTGGACTGCTTCCTGCATCCCGTGATTACTGGACCTATCTCGGATCACTGACCACTCCTCCTTTGCTTGAGTGCGTCACCTGGATTGTTCTGAAAGAGCCTGTAACTGTCAGCAAGGAGCAGGTAAATCCATCTTCTGAGAAAACTGTGTTTCTTAGGAAACTTTATAATCTTTTCATTTGTTGGTTTCAGCAAAGATAAGATAGCCTGCACTAGAACTGGAGCTTACCAGAAGACAACATAAAGGCTCAGACTCCAACTTGGAATGTGTTAGCCTTTGGCAAAAGAGGGAAAAACCAGACTACTGAAGTATCTTCTGGTTTTAATATGTTAATTATCACTCCCATGCATAGCTATGCTTTGAAGATTAGGAGAGTGATGCTGTGAAAGCGGGCGGGTGTTTGACCATTTCCTTTTATGGCCTTTCTCCAATGTAAATCAAGTGTAAATACCTCCTGACCCGGAACCCATCACCACTGTTAGATTGACCAAAGGAAGACAGGGACAGCAGGAGACTAATATTTGCAAAAACCAATCCTAGTGAGCCTGTACAAGTTGTGGATTAAATTACTGGCACTGAATCCTGGCTCAGCAGGTTGTGTCAAGGTTCAGTTTGTTTCTGCTATTAAATGACACAGATTGTTTCTTGTTGTCAATGCTACATGGCTCAGTGTTTTTCATATGGTGGCCATCACACCTGAAAAATACTTTTAATCACAGGAACTTTATGGACTAAGAGGCATATATCCCCAGCCCCAATTCAGTTCATGAGCCACCTTGGCTTTTGATATGGTTTGACCTAATCTATCTGGAGTGTCTGTGTCAGCGTCTGAGGCCACCAGTTTTGTGTTGGTATAAAGGTTCTCATGGTGATTGTTTGAAATGTCAGCCTAGTGGAGTATTGCCACATGGAAATTATATTCAGTGGTTTCCATGTGGGTAAAAAGCACAAGAAGGTATCTCATCGTAGATGTAGGAAAGCCAACAACACAAAAAAAGGCCATGGTCACAGGCATGTGAGTTTCCAGCTCATTGCCTTTACAGGATGGTAGGGAAGAAATCAGAAGGTTCCATAACCTTCTAGGAAATTCAAACAGCATAATACATGATTTTAAAAAGTATATGGCCAGCACATCCTCAGAAACCTGGCCTAGCTTTATAAGTCCACAGAAACACACATATGATGAGTGATGCATAGAAGGAGGTGTGTGGCTTTCTGAGGTAGCTTCTTGCATCCTTAGAAGTAAATGAGACATATAGTATCATAGATATACACATTCTTGCACTTGCATAAGCAATTTCCATTCATTTGTGTCAGTTCATAGACACAACACCCTCAATCAGTTATACAAAATGAAGGATATTTCTAACCCATATATCTCACATTGAATTACATGTGCCTTAACGCCTGAGAGAGCTTCATGTATAGATGAGTGCGCAGAATAAAACTCACACATTCTGGAATTTAGACATAGAACTGGACAAGTTATACAAAAAACACATATGGTCTAAAGGGGCTCATGCAGATAGCCTTCCTACAACTGAATAAATGCCCTATACATAGTGATTAATGAAAAACCTCCTTTGAAAAGTTTATACCACATTGCAGAGTTACTTCAGGTGCATGCTAGAATATTAAACTGCACAGTCTAAGATGCAAAGCTGTGACGCAAAACTGCCCTCTTAAACATGGTGGAATTATATTTTGGTCTGTATGTAAAGAACAGAGGCAGTACAATTTATTCATGATATATATTTTTTTCTAACTCATGAACATACAAAGCTGCTTTATCAGATCAGACCACTAATACATGAAACCTACTGTTGTCCACTCTAACTTGTACATCTCTTCAGGACCACACTCAGTTCTTTTGTGTCCTTTCAATTCTTAAGAGCTTACATGTTTTAACTAGAGATATCAGAAGCTGATCATAGGACTTTAAAAGCATGAGATTAACTCCTTCTCTTGTTTTATGCCGGTGATTGGTCTTGTTTTTTTACATGAAAAAAGACACTGAATAAAACGGAAGGAACTGAGATTTAAAAGAAATAAACTGTCCCTCCAATGTGCACCATTGGTAGACAGCAGAAAGGAAATTCCTTTGGAAATGTTACAACAACAACAACAACATTTATCTATAATGCCCTTTTCATCATAGGATGGAACATCAACATATACAATCCGGGACAAAGTCAATAAACATAACACCATAGCAATACATGGAATGTAATGCAACCATGGGTGTACAGGCACACTGTTTTTGGTCCCTTTATGCTATACATACACAGGAAGGACTCTCCAGCTAACGAACTACAAACCAGTCTTCTTCAGCCTTTCACCCTTGCAGATGTTTTGGCTTACAGTTCCCACCAGCCCTAGCCAACATGGGTAATGATCATGAATGATGGGAGACGCAGGCTAAAATAACTGGAGGGTACCAGTTTGGCAAAGGCTGCCATACCTACAGGGCATAATCTCAAGAGCGGCACTGGAAATTGACAAGGTCTTATTCTTTGTTTTTCTTTTATCCTCCAGATTGACAAACTCCGTTGCCTTTGCTTCAATGAGGAGAATGAGCCCCAGTGTGCCATGGTTGACAACTGGCGCCCCTGCCAGCCCCTGAAGGGCAGAGAAGTTAGGGCTTCATTCCAATAAGTTTTGTCCATTAAACATTGCTGTGTTCTTGAGGTTTAGGTTTGTTTTTCCTAAGCTAAGCACAAATCAAACTAATGCCATACATGCACTGGTGGCATCTATTTGTTTTTCCTAGTGCTCTTTTCTTTCTGCCATATTTTGAATTTTCTAAATAATGAAATGCAAAAAGGCCATAAACTAAGAGGAAGGCAAATTTATTGCTGTGTAGTTGGGTGTGCAGTGTGCTTGCTGGGGGTAAGAGGGAAGGGGAGCAGAGGCACCGTGCAACGCTTAATAAGAATTGCTGTGATTGTGGTGCTGATGCTGTAATAGGATATCTTTCTTTGACAGTCTGTCAAGGAATAGAGTGATAGGAAACAGATAAAGAAGCCATTTTTTAAAACAAAAAAGTAACCTCATAGAATATATGATGCTGTGTATCTCAATAACTTGAATCTTTCATGGAAGCACAGGAATGCAATCTAATGTGGACATTTCACTTCTGATTTAAGGTAATACCTTTTATCAAAATAGGCATTAAAATGCAACATTAGTATTGAAGATCAAATGTCTTAGCTTTTAAACAGTCGGAAGTGTAAATATTTTACTTGTTTTACGTTTTTAGCCATAAATCTGAACCATGTCTTAATGTTAGCATTTTTTTTAAATTACAAAATGTCAACTGACCTAAATTAAGTACTATTATGTGTAAAAATTGTTGATACCATAGATATAAAGCAGAATATTGTATCATTAAAATAATGTCATAATTTAAATAAGAAATTAATATTGTATTTTAGATACATTCTCTAATAAAATATATATATATTTAAATTTATGTTTCTGGTCTCTTATTGCAGTATAAAACAATAGGCTGAGGATAAAGCAAACTATCTTTATAAGTATTCAATTTACTGCAACAGAACAGGATCTATCAAATCAGCCCTACTAAGCATATCCCTTGGTGAAGAATGATGGGAGTTGTATCTAGAAATATCTGGAAGGTCATATATTCTGTACCAATGTTCCATTGAATTGAAATGATTAGAACTTTACATGTATGCAATTGCATATTGCAAGGAATGGCCATCAGAGAAAAACTTTTTCATGTAACATGTTTTATGCAAGTATATCTCCTGCTAAATACACATTGGCATCAATTGCACTGATAGACTGTGGTCCCAAAATGGACGTACAGGCTACTTAGCTCAGGCCACAAGCTACCCACAATCCAAGTGCTTGTTGAGATCAGTTGCTCTTAATCTTTCTCACCATCTCTGCCAGCTTGTCTATAACAAATGTCTCTCATGCTTTTATTGACTAAATCAGTGCTGTTGGGTTAAGCAGAATGGAGAAATTAAAGTCAAGGAACCTTTAAAAAGGTTAAACAAAGCTTCTTTTAAAAAAGCTAAAAGAAAGGGAGGAGTTGTCAAAATGACTACAAAATGGAATGTATACACTGGTAACAGAAATATAAGGTAACAATGAGACAAACGAAAAAGAGTTTTCAACAGCATATTGCTAAAAAGATAAATACAAAATCACAAGAAATGTTTCCTCAAATATATCAGAAGAAAAAAAAATCAATGGAGAGGCAGATGATGTTGCACAACATATGACTTCAAGGCTTATTAAAACGGGAATGAGATGTCTACAGAGTAGGGGATAGAGTTTTTGCATTGTTTCTCACTCTGGAAAATGATGGAGAGACTCAACTCTGGGTAGAGTGGCCACATATCTCTCCCACTTTATAGACAACAGTTCCAAAAAAAAAAAAAAAAAGGTGTCACCCACTGGCTAAACCTTAAATAAAATGCAAAATACTAGGTTCAGAGGAATAGCATGGGTGACAAGTGTCCAGCATTGGTAAAAGGCTGAATACTGTACATTGAGCAAAGATGCTGTAAAGGGGGGCAGTGGACAGTGTGCTTAGATTGTAGACTCTTGACAGACAGCTGGGTTACAAGAGGACATGGGTGTTTCCAGATGAGGCTATTTTGTGACAACCTTGTCACATTCACAGAATTTTCAGGGGTCCAGATATTGTCTGCCAGTTGTAAGCCTCTCATGTGTTACCATTGCTTCTCTCATCCTTTTTCCCCTTAAAAAATCCATTAAGGAAGAAAGGTCTTTCTTTAGCTGAGAAGTTAGGAGTCTTTCTTTCACCTGGAAGTCTATCACCTGCCAGGGTGATAACATTGCTCTTTTATTTTTATTTGTCTTGGGCTGGATCCTGAATTTGTCTTCCATGAACAGAAGGGCTATTCTCACTGAAGGTGGCTGCAGATGAATTTCAAGGATCTCTTTTCCACAACCATAC
The DNA here is from genome assembly GCA_948474755.1 of Ctenosaura bakeri. NCBI lineage: Eukaryota > Metazoa > Chordata > Lepidosauria > Squamata > Iguanidae > Ctenosaura > Ctenosaura bakeri. Next base: position 386,453 of record CAOLHI010000394.1, read on the forward strand.
CATGCCATAGTTCAGCCTATTCATCAGGGTCCCAGATCATGTCCTCAAGGGGCCAGAGGTGCCACCATAAGGAGAAGTAGTAGACTAGCTGGACATACCAAATCCAGATCTAATCATAAATACATAGCTACAAATGTGTGTTTGTATGTGCATTCAAATCACCTGTCAACTTATGGTGAACCCATGATTTTCATGAGTATGATTTTCATACTCAGAGGTGATTTTGCCAGTTCCTTCCTGTGAAATATAGCCTACAGCTATATGGTATACCTGGTATTCGCTGGTGGGTTTCCCATCCAAGTACAAACCAGGGCTGACCCATTTAGCCTCCAAGATCACATGGGATCTAGTGCCCTTAAGATATTTAGGCAGGCTACAGCAGCAAATATGTTAGTAATTAATAGTTAAAACCATCTGTCCAAGGATCTTTACTTCTTATTGTTACCCTGAGAAATGGGGGGGTCCCTGGAGGGCGCCCACTTGCCAATCAAAAATACCAACTTGGGGAAAATTAGCTGGAACACTGTTTTGGCTAGCAAGAGGCAGGGTAACTTGCGGGGATCTTCAAACCCAATGTCTACAGCTTCGGGTCAGGGAATAGGCACACAAGGTTAAACTAACAAAAATAACAATTTTATTGGAAGACAACAGCAAATAAACACAGCACACGCTCTATCTAACTGGAAGCAGAAGGGGGGAAATGTAAGGATGGGTAATATGACCTGGTCTCGTTGTCCTGGAGGAAGAGAGATGAGGTTCTGAAGGAGAGAGCTCAGCGTGGTGGGCTGAGGGGAGTTCTTTAGACAAACCAGCGGCAGGGCGGAATGGCAGTCCAAATAGTCTGAAGACTGTTTGAAAGTGAGGGGTTTTTATAGGAGAGTTCATGCCTTTCGGCTATGGCAAGCCAGGTGAGAACGAAAGGTGTTTTGGCGCTGGACAAAGGATTCTGAAAGGTCAAACTTAACATGATGAGCTTAACTCTTGATGACAATAGTGTAGCCAATATGTAAATGCCTTCTTTACCGGGCTAGCTCTGCTGAGAGCTATGCAGCTATTGTGATTTTGCACGTGGAAAGTTCCCTGAAGCTGGGAGCAAAGCTTGGATTGCTGGCCTCAAAAGAGATTGGAATGTGAAAGCAATTAGCGACCGCACTCATGTCCATGCTTGTCCGGAGAACTCACAAACACGTGGAGTGAGGTGACTGAGAGCAGGTCCAGCTAGGCCGAATTAGATGATATCAAAATGATATCTGGGGGCCCTCACCCACGTGCCATATCGGAAGTAACATTATGATGGGATAGAAGCATTATACAGGTGTCTCCATCTGCTGCATATTCCCCCCCCATCTTTGTTGAAAATGAGACCCCATCTAGAAAAGAAAACATTCCTCTATGATGTACCTTTTAGCCATCTTAGTTAAACAAATTGCTGACCATTCTGTATCTCTTTGAGTTTTTCTGATGAAATCATTGAAATTTTGGGAGCTCAAGCATTCTTAGCGGTAGGCTGAAAACAATAGCTTGAATTTATGGATAGAAATATTGCACTCATGAAAGAAGATGCTGTGTATTATAATGTGCCTTATTCAAATAATGCTAAATAGCAACCGAGATAGAACATAAGCAATTAAGCAGCAAGGTGACCTCTGTGATGTGAGAATGGAGAATAAGGAAATGACTAATCTATAATAGGAAACCATTGATTACATAGATTGGAGTGAACTCAACTAGGTCAGGACAGCCTGGTTTGACCTATGCAATGAAACCAGGGTGTTGCAAGCCCAGTTTTGAATGCTAGAATATCTTAGGCAACCTTTCCTTTCACCTGTGGACCCTCAGATTTGTTGAGCTACAACTCTCACCATCCCAGGCAACATGATGGGAATTGCATCTCAATACATCTGGAGGGCATGCAATAGTCAAAAGACTGCCCTGTACTTATGAACTGTTTTGTAATGGAGTTTTTGAACAGCAGACACTTTGATTCTGACTCAATACAATGCATACTGAAAACTATCCTTCCACTATAGCTTGACATATAGTTTTCTAGGTGAGCAGACAAAGCAAATTGTGCTTAACTGATCAAGCAATAAACAGACTAATTGTCTGTTCCTCTATATTAGGAGGAGCAGACTGTCAACGGACAAGGAAACACCTGATAGCTTTAACAGTGTGGTTGTAACTATTCTGTGCTGTGTCCCAGAGCATGGCCTCTGGTATATCTTGTTTTACTGCCCTTGCTCCCTGATCCTTGTGTGTGTTATGTGCCTTTAAGCTGCCTCGTTGACTTATGGCCACCCCATGAACTGCATAGGGTTTTCCTAGGCAAGGAATACTCAAGAGGTGGTCTTGCCAATTCCTTCCTTTGACATGTAGCCTATATCACCTGACATTCATTCTTGCCTTCTCTAAATTAGCGCAACTACAGACAGATCTCAAAACACCCAGACTTGTGCCCTCAGGAAAGAAAATGCAATTCTCATGGTTATCTCCATGTTAACATCCTTCCCGCTGCCCCAAATGAACATGTCTGAGACTGCGGGATTCTTCTTCCTGAACTATCTCCTCCCTCTCTGTTTTTCTTGACAAGTCACAGTTGTGTTCATATTCATTTCACAGCAGATAGTAGAAAAACACCTCTGTGGAGCCACACAGCATGGTAGGCTTTGGGTAAAATAAATGCTTTGAAGTCTACAATACAAAGAAACAAATTCCAGGCTCCTCTTTGTGACAGTGAAGAAAACAGGTTTCTTCATGCAACACAGAAAATGTAGAAACTCAATTACCAAAAATGATAAAATAGAACTATACCAAATATATTTGCTAGCTTAAGAACCCTAGAAAATCACTGATGATTAATCCATCACCATGGATGGATGGATGGATGGATGGATGGATGGATGGATGGGTGGACAGACAGACAGATGGACTGACAGGCATAGCTAAGATGACTTTCTCTACCTTACCATATTGTTCTATATTTGCTTTTGAGTATATTAATATATATTCTTAGCCATGGTGTAGTGGTTTGAGTCCTGAACTAAAACTCTTGACAGATAAGGATTCAAATCTCCACTCAGCCATAGAAACCAACTAGGTGACCATGGACAAGTAACATCCTCTCAGCCTCAGAAGAAGGCCACAGCAAACCACCTCTGAATATATCTTTCAAAGAAAACCCTCTGACAAGATAACCATAAATCAGACACACATCACAACAACAGCTGAAGATCAATAGGAAGAATGTTTGATTTTGTATTATCTAGCAGATGCTGTTCCTGTTCCTGTTATCTGTTATCAGTGTCTCAGATCACTGAAAGGCTACTTGGCTATCTTTTCTTTAATGTGGAATTCATTCCACCCTTTTTAAAGCCTTCTGCTAGCAAACACCAGGAAGATAAGTTATGAAACAGTAAGTCAGGGCTGAAGTAATAAATCACACCTTGCATAGCCAGACATTTAAAAAAGTAAACAATGGCTCACCAGATATTTGTATATTAAACATATCAGGTTGCAATCATGCCTCTGGGTGTGCAATTTTGCCAGCTGTCAGCCTCAAATCCAGAAATCTTACGATTCTTTTTCCTCTTCATCTGTCTTATAAATGAATTATCATTCTGTCAATAACGACAACAATAATAATTCTCTTTATATCCATAACCATAGCATATATGAACCAGATCTATAGTGTGCATATCACTTTTGTCAATCATATAATTTGCAATAAAATATAACGTCTACAGTCCACCAGGAACGTTTGTGTGCACACTGCTGAACTGAAAGAAAAGAACATCAGCACTCTTCTAAGTGGATTGTTATTACTATTAATTGCTGTCAACTCCAACTTATGGCAACCCTATAAATGAGAGATGCTCCAAGTCACTCTGTTATCAATAGCCCTTTTCAATCTTCCAGGCTCAGGGCTGTGGGTTCCTTGACTGAGCCTATCCTCTTGTAATATGGTCTTCCTCTTTTCTTACGGTTTATTATTATTATTATTATTATTATTATTATTATTATTATTAATCATCCTTATTTATATCCTGCTTTTTTCTTCAAAAGGACTCAGAGCGGCTTACAATACTTTAAAAAGAACACATAGTTTAAAACCGTGACATACAGAAATTAAAACATTAATTAAACAAACAGTAATACTGTAATTAAAACAAAGCTAAAATACATATTAAAACAATTGATCAATCACAATTAAAAATAGCCAGCACCTTTCTTCAGCCAAACAATGATCACATATTAAATGCCTGCTGAAATAAAAATGTCTTTAATCATCTCTGGAAGGAAGGCAGGGAGGGTGCCAGTCTGAGCTCTCTTGGAAGGCAGGCAGTTTTAGAGCCTACGAGCAGCCACTGAAAAGTCTCGTGTTCGCACTAAATGCACCTATGATTGTGGTGGGATAGAGAGAAAGGCCCCTCCAGCAGATCTCAAAGCCCGGATTGGTTTATAGGGGAGAATACAGTCCTCAAGCCTTCCACTTTACCAAGAATTATTGTCTTTTCTAATGAGTCCTATCTTGATATGTCCAAAGTACAACACTCTCAGTTTAGTCATCTTGGTTTCTAGGGAAAGTGGATTGTGCCCCCATAAAATGCTGGTTAATCTTACAAAAGTGAGTGTTGCTGGCTCAAGTACCTGGACTTCTGATTTGCTAATACAACTTTTGGACCACCCTTGAGTTTCTCCCTTCATCTTGCTCAGATAATCTGTGACTGACCTGGATTGGACTGACTACTTAACCACTTCTCACACCAATAACTTGCTGGCTAAGGCACTTGCTGACTTGTGTTCAGGACAGTGCCTTCAAGTCACAATGCATTTTCCTTAAATTTTTGCACTAGTTCATTGACTCCTGAATGAATCCTGTTGGTGACATACGTTGGCATGACATCCTGTTATACCAATGTACATTCGTTTCAAGTTGTTGAAGAAGGTACACAATACCTCCTTGCCCAAGAACACGTTCTTCTCAGCAAACCCAGCTTGAAGGCATCAGGATGTTCTCTCACAATGAAACAATGGCCAGGGTACAGGAACTCCTGGACACCACCAGTCTGCTGTTATGGAATAAGGAACATCTGCTTGGTAGGACCCACATTTGGCTACCAGAAATTGTTTGGGTGGGCATCATATCTAATTGACATCACGTTTAATTGGCAATATGCTTTAAATGACTCTGACATCAAAATCAAACCTGAAAGGTGACTGATAGGTCAAACCATCCAAGGGATAACTCTGATTGTGAATCTGAGAAGGAAAGGTAGGTCCACCTGAACACCCTCCAGGTAAGACTAAGGCCATTTCCACACGGGGTAATAAAAATGGTGCAGTGTGTCCTCCACGGAGGACGTCTGCACCTTGGAGTGGACTGGATCCGGACTACTTACTGTAGATCCACACCACTGTCTGTTCCAGAATGGCCCCAAGTGGTCCTCCAGCATGCTTTTGAAAGACCTGATTTTTCTCGTCTTTCAAAAGCCCGGAATGTGCCACTGTGTGCCTGCTCTCCAGTGCAGATTCGCAGGCTCGCACCAATGCGAGTCTGCGATCTGCGGAGGGCAGGCTTTAGGCTGGCTAGCTTCAGTGGTTGGTCTGGACCCACGACCAACCGGAAGCCGCCATTTTGGATGCCGGAGCAGCGCGGATCTACGACCACGCACTGCTCCGGAGCAGCCTGGACTGAACCGGGGAGCCAGAAGATCCGGTAAGTAGCAGCACGGGGCGATTCCCTCGCCCCGTGCAGATATAGCCTATGTCACTCGTCAGGCAAACAGTTGCTGTTCCTGTTGACAATAAGCTTAAAGTAGAAGCCCACCAGAACACTGATTGACAATTAGCCATCCCCTGTGCATCTGGACTCCTTCCTCTTTCCTCATAGCACCCACAATAGACAGCTATTTGAACACACATTATGTCTTTGTCACACAAAGACTGTGAACATTAGTGGGTTGATAGTCCATTATCTGTGCTGCAACTCCCATTGTTCCACTCCTGGAACTTCACATATCTTCTACCTCCACCAGCTATTTTTGAGGTACAAATACCCCTGATTCCAGGATGCCCAGTACACTCTCTCAAAGGTCTACTCTGGCTGGCTGGCTGGCTGGCTGGCTGGCTGCTGAATGAGAACTGACCTTAGATTCTACCTAAACCAAGCCACATTTCAGTTTCTTCACTACCTTTCTGGACTGGTAATTATAACCCAAACCCTCAGCCTCTCTATCCATAATTTTTCCTTCCTTTATCCTTCAGTTAGCTCCTGTGTGAATATTTGACTGTTTGTATCTTGTGTGCATGCATGAATGAATACCCCTTAATAAAACACATTTTTAGTTTATTTTTGAATCTCTGGCTGGTTCTTTTCTGCATGAGCCCGTAAACATTGGTAGAAAGGTCTTGCTAAGTTGCCTCTCCCTCTCTTGTTAGCCTCCTGATTTTGAGCTAATTCATTCCTCGCTTTTGCAAGGAGATATTTGGCATCGCGGGGTGGCCTTTGTGGTACCTATGTTTTGGGGTAACATGCTGTCTTCTCAGATATGCAGTGTAAGTCATAGGTATGCTAGTGTAGATTTCTGCTCCAACAGAAATTATGCATGTTATTGACCATTGACACAAACTTTAAACTCTGTGGGTTTAAGACACCAGAGACGCTTTTATCAAATGTGGGGGGGGCAGTTGCAACAAAATAGAGCTAATAACGCAAAGCAAGGCAAGTAGAATTAAATTCTAATATCCTTGTGTACAAGCAGAAGGCTCATTGGTTCTTTGCACCATCGCCAACACACATGTAAATCCTGTACCCTTCAAAGCTCAGAAGGTCAGAACAGTTTTGGAAGGAAAGGCATAGATTATCTTTCACTAGCACAGTAGGATCTTTCAGTCTAAGTCACAACCTCCAGCTGTGTGAAATACAGGCTCTCTTTAAGAGGTAATTTAAAGCTTCAAATTATAAGGACAGTCCAAGAAGTACTTGCAGTTCTGACAGATGTGGCCCTGTGATAGAATGAACATAAGACTTACTACCTGAATCACCAAGTGAAGTGTGAAGTTCTGAGGGCTAATTAGGAAAGACAACAGAACCTGAGTGCCAAGATCGTTACAGCCAGTGTGATATGAGGTAGAATCTGAGAGATCAGTAGCATGTAACAGGAAAATACGTGACACAAACACAGATGCTGGTCTAGTGGGCTGAAATGGAGCTGTATTCAGACATAAGTATTCATAAGCAAATTTCTCTCTATAGTGGTCTAGGAACTAGCTGTATCTTTTGAGCTGATAAGAAGAATGATGGAGAAGAAGATAACGTATTTCTCCCATGCTATTTTCCATGCTATTTGTTGTTTCAGCTCTGATAAATAGGGAAAGGAGCATGAGTGCTTGTGAAAATAAAGAGGATGATGATCTTGAATAAATTTTTAAGTAATGACTAGAAACTGATTAGGAATAAAATCATAACAGAGAACTGATTGACAGAGGCACTTTCAGAACAACTGGGATAAGGTGAACATCTCCAATATTTGCCATCTGCTGTAGAGTTGTGTGAACCTAAAAATTTGTTAGTCACATCTTGGAAACCAAGCAATTTAAAAAAAAAAAAAGTGTGTTGCAACCCAGATTTTGTTAATTTCACACAAGATCCCTGGAAATAGAGGTGATTTTAGGTTAGCCCATCTTAATCTTAGTATGTCCTAGTTCATCCTATTATTGTTAATCTTGACATATTATTAAGAACTGCTCCTTCTTGGAGGCAGTCAAGGAAGTGTACTAGCCATTCTTCCCTTTGTTAATACCAGCAGTGGGCAACTGTCAGGAGTCTGGAGGCCACACTAGTCCCTAAGGAGACTTTGGATGGCCACACCCACCATCACACCCATATATGTGTGTGTGTGTGTGTGTGTATGTATAGTCATTTTGGTCCCCAAATACCCCCAAACACCTTCTAGGTCAGGATGGACAAAGTGCATCCCATCATTTGCTTGTGGCCCTTGGGACTCCTAAGTGCAGGCTGCCGGATTTTTAAAAAATTTCAGGCTGATTCTGGGCTGATCTTTTTTTGCCTTCAAACTACCCCAAATCTCCCAAAACTATTTAAATAAGTAACAGTTTGCAGCCCCCCAAACCTCTCCAAAACAGACAAAACAATCAGCCCAAAATCAGCCAAAATTTTGGACAGAAATGATATCATGTCACTTTGGGTACACCAAGACAACCTGCTGAGGTCTGCCAGGCAGGCACAGGAAGGAAAAATGGCCCTGCCCTGTTTGCAGTTGCCCCCCCCCGCATTCTTGGTGGTGCAGGAACAATTTTGCCATGCTTTCCCCCAGGCCATTTTAAGCTCAGGAGTGGCTTTTGTTTTTTCAACAGGAGGGAGCAAAAATGTGGTAAAATTGCCCCTACATCCCCAAGAGGGAGGCTGGTGTCACTTTGCGGAAAAAGGGTTTGGGGTCACACTTCACCACTCCCTTTTTTATTCTCCTGACAACAATATTGTGAGGTAGCTTATGCTGAAACGCAGTGACTTTTCCATCTAAATACATATAAGTCCTATACTCTGGCCATTACTCCACCAGACTGTACAATGTATTTGCCACAAAGCCACTGTGTAAATATGTGAGCCATGTAAAATTGATCCCCTTGGCAATCTACTCCCAAGGCTCTGCTTAAAACTACTGCTGCAAGTGCCTTGAAATTAGCAAGCTAATATACAGACATTTCTGAATTCCTTGCCAGTGCAAGCTGTGTTGGGTCGCTGCCAGATTATTTTAACCCATGCGAATTCCTCTAGAGCATGTGAAATCTCTCATAGCAGGTGTATAGGCAGTTAATTTTGAATCTGGATCAACTTTTACTTGGAGAATTACCGTATTTGCTGGCATATAAGATGCAGTAGCATATAAGACACACCCCATTTACATGGTAGCAAATACTGTTTGTGGGCATATAAAATGCTCTGGAATATAAGACACATTCCATTTTCAAACAGTATTTTTTAGGGAAAAAAGTGAGTCTTGTACGCCAGCAAATAGGATATTTCCCCTCTTTAATCCATGGACCACTATGCAAATCAGTAAAATAAACACACAAAACAAGCATACCTCAGTTAATAAAGCCTCTGGCAAAGAAGCTCCTTTTTACAAGATCTTTTTATGCCCAACCAACCACTAACCCTCCTTGTCTTCTGTCTAGTTGGAAGTATTTTCAGTAGCCTTGGCTATGGAAGGATGTTGAAGGAGGGCTGGAGAAACACAGTAATAAGGCTTGATCTGGGAATGCATAAAATTCTACTCTACAATAGGATTCTACTCTGTCCTGCTGTAACTGTATGTGTCTGCCTACAACAGGCATGATGAACAGCAGCTGTCTCCAGAATCCCTTACTGAACATGTGTGAACAGTAAAACAGAGAGAAAAGAGGAAAGTAGCTAAGCTGCCTCACCAGACCCCTGCCCCCCGCATGTAAAAAAAAAAAAGCATAGATCTATACATATAGCCATCAGAATAGAAATACTAATAAAAATGTAGGTTAGTGGGGAAAAAATCCCTGGATCCTTTCTGCAAAAAGCTTTCAAGTGGTCATGCAATGGCTCAACATATTTTTCTTTACTTATGCAAGGCTTACTTGACCTTGTTGTTTCATTTCCCATGTGTATATTATTAGTTTTGGATAAAATGTTTGCTGAAACATGTTGGACTACTCTTCTTGTTTGTCATTAGGTACTCCTTGCTATTCTTCCTTTGTCATTTCTGCCTTAGATACCAAATTTTCTGCAGAAGGAGCAATGCTCAGGTAGCATACCTACTTTGTTAACTGAGGTACACCTGTAAATCTCTGACTCAGTGGCTCAAGATTTTATAGGATTTCTAGTTTCTTCCTCTTGCTTTTTAGTTATGGCAAATCATGGCTGACAAGAACTTGATGCAGCATCCAGAGTTAAAGAGAAGCTAACTTTGAGAACTATTGCAATGTCACAGTGAGAGTGAGTTAAGTCTCTGATTATATTTATATTCTAAATTCTTAACACTGAGTCTTTGTAACTCCTTTTGAGTATTTTCTTCCTTCTGGATTGAAGAACAAGTAATACATACTGTGTGACCACTTTGTTTTTCTTTGTTTTGAGAAGCAAAAAGAAACAAAGTCAGGTGCAGAGCACAAGTATGTGAAACATCCAAAGAATTTGTAACTATTTTTCCCTGTTAAAAATACAATTGTTACCAAATGAAAACAACCCATAGATGTTCTCAAGATCTGAACAATACACTTAGAACAATGGGAACCGGAGATGTCTTCAATGGTTCCTTTCTGTACAAATTTGTCTGTATGTATGCAGTGCATGCACAAGCCCAGTGAGCCCAAAAGAGTCAGTGTTTAGGAATATAGGACTTTCAGATGTCTATCTGTCTATCAGTTCCCTGTGATAATGCCCAGGACTATAGGTCAGAATTGCATCTGTAACTTTCATTGTCTTAAAACTTCTTCAAGTAGACTTAAAAATGCATTTGAAACATATGTGAGCACCATTTATTTATTTATTTGATTTATATCCAATGTTCTCTCAAATGTGACCCAAAGGGGCTTACAATATATATTAAAACAGGACATGTAAAACAATAGGGAGCACAAAAGTTTTAAAAACATTAAACCATACATCCAATTAAAACACTACGTTTAAGACATTCACAATTAAAACACTTAAAATAGACTTGGCCCTTGGCATCCACTGGGGCTTGGTTCTAAGACCTCTCATGGATACAAAAATCCATGGATGCTGAAGTCCCATGGTGTAGTAAAATGGGCCATTTCCGCACTAAGGCCTCTCCCTAAACTGCAAACCCCAGAATTCCATACGATGTTGAAAGTGGAATAATCGCACTATAACAGTGTGGTGCAGAAATGGCCATGGTGTCTCTTATATAAAATGGTGAACAATTCAAATGAGTTCTGGAGAAAGCCTGAGGATCTTTGAAATGGTGGGAGGCTACAGCAGGGTGTACCTACACGTCAGCTTGGCAAGCGGCAAAACCTAGGCTTGCTTTTTGGATTTTTTTTTTCAAATCTGTGGATGCAGAACCAATAGATATGGAGGGCCAACTATATGTGTTACATATTAAAAACAGCATGCTTAATTGCATATCACTCTACCTTGCATATCACTCTACAGGCTGAAGGCCTGTTTTAACAAGAAGGTTTTTGCCTGCTAGTGAACAGATAGCAAAGCAGGGACAATCAAACTTCACTCAGGAGGGAGATTCAAACTCTAGAAGCAGCCACTGAGAAGGTTATCACCCATGTCCTCATCAGCCAAGCCTGGGAAGATGGTGGGATGGAGAGAAAGTCCCGTTTCAAAGACTGTAAGACTTGGGCAGGCTCATAGGGGGAGATACAAGCTTTCAGACAGTCTGGACTTAAGCCATATAGGACTTTATAGGTAAAAAATATCACTGCATTGTGTTGAGAAATGAACCAGCATCAAGGAAAGTTGTTTCAGAAAGGGAATGGTTATGCTCACTATAACCAGCCCCAGTCTGCAGTTTAGCCACATTTTGAATCTGCTGAAGGTTCTGAATGACATCATATTAAATCTAACCACCATTTAAACATCACTGGTCAAATCAGTTTAGAGCATGTTCATTAAGAAACAAACACCAGTCAAAATGTTTTGCAAGACTGCTATAAGATTCTTGGGGTCAATTGCACATAGGTGCTACAGATGAGACTTCCACATCTCTCACATACTCCCCACATAGTCTCCTCAAATCTTTTTCTGAGTGTCTTTTAGCCCTCCAGAGCAGATCTGGAGTAAGCTAGAAGGACAATCCATTCTGCCAGTGGTATCTGTTCTGCTGGCAGATAAACGATGTCGGAAATGTAGGCATGTTCCAATTTACATGTGTGAAACAGCCATCGCTTATGGATGAAAGTGCAAATCTTCACGGCACAATACCTCAAAAACTACACTTTCTTAAGAAAATGAAGTAAATTTCCAAATGTAAATATAGAAGTACGGTTGTCATTTTCTTTTTTAAAAAATTTGATGGTTTTGTACATAAAAATGATAAATAAATAAAAAAACTACACCTTTGAACTGAGATAGTTTATACTTTCAGTGTGAATTAGAACTGTGAAACAAATGCATTGTGTGAAATCTTAGGGTTTAGCTTAGGGTTTAGCAATGCCTTGAGGATGAGCATTCAACAATTGACACTGAGCCACCCAAAAGTACTTGTGTAAGTACTTACCATTACTCAGAATATAGTGATAAGCACAAGCAGTAGGTGCTGAAGGCAGGAGTGACAAATTCCTGGATGTTTCCCCCTTGGAGAACAGACCCACAAACCTTCTCTGCCCCCCCCCCAACTTGGCCTAAATACACTGAAGGAACCAAATCCTATCTGATCTTGGATGCTAAGCAGGGCCAGGCCTAGTGAGTATTTGGATGAGAGACTGCCAAGGAGTACTAGGTATAATTCAGAGGAAGGTAATGACAACCATCACTTATAAAATGCAGGGTAAATCCGGTTGGATTAGATTAAAAATATCTATCTATAGTACAGCGATTGTTTTCCCTCTTGTGGCCTTAGGGAAGACCTCAAGCAAGATACGATGGCAATTGGCTTCTCTGACTGTTGCTTCCCAGCAGGAAGTAATTTAGAGAGAGAACTGTGTCACTCTCTGAAGCTGGAGGCAGCATAAGTGCTGATGGTATTGTTGCCCAAACAAGACTACGAAAGAACAAGCAAAAAGTTCCGACATGCACGAGGAAATGATAAGGTCTGCAGAAGTACAAAAATATCTTGAGACTGTGAATAATGACCCTTCAAAACAGTCCCGTGACGACTGAGCATGTTCAATCTTTTGAGCATGTTGAGTATCAGTTGCATATTCCAGCATGTCACAGATGGAAACAGGGACACAAGTGGATAATCAACATCGAAGCTGATCAAGATGGCAAAAACAATTAATGAGGAAGAACCCACAAGCTAAAGAGGCTGCAACAGCTTGCTTTTGCCTGAGTCTACTGGGAACAATGAGATTCCAGCCCTCCTCTCTTGTCCTTGCTTCTGGCTTCAGTGCAAACTACTTCTGTACTTTGAAATCAGCTTATACCAACTGAAGTAAGCCAAGGACAAAGTAGGAGGAGGAGAGAAAAACTGGGACATTTTAAAAGCAGCTGAAAAAATGAGATGGCAGAGGATTGATCAGAACTGTCCTGCTAAATCAGGACAGCTGGAGAGGATACAGTTGTGGGAGGGAAGGGAACAAAATGGAATATCCTGAAAGAAGCCCTTGTTCCCTGGCTCTCATACTGAATAGGAGCACCCAGTCTCTTCCTTCATCATTTGATTATTACACTTATGTATGTACATAACTTATTTGTCATGATGGATGGCGGAATTTGGGACTCCATCCATTTCAACTTCCTCCCTGTGCCATCAGGTTGCAACCCTACTCATAGACCCAAAGATTTAACCGAATGAAAGGAAACAAGATTGTTGAAGTGTGCTTTTTTCAATGTACGAGAAAACTCTTTGCCTCAGCTTAATTTTAGTTGAGTATTAAAGGCAAGAGAGCCAGTGGTTTGAGCACTGGGCTATGACCCTGGAGACCAGGGTTCGATTCCCTGCTTGGTCATGGAAATCCTCTGGATGACCTTAGGCATGTCACACACTCTTAGCCCCCAGAAATCCCCACGACAAGTTTGCCTTAGTGTTGCCATAAGTCAGAAAGGACCTAAAGGCATACAACAACAACAACAACAACAACAACAACAAATTAAGGACAAAGAGCAACTCCTTCTGAAGTGAACTGATAAGTATTCTTGAGATTAATTTACATTTGCACACCAGGACAGAGTGGCATTCATCCAGGAATTTGAAAGGAATTCAAGAACAAAAGGGTTCTTTTCCTTCATAGAGCTGCTCTCTATCTTCTTCAGCTGACAATACAAAACTGAGGTCAGTATGAGTGCTGAATGCTAACAAGATATACAATTTGTTATTTTGAGCACCCACTATCCCAAAACATGGAAGGCTGCCAATGCTATGTGTCACCACCACTTATTTTTATTAAGGCAGGCAGAGGATTGGTAACTGGCTTGTGAGGGCAGTGAATGAAATTATTTGCCTCTTGGTGAGTTTCTCACATCTTGGGAGATCCATAGTCCAATGAAAGACAGATGTGTAGGCTCTTTAAACATGGTTTAATGATGTGACTGAAACCAGTGGGCCATTTTCTCCTGTCTAGATTCAATCTGCTGATGTCACAAAACTGATGTCCTGAATCACACTGAGCAAACCATGAGATTTTGAATTCAAGCAACAGGAGCATTATGAGGATGGTCAACACAGAGAAGGTGAGGTACTATACAGCTGACCCCCCACATTTGTGAGTTTAACATTTGTAGATTTTACTATTTACTGTCGCCTCTGTGCCATTCTTAATTGGTACTTATTTCATGTTTGCAGTATCTCTGCAAGCCTCAGAAGACTGAGAGAGATTGTGAAAGACTGCAAGTGTGAGGTGAGGCTTGTAAGTCCCCATTAAAAGTGACATTAGACTAGCAGCGGAGGTAGCAGCAAGCCCCACCAGCAGCCGGCTTCTGCCTTGCAAAGGAACCCTCTCTCCTTGAAAGCAGAACTGGGCAGCTGGCATGTTTTCTACCATGGATTCAAATGTCTTGTGTACTGTACATTTGAATTTGCGGTAGGTTGAATCTGCAGATCATACCTGATTGTGTGTGATCAATACGGCTTAGCAGGCCTATAGATATTCAGTTTTCCCCTGTGTTCCTAACCCCTGCAAATGTGAAAGGATGGCTATACTTGTAAATACAATATTAAGTTGGCTCTATACATCTTCCGTTAGATAATTAAACCTGTAGGCAGGCAGGGCAATCAGTCCTGCAATCATGTAGCCTGCAATCAATCCCTGCTTGAGGTGGGGGACAGAGGTACTTCTGGAGCTATTAGATCAGATTAGACACTATAACCTAAATATTATTGCCAGCCCTGACTGAAATTAGAAGCATTGAAACAATGGGATTCATCTATGCTTTGACTCCCCATTCAGAAACTGAGGACATTTTTGTATTACACTGTTATACAGCTATTATTCCACTTTCAACATCCTGTGGAATTCTGGTGTTTGTATTTTACTGAGGTCAAAGAGCTCTCTGGCTAAGGATTCTAAATGCCCCTCCTAGACTGGAAATCCTAGGATTCCAAAGGAAGTTGAAAGTGGAATAATAGCATTATAACAGTGTAGTGTGGAAAGGCCCCAAGGGAAGTTGAGAGAGAGAGAGAGAGAATATTTCTCTGTTTGTAAATTGTCAAAAATCTTAGTTAAGCAGCTGCTCCCAGATCAGAGTGGCATGAGACTATTTCTTCTTTCTAACTTGAGGGGATGGGATAAGGAACATTTAATCTAGCCTACTTGTTTCCAGCCAGAAAGTGGATGCAGAACAGAATGGTGGATGAGTCCTGGTGCCACAGTGACTGGGAAGGAAAGGGGCCAAATAAGTAACTTTTTTTTCAAGTTACAGGAACAAATCAGCCAAGCCTTGGAAATCACAGCAAGTTGGTACTATACTAGGTGAGCTAGAGATGTGCACACAGCCTTTTCTTCTTGCCTGCAGTTGAGCCCCCTATAAAAACTTGAGACTCTCGGCAAGGCCCTGAGATCTGGCAGCCCTCCCCTCCCCACATTTGTCCATGAGTTAGCATGCTGGAAAATAACTTCTGTAGTGTTAGAGTGAGAATCAAATGCAGGTTCAAAATGCACTGTTTTTCCATTTTGCTAAAGTAAACCACATGGCCATTCCAAGGTGCCATTGGGGTTTCGAAGGACACCTGTTGGTTCCAATTACTTGAGCAGCTCCACAGGCCTTCAGTGAAAAACAACGGCTGATGCCGCTTGTACCTGCAAGTTTGCCTGAATGACGCACAGGATGCTCTTAGTATACAGCACATCTTTTCTTCAGTTATTTTTGCCCAGCGTACTTAGTGAACTAAGATATTTGAAGAGTACAGTCCTTATCTAAAGCAAAGTTGCATCAGAGCAAGCCAGTTTTTGCCAATCAAAGGAGCTGGAAAGTGCTCTCTGAAAAAGTACTAATCAGCATTTGTGATATCTGACAGAAACTTAGCACTTACAGCATAGTGAAAGCTTACATTCCAAAGCTGACAAATTAAGAGACAGCTACTCTCCCCATTTGAGCCTCTCTTATAAACTGTCAATGCAATTCATCTGAGAGTCAATACATAATACAAAGCACTTCATGTACTCAATCTGCCTACTATGGCTAAATATATAATTACAGGCACTGAGGAAATCAGCCAGTATTGTGTAGGTATGCGAAACAAAAGAAACCACATCATCTTTCAGTCTGGCAGTAGGGAAAAGGTAGTACTGTATATTTAGGGACTGATGCGTATGAAAATAGAAACCTGTCTATCAGGATTGGGCAACTTGTGGCCCTCCAGGTGTTGCTGGACTGTAACTCATACAAACCCTTACCTATCGTAGCCAGTCTCAAGGGCTGATGGGAGGTGCAGTCCGACAACATCACAAGAGTCACAAAGTGCCTACCCTTCCCATAAAGTTTTAGGGAAATGTCTGAGAGCGGGGAGTCAAGGAACCTTTTGGAACCACTGGAGAGACAGAGGAGGGAGAAAGAATTAACCTCAGACTTCCAGCGTATCCCATACTGCAGGGCTGGCTTTCTCATCAGAGTGAGGTAGAAGATGCTAAGTGGCAGATGCTGTTATGAGCATCTCTCAGTCACTGTGACACAAGGGCTCACCCACCACTGTTCTGCATCCATTTTCTGGCTTGAAGCAAGTCAGTTAGATTAAATGTTCTTTATTCCGTCTCCCCAAGTAAGAAAGAAGGAATAATCCCCTCATTTCACCTTGATCTGGAAACAACCCCTTAGCCCAGATTTTTGCCTTAGTTTCCAAACAGAAAAATATGTTTCTGTCTCTGGGGTGGCGGCAGCCTACATTTCTCAGAATCAGGTTAGTTGGAGGATCTGAGATGATGTAATCTAAAATAATAATAACTTGGAATTGTGTTGGAATTATATCCATTTTCCTGTATGTCCAGCTTCTCTAGGTGGAATGGAGAGCGTCTCATGTCTCAGGCCTCAAAATAAACCCTGCTTCAAGACACTCCCTCCACCTTTTTCTGATCCCTTTGGAAGTCACGTTGCCTTGGCATCACATTGCTCTAGGAGGAACCTGAAGTGAGACAAAGGTGCCTATCTGTGCACTTTCAGGATAACAAATAAGCAGTCATTCTACACTGGATTCTGGCTCTCCCTTTCCCCCCATTTTAAAATATACTGAGCTACCATTCTGCTCCATGGATAGCAGGGGCAAGAGGTGATTTTTTTAAACAGTTCTTTAAAGCCAGCCATTTGTATGGTAATTTATTAACTTATTCACAAATTATCCGAGTCATATAAATTGTTACAAACAGATGGAAATTTGGAAACACTCTCCCAAAGCTTCTGCCATGGAGAACTGCATCTTTGGAGAATAAAGCTCTCCCACACCTGCTTCTATGAAATTTCGTTATGAATTATAAATTATAGATTGCCTAAATGAGAAAATGGACATTGCATTACATTATATTTTGCCAATGCTAAGGTGAGCATCAGAATTCAAGACAGAAATGCCATTTATGTGAAGTGCTGGATGTTTCTGTAATGTCCTATATATAGGAGGCAGAACGAGAACTTGCCCATTTCTGTAAGAATAGAACATAGAATGCTAAATAAAAAGCTTCCTTTTATATAAGATTCTTTTTTATTACTATTCTGCTTTCCATAGTGTAATGTAATCTTAAATGACAGATTGACCTCGAATACTTACAGAGATGTAATCCCGACATGGCAGAGAATGGAGAAAGATTTCTAAGCAGCCCATCTTCAAAGACAATAAGTCTTTCATCCAGGAAATGCAAGTCTGAGATAGAAAAGCAAATAAAAAAGTGTGAATAAGAAAAGTACTGATAAAAGAGGGAGTCACCCTAATGAAACTGCTACAAACGTTGCATTTTGTTAGCCTACAGAATCCCTGTGACAGCACAGACATGTTTTGGAATGTAACTTCAGCTGGGTAATCTACTCACATTCTGTTGAATTTCCTTGTGAAAACTCAAGGGTCAGCCAAAATAAATGATTGGGGAGGAATCACTGCTATCTTGCATCTGCTGTGATTATTTATATCTGAGCTAATAATACACACAAAAAGGACTCTTTTGATCAGTTGCCTTTTTCAGTGCCTCTCTTATCTAAAATGTTTTCCCCCAGTGCTTTGACTCTGGCCTGTCTTTCTAACTGAGTTCATAGAAAGAAGAGCAGGCCAATAATATCTCCACCACACACTGGAGAGTAGCATGAAAGGTAGAGTCCTGTAGTGGTTTGAATGTTGGACAATGGCTCTGGAGACCAGAGTTCAAATCTCCACTCAGCCATGGAAACTCACTGTATAACCCCGAGCAAGTCACATTCTCTCATCCTTAGAGAAAGCTAAAGGCAAACCCCTCTCTGAACAAATCTTGCCAAGAAAACCCATTGATAGGTTTGCTTTAGGGTTGCCTTAAGTGAGAAATGACTTAAAGCCACACAACAACATGTAGCATATACTTTATGCTTCAGCATGTTTAAAGTATTTCACATCTGTTCAACAGGCCCTACAACAATCATGTAAGGTAGATCAGGGAGGGCTGTAAGTGAGAGGATACCTTGCCTAAGCCCCCCTAATCAGTCCATGGTTAAGGGTTGCTTTCTTGTTTGTCTGAGAGCATATGTTCCTAAGCTCAGTGATAAATAACTGCCACTACAATCACTTTCAATTGTGTGTGCTATTTAAGGCCACTCCTTCTGGGCTGAAAAGAGATCAATACCTTGGATGAATAATAGATAAGGCATACCTGCCTGAAGTGAAGGATAACATGGTGCCTCCTTCTATCCTAAGCACAGAAGCTGGCTGGATGTCCAGTTGAATCTTTTCTCAACACTGGCAGCACCACATCTGAGGCAACAGGTTAGCTTTAGGAGCCCTGGAACAGGTTGTGTGAAACACACAGCTCTGACTTCAAACACAAGGGGATACCAGGGAGTTCAGGAGGAACAGTTGGAAGGCGACTACCGTCACCCCTCAGCATGTGTCATCTGAGGCCATCTTCTCACTCTGCCTAATGGCAGAGCCAGCCCTGTTGCTGATGAAACTACAGTGGGTATATAATACCTGTGTTTTCCAACGGTGATTCACTTCACCCTGTTCTAACATTAGATAGAAATTCTGTCTCTAGAATTCTGCAGAGAACGGACTGAACAACAGTTGTACCAAAACATTATAAAAGCCTGTTGCATGTTTGCTGCTCTGTAGTTGATATAATTTTGAGTTCTGAAAGCATATATAATTTTCCTACAGAGAAATGTATGTAACTTAGTAACAAGAGGAATGTTTGCAGATGGGGAACTAAATTCTTCCCTGGTATGTCTACTACTGAAGTCATTGTTGTTGTTCTCTTCTGCTTCCTCAGGATATTTTTCAAAGGTATACATATTGTTAAGCATCTTTTGTTCTTTTCTTTTTTATGGAATATATTGCAAGAAATATATGGATTTCCAACCTCAAGTTGCATCAATTTCTGTGTTTAGTCCAGGGGGTGTCACTTGGGTAAATCTGGAAAATGAAACAAAATTTTGCAGCAAATTTGTCCCACATCTCTATTAAAGAAATCATTTGTGTGTGACTCAGAAGACTCAGTGCTGGTCAGAGTCAACAGCAGTAGCCTACAATGACAAATAGGCTCACCTCATAAAAGATATTCTCTCAAGTGTTTATTATTTCAGTCAGGAAACACAAGGTAAATTGTGTCACCCATCATCACTGCCCGTCCCTCTTGTATCATGATACCTCAAGCCAGTGCTGGTGCCCTTAAATCCTGATTAGGCATAAATCATGGTCCCTGGAAAAATAATCTAACTGAAAGCATTGCCTATCAGCAGAACTGTTGTGTGTAGCCAAGGTCCTACATGATGGAGAAAGCCAAGGGGATACAGGAACAAAGTAAGCTGGTAGCTATGGAACAGAGCAAGGATGGTTACTAGACAGATGAGTTACATCAAGAATGGGAATTACATAGCCCTCCTAGAATTTGTTGAACTGCAATTCCCAACATGCATCAGCCTTAGCTATGCTGCCCAGGTCTGGTGGAAACTACAGTTCAATCATATCTAGAGGACTACACAAGTTGCATCCCTGATTTACAGAGTGCTGAGACCTGTATTAGTCAATTGTAGGTTGAGAACTGAAGGCTGGAGCACTGTGGTCTCCCAGATCTTGGCTTGTACGCAATTGAAAATGTTAGCTCAGCCCCAGGACTTCTTGGTTGTGAGGAGTCCCCTACTCCTAAGGAATATATTGACTTTTAATGAGTCCTTTTACTCTGGAGGAGACTGGTGTCTCTGGGTCATAAGGAATGCACTTTCCAGAAGGGAAGCTGACTGTGGCCCCAACCTCTGACACTATGCCTTTTAGGGCTCAGGGCATTCTTCTCCGTCTCTATGGACAATGTACATTAATTGTGGGTACCCATCTGAGGGTTACCCAATGTTGAAGGGCCTAGCTAGCCTCTCTGGTTGAATGGGAGGTACCTGTGGTGAGTGAGAGTCTCATGGGGCATTTGGCCTCCAACTCTTCATCAGAGAAGAAGATTCCTGGTCAGCCATGATACTCTGTTTGAATTAAAACTTAAAAAAAAAAAAGATGTTGAGAGATATGATCACAGATAGTCCTATAGTGTGTATAATTATCTGAGTGATTAATTGCAGTACAGATAGCTGTAAATTATGCATAGAGTTCCAAAAAATGAAATAGTGTAACCACCACCCCCATAGAAGAGCCAGAAAAATGATTTATAATCAACCCTTTAAGTTGTTAAAAATGTGCCAAAGTTTACCAGCCTAGTTTTGCTGCTGCAGCTAAACATACTTGGCCTATGAGCTGCTTGGTCAGCAGATCACCTGGAAGCAATCCACACTTAGCTCTTTGGAGGAAGGTAGATACTTATCTTTGATAAATAAATACATGCTCTGAAGGCTTCAGTATGAATTACAGGTGGCCTACTGAGAATCAGATTGCTTTTGAAGGCTCAGTGTCTGGACTTACACATTTTTACTTGGAAGTAAACCCAATGAGTTTCATGGGAGCTATTGTCAAACAAGTACACATAGGATTGCAGTTTCTGTTTGTTTCTTTTTGTGCTAACAATTAGGTCTTTTCAACCAATAAAATCCACAGTGCTGGGGAGGAAAGGCAAATCATATTGTTAACTGCCTTTGTACAAAGAACACCCCCCTTGCCTGTTCTGTCCTGGCTCCTCATTTCCTTTTATCCCTGAACAAGAAACTCCTCCCACAGGAAGATCAATTTGGTTTGTTAGTTCCTGAACTTCATGGAAAAAGCAATTCTTTGAAAATTGTCTTTTGAAAATGCAGGGAGATTAGATTCAGCACAATCATCTTGCTCATTTATATTGTGGATATGATTTCAGAATCCTGTTTAAATCTGGAAACACTTGTATACAACTGTAATTGAAAACTGGACTTTATCTGGGGTGATTTGCCCTAAAGCATTAATGTAAAATTTGCTATCACATTCAAATTGAACCTCTGACCCAAGGTAAAGATTAAATCAGTTTCTGTCTGATGTTGCTAATACAAAATGACCTATGTGATCAGTCTAAATAAGATTAAGGCCACAATCCTATTTTCACATATTGTACTCACTTCTTGAACCCAGTGGAGCTTATACGCATATGGACAGCACAGAAACAGATCTGCTCTGGAAAGGGAGGTAAGGTTAAACATCATTACACGCAAACCATCAATTTTCAGCCAAGTTAATAAACACTGGATGTAGTTCACCTGCGTGCCCTCAGTCCAGATTACAATTCTTAGTGGTTTTGTGAACTTCATTTAATGAATAAGATGACTGATCCCAGCTGTGGGCTTAGAAGGGTGAATGACTTGAACAAAATGCAGTGTAAAAAATTCTATAGAGTTACACAGGGTTTGGTTACACGGTTCTATTAAGAATGCTATCTTGGTTCTTTCAAAGAAGGAAAAATGCGGTTACACAGACAGAGGTGTGTATATGTATGTGAGTTTAAAGTTGCACCATACAGAGGGTGGTGAACTTTTGTTCTGCCGAACTTTTTAAGGAAAAGTTGGATGCCCATCTTTTGGGAGTACTTTAGCTCTGTATTCTTGAATGGCAAAGAGTAAAAATAGATGAGTCTTGGGGCCCTTGCCAACTCTATAATTCTATAATGAACTAGCATTGCACCTAAACCAGTAATATAGAAGCAGATGAACAAACAATAGTTGTTTAGGGTCCCCCCATGATGGGAGAAAGGTGGGATATATATATAATAAAATCAAATCTAGGAGTTGTCAATAGAATGGTAACAATAACAACTGTAATTCTGAAAAACTGAAGGAGAGTTTGATAAAAAAAAAATTAAGGATGCCTCTTAAGAAAATGTAAATTGTGTTGACCATAATACAAACAATATTGGCCAGCAATATCTCTAATAGGCCATCTTAGTGGGGTCCCTGGGGTACCAAATCTGCTGTTATAGTCTGAACCTTAAAGGAGCTGTTCAAGTGCTGAACTCCATGCACAAAATAGGTTTAGCACTTTGATCACTTCTTTAAAATTCAGAGTAAAACCTAGGACATTTCCGCACAACACTGTTATACTGTTACTATTCCACTTTCAACATCCTGTGGAATCCTGGGATTTGAAGGAAGGGACTTTTAGAATTCTCAGCCAGAGAGCTCTTTGGCCTCAGTAAACTACAAACCACAGAATTCCACACGATGTTGAAAGTGGAATAATAGCACTATAACAGTGTATTGCAGAAATGGCCATAGTATGGATTTACTACCCATATGGGCATGGGAGTCATGAGCTACCACCAGACCAACTAAATATCACTTAAAAAATGTTTTGAAATAATGAGATCTCTTCAGTAGGCACAACATTACACATTGCAGGTTGAAGGTGATTCAAGGAAGAGTCTGCTCACAAGAGTCACGATCTTAAATCTAAATGAGATGGAATGTCTGCAGATATTCATATAAGGCTCTAGGAGGTGACATCACACTGTCAGGTTTCACATGGAGCTACTGCTAGGGCAGGGTACAAATTCATTCACCCAAATCTGGGGGCTACATGCGACTTATTCTAGGAAATAGACCTTACAAGGCATTATGTTTTTGTCTTATTTGTCCCTGTCTCTTCACATTTATGTTTACCATCCTCCCTAGGTTGGTGCCTTCCAAAGAATACAATTGGGACTACAACTCCCAGAATCTGCCTGAGGGATTTTGTGAGCTGTAATCCAACACATCTGGAAGGCACTCAGTTTGTGACAGCTGATATACACAAAGCAAAAAGAAACACATTCAAGGAAGCTACTTTACTACCTGCAAAACTAGCACATATTGTGAAAGGAAGGATAGTGTGTAATCATGTGCCATTTAATTAATTTGGTATACAGTCGAACCAGTTCACAATCTGGTTATGCAGAAAGAGAGGCAGCGAAACAATCCACTTCCCACATGGAAATAATAATTCCTTTCAACCCAGTTAGTGATTAGCTTTGACTTGACCTTCAGAGTAACATCATTTGATGATGATGTTTTTAAAGGTAACTATTCAAAATAATATATAAAAATAATTATAACAGCAAGAGGTAGCAGATTTTTTTTTTTTTACCATTTCTTTACCAAAAATAAATATGGAGCAAGCATGGTATGGAGGTTTGAGTGCTGGACTAGGACTATGGGAGACCCGGGTTTGAATTCCCATTCAACCATGGTAACCCACTGGGTTACCATGGGCAAGTCACACTCTCTCAGCCTTATAGGAAAGCAATGGCAAACTATCACTGAATAAATTCTGTCAAGAAAATCCTATGATAGGATTGCCATAAGCCAGAAGTTGGCCTGATTACACAGAACTACAACAGCAAGATTTCTTTAGTATGTCTAGTAGGGAATAGGACAGGAAGCAGTGGTTTTAACCTACAGAAAGATACTTTTAGGCTACATGTTAGGAAGAATAGAATAAAGATTGGACTATATCAATAATAGAACAAGTTGCTTAGGAAGGTTGGAGAATCACCTTCCTTGAAGACTGAAGACATTTCACCTATATGTATCTGTCTCTCATGGACTGTTGTAGCATCAAATGGCCACTTTATGAATGAGCGATGAGTGACACATTAATCATCACAGGTAGAATCTTCCTGTCATTTAGTAGCAAGCCAACAATAATAATTTTTTGAAAGGGGGCAGTTCACACATATCTACCATAGTCATCAAGTTTCGGTTATATAAGATGAGATCAAGCAACTAATATGCATATATGAAAGACACAAACAAAAGACATGCAGAGTATGGCATGAAACTGGAACGTCTAGCTTTAAGTATGGAATATACTCAAAGGTGAGGATGAACATGAGACACAACATGATCCCACCGAAACGAGATGACTCCAGTATAGACGTTGGTATAGTCTGGTTGTGATTTCATGCACTCACAGAAACAAAGGAGAAAGTGAAATAAATATTTATAGAAAACTTCCACAGTGGCCCTAGAAACTCAGCTACCACCCACAAATCACATTGTTGTGCAGTGAGGATGACCTCAGAATAGCCGTGTACAGCAGGCAGCCATCAGCACAGGACAACAGCTGCTATGCCATTATGACATCATCCTACCTTGTCACACTTCATCCTATGCCTAGTACACAGAAAGTGCCTGCATGGCAGCTCTGCTCCCATTATATCAATATTATCTCCCCTTCCTGGCAGCTGTAGCATTGCACTTTTCTGAAACAAGGACATTTCATAGCAATCCCATCCAAACAAACAGGTGTTCATCAAGGCTTAAATTGCTCTCTTGGTCTTTGAAGATTTATTAAGTTCATTCAAAACTGATGATTTTAATTTTAACAGGACACATTTACAGTACCTCCGTTCTATATTCTATGGATAAAAATTCTTGGTTTGTACCTGTTCATGGTGTTGCAATAATTTTCACTCAGCCTTAAACAATTATTTCAGATGTAACACTAATTTTAAAGTCACATGTTCCTGTATCTGTAGATTTTTAATTCTGCATTTTTTTCTCACATTTTGCCCCTGCATCTTTGTTTCCAGATTTTTTTCTGGGCAAACAGAAGCTATCCCCCCATATCCTAATTTCATAACAAAAATTTAAAGGTTACTATTTTAAGCTTTGTTTTTAGTTCCTTGTTTTGCTTAGCTTAGAATCCAGATATGGACAATCATAAAGATAAAATCTAGAGGCACAGACATTAAAGCAGGAGCACATACTGGCAGCTTTGGTAAATGAAACACTTGATAAATGGGGTTAGCTTGCATTGCATGACTCACTGCAACGTAAGTAACAAGAGCTAAATGTGCTTTAGAACACACTCCACTGCATGAATATGTGTTGGGTTTCTTTGGAGAGCTGATAATTATCCTCAGAGATCTGTTTACTGTCAGCATTATGATATTTGATGTGTGTTAATTCTGGAGCCTTGATTGAGGTGTTTAGCACCACACTGGAGTATGAAATTATAAAAGATTAGTTCAAATCCTTAGTGTTAGAATATACTGGATTGCAGGTGAACTCACCAATTACCATTAGCCCTGTTTAACTGAGCAATTGATTCATCAATTAGAATTGTGCAAAGGAAAAAGGGCAAAACACATTGCTAAAGGGGGCAAAACAGCAGCATTCTGCCACAATCCAACTAGTAAGAGGTCCGTCAAAATAACATGGTCTTTGCCTGTCAACAAAGGAGGTTTGAGACACATTTCTTCTTCACTATACTATCACAATGTTATTATTCCACTACAACATTCTGTAGAATTCTGGGTTTGTAGTTTAGTGAGGCTTAAGAGCTCTCTGGCTGAGAATTCTAAATGTCTCTCTCAAACTGCAAAGTCCAGGATTTCATATGATGGTGCCATTGCAGTTAAATAGTACTATAACAGTGTGGTTTGATAGGGTCATAAGTCATGGAAGCTGTTTTGTACGCCCTCCCACTGAAGGCACAGATTCATATATCTCTCTTTGCTATATGTTCATGAATACAGCTGAGTTATGGATAACCTACACATTTGCAGTCACGATTAAGTGGGAAGCATATCAACTGGAGGTTTTTGGCAAAGCTAAAATAAATAAGCTATTTGAAATAAGCTGGTTATATTATTCCCTTGGCTGTCAAATGCAAAGGCATATTACTCTTACATGTTAATATATTTTCAGTATGTGTTGTTCTGGACAAGGTTTTTATGGTGCAATCATCCTGCTTCATTTGGGGAATTTTATTGGGCTAGGCTGGGCTAGGGGAGTGTCTTCCATCTGTAAACTTTCTTTATAGGATGGCCACACACCTTCTTTCACAGGGGATAGTCCTCTGTTAAACATATCGAATAGATCCTGTTTAAAGGGCTGCCACAGGACAGCCTTCTTTTTGAAGGAATCATCTATTTGAAGAACTGTATGGAAAGCCAGCATGGTATAGTGGTTTGAGCATTGGACTACAACCCTGGAAATCCACTGGGTGACCTTGGGCCCATCACACGCACACTCATCCCCCAGAAAACCCCATGATGGATTTGCTTCAGAGTCACCATAAGTCATAAACAATTGGAAGGCACACAACAACAACAACTGATTCCAAGTTTAATTTAAAGATAAAGAACTATATAGAGCAGGGTTGTCATAACTTGGGGGTACCAACTAAATTCTCAAGTAGTTGCTACATTTTTCCATGTTTTGAGGAGGGAAGACAAATCTCAGAGTATGCAGTAAGGGAGCAAATTTTATTTCTTTGTGTGGCCCTTATGCCTGGGCATCATCTCCACCCATTCCCAGTTTGCACAAGGGCTCACTGGTTCAGCCTGAAGATGTTTATGGACTACATCCAACTACTAGTCTAAACAGAGCAGGGCCATTAAATCAAAGAAATTTATGTGGACTACCACTCAACAATTGATTCAATATTTCATCCTAGTTGAAGCTAATAAACGAATTTAAGCCTATATGTGTGTTGCATGTGTAGCTATTGATCCACCAAAGAGCCAGACATAAGTGTAAAGGATTGGAGAGAGAGGCAGTGGTGGGTACATGCACTCTGGCCCATCATGCCATTTGCAAGAAGGAAGGGAAGATTGTCCCAACGCTGTCATTCATGACCCTTGTTGTTGCGCAATTGCCAACAATGATGGTTCAGAGCCTGGGCAGAAACTTTTGCTATGGGCTGGTGGTGAGACTTCCACAAGCCACAGAATCAGTTTAGGCAGGGCAAAATTCAGGATGTGTCATGTGTGCTGTAGATAAGACCATGTGGGGTGTAAGCCATAGCAGGAATGGAAGCAGCTGCTGTAGTTGTTCAGCACATTTTGCCATTTGCCTCTAAACACACACACACACACACAAATGTGGGATATAATATGGCCCGATTAACCATTTTTTACTTGATCTTTGGGCTCATTTACTCAGATTCCATTTATGTCTGCTTCCATATATAGCAATAGCAATAGAAGTTACATTTCTATACTGCTTATCAGTGCTAAGCACTCCCTAAATGGTTTACAATTTTGTAAGCTAATTGCCCCCAACAAGCTGGGTACTCATTTTACCAACTATGGAAGGATGGAAGACTGAGTCAACCCGGAGCCCTGCAGGATTGAACTCACAATGTTGTGGCTACAGTACCAGCATTTAACCACTGCACCACTAGGGCTCCATAATCAGTTAACCAAGCTGCAATTCTGTTTGTTCTCCCAGATCCTCGCCCGCCACACCCCTATGACATCACAATGACCCACATTATGACATCACAAGAACCCAGTGCTTGATGTTGTGGGCTGAGATCTATGAGATATAGGCCACTGTTGCCTAGGGAGAGAGATTCCAGACTCGTGCACCCTGGTCATAGTCTTTCCCATTCAGATGAGATCTATTTTGATTCTGTTTAAATTAGGCAAATCATTTCTAACTTTTCATCTGTACATATAAATTAGTCTATTTAAAGTTATCTTATTTTGTATTTTTTTTCATGATGATGATGATGCATAAGTGACCATCTTGTGGGTTTTCCGATTGCTTCACATGTTAAAAGAACCCACTGCTTCTTTCATTCAAAATGGCAAGACAGAATAGCTGCACAATATCTTTTAATTCATAGCACTAGGAGCCCTCCTTCTGGAACAACAATTAATTTGGACTCGTGAGAAACCTATACTTTGGTTATCAAAATATGTGGTAGCCTATGCAAAGTACATGTATGCAAAGTATGCAAAGTATATTATGCATATGTACATATCACCGGCATCTCTTATGTGTATGTGTATGCTGTGTGCCTTCAAGTCATTTACAATTTATGGTGATCTTAATGTTTCTTGGCAAGATTTGTTCAGAGGGGGTTTGCCTTTGCCTTCTACTGAGGCTAAGATAGTGCGACTATCACAGTATTTTCTGGATCTGAGCATTTTGACATGCCCAAGGTCACCCAGTAGGCTTCCATCACTGCGCAGGGATTCAAATCCTCTTCTCCAGAGTCACAGTCCAACAGTCAAACCACTATATCCCATGCTAGGTCTCACTTAGCATCTGTTATGTTATTCTAAAATCAACAAGGCCTATTTCGGATAATGTAGTTCAAATCTCCTCAGTTGAATTTTTCTCAAGTGACTCTTTGTGCCTTTGAAAACATACAGAGCAGAAAGACTATGTATTAAATGGACTAGGTCATCCTCAACTTTGTGTACTAAAAAGAAGAGTTAGAAGAAAAGGCTATGTTCTTTTGAGAGGTAAGACTCACTGAAATCAATGGCACTGACTTCTGCGTAAATACACATATGTTTAGGCTATACCAAAATTCTGAGCAGTATTATAGTGCCATAATTCATTTGTTTAATTTGCACACTGAAATATCCTTGTATAAACAAAAATACACAAGACTTACTGCAACAATTCAGACATGTGAATTACCCATGAGAATGAGAAATCTGTCAATGCATGGATCTACCTGCTTGCTTTCTAAAATTCAGAGCTGTCAAATATGACTACATACACCACAAGGGATCCATGTTACTTTTTCTCTATGCCTACAAACAGGGGGAAAAAGTGCTGAGTGAGATGCATCTCTGGCAGATAGATGCAGAAATCTTCCTTAATAAGGTTCAGCTCTGAAGCATACCGAGCATGTTTGCTTGGAAGCAAGACCTCTAAGTTCAATGGGAATTATTCCAAAACAAACATGCTGAAATAGGATGCAGCTTTCATGTCACAAAGATCTTGGGCAATTGCACACCCACACATTGTTACATGCATGCTACAAAAGTATTTACATCACCTTTGAATATATTCAGCCCACACCATCTGTCCACATGCCAATTCTCCTGCTTAAGCCTTCCAGTAAAAAGCAGAACGCCAATCTCTGAAAAGCATTCAGAGTCAAAACCTTACTCTATCTGCAGCAAAGAATGCTGACAGAAATTATTTGAGAATGCTTGTATTTGCACAATGTACCTTCAAAGATCCTGCCCACCCCCATTTCTTTCTGTGTTTGTACAAGGGAATTGCTGGTTGAAGTGCATCTTGTCTAGCCCATGGCAAAGAAAGGTTAAATCAGCAAGTGAAAGGAAATCTCCCTCTGGTAATCAAACCAGCCTGCAAGGGAAAATTACAGAAATATGTGTGTGCATGTGTGCCTTGAAATTGCTTAGTTGTGACAAAGTGACCCCAACCCCTTTCTAAATAAATTTCAAACCATGGGATATTAATGAGTGTGTGTGTGTGTGTGTGTGTGTGTGTGTGTTGCCTGTCAACTTACAGTGACCTCGTAAATTTCATAGGGTTTTCTTAGGCAAGGAACACTCAGAGGTGGTTTTGCCAGTTCTTTCCTCTAAAGCATAGCCTACAGCACCTGGTATTTTTGGTGGTCTCCCACCCAAGTACTAACCAGAACACACCCTGATTGGCTTCCAAGATCAGAGGAGATCTGGGACCTTTAGGGTATTCCAGCCCTTGCCAAAATATACCACCTAAATAATGGTAACTATTCAATGTAGATGTAGGGAGCAGTTGATCAGACATTAAGGGTAATCTTCTCCCAGGCAGCAGAGAGCTCTACCTAAAGCTAGATATCCTACATCTAGGCAATTGCTGTATTGACATGGTAATAATCCCAGATAGCTCCAGTCAAGTATGCTTTAATGTCTCAAATGGCTGCATGTCTCAGATTTGACTACTTTTCTGTTAAACCAAGTACCTAGCAATGTCTCTCAGGAAAGCCAGATGAGCATGCAGCAGGGCTGTTTAGTTCCTTTGCCTTAGGACCTAACCCAGAGCTTTCCAGACTTTTCATGTTAGCAACACACTTTTTAGACATGCATCATTTCGCAACACAGTAATCCAATTTTACTAGCAACCCAGTGGTTAAATTAACCCCTTATAAGAGATACAGACACATACACAAATTGTAATAACAAAATGTATGGGGACACAACATATCTCATGAAAACATTTCATATATTTTTAAAAATATATGATTTATAAATAATAACATACATTTCCAAGATTGTAGGTGACACACCTACACACTTCAGGCGATGTGTCGCTGCACACTGTTTGGAAAGCTCTGACCTAACCAATCTAAAGTGGACTGTCCCCTGCACTAAAGCACATACAGTAACATGCTCCCAGACTCCAAAACTAAATTAATGAGTGGAGAGAGAAATCTGCTTGTTGCTTTGTGTTCTGATTCCTAGAAGAAATTTCCCTTTGCAGTGTCTTGCTGAAACAATGCTGAAATCGATTGCCAAGTTCTACCTAACTCCTTTTCAACTAAAATCATTGACACATGGAATTTTCAATAATCTCTCTCACTCCTAAATCTGTTTAAGGGAGTACTTTCTTTGCACATTGGAAGCTTCCTCCACCTAGTCCCTCTTTCTCTGGCATGGAGGTATCCATCCCTATTTGGCAAGCATCCCTCTCTGTCTCATTTCTCCTCTTTGCAATCTCTGAACCTCAGACTTCTTAGCTGCAAACACCTGCCACCACTTTCAGTGTGAATACATGTCACCTTGATCAGTGCCCTCAGATTGAGCCTTCTGAACTTGCTTGCTTAATGTTTCCTTGTTCTGAAGCAATTATGCTGTATTGCTTAGTTATCTCTTTTATCTAATTACTGTTTGCCATTTATGAATATCTACCATAATATTTGCAGTAACTGTGTATGTTCAAGTAAATTGCTCTTTCTGACACCTCTGTTTGTATATGCCTCAAATCACAGGAACATATACCGCTTCAAAACCCCAGCATGAGTTTTCCCTACCACCAGCATAAAAATTACTGGATTACCCCATCACCAGGCTGACCCATCAATCATACAAAAAGTGTGTGGAAGACAGTCTTGGGGAAAGGAATGCCCTAACAACAATCAGAAAGGGATGGGGATGGGCAATCTCACTACAGTATTTTTATTTGCCTTATTGCCAGAGGCTGACTGAACAATAAAGATAGGAGAGGAAGAGATGGAGTGGAAGTCAGGAGGCAAGCAGAAGTTCAACAATGTTCTTGCAGCTTGATATGCCTTAGGACTATTGTGTGTGTGTGTGTGAATATCAATGCTGAGTGTGAACGGGGGAGAGTACCTGCCTCTACACAGTACATAAACAGCTCATTTATGTTAACAAAGCAGTCATATGTGTTTACTCAGAAGTAAACCCTGCTGAGTTCAGTGGGAATCACTCCCAAGTAAATGTCTACAAATTCTAACCTGTGCAACTTTCTAGAAGAACATTGACATGCATCAAATTCGTTATGATAATATTTTTTCCAATCGTATGTATTCTGACTAATTCTGTTCTTTTTAACCTGCTGGAGCTGAATGTGTTGTATATAATTCCCCTCCCTTTCCCTTCCCAAAAATCCTGTGAGGTACATTATGCTGAGAGGCTGTGATTACAGTATATCAAGGTGATTTTGTGAGCTTTATGGGAAAGCTGGGATATATGTGAAGCTGATATATCATGGGTGTTGAGCAGAAATGGTACGTGTGAATGTATAGCTCATTCTGTGGTTGTGAGTTTGAGATACAACTATCACTCTGAGCAAAATTTGGATAATTTTACATTAATGTATAGTATAATATTTAAATCAGGCTGTATGCATGTGCACACACGCGCGTGTGCACACACACACACACACACACTAAATGTTGCTGAGGACTTGACTCTTTGTAAGTGGACTTACATATGCAGGAATTAGAATTACAGCGTTGCATAATGTCCGTACCCAGTAGAGGACTGCTATGTAGCAGAGCCAGAAAGAGCCCAATGTGCATTGGTTTTAAATGTGCATCATGTAAGTCCTGATGTGCATCACATTGGTCCTGATGCACATAAGGCACACTTGCTGATATCCCATTACACATCTTCACAATTCAGTAAAGGGGTCTCTTAGTGCCTCTGCCCTATAGGTAGGTATATTTAAATGCATGTAACGTAATCATTCCTGTAGGATCACAATGATTGATTAAGAGCTTCTTTTTCCCCTAAAGAAAAAGACCTAAATCCAGAGATTTCTCTGCTTAAAATACTACTATTTTATGTTTTCTTTCTCATTAATAACTGTGCATTTCACCATATCCTTTCAATCACCCGTTCTTGTCATTCAAGGTTTTAATCACAAGAGGCAGGTAAATTGCAATTACAGAAAAATAATAGCATCTTTGGCTGGGACTTATCACCTGATGTTGTTCCTCTTCTGTTGTTCTCCTGGTGGGATACCCTTTGGGAAGCATTTCCTTTACAAAGGAAGTCATTAATGGATTAATCTGTTAATGACCTCCTTTGTAAAAGGAGCACCTTCTAAATGGTCTCCCACTGAGAGAACAACAGAAGGGGAATGAAGCAATGTAGTAAGTCTCAGACAAAGTCACTATTATCCTGCTGCAATTGCAATTTACCCACCTTATATGTGATAAAGCCTTAAGTCACATACCTTACAAATTCACAGGGATGTCACTATTTTAATCTGTGAAATGTTGGAGGGTATGTGTTTGGGTGTGGGTTATTGAGTCCAATCTGGTTAAGGTGCACTACCACAAACAACCAATGATCTCTTGAAGACATTTGTATTCAGAAAATGTATCAGTTCATACATGTGGTCTGAGGGCATGCCTGGTAACTCCATTTAAAAGAACACTTCCAGCAACATGCAAATGAATACTTGCAATAATTGAGTTTAGTTTTAAAAGTTAGGATATATCACCTTTAACAATCTCACGCAGGTACCTCTGTGATGTTTATGTTGGATTTACTGGGCCTTTGTGAGCTGCTATTTGGGGATGCAAGGGATACGGGTGGCGAAGATAAAGCTCATGTGCAATCCTGTAATTGCCAAGTTATTTCTGGGTGGCTGACATATTTATACCATTAAATTACAACTTCTAAATATCAAGGACTACTTAAATAGCTCTGTAGAAGTCACAGATCTCTCCACCCTACCCCCTCCTCACAATCTACTTTTGACTCATGTTGTGCTTAACTTTTCCATTTTTGCAGATCCTTGGAAAATTACATTTCTTTCACTACAGCTTCCAGAACTCCTCTGTCTGGATGCCATGGTGGTTGAGAGATTCTGGGAGCTGTAGTCCAAAAAGCAACTTTTCTAAATTCTAAGTTCTGCTGTTTTGTAACTTACTGTTCTGTGCTATTACAAAATCCTTTTCTACTATGCAAACTGATCTGTGTTTTTCCTCACTCTTTGGAACTGTAGCATGTTCTTGTCTCAACGCTGGCATGGGACATGAGAGATGGAACATACTAGCTGGCAAGGCATGTTGCTTAATGGATCGAAAATAGTAGCTCATTTGGGAACACGGAGAGGCTTTTGTTTCCTTTCTTCATTCTGGCAGAATGGATTCCGTGTACCAGGAGCAGAAAGACATGGTCTTTTAATTTTGTTTTTGCCATTAAGTAGGTTTTTTCCCCTGTCTATAGCCTGATTGCATAAACTTCTATGCTGAAACAGTGGTTCATATGATCTGGAGGAAGGATCTTGCTGACAACTTGAAAACATAGCTTGTCTTTTCATGCAAGAAAGATCCTGGCCTCAATACTGCAACACAGGTTGTCATTGATCCTGGTGTGAATCATGCTGTTTCCATATCAAAAGTCCTTTGACAGGTTTTGTGAGATGCTGTGGATAACAAAGTACCATGGCGGCCTACAGCATGGGTGCAACTCTGCATCTTCAGTTTATGGCTTTTGTATTAAAGGTCTGTTAATTGGATATATGAAATACCTACATGGCTTTATCTACAATCATGGAAAATAGAGATGCCACCATTTTGTTTTGTTTACAGTTAGTGCCCTTGTACTTTCAGCAGAAGTCTGGCCCATCAAAGAAACATCCAAAGAAACCTATGTAGTCAGAGTAAAGGCCTATTTAGTTTAGGATTTACTTCACAGTTGCTTGTAGGAAGCCTAGAATCAAGACACGACTGCAACCCTCTTGTCAACTGCACTCTCTGCCTTATGTTCCTCCGCAATTGCTATATAGAGACCTACTACTGCTGGTGCTGGAGGGAATATATCTTCACATCATGGCTAGTATCACTGACAGCCCTGTCCACCATGAATCTGTTCAATCTCCTTTTAAAGTTGTCCGTACTGGTGGCCATCTCTACTTTTTGTGACAGTGCATTACAGAGCTTGACTATGTATTGTGTGGAAAAAGTATATTCTTTTCTCTCTCCTAAATCTTCAACCATTCAACATTAGTGGATAATCCAAATATTATTGGAGAAGGCAGCATTATGAGAGAAGAGGGGAAAACCTTTGCTGTGTCTACTTTCTCCATCCATGTTAGGCATATGTTTTTATACCTCTGTCATGTCTCATAGTCTAATTTTTCAAAAGCTAAACTAAAAAGTCCTAAAGATTTAGCAAGTGTGTCTTTTCTTGACACAAGTGGTGATGGGTTTCTCTGCTAAATTTCTGTGTGTCACACTTTTGTTGAAGTAATATCTAATAAAGATGCAGTAGGGGGAAAAACAAGAGCAGAGAATGATTCTGGAATAGTCCTAATAAAGAGCAGAGCTCAAACGTAGTGGTTCTTCCTATAAAAAGAAGCACAGAAGGGAACATAGGAGCATTTATCATATCAAACTGTCATGCAGAATAGCTGTCGGTTATTTAAACATATAAGAATTCACAGCTGGTAGGAAACTTGGAAAGAAACAGTCATCATTGTCTCTGAATCAGCTCTCCTATGGTCAGATGTTTTGAATGAAGATCCAGTGAACAATGTGTGTCCATGTGTCCTTCACTGATAAAAAGGCAGAGCATTTCAAAAAACAGGGTATATCAAACATCATGTAAAGAATGAAATGAAATTATAGTTTATTGTTGTTAAAGAAAGGAATTTCTGGTTATTGTCCTCAAGGCAAAACAGGCATAACAGCACACTCTTTCATTCTCCTCAAGGTTCCAGAAGCAAAAGCCACAATTACAGCTATCTAGTTCCTGAGGGAATTTCAATCTGTTTATTCTTCAAGGGATCCATTATGGCCAATCTCTTAAGAGCTATGTTAGCCTTTTATTTATCAGGATAATTGCCAAAAGGCAGAGATTGGAGCCATGCCAATGTCCTATGGTACTCGATGCACCTTTTCCAGGTCTATGTGGTAGTAATGAGGAAATGCAGTCTACTTGAAACTTTAACATGCTGCAATGGGGGCAACTTTCACAAGAGGAAGCTAATGGGCTAGGATTTAATTCTTTTAGATTTTTACCTCCAGCAAAAGTAAAACTCCCATTTGGAGAACAACTGGCAAATTTTACCTATACAACACCTAAATGTTTTTCCAGATGTAACAATACAGGGATTTCACAGGAAATTCAGTGTTCTTTGCCTAAGAAAGGGGCAGGTAGCGTTGCACAGGACACGGACAGCCTGAATCTCAAAGGAAGTTCCTTTTCTGTTGCTAATGCAGTTGAAATTTTATTGCCTGTCACCTACTGGTTTTTATCCCTAGTACCCACATGGCCAAAAAGGGGAGTGGCCTTTGCCTACAAACATACGCCTCAGTAAGGCCTTTGACAAAGTTCCCCATGATATTCGTGCAAACAAGTTAGTAAAATCTGGGCTAGACAATGCTACTGTTAGGTTGATTTGTAACTGGCTGACTGACTGAACGCAAAGGTGCTCACCGATGGCTGCTCTTCATGCTGGAGAGAAATGACTAGTGGGATACCCACAGGATTCTGTCCTGGGCCCAGTGCTATTCAATATCTTTATCAATGACTTGGAATAGAGGGCATACTCATCAAATTTACAGCTGATACAAAATTAGGAGGGGTAGCTAACACCCAAGAGGACAGAATCAGAATTCAAAATGACCATAACAGATGAAAGAGCCGGGCCCAAACTAACAAAATGAATTTCAAGAAGGAAAAATGTAAGGTACTGCACTTGGGAAGAAAAAAAAAATGAAATGCACAGATATAGGATGAGTGACATTTGGCTTGACCACATGACATGTGGAAGGTATCTAGGGCCCTTTCCGCACCGGGGTATCAAAACGGTGCAGAGCGACCTCCGATGGAGGTTGTCTGCACTGTGGAGTGGATTGGGGTGGACTACTTTATCGTAGTTCCGCACCTCAGTCCGCTCCAAAGCGACCGGAACTGATGGCGCCGTGTGTTTTTTAAATACCTCTTTTCAGAGGTTTTTAAAAAGCACGGAGCACGCAGCCCTGTGCAGCTCCGTCGCCGCGCTCCAGTGCAGATTTGCAGGTGTGCACTAGTGCATGCCTGCAGATCTGCCGGGGTCAGGCTTCCAGCTGGCGAGCTTCTCCGGTTGGTGAAGAGCCTCCGCCAGTCAGAAGCCGCCACTTTGGATGGCGAAGCTGCCATTTTGGACGCTGGAGGACTGCGGATCAGCGAGTTCGCGCTGCTCCGCATGGCGATGGACTTACCCCAGCTGCCGGTAAGCTCCGTTTAGCCCATTTCCCCCCGTTTCCCCCTCCACATGCGGAAAGGGCCTAGGAGTCTTAGTAGACCACAAGTTGAACATGAGTTAGCAGTGTGATGCAGCAGCTAAGAAAGCCAATGCAATTCTAGACTTCATCAATAGGAGTATAGTGTCTAGGTCAAAGGAAGTAATAGTACCACTCTATTCTGTTTTGGTCAGACCCTACCTGGAATGCTGTGTCCAGTTCTGGGCACCACAGTTCAAGAAGGATATTGACGAGTTGGAGTGTGTCCAAAGAAGGGGGACACAAATGATAGAAGGCCTGGAAAGGCCTGGGTATGTTTAGTGAGGAGAAAACAAGTTTAAGTGATGACATGATAGCTATGTTTAAATATTTGAGAGGATGTCATATGGAAGATTGGAACAAGTTTATTTTCTGCTGTTCCAGAGAATAGGACACAGAACAATGGCTTCAAACTACACGAAAAGAGATTCCACCTAAACAGTAGGAAGAACTTCCTGACAGCAAGAGCAGTTCCACAGTGGAATACACTGCCTCAGAGTGCAGTACAGTCTCCTTCTTTAGAGATTTTTAAACAAAGGCTGGATGGCCAACTGTCAGGAATGCTTCGATGGTGTATTCCTGCACGGCAGGGGGTTGGACTCAGTGATCCTTGTGGTCTCTTCCACCTCGGTGATTCTATGAGTCTGTGATTCTAAGACCATCTTAAAATTACAACAGATGTAACATCTTAAGATAAAATGTAGGCCTGTGACTGTAACATCATCACTTTTCTTCTCCTGTATGATTTTTAACATCCTTTCCTCATGAAAGCTTTGAAAGCTTGCATGATGTATTTTGTGCATTTTGGTTGGCCTATAAAAGTATTGCTGTAGTTTGGATTCTGTTGTATTTTGCTGCATGGCCAACGTGGCTACCCCTGAACATTACTTCTCCCATGTCTTACTTCCTTTAGGGTTATTGCGCCCATGAATTTTTCCTCCTACTGCCATTATCTATGCTGGTGTAGTTATGTTGATGTAGTGTACTGACAAGATTATGGTCAGAATCAGCATTTCTAGAATGACACTATGGAGAAGTAACCTATAGGAAGTAGCTATGGAGAAGTGCGATTTAAAAAAAATAGTTGAGGAATATTATTTAAATCTATAAACCTAAAATGGCCCAAGGCAAAGGTGTTAACTTACACAACAGTTTCTGGCTTCAAAGACAATAGTAGGAAATGTGGATAGCAGTTGATCATTAACTTTCCTTTTGTTTGAATAGCTACTGGCTTGAAGACGCATTTGTCCAATGTAAATAACTCTTGCTAAAGAATTACCTTTTGCCTATCATAATTGCTGAATGGGTTCTTAGAAAAGTTTAACTCGCTCTACCTGAGAGACTTTAATCTTGAATTACGACTTTGGAGACCAAGGTTCAAATCCCTCCTCAGCTATGGAAACCCACTGGGTGACTCTGGACAAGTCATATTCTTTCACTTTCAGAGGAAGGCAAAGGCAAACCTTCTCTGAATAACTCATGCCAAGAAAATCCTGTGATAAGTTTGCTTTAGGGTTGCCATAAATTGGAAATGTCTTGAAGTCACATAATAACACAACAGTAAGAACAACAAGAAACTGACACTAATAAACCTGTTAAAATAAATAATTGTTATTAGCCACCAAAGAATCTTTTGGGAATCTTTTGAGTGCTTTACTAATCACAATTTGTAAAGGAAACACAATAATTTACTTATTTAGTTATTTAGTACATTTTGTATCCCACATTTCTGCTAAATATAGCTTTCAAGGTGGATTAAAAATATAACTAAAAACAAATTAAACATAAAGACCAGTAAAACTATCACAATAATCAATAAACTTTAAGATAGATTCGAAGAGATGCCTCTTCACATCCTTAAAAAAAATAACAATAATGAAAACGGATGCAGCTCTGAGGGGACTGCATTTCTCTGAGGAACATAAGGGAATTTATTCCACAGTCTGCTGACCCAAGTTGTCTTGCCTTCAAGAACAACTTAAGATGCATCCACTGTATAGTCAGGTGAACCACAGACATAGACCATTTCTACTCTACACTGTTATAGTGTTATTATTCCACCTTCAACATCCTAAAGAATCCTGGGCTTTGTAGTTTAGGGAGGGGCATTTAGAATTCTCAGCCAGAGAGCTCTTTGGCCTCAGTAAATTACAAACTCCAGAATTCCACAGGATGTTGAAAGCGGAACAATAGCACTATAACAGTTCAGTGCAGAAATGGCCCCAGAAACTGTAGTACTGTAATATATGACATTCACTAATGAATAACAGTATTTACTGCAGCAGCTAATCAGAATGGGTGGCCAAATGCCAATGTTTCAGGAGTCAGTTTTTCACACATCTCACTGTGGTCCACACCAGGACTAGACATGCTGGATGGAGGGGGGGATAAAAAGAAAATCCAAACTGGAAGGCACCAGAAATCAACTTCCAATTTTCCTTATTTTTTTGGGAGGTAGGGTTGGGAGTAGGCTACATTTTATTTTTGAACAAAACTTCTAGGAGCCAAAAAAGAGGAAACTTTGAAACATTTTCTCACCCTGTGGGGACTCAAAGCAAGTTCACTAGGCCCTCCAAACCACCTTGCAACCACAAGTAAGCTACTATTCACTGTTT
The DNA here is from genome assembly GCA_948474755.1 of Ctenosaura bakeri. Classification (NCBI taxonomy): domain Eukaryota; kingdom Metazoa; phylum Chordata; class Lepidosauria; order Squamata; family Iguanidae; genus Ctenosaura; species Ctenosaura bakeri. Next base: position 426,237 of record CAOLHI010000394.1, read on the forward strand.
CCTACCCCTGCAGTCAGTGGTATGAGGTAGAGTGTTAAAACAAGCATTCTATTAAAGAAGAGATGTTGATAACCACAAGGACTAAGATTTGGAAGAAGCACAAGTTAGCTTTGATTGTTATTAATATATATGAGAGCCATCTCATACTGTTTAAGTTTCACTACAGATGAAGCACTGGAGGCAGTGGGCCCCTAAATATCAAAACCCACCTGTGATTATATATAACATTAAAAAAAATAGAGGATATTTGCTCCAAAGTTGGCTAGATGACAAAGATAACACAAACAACCAGGGCCAGATTTATCATTACTCAGAATAGGACAGCCAACTCAGGTGGCAGATGCTGGGGAGCAGCATCAGTCATTCTTGTTGATTTTCCTCATTCATAGAGGTGGGAATTGGTATGCCACATGGCTGGACCTGCATCCTTTCGGTGTGGTAGAAAACACCATCCCAGTTCTACTGATTAAGTGCCAATCCCAATGCTTCATGCATAAGGAATGGAGGTGCCACCATCTTGCGCTATGTTCCAGGCAGCAAAATGCCTTGTTCTTATCTATAGCACTATAGATATGGGAAGGATGGGCATATGGGAATTTCCTTTGCAGTGAATATACTCTGTATGAGAACTGTAAGATAAGTAAGTAAGCAAATATCCTGTGGCAACTCCCACGATTATTCATCATTGGCTATACTGGCTAGGGCTGCTGGGAGTTGCAGAGCAACAGTATCTGGAGACTCACAGTTGCCAGTGCTTGATATAGTCTTTTTATTCTTTTTTCTAGATCCAGTTGCTGGTTTCAACTAGGCTTCACCCACTGACTCAATGGGATTGGCATGAATCTTTATTTAGCATTCATTAATGGATTCAGTGGATCTACTCTAGTTGTGATTAGCAATTGGATTTGGGACTTGGAGTATTCCTTGCCTAAGAAAACACTATGAAATTTGTGAGGTTGCCTTGAGTCAACAGGCAACTTGAAGGCACATATATGCACATGTTTATGCACACACATACTGTTTATGCTCTTGTTCTGCTTATATTTGAATGAAGATATATAATATAAAAATATTATGTACCAAAAGATAAATGGAAGCATGTAGCTGCATAAGAAGTTGTCTTTCTCACACGTCAGTGTCACAAAGAGACCTTCTCCAAATGAAAGAGGGCCTTCAGGCAATAGAGATCACCTTGAATACATCCTTTTTGAATTGCTGTAGCACTTCAGCTAGTCCAAAATACTGTGGCCAGACTGCTGTGTTACTATGGTTCAGGCCTACCTGGTGATAGCACTAGATATCTCTTTTTGATATCAAACCATTTGACCTTTTTCTGCCACCCCGCTCTACGTGTTTGCGAGGCCTCTGGACAAGCATGTACACAGGCATGGCCGGTAAGTGTTGGACATTCCATTCTCGACCTAGGCAGGCAGAACGAAGCCACTCCGTTGCTTCAGGGACCTCCCTGCAAACACCTCTTGCTTAAGCGCTACTCTAAACAAAGACGCCTGGCCTCGAGCCAGCACTCTTACAATGCTGATCCATTTGCATACTGGCTATACTATTGTTAAATCTGTGCTAAGCCCATAATGTTAAACTTGACCTTTCCCCAAAGCTTTGTCCTGCTCCAAACTCGCATTGTTCTCACCGAGTAAGGCATGGCCTGTAGGCACAATTCACTGTATAAAAACTCCCTGATTCTGAGACCACCTGCGATCGCTTGCTCGCCCCATCCGGACCTCTCGTCCCGTTCGGATCGCTCTGCACTTCTACCCTGCCTTGCTGCCATTTCGTCTGACGAGCTCCCCTCAGCGAACCGCACTGAGCTTTCTTCCCTGCAACCTCTAATCTCCCCAGGACTATGAGAAAAGATGTTGTATCACCCATTTTCCCCAAAACTCTCATTTCTAGTTACTAGTTAGCTGTGTGTCTGTGGTGTCTTTTCTGTTGTTTGTCCTTTAATAAAGATATCATTTTACTATTATAAACCCTGTCTGACTGCTTGACTGACCTGACCCCGTAGACATTGGGTTGCAAGATCCCTGCTAAGTTACCTTGTCTCTCGTTAGCTTAAGAGAGAGCTCCGAGTTAATTTCCCCAGCTTGTGTTTGTATTTGGTTATTTGGGTGGGCCTCCCGGGACCCCCAGAGAACAGGGTAACAGCTGACTGGGTGGGTTACAAGGAATATGCAACTTCCCTCTTGACAGAGCTTGACTAGGTATCTGCTCATTTCCAGGCACAATTCAAAGAGCTGGTTATAAAGTCCTATATGGCTTGGGTCCAGACTATTTGAAAGACCATATCTCCCCATATGAACCTGCCTTTTTAAAAAGATCTTCAGCAAAGGCCCATCACCATCATAGGCCCATTTGGCAAGTACATGACAGAGAACCTTCTCAGTGGCTGTTTGCAGGCAGATGTTGCTGGACATCAGTCCTCAGCAGTCCTAGCCAGAGCCAATGTACAACCATACCAGCAGCTGTATTTCAGTAAGTTTTAGGAGGCCACAAGTTCCTCATCCTTACTTATATGGATGCACTAGCAATCATATTACTACCCTGTGATGAGTAACAAAATGAAAGAACATTATGATCATGAAATATGTTCAGTGAGCATCTGGATAAGCTTTTAAATCTCTGAACCACCTACAGCATAATCTTAATGTTTTCTTATTTTAAGGGTGGGGGAGCAGAATAAGTCAGGAATCACAGATGTGGTGTTCCTTAATTTAGCTAAAACTTCTGACAGAGTTAGGTTTATTTTGAATGGAGCCTCAAGAGAGCTGTTTTTGTCAGATTACCAAACTGAGCTGTAAGTAACACAAGTGATTCACCTCACCAAAGCTGGGAAAAGTAGGTAACTGCCACTTGAGAGTAATCATATCACCCAGTTTTCTTAGATTTTAAAAAAAAAGTGAAATATGACTCATTTTAACACAGGGATCATTGTCAACATGGTCATGTGGAAAAGAGGACAGAACTTCTCGATATCAGACAAACAACAATGGCTGAAATTCTCCTTTCTACACCACTATTAAAGCTACATGAGCTCTGCCATTTGTTGAATTTGATCTAGGATAACCATTTGTGCTGCTTTGAATAGGAGAGTCCTCTATTCAAAGCCATCTTCCCTTGGAAAGATATTCACGTCCAAGATATAGAATAAGAAGGAGATGGGGCTTGAAATTCCCCCTCGACAGGTAGCACCTGGGCAGTGGATTGAACAGCAGGTATACAGGTCACCTGATCACATTCTTCCCTAATGCAGTGAGATGTTCGTGGTCAGATATTAAATGTGTATCCAAATTACAGCAGATATTTCCCAAATTTTTATATTTAAATATAAATTAACTTTACAAACTGTATGCAAATCTGCATCTTCTCTATCCTCTCTTGTCTTCTGTTTTGATTATGGGTTTGTTCTTTTTGGGCAAAGTACATGTGGCCACCCTGATCTGATTACCTGTTGGGAACAGACGAATGATAATTAAAAGGATTTTAGACCCTATCTTCAATGAGTCACTGATTTGCTTGTACTGGGATATTTTTCAATAAGGACTAGCTGAAACAAGTCCAGAGGAGGGCAATCAAAATGGTAAAAGGCCTGGGAACCATGCCTTATGAGGTGTGGCTTAGGGAGCTGGATATAGAGAAGGTTAACAGGTGACATGATAGCTATGTTTAAATAATTGAAGGGATATCATATGAAGGGTGGAGCAACCTTGTTTTCTGCTGCTTCAGAGACTAAGACATGGAGCAATGGTTTCAAGCTAGAGGAAAAGATTCCACCTAAACATTAGGAAGAACTTCCTGACAGTGAGGGTGGTTTGAGAGTGGAATAAGCTGCCTCAGAGTGTGGTGGGATCTCCTTCTTTGAAGGTTTTTAAGCAGAGTCTGGATGTCAATCTGTTAGGAGTGCTTTGATTATGTATTCCTGCATGGCAGGGGGTTGGACTGGATGGCTCTTGTGGTCTCTTCCAGTTTCATGATTCTATGATTCTATTCTATGGTTCTCAGGACATTTCCATAAAACATTGTCACTTGTGTATTTTCCGTAGGTGTAGAGATGCATAAAAATGTTGCCTGGTAAAGAAAGACTTTTTTTTTAAAAAAAGATTAATTTGAAATAGAAAAAGCAGCTGTATGATATATGAGAAAAACATTAGAGTTCTGTTTTATGTGTACTGAAATCATTAAAATGTCACAAATATGGTGAGTTTTGAATTCTCCAGATGTACCAGGCTAGATGGTACAAAAACTAGAGGACAGAAAAAGAATGAAAGGGTCTAGAAAAATCTAGCCAGATGTGTGTCTTCAGGCAGACTGTCTTTAAAACTGAATGTTGCAAGACCTACTGTCAATATACTGGTTCAAAATACATTAACAAGTGGTATTTCTAACAGCTATTGAACAAGCACCTTGCATTAAAGTTTGGTGAAATATGATCAAGGCCATTTCCGCATGTGGTGATGGAATCGCCCCGGTCCAGTACTTATCAGACTTCTTGGCTCGATGCTCAGGTCCAGGCTGCTCCAGGGCAGTGCATGGCCATCGCTCCGCACTGCTCTGGGGATGAAAATGGCAGCTTCCGGTTGGTGGAGGCTCTCCACCAACCACTGAAGTTCGCCAGCCTAAAGCCCGCCTCCGGCAGATCTGCAGACTTGCACTGGTGCGAGCCTGCAAATCTGCACTGGAGTGCAGGAATGGAGTGGCATGGAGTGGCACGCTCTGTGCTTTTTAAAAACCTGCAGAAACAGGTTTTTAAAAAGCATGCTGCATGACCACTTCGGGTCGTTCCGGAGTGGTCTGAGATGCAGAACTAGGTAAAGTAGTCTGACCCAGTTCGCTCCCAGGTGCAGACGTCCTCTCTGGAGGACGCTCTGCACCGGTGTTTTAAGCTGGTGTGGAAATGGCCCAAGAAATACTAAGCATACTGCAAACATGTTGGTGTTCTGGCAAAATATCAAAAACTGGAAGGTAGATACCCATTGAGCTATTTTATACCTAATACATGCTGACAGATAATTATGCTTCCACAATATGTAAGCAATAGGAAACTACCAAAAATAGTACATGATGAAGTAGCATGATCCTGCCAAAGTTAAGTACAGGCACAACTCAGTTAATAAAGCCTTTGAATCTCCTTTTCAAAAAGTCTTTTTACAATCCCAGCCTCCCCTTTCCTCCATGTCTTCTATCTAGTTGAACGGTCTTAGCAGCATTGGCACTGGGAGGTCACCAGAGTGTTGGAGAAACATAGATGTCCAGTGCTGGGTTGCAACAGCGAGTCTGCAGTGAACAGTGCAATAAAGCTTGGACTCAGACAAAATGGGGACTCCACTCTTCCTGACCTTACAATAGGCCTGTGTTCCCAGCTACAACAGACCAGGTAAACAGCAGCTGCCTCCAGAATCCCTTACTGACCATGAATGCACAGAAAAACAGAGACACAAAGAGGAGAGCAGATATGCTTATTTCACCAGTTACTCACAATGTGATTTTAAAAAACTGCTGTATAAGTTTGCCATCAAAATAGGAATCCAAAGTAAAATGAAGACTGTGTGGAAAAGGCATGGCTGGATACATTTTGGAAGAACCCTATAAGTGGTCTCCAGAAGGTTTAACATGTTTTTGTTTATTTATGCAAGGTTTACCTGATCTTGTTGCTTCATTTCACATGTGCATATTGTTAATTTTGAATAAAAAGTTTGCTTAAACATGTTAAACTACTCTTCCTTTTGTGGTGTAGGTTCTTATTCTTATTTTTTTTCATATTATTTCTGCCTCTAGTACCAATTGTTATGTTCAAGCAAGTAATACCCAGGACACACCTGCTTCATTAACTGGGGTATATCTGTATCTTTACAATGCAGTCCCACTCACATCTATTCAGCAGGAAGCCTCACTGAGTTAATTCCAGATAACTGCATACGCAATAGCAGCCTTAATATCTTCCTGGTTTTAATGGAGGAATGTGTATTTTTCATTTAAATCCATATCACTAAAAAGGCTTAACAGCTGAACTATACTAGTATCTGTTTTCTAAAAGCATTCTACAGATGCTAAACGATTAGTGCTTCTGGTATTTTTTTGGCAGCGATAGGTACTCTGAAAAAAACACTCTCATTTTTTATTAAAAGCACTGACAATATTGTGTTGCTTAGATCTAGTTTTTAGAAGTTCTAAGAAACAACAGGAGTTCCTACTCATGGAGGAATCTCTAAGGGATCAACTTGCATGATACAGTTTACATTAAGAATTCATGAAGGCTCAGTTTCTGTTCAAAGTACAAACATCAAACCCACACAAGACACTGAAAGGAAAGTGTTCAGTTAGTACACAATGCAATGCACAATAGTAAATATCCATTAATTAACAGCACATTTTTTTAACTAACAGCATGATTTTAAAGGAAAACGATTAATAGCACAAAAATGGGAGTGGGAAAACAAAATGGAGAACTGTAATTGCTAAAGAGCAAATTGTTTGTTTCGCAGTTTGATTTATTGCAAACTGAAGGGTGGTGCCCTGCTTCCCATAAACCCAACAATTAATAAACATCCCACCTTTCTCCCAAGATGAGACCCAAGGTGGCTTTCCAATATAAACTCAAACAAAGTACAGCTAAAACAATTAGGATGCCAGACTGAAAACTGGAGCTCATTCCTGTATCTTAAATGGTTGCGTACAAGAGAGAACTGCAACAAGGGTTGCATGTTACCTGGTTGCACGACAAACAGGACTGCTGAATTTCCCTCTTCTCTGTAACCATTAAATATAGAGGAACCCTCTCCAGTTTTCAGTCTGGCATCCCTAGAAACAATACATAATGTAAAAGTTTAAAAACATTAAACAGACAATCCAATTGAAACATTTAAAAGCGTTAAAACAAATTCAAAGCATAGTAAAGATAACAATACAACATACTTCATTAAAAGAGCCTTCTGCCATTGACAATTAAAAGCTGAAGGCCTGTTTAAATACAATGGTCTATGCCTGTTGGAGAAAAGATCGCCAGTAGGAGTCCTAACCTCCCATGGAAGGAAACTGCACAACCTAGAAGCAGCCGCCAAAAGGGCTGTATGGTGTGTTCTCCCCAGATGGGGATGTGAGGGTGGTAGGGCCAAAACAAAGCCCTCCCACAAAGATTGTAAGATTCAAGCAGGCTTCTATGGAAATAACAATACAGTCTTTCAGATGGTCTGACCATAGGTCCTCCTTATGAGAAGGTTGTCCTTTCCACATCAGGAGTTCCCCTTTTGTGGAAGATCTCCACATGTTCAGTAAGTATGCAGAACCCATCATAAAGCTCTTTGCTGCCCACCCCCTGAAATGAAGAGACCACACAACAGGACTTGGGATGAACTATGGGCAATTTATTATTTATTGCCTATTTATACATGAACTTGACCTTGGACATGACATTGAACTTAAACTTGACCTCATGAGGGCTGTACCATATCAAAATACCTGGTCCCAAGGCAAACCTCTGATTCTGAGTTGCCACCTCGGCGACCCCCTCTGGAAGGCGTGCCCCATGAAACCCATAACCTGCCACAGAGCCCCAAAGTGAGGGCATAAAATATGTGGGCATGCCCCAAGGATGCCCTTCTTCTCCTTGCTTGACAACCGGGTGAGTGAGCTCCAGAAGCATATCCTACACCACCTTGTGCCAAAAGTATATCCCGATGCCTTAATGTCCCCCTTCACCTGCCAGAAGATCGATTTAACTCCTATTTAAGACACCACCCAGGAAACCAACTGCCCAGTCTTTACCTGCAGCGTAGTGTAGGTGAAACCCTTAGGGGGGAGTAAAATTCCTACTTGGCCCCGAAGCAACCAGCAAGCTTACACTACAGACAGGGCAGGAGGGTGGGTTGCCAGAAACAAAGAAGAGGCCGGCAGGGGAGGCAGAGCAGCTGTTTAAAGGTCCTACCTGGCCCGCCCCCCTCCCTGGCATCCAGTGCGACCATGGTCATGTTGGTGACATGGTCCCTTCTCAAAGGGGGGCAGCAAAGTCAACTCTCCCCTCGCGAGCCACTTGGAATGTGATTGCCATGGCAGCTGTGCTCTGTGAGCTTGAATCCAGTGGCTGCTCTCTGAAAACAGAACTTGTTCTGGGTTCAACCATACTTAGAAGACTGGCACCTGAATGGCTTCAGATTGAGGTTCACCTTGAAGAACTCAAAATGCACTTTACACTTGTATTTTAACAGAAAGAGTAGATAGTTGGCAAAGAGGCTGCATTCAAATGTACTTACCTGGGGATAAGTCCCACTGAAGTAAATGAGACTTGATGGAGATGAAACATGTGTGAGCTTTCCTTCCATCCCTCCTGTCCATTGTTGTGTGAGGGACTATCTTGGGTATCAACAGTAGTAAGATAGATAAGAGGGAACAATGTGGGTTGGCCCACACATCCTGTGTTACAGAGGACAATTCTCTGTTTGAAGGACATTCAGGCTCTCCCTGGGCAGGGAAACCCACTAATCTAACTCTGTGGAAATCAATAAAATTAGGAGGTATGCCCATGTGCCCCTGATGCCACCCTTCCCATGGAGAGTTGGGTAAACCTCCCCCATAAGGTTCCTTACCTCTGATGTAATGTGAATGCTTTCTAGAAAATTCTGCAAAGAAAATTCCATGGGAAAGCAAATTCACTTTGCCATCACATTGGCCATTTCCTCACAGGGCAAGGGAATCGCCCTGTGCCGGAACTTACCGGACTTCTTGGCTCCACGCTTGGGTCCAGGCTGATCTGGAGCAGTGTGTGGCCACTGCTTCACACTGTTCCGGGGATGAAAATGGTGACTTCTGGTTGGTCGAGGCTCTCCACCAACCGCTGAAGCTCGCCAGCCTAAAGCCCACCCCCGGCAGATTGCAGGCTTGCACTGGTGCAAGCCTGCAAATCTGCACCAGAGCACGGGCATGGAGTGGCACGCTCCGTGCTTTTGAAAGACCCTATTTCAAGCGGTCTTTCAAAAGCACACTGGATGACCACTTTGGGTCATTCTGGAGTGGGCTGAGGTGCGGAACTACACTAAGTAGGTCCGACCTAGTCCGCTCCTAGATGCAGACGTCCTCCCTGGAGGACGCTTTGCACCATTTCTTTAAGCCCATGCGGAAATGGCCAATGTCTTCCCCCACTCTTCCAAACTGAATTAACACAAATTCATAAATTCCTAAAACCATTCATTTATCAGTTTTAAAATGTGGTGGGTGTTCCTCCTGAAAATAAGCTTTTTTTTATCTATAGATCCAGATGGAACTCTCAGGAAACTTCTGGTCTAAAACTCATCCTTGTCTTCTCTTCTAAAGATGTTGGCAGAAAATAAAATTTCCCTTTGGCTGATTTCTACTTGATTGGTTCTGATTTCTTGTGATGCCAGTTTCTGGAAAAATGAGTTTACCTTGAGGGCTCTCTGTGCTCATCTGACCTCTTTCTAGTCCTGTGTGCCAGAAATACTGATGACACCAAGAAGCCAACTTGTATAATTTATATAGAGGCAGTTCCCTTTCCCTCCTATAATTCAACACAACAGTAGTATAGTCAGGTAGAAGAACTACTGCCCGGATACATTATTTAGAGAGAGAACAATAGGCTTAATGCAGTGTTAACCAAAGGGAATATAAACATGGTAAAGACATACAAAGGACCATCTGTTAGCATTAATGGATATGGTACAGTCAGGAGCAAGCCCATCTGATCTTTGATGTCTGCTCAACCAGAATTTAAAGGCTGAGGTACGCAATTGTACCTACTCTGTTCTTTACCTGCCTTTTTATTAAAGGGTATGCGTCCATTAGTGTGTATTTAGCTAAAAAAAATTGACTACAGTGTAATGTTGTACCAAAGAATTATCCCACAAAAATGAATGTAGCCCATTGCAATGTTTAATTTAAAATATGTTTAAACATACTTTTCCAACCAACAATGATAAAATCCAAAGTGACACAGCAGACGGCAACCTGTACAATGGTTCTCTCTGTTCTCCTCCCCACCTTGCAGTCCTTTGTATGGCCCTCCACCTTTTTAGAAGGTATGAAGGGCTATGGAACATAGGAATGTGAAATGTATTTATACATTTAAATACTTTAACCTTAAAACATGGCCAGTGGGAGGGGAACTGTCAAAATTTGGATCCTTCATATTTTTGAGTTTTCTAATGTATGTGAAAAAAGAGGAGGAGGAAGCAGAGAACGGGTACATACCATTCTATTTCTTACAGCACATTTTATTTTTTTACTGCACATTTTCCTACTTTTGACTGTCCAGCTGCACATTAGATTAATGTCTGTGGATACTTCCAACTTAGTTACAGAAGGAGGAGCATCTAAGAAGGGTGCTTGGAAAGACTGAGCTTGGAAAAGTTACTTTTTGGACAACAGTTCCCAGAATCCTGCAGTCAACATGGACAGTGGTCACACAGACTCGGTGACACTGAGAGGTATGATCCAAAAAATTACTTTTCCAAGTTTCACCAGTGGATCTCTGTGGTCATTTCAGAGAAACACATCCTGAACAAAACTGAGCACCTGTAAGTACTAGAGTGGATCATCAGAACAGCTGTATGAATTGAAGCCACGGCATGGAGATTCCGGATTAGAGCAACATTCACTGCTTATAAAATGAGAATTATCAATAGTAGAGCAGTAGTGTAGCTGATCTTGATAGTGAGTGCTTGTATATGTACACATGTACTGATGCCAGCCGAAGAGAAGTAATACATGGCACACTACAATGATTTATTTGTATCAGCATGACAGCAATCCTATGCACAGTTACTGTAAGTAAGCTTCATTGAATTCAGTGGGGCTTGCTTTTGAAAGCATATCTTCTACACATAAAGCAAAATGGGCTTTATTCAGAAACAACTGGAATGGAGAACTTAGCTTTTAATTAGAAATAAATGCATTCTTGCAAATAAGTTTATTGATTGGATTTGTATTCTGCTTTTATGACCTAAAATGTAGAGATTTTAAGATGACGATGCAATAAAATTAAACAGTGTAATTAAAATAAAACAGATTAATTAAAACATAAGACAAATGAAAGACAAAAGACAAATTAACAAACCAATGAAATGCCTCAATAAAGGCAACGTATCTCAATACTGCCACTTTCACAGTAGCTAGTCAGCCAGTTGCTAAAAGCCTGCTTGAATAAAAAGGTCTTTGTCTGATGGTGGAACAACAACAGGGCCTGGGTCAGCCTAACTTCCCCATAGGAGTGACCTCTATAAGCTCAGAGCAGCCACATTAAAGCAAAGAACTATCCTAACTCTGCTTGATTAAGTTCTTTATTCATCACTTTATATATGCTAATTTGTTGCAAACACTAGGAGAAACTGAAAAACCTTCTCTTCACCTCATTCATTTACCAGAACAAAAGATGTGTGTGTGCGTGTGCGTGCGCCTTCAAGTTGCCTGTTGACTTATGGAGACTCCATGAATTTCATAGGGCCTTTCCGTTCTATACAACATCCTTTGGAATTCTGGGGTTTGTAGTTTACTGAGGCCAAAGAGCTCTCTGGCTGAGAATTCTAAATGCCCCTCCCTAAACTGCAAATCCCAGGATTCCACAGGATGTTGAAAAAGAAATAATAGCACTGTAACAGTGTAAGGCAGAAAGGCCTATAGGGTTTTCTTAGGCGAGGAATACTCAGAGATTATTTTGCCAGTTCCTTCCTCTGAAATATAGCCTAAAGCACTTGGTATTTCTTGCTGGTCTCCCAACCAACGACTAAACAGGACTGACCCTGGTTAGCTTCTAAGATTGGGCAAGATCTGGTGCTTAAAAGCATGATCCATCCATGCTTTTGGCAGATGGTGTATACTACTCTGAAAGCAAAAGGTTGGAGTGGCATTCTCTCTCCACTCCATTGGTTACCAGGAGGTACCAGGGGTGCCTTGGGGACAGAAATTATGAATCAAATTGGGAAAAATTATATTTTTGGACTCCAGCAATCCCAGTCTCTCAGCCATCACAGCCAGTGGGGACCATGGGGGAGCCAGGGTCCAAAAAAGAAAATTTCATTACCTCTGATCATGAACAATCAGCACATAAGCAAAAGAAAGTTGAGATATAATATTGCATTATTCTGCATCAGAGCTGGAGTTATCACATCTATGAGACATGTTGCTGACTAAGATTCTGGGCGGTGACTAGTTTTCCTTTTAGATTCAGAGAATAAATTACATTCTCATTGCATACTGATCTGGAGGGTGAAGGTGTAAATATGTGCGCTGCAGAGCTGACACATTGTCATGCTTTGTTCTGATGTCATTGTATTTGATCTACACAAAGTGAAAACGAGATGACTCAGAAATCACTGAGATTGGAAAACAAGCAGCCAGAATGCATAGAATTAGGAAACTGTGCTGTATGGATTTAAAATACATTCAAAAGGCATAGAAACATAAGCTTGAGTCAAAAGCAAGTAAGCTGAACTTGGATCTTAATTAAACCTGTCTGTCTGTCTGTCTATGTATTTTCTATCCACCTTTTGTCCTTGTACAGGATCAACAGGACAAGTTAGTTATTAATAAACTGAAATGCCATTGCTTTCAGCTAGAATAAAATTTTGCTCACTCAGAGTCACACAGTTACAGCATTTTAATTCCACTGTAACTGACATGGCAACATCCTATGGAATACCAGAATTTGTTTCAGGTAGATGCACTTAGAACTTTCAACTAGAGAAAATCAGTGTTACCACACTACAAACCTCAGGATTCCATAGAGTGGCCATGGCAGTAAAAGTGGAATCATAGCACTACAACTGTGTAATGTCAAAGGACCCTCAGTCAGGATCCAGCCTGAAGGACAGTATTGCAAGAGACTTTGTGAGCCATCTAACCTCTATTTGGTGCAAGAATTCCAAGGCAAATATTGCTCCAGTTTCATGAAGGAAAAGGAGTTCTTGTGTCACCAAGTTCAAAAGTGGAGAAAAATGCCTGACAAAAAGACTGTTAATGTTTACTGCTGGCCCATGTTTGCTACTGTGGAGGAGAGAAGCCATGAACCACAGTCATCTTAAGAGATACAGCCCTGCCTATGGTATTGTTGAATGTGCATTTGGATCAGACCTGTATACCAGTTTTCTTTTTGCTCCAGTTCCAACCACTTCCAGCTCCCTCCATAGCCATTTTTATTCTGACTTACACAGTTATCCTCCTTCCAGGAAGAAGAGTATATTTTGTTGTATAGCATACCCCCTGAACTGTACAAATTTGGCAGGGTGAGTTTTGATTAATCTTCACTTGTTCCACTTTTTCAGCTCCTTTTAAATGTCCCACTTTCTCAATCATCTTCCCCCTTTCCCCCTTTGTTCTCAGCTTATTTCAGTTGCTGCAAACTGAGCTCAAAGTCTAAAAATGGTTTGCACTCTGTTAAGTCATCAGGGAGGAGAGGAGAGGAAAGGATACAATCTTGCCCTTCCCAACTTGCTTTCCAAAGCAAGCTACTGCTGCCTCTCCTAACTAGTCTGTTCTTTCTCATTAATAACTTTTGCCATCTTGACCACACTCTGATGTCACTTGCCCTCATGTATCCCAGTTTTCATCTGTGAAATCTTGGAGGGTATGTTGTATCCCTAAGATTGTATTTATTTCTATAATAGTAAGACATTTTATATATAAAATTTGAATCTGACCAGCAGTTTCCAACATGAGTTTCCATACAAGGAGACTTGTATTGGATTGACTACACCTCTCTCTCAACTACACACTCAGCAGCAAAGCCAGCTTTGTTCTTTGTAATATAGGAAATGGCCTTCATCCTACAAGTGGATGTGCAATGAAGAATGTATAACTATTTCTAAGAACAGGGTTCTTTTTCGCCTAGTTTTGTCTCACATATGTACCCTGCCAACAGCTACTGCAATGGTGTTAATATCTAAACCAGTGATACTGGCAAATATCTGTCTCCTAGCAAAGAGCAGCATTTTGCATTGCAAAAGCTGGCTGATACAAGAGGAAGAAAAATGAGAAAGTATACCAACAGTATCACATAGGGTTGAATGAAAAAGGAAAATAAAGCATTTACACCATTTTTGCAAGACAAATAAATTGGCAAATAAACATGTGCTATATAAAGAAATAAAAGCTGAGCACCTCATTTCGTTTTTCAGATACTTGTTTTTCATATACTGATTGTTAAATATAGACTTACTGACATACCACCTACTTTCAATTTATCCAGGCACCACCTCATTTCAGTTTAATAGATGGGGAAGACGTGCCATCATTTCTATGGGAATACATTTGCTATATCCTAAATATAGAAAAAATACCACTCTGCCACTTGTGCCACCATGTTCTGCTATGTGTGCCAGAGCTGAAAAGGCCAGGATGTTGTGGCAGAGAGACAGCTAAGTTATCTTTGTGGCCAGCCACTACGGACAGCTCCCACATTATCTTAAGACATTAAGTTTGCCCTCAGTTGATCCTGTCCTTTTACCCTCAATTTGGCCTTAGTTGCACTTAGTTGGGTTCACCAGGAGTCATCTACAAAACTAAACAACCTTGTAGTAGACCTCTGTTGGTTATTTATAGCCAGTGGGAGCAGGAAAGTGTCTCTGCCGATATGGGAGGAAGCCCGAGTGGATGACACAAGACTGGTTTAATGTGAGGAACCTGCCCAATCTTTTTCAACAAACAATATTTTGATTTTTGTTTTATGCACTTGCATAATGACCAGATATTAATTTTGTTTGAATTAATAAAGAAAACATAATGAGAAAAAAATTATTCAGAAAATATTACTCTTTCTGCAGGCATAGAGAAACTGGGAGCTTTCATAGTGCAGGTTTCACACAAACTTTGTGAAGTTAAGTGCCTTATCGGGCCAACCAACTAGCCACTCCTCCCTATTTGCTACGACTGATAATGCAGAATGTGGAACAGCCTATTAGGCAGTTGGGCTGAGTTTCTGGGCTACACATTGTTATGTTAATCTGGGTGCTCAGAGATAGCCCACTTGCTCTGGGACTATATGAGAAAAGTTGTTTATCACTATAGACATTAAAAGAAAGACTCATAAGCAATGACATACTGTGCACCTGGCACTAACAACCCCCTTGCTGCTACCTGTGTTTACCCAAGCTTTCTCCACCTCAGAATTTCTTATCTTCAGATGAGCTTCTGCACATTCCAAATTATTGTCTCAGAATTCTAGGTTCAGACATCAATTTGAGAGGGCTGGGATTATGACAGCCTTTTATTTGTAGAACTGTGCACTACAAATTCCAATAACTTAAGTGAAGCATACGCCATCAACAGCATGAGCAAAAATCTCAAATGGACTTCTGAAGCAATTAAAATTGTGCAGAGTCATAACAACCTCCTCACACCAGTTCTACCTCGCTCTTTCTCACATACATAGAGACAGAGGAAAGTAAATGACTGTGTTACACACAGCCCAATATATGAGAATAGGGTTGCCAGACTGAAAACTGGAGAGGGCTCCTACACCATTAATGATTGTGTAGAAGAGAGAATTTCAGCAGGGGATGCTTGTTACCTGGTTGCATGACAAGCAACATCTGTTGAAATTCCCTCTTCTACAACAATAATTAAAGTACAGGAACGCTCACTGTTATGCCCCAGTCCCTGGACCCAGGTGCAGATAGGGTCCTCCCCAACAGGCAAGGCACACAGATATTAATAGGACAATACTTACTACAGCCCAGCATAGACAACAAAGAGAGAGCCCATGGGGCTTAAAGCATTTATATAGGGAAGTCTTATTAATCAGGCAAACAGCTGGGGGAGGCTGCTGGTCAATAAATACCAGAAGCAAGGCGGGGGGGGGAGTCTGTTGCAGACAACTACCTATTCTGGTAGAAGCAACATATTCTTCTTTTGATCTGTGGCTTGTGTTCCTGACAAACTTTGACTTGTGCCTTGTGTGCTGACTATGCTGCTGGAAACTTGGACTGACATTCTGAATTTATTGTTGACCTTGACGGCTGAAACAAGAACAGTATTTGACCATAAACCAGGTTTCTATAAACCTTGACTGTGGTTGCTACTATAGACTTTGTTTAGAGCCTGTAAATTATAACTGGCTTTCTAAACAGGACACTTGCCAGTTTGCAAAGGAAAAGACCACTAAATAGCATTAATGTAAATAATTTGGGAGCATGAAGCTAAGAAAAGAGACAACGGCTGAGAAAAGAAGTACTTCAAGCCTCTTTACTAATACAGACTAACCCTAGAATGTGCATTGTTTATATTATGATTATAGAATGTCAATATCTGTGGAGAAATAGGAAGCAGAGTAATAATCAAGGACGAACTAAATAGAACACAGAACACAAAGAAGAAAACACAAAGAACACCTAAAATGTAACAGATTGTTTTAAAAACAGAGACTGTGTGTTTGCTCAGCTGTCTTTGCTAGAGGGTGATTTCCTCCACACAGAATTAGATTTGCTTCTATGCACACTTTCCCGGGAGTAATTCATGCTGCAAACAGTAGGACTTATATCTGACAGAAAGGGGGGAGCATATTTCCACATATTTACGCATTGCAGCCTTTCCAAAAATTATGTTGTTTCTCAAAGAGTTAACCAGAAATCTCAGATTCCATTACTAAGTCAGAAGTGAAGGAATTAATATGTTCAGCAAAATCTTTTCAGATGAGATTATTAATTAGGAACATTGTAACCTAACACAGGATATTATTTTTCTTAAAATGTCATTGCATTCTATGATTAAGCAGTTGCTAGGCAATTAAAGCTGTTCTGAAGCTGAAAATCTGAAGTACAGGCTGTACACCAAGATACATGCCCTGTACAATTCAGCCTGCTTGCTAAAACACATTATCCTTTCTTGGTAATTTGTTATACGTCATCTGTAATAATCTCCTACATATTTGTGAGGCTCTTTCAGAGGAATAATGAAGTCAGGTACCATGCAAAAGAGAATGGCAATGTATTGGTGAGTGAAAGACTCATTAATGTCAGTCTCTATGGTTCAAAATGCTGCTCATCAATGGACACCCACTGGGTAATCCTGGGCAAGTCACACTCTCTCAGCATCAGAGGAAGGCAATGACAAACCTCCACTGAATAAATCTTGCCAACCCCTCTGCCGTTATAGAGTTGCCGTAAGTTGGGCTTTGAAGGTACATAACAGGTCTTTAGAAAACTATCAGTGGCTTTGGTAAAATAGAATGAGATTGTTTTGTCACATGCCATCAAGTTGTTTCTCGCTTATGGAGTCCCTAAGGTGAAGCTATCATGGGTTTTCTGGGACTGAGATTGAGTAATGCATCCAAGGTCACCCAGTGGGTTTCCATGGTTGAGTGGGGAATAGAATCCTAGCCTCCACGGTTGTAAACCAGTGCTCAAAGCACTACATCTAGAGTGAGACTACTTTTGGACAATATTTGCAAAGTGGGAATGAGGGTTGCTCCTCCCAATTGGCTCTTTTAACTATCATTTAACCTACAGAAAGGTGCTGCTCTTTCACTGTTTTCTAGTGGAGAGAGATAGTGTGGTATAGTGAGTGTGGAATTGGACTTCAGGAGATGAGGGCTTGAATCCCTGCCCAGCCCTGGAAACCTGATTTGTAGCCCTGGGCAAGTCATACTCTCTCCGCCTCCG
Organism: Ctenosaura bakeri; assembly: GCA_948474755.1. NCBI lineage: Eukaryota > Metazoa > Chordata > Lepidosauria > Squamata > Iguanidae > Ctenosaura > Ctenosaura bakeri. The sequence continues at coordinate 443,849 of CAOLHI010000394.1, forward strand.
ATGATGACTATGACAAACTTCCTCTGGATGACTCTTGCCAAGAAAACCCTAGGGTAGGGCTGTTCTTTATTATTATTATTATTATTATTATTATTATTATTATTATTATTATTATTATTATTATTATTAATTTATTTTCCATATTATATATTTAAAAAAAACCCAAAGTCAACATTCAGAGAAAAAAACAGCTTTCAATACCTTTTCTGTCATCATTTAATACACATATTGATATCCCCCGACCATCTTTGGTTGATAAACCACCTTTAAAAGAAAGTAGAGCTTTCTCAATAGTTGAAACATGACTGATTCTAACTTATTTGGGATTAAGGTATAAAAGCTGTTTAGATTAGTAATACATTTTTCTTGAATTATTATTATATCTGGAATCTTACCAAGATGTCTGAATTTGATAGAATATTGTCTCAATCTGAAAAAGTGTTGTTCTAAAATAGAATTAACTTGAAGGCTCATAGCAGCAAAAAGTCCTAAGCAGGTCCCTGGCTTCTGCGGTTCCCCTGGGGAACCTTATTTGCTCCAATCTTTGCATTTAAAAGATTGGGGAAATTAGCAGAGCACTAGTTTGGCAGAACGAGGGGCAGGGTAACCCAGCAGGATCTTCTACCCAATTTTTATGGGGTCAGATCAAGCAAAAAGCCAGACAATCGTACAAAGAAATGGATTTTATTAACAAATATGTTCTCATGCACCAATGTACTCACTCATGCACACAAGGCCTGTTGAGAAGGGAAAGAGGTGAAAGTTGATAGGGGATATAGTGGAGATGGTGTAGAGGCAGTGATACTGCACCTCTCCAGAAGTCTTCAGTCTGGGAAATGGCAAGAAGGATGGAGCTCAGCGAAGAAAGGTGGCTGAAGGGAGCACCTGACTAACAGAGTGCCAGTCTGTTAGCATGACATGGAGTTCTCTGAAGAGAAGAGACTCTCAAAAATGGGGACTACTTATAGGGCAGAACATACCTTGAGGGCAGGCCCTCTTCTGGGAAGAACAATGACAAAAATAAAAGGAAAAATGCCGCACAATAGCAACTTGATGGTTCGCATGATTGGTTCATGTAAATGGATCCCTTGTAGGATTCTCCAAAGTTGGAGTGGCTCAACTTGGGGAAAATCCAGTAGTCCCTTCAAGTTGGCTATTTGTGGCTACGGACCCTTTTGTTCGTGCGAACGTATCTAGCCTGAGGTCTCCTTGGGAAACGTGACTGGGGATTTTCCTGGCTTTGACCTAGTTTTGGTTGTTCGACCTGCTTGTCTACACATCCACCTGGGCAACCTCTCTGGCAGGGAGGGTGTATCTGATAACAATTTTATATCCCCCCAGGACAGGGTTTGACACTGGGGTAACAAGCAGACCCTTCCCCAACTTGGTGTCTGCTAAATGTGGTGAATTACGATGCCATTTTTGTGGCCTTCTCAAGACTCTTCCTAAATAAGAATAAGAATTTTATTCATTTATGTCTAGTCTTTCTTCCAACAATGGGACTCAAGGTGGCTAACAACATTAAAACAATACAAATTAAAACCATGCCAACAAAATTTTGTGCCACCACATTATAGCAGCAAATCACTACAATCTAGTGAGTGGAAACATCTTGTTTTAACAGAGCTTTTGTGATTTGCTGCTCAACTTTGATGCATTTTGGAAAACCCATTGAAACAAGCTTTAACTTGCTGCAATTTTTTCCCTGTTAACAGATGAAATTTGCCAGCCCAATTTCTTGCCTAATTTTAGTAGCATGGCAAGAATGGGCTGGGCTGATTAAAGTTACCCAAGCCTGCCCTAGAGGGAAGCCATTCATTTTTATGCAAAAGGATCTGGTAGTACCGCTGAGAGTAATGGAAAGAAAAAAATTGGTAGCATAAGCTTTCACAGACTTAAGTTTGCTCCCTCATATGCATGGAGTGAAATGCCTAGGACTATTTGCATATAGATCGAGACTAAGAGGGCTATGTATTTAATTTCTCCCATTCACTTTCATCCAAGCCTTGTGCAAATACTTTACTACTGACTTGTCTATCCAATCAATTTTTTAAAAAGCTGATAACAGTCTGATAATTGAACAGTCTTTCAATTTACTTGTTCTTCCTCCGTCCCTCACTCTCTCCCTCCCCCTTTTGTTCCTTTCCTTAGCTTCACTTTTGTGTGTGGTGAGCAATTGTGAGGAGTGGGCAACTATGGAAACCTAGGGCATTAGCCCTCCAGGAGACCTTGGAGGGGCATACCTGCTCCTGCAAATGAAGAAATAAGTGTGTGTGCATGTGTGTGCGTGCGTGCGTGTGTGTATTTGCCCCTCCCAAATACCATTTATGAGGCATGGGGCATTTGGGCCTTCCAGGACCCTTAGAGGATCTTTTGGGACATTCTGAGGCAAAAAAGAAAATGTTTTTGAAAAATTCCACAAAATTTCATTTTGATCCCTTTGGGGCCTCGGCATGGTTCCAAACATGTGCAAATGCCTTTTATAACCCATAGAGATAATTTTTAAGTAATTGTGTGAAAAAAAGATTTTCTTTTTCTTTTTTGGGAGCCCTGTTCCCCCTAAAAAATGATAGGAAATATAAACATAAAGGGTTTGTTGTTTGTGCCTTGCTTAAAAATAAGCCCAAGGCGGAAAACCTAGCTGTGTCTGTCAGAACCAGGAATAAACTACCAACTACTTCATCTACAGCCCAGAACAGCTCATTGGACAGAAGGGGACTGAAATGTCACATGCTTTCTGAAATCCACTTTGCCTGGAGCAGGGCCCTAGTGAGTAATTCAAGGGTCTTATGGTAACTCATGAGTTACTCCTAGGGAGTAACTTATGGGCTTATGGTTTATGTGGAAAGTAGACCTTTTCTTTTAAAGGATTAGTCTGTCAAGTTCATAATTTTTTTTCTTGGTGAGCTGATGAAAATGCTCTTTGAACTGAAAGCCAAATTAATTTTGTGGTGGTTTGCTTCTGTTTTTCAAGCTTCAGCATGGGCAAACTGGTATTAATTATGGGATGATAAGTGAAGGTTTTAGCATGACATAGAAGTATGCCTTGACTGGTGTAACTCATAAACACGTTCTTGATAGATAAAAATGATGTTACACATCTGTGTCTTTTTGTTGCTACACACTACTTCTGCATGCAAACAGGTAAGCTGACATAGCTAGTTTCACAGTATATGTTCCTTTAGAGAAGAAAAACCAATCTGCTTCTTTTGGTTGACAGAAAAAAACAGAAGAACTACATATGAAAAATGAAACTCAGAAGTGCGCAAAGTCTCCCTCAAACCCAAACAATTGTTTGAACAAGTTAAAGTTAACCCTTCAGTACTGTATTCATATTGCAAAATTGTTGCGCTTTATCAGTTGAATTGCCATGGCTCAGTCGTATGGAATCTGGGGGTCTGTAGTCTGTTGGGTATGTAGAATGCTCCAGTGTACTCCCTTGAACTACAGAGAATTCTAAGCACCTTGCCAAAGTACAAATTCCAACATTCTGTGGATTGGAGCCCTGGCAGTTAAATGTTATCAAAATGCTGTAATTACACAGTGCCTTGTGTAGTGCCTTCTACTTTATGTTTTTCTGGTAGTGGAGTGGCTTCCCCTTGAAGGCCTGATTGGTACCGACACTGGCTTCATTCCAGCCCCAAGTTAAAACATGGCTTTTGAAACATATCCAAATCTTAAGTACCTTAAACTGCTTTGATTTTTTTAAATAGTTGAATTGTTTGATTTGCTTTTAGAATGTTTATTTTTTTACCGTACAGCCATCCTCCTGCTTTTCTGATGGGTTAGAGACCAGAGCATTGTCAGCAAGTGGAATTAATTGAAAAGTGGAACCTGAGTGCCAAGTAAGCCTCTGTAATTCCCTCATGTTCCCCACAGGGGGAAGAGAAAAGAAGAACAAAAGAGCTGACCGCATGTTGAAAGAACAATACATGTCTATAATTTAGACATGTATGGAGAATGTAAAAAAACAAGTCACTGAAAAGCAGAGGACAGATGTATTTAAATTTTAAATGGTTTTACTTAATTTTATTGCAAGCCAGTCAGAGATCTTATGGCACAGGGTGGGAATATAAATATTTTAAATAAATATATAAATTAGGATAGCATCCTGATGAAGACTTATACATGTGTAAGTTCCCTGTAACAGCAGCCGGACTTTTTTAAAATGAGAAATGGCTATTTTTAAGTTCAAGGTTGCAGAAACAGAACTGGGCATGAGGCTCCTTGTGCATGGATATGCATTATGCATGCATGCACATTGCACATGGATGTACATGCACATTTGGTTGTGAGTTAGATTGCATATTTGCTGTCTTGGCTTAGTCACCCAATCATGCAATTCAGCACAAGGGCTCAATACAAACACAATTAATGTATTATTTCCATATGCAGAGGTTGAAGCTACATAACCCTAAGGGCAACAGCTCACACTGAAAATTGGGTTACATATATGAAGATGTAACACAGAGCTTTTGTTCAGGCATACACCAAACTGAAGATGAGCATGTGAGCAGCACAGAAGTCCTGCCCCCACTGCCCCTGAGTGCTCAGAAGCTAGACTGTCATGCATTGAGTATAAAGATCTAGAGGGCTGATTACACAGACTTCTTTAGAATTTTGCACTCAAATACATGAAAATCTAACTTAACTCAGGTTGGTTGGGGATACTGGGGTGGGGAGAATGAATCTTACGTGCCACCCATGTCCCTATCAGTAGTTTTGGCCTTACATATGTTCAGATGTATGTCTGAACAGATAAAGTGAGGGTTCCATGCTCCTGATAGCATACCATGGTTTCTAATGTGGGAAACAATGTAATTTGCACACATGATGCTGTAACAGAAGTGGGGAATGGGAGGCCTCCAGATGTTATTGAACTATTTTCACCTTCACATTAGTGATGCTGCCAAAGCTAAGGTAAACTCCAACAATATCTGGGTGGGCATATATCCCATGCCCTATAACCTACTTTTGGTTATAGACCAACCAAGAGAAAATCTCTGACACAGCACATATCCTTATGATTCATCATTAATTAGAATGGTAATGTGCATAATCATGTCGGAGAAAACTTTTGTAATCCCAAGTGTTAAAAGAGCCGACTTCTTAATTGCTATCTTATATCAGTCTTAGACTGATTTCAACATAAAACAGGTGAAATGTTCTGAATATTATCTCAGTCAGTCTTGCACAAACACAGTTAACTGAAAGCATCTGTTATGAAATTTATCCTAGTCATTTTTCCTATTTATTGCAAACTCAAGAAACATTTTACAAGATACTCACATGTTTTACCTGCAGGACAAAAACCAGTTTTGGGAGCTGAATTGGACTGGGAAAAAAGCACACAGAAAAGGGTTAAGCACCCCTTTCTCCAATGAGACCCCTAATCTGTTTCCAGTAGAGTTGGGGAGATGCTTATCCACTGAGGCTGCTTTAAAGTAAAACAATCACAAATTTGTCAATATGTCTGGTTTGGCTCCTCATTGCAGAGCATGTTATTACAAATATGAAACCTCTGATAGAGAAAACAAAAATAAAACTGCATCCAAAATTTATGAGCGGTCAGTTCTCATCCTCTGACATTGCAAAGAAGGGCAATATACTTTTATCAAGTTTTAATGGGAAAAAAAAGATGTAGAAAGGAAAGAACAAAAACTTGAACATTTATAAATACAAGGGCTGAATAGGTCAGGAAAAGTACACTTGATTCATTCTGGTCACAGCATATTGAGTCATATCCATATTCTTGATGTGAACCCATGACCTGTTTTTGCTTCAATTGTACACAGTGCTACTCCTTCCTGTCCTCTTGACCCAATAAACTTCCATAGCAGAGTCAAAAGATTTGGCGAGAACATTTCATAGCCATTTCCTCAAATGCTGCATGTTTTCTAATTGCAAGTGTGCAAGGATGTAGCATCTTCCTTCTTTTTCTTTGTCTTTTCTGGGCAATGCAATCATGTTCTTTATTTTCAGAGACCCATACAGTTTAGACTCATAATTAGCTGAGCTGTCCTCTTTCTTATAACTTGTACTTAAGATATCAGAACATGTTTTATTATCTTTGCATGTTAGGGTAAATCATAGTCAGTTGGGTAGGGACAGGGGGGCGATGGGGGCGGTTTGCCTCCAGTGGCAATGTTTTTGGAACTCCCAGCTTGCAGCCATGCCCCTGCGCACCGTGGCCACACCCCTGTGCCATTGCCCCTCCCCCATGTACTCCAAGCTCTGCCACTGACCATAGTTAAAACTAACCACAATTCCCAGTCCAAATGAAAGGGCAAACTTCAGTAGTTGAAAACCAATGTGGATATTTCTCTTGCTATGACCACAACAGAGAAGGAACAGGAAGGGAAGACTGGCTTATGAATATAAATCTAAACTATGGTTTAATGGAGGAGTGCGGAGTCTCTGCCCCCTCCCCAATGTTGTGGTCTTCAGCTTCCATCAGCTGTACCCAGCATGGCCAATCATAAGGGACTGTGGGAGTTTGGAAGGGCAAAGTTTACCGTTTTAATATGTTGCCTGAACCAGGTACTGAAGTTACGTGTAAGCTGTATGATTCACTATTCCATCATAAATGAATGTTATGTCCATTGAAATCCGTGGAACTCTTTTATGCAGAAGAGTGCCCATCAGCATCTGTTGGCCTGCAGCAAACCCCCTGACTGTGGTGGTTTGTTTGAAGATTTGTACCATTTCTTTAATATAGGAGTCTATGCGCTTCATTGTCCCAGTATAATTGCATCCTTGAATGCTTTAAAGCATGTAATAAAGAGGATTATACCATACTAGAAAAGACAGGTTTATTACATAAACTAGTGCTGTTGCTTCCAAAAATGAGCAATCTACCTTTAACCCTTTATTTTATTCCTGCAAATAGTAAAACTGGAGCACAGGTCTTGAAACATACAGGAAATTGTCTCACCCTCTAACAGTTTCACCACCTTTGCCTTGTGAAAATGAGAACCATTCCATCCAAACTCTCTTAGCTTAACTATTACGATCACAACCTCTGTCTGTGTTAAAACAATTTAACTGTTTTAAAGTTTCACGATTGTTTTATTCCATTTTATGAGCTGACCTGTAGATCTCTTCTAAGTAGGGATTAATAAATTAAACATCAACAGAAGTAAATTCCAATGTGCTTAACAGGACTTACCTTTGAGTAGACATTGAATTGTGCTATATGTAAAATAAGGCCCTTTCCGCTCAACCCTCCCAACTTGCCATGGGGACAGGAGAAGGGTGGGACTGCGATGACAGTTCTACATGATGTCCTCATAGTCCTATCCTTCTCTCATCCTCAGGCGGCACAATCATGGATTAAACCATCGACAAGTTTTCCCCATCAGTTACCCATGTTTGCACCACCATCCTGAAATTAACCTGTCTTGCAGAAGCCATAGAAGTGCAATGACTGCCCTTCCTGTCCCAGTGCAGCCAGGGAAAGTAGCCAGCTGCGCTGCAGAAGGAAGAGGCATGGCCATTGAACTTCTTTCATCACGGAGGCAGACAGTGCAGGAGGGAATGCTGTCTTCATGCTCTCCTCCAAGGAGAGGTGATACTGGGATCTCCACTGGACACCTATGTGATCAGGTAAGGTGCAGGAAGGGCCTAAGTCTTGCATGTTGACTTGACTTTAAACATTATTTTTTTGGTCAAAGATTCTGGGAACTGCAGTCTAAAGTATTTTTCCATAGGGTTCATTGTTTTTCCAGTGTGATTTCTTGTCTTACCTAACACAATCACTGCTGAAAATTCCATATCCAGTTTCATCTGAATTAAACAGAATTAGAAAGGCACTTCTTTAAAGCTCTTTAATCATTCAGACCATGAATATAAAAGAATCATTAAAGCAGGGCTGCAGAAAGTGTAGCCCATAGACCACATGCAACCCTTTTGCATCTCCCAGGCAGGCATCATCTCAATTTCAGGGTGAAAATCTCCCTACATTTGTTTGCCATTCCATACTGGATAGGGTACTTACAAACATCTTCTGGCTTCAAATCCTGAGTGGTGTGTGGTGTGGGTGGGTGCGTGGGGTGAAGAAGAAAAAAACCCCTAGAAATTGGAAATCAGAAGTTGTTTCCAGTTTAATTTTCAGCCTGCTCTCAGTGATTTTCAGGTGGTATGGCTCATCACATGGATGTAAGGTTGAAAACTAGGTCCCACATCTTCCACAACCGTCCATCTCTGAGCTGAAGGATATGAAGCCATCACTCACATGTTTAAGACATAGCTAACTACAGATGAATGGTTCCTGAGTATGCCCATTTGGTTATTTGTAGCTAGATCTGGCATTGATATTTGTGCACTACCAAAGAAATTTGTTCACACTCCTGCTGCCATCAGCCCAGCACTGCATCAATCTCTCACTACAGCTTAGGACCCCGGCTGCATACATGCTTGAGTTATCAACACTGGAGCCACCAGCTACTGCCTGCTCCTCTAGTGGATTTCCCTGTGGCAGCAATACTGAGATAGACTGAGAGCCAATCACTGGGAACAGACACGATTTGTCTCCTACAGTTCAACGTCTGTTCAGCTTCCAGTAAAGTTGTTGCCATCACTGAGTAAACCTGCTAGTATGCTAGCCCAAGGGAAGCTGGTTGCTACAGCAACTTCACCAGCATGTCCAAGGGGGGCAAAGACTGCCAGGAAGAACCTGAGGAAGTCCGATGAGTCCTGAGGTGTTTCTGTTGAAGTTTCCAAGGACTGCACAAACTTTGAGTCCCAACTTTGGGGAAAAAGTCAAGCATAAATAAAGCAAGAGAACAGAATCGAACCTAATGTCTGAAAATGTGTATTAGTCAAGAAGGCCTAGCTTTGGGAATAGGCGTGTCCTAAGTAGCTGCTTTATAGTTTAAGACTCAGGATATTACATGTCACCATCTTATCAAGTGCTTACATGCATGTATAGCTGAGGAGACTTTTACTAGGTGTTTGCTCCTGATTATAAGACTGACGAAGCAGAGTAATCATAAAATTTTTTCTCAACCACTTGGCAGATGTTAACACAGAACAAAGAGATATATGCATGCTGTCTGCTAAATTTCCAATTGGGTAATGGTTGTGTGTATTTACCCTTTGCAGTCTCCTGCTAAGAGTTGAGGTACATTTTGTCCAAAGCTCTTCCCTCCTGGTTTCTGATTAGAAGATGATGTAGGTTTACCAGATGACAGGGCCTGGCTCCTCTAATCCAGTTCTCAGGCCAAGGGAGGAGGGAATCTCAGAATGAAGTTAAAGTCTCCAAGTGAGAGAACGGTTTTGAAAGATGTGTAAACTGTGTATGAGTTTCTTCATTTTTTCTATAATTGGTTTTTTTTTTTTTAAATTGAATGGCACACTCTTTGCCACTGTAATTGATGTATCTTGCTTAATGACATCACAGAGGTATCCCGCACCATCAGTTTACTTTAGCATCCTCACTGTGTGCATTCAAGTTATTTATGACTTACGATAACCCTAAGGTGATCCTGTCCCCAAGTTTTCTTGGCAAAAATTGTTCAGAAGTGATTTGTCATTGCCTTCCTCTGACACTGAGAGAATGTGATTTGTTCAAGATCACTAAGTGAGATTAGAACCCTGGTCTCCAGAGTCCTAGTCTGACACTCAAACAACTATACCACAATGGCTCTCATATTTTCATTGCCAGCATAACTAGAGAGGAGGAGCCTGGGAGGAAAATGCTTCCCAGTCAGATGACAGCATAATGGAGTTCATCCAGTGCTCCCTCTGGCCAATCAGTATCTTGTTGGGTTGGGGCTGTGAAACTGTGCCTGGTGCCATCTGACTATCATTGCACAACTGGGTAAAACCCAGTTTTTTCCACCCCCTCCCTTTCTTCTGTTTATGCTGCAAGAGATTAACACACCTGTTTAACAACTTAGTACTTGTCATGGATAGCTCAGAGAGCAAGCTTTTGATGCCAGTCTTAAGGCTCAAGCAAGTACATATGCATGTAGGTCTGGGATGGGCAACTTCCAATGATTCTGGGGCCAGTTTTCACACTAAGAACACACTATGAACTACATTAGTTGGGGAAAAATGCTGCAAGTCAAAATCCACAGCTGGAGGTCCTCTTCTGGTCTGGGTTTTCCCCACTTTGGGTGGGCCCTGAACTCTGTTTTACCACAAATTTACTATAGGAGCGGGGGGGGGGATCATGTTTTTTGTTACTTACTTTTTTTGCTGTGAGGGACATCACTTGGGCTTCTAGGAAGCTTGCAGTTCATGTAAACAACCTCAGTGGCTTCATGTGACCCATGGTCCACATTTTGCCCACTGTTGAGGGAAATGATCCTTTGGGTAGCTTCCTTCCAAACCAGTTCAAGTTTTATAGTCTAAAACCAGTGCTCTTTTTTTTTTCCATTAAAAAAGTGAGGCATTCCCATTACCTCAAGGAAATACATTGTTTAGAAACAGCTTAACCAGATGTCAGCTATTTCCTGTGTTTTTGTTTTTGTTTTCCTTATTCCGCCACTCATGTCTTTGTCAGTAGATTAGTAGAGATTACTATCTTTTGGTCATCACAGCTGAGTTTAGCTAAGGTTGTAACCTTAAAAAGAAAAAGAGCAGGGCTCTGTCTCTGACACTGGAGAAGAAGTGATGGGAAAGAACTCTGCCAGAAACAGAGCCACTGGGAAGAAAAATACAGCCTCAATGCAGAGCTTAGAAAAGCTACTTTTTGGCCTGTAACTTCCATTTTCTGGCCGAGGTATTCTGGGAATTGTAGTATAAAAAAAGGAACTCTTCCCATTTCTGGGCAGAACAATAATCTTATTCAATATGAATCAACTTCTTATGTTTAGGAGACCATGCAATGTAATGGACAGAACATTAAACAGAGACGAAGTATTCCATATCTTTTCCTACCAATGCAGCTTATTTCCAGTGCAATGCTGCATATGTTAACTCAGAAGTAAACTCCAGTAAGTTCGAAAACACCAGGAAACTGGGTATAGGATTGCCATCCAAATTGCTCCCAACAAGACACTGTCTCTTAGTTTTACTCCCCCACTCCAGACTGTCGTAACATCGGATAAGCATATGTCCACTATGGTGAGTTTCTTAAAGGAGAGAATTCTAATGTGATTAATAATAACTTTCTGATTGAAGCAATGCCATCTCATTTCTTCCACAACAGCCACCTGTCATTTAGATTCTGTTTTACTGTATAACACACAAGTTCGTCAGCACTTTTTGGACTAATGTGTTGATATGAGTGTGATTATAGAGTAGGGAAGTTAGAAATGGATGACAACTGTTTGTCTACTTGCCTTCTTTCTCTCTCTCTCTCTGTGTCTGTATCTGTGTATTGTCCAAAGGAACAAACAGTAGCAGCTTATTTTCTCCCTCCTCTTGCCTCCTCTGATATATTTATCTACCATAATTACAAAGAGACTTTAAGGGGCATAGTTCTAAGGCCAAACTGTGGTTGAAAAGCACTTTAATAACATGAAAGGTGCTTGAGCACGCACTGTCCTGCATGTTCTTTCCTTGGGTCAAAGAATCACGCTCCAAAGTAAATATAACAGTAAGGTGAAGGCACTGGCGAGATGATGAGATAATGACAGCTCCAATGAACTTCACTAAAGTAAATTTAAGTCACTGTTGATCAGGTTCCTGACGGGAACAATCTAAGAGCTCTTCAGAAAAGAAAGAATTTTTGACCTCATTATGTCAAGGACTGTGTTACCACATTTTGCTCTCCGGCAACTTCTAGTTGTCAGGTTTTATCTTTTTCATCTCACTCTGAAGCTCAATAAAAGCAGTATTTTTAGCACCAGAATTTGAGCATAGGCTTTAAAATATTTTTGGTGGGTTTCTGTCATTGTTCACAGATACCTGTAATGCTTTATATACCTTCCGCATTATCCATGATGTAGGTCTCTCACATATGAAAAATATCACATCCATCAGAAATTTCAGCTCAGCTAAATCTTTTAGCTGCAAATGTGCCTAACTTGTTTTTCAGAGTAATAATACTTAGTACAGAGGTGCTGTATGAAAGAGACATCCATATAAACTATTCTGGCATTTTACGAACCAAGGCCAACTGAAGACAATTTTCAAAGTACCAAAGGTATTCACCAAGTGCATAGTACCCAAAGTCAGCCAGGAAGTTTTGGTATGAACTCTTCTCCCTGTGCCTGATAGTAAAAATAAAACAACGATGTAAATAACTAGCCACTTCCTGCAATGTTATGGTCTCACAAATCTGCTGCCTGAGGCAACCACCATACTGAGTCTAATAGTAGGGCCAGTCCTGTTACAGATTAACTCATGACATAAGCTTTTGTGGTCTATAGGCCATATTATACATGAACAAATAGACATGTCTATACACATGGATTTAAACAAAGGAAAATGTAATGTGAAAAAGCTATACTTTCTTTGAAATGCACAAAATACACTGTGATAATTACATAAAAACTTAAATGTATGTAAAATTATAGAGATAATTCAAAAGCAAATGTTGATAATAATTTAAATACCCAGGCGTTATTAGTAGCCTCTGGCCTCTGTCTAAATCAAAAACTAATTAGCAAAAAGATTCACCAGCTACATCAAAAGCCAATCAATGGAATTTAACATGAAAAGTGAAAAGTTATTGGTCTAAGATTTACATGTTCACCCAAAAAGTTTTTGTAATGTTAGCAGAAATGATTTTGCTAGGTATCGTGGCTAAAGAAGTAGATAGTAAATATGGATTATTTCTTTGATATATGATAACAGCAGCAAAAACATTGTTTGCTCCAACCTGGAAATGGATTGAGGCACCATTGGCATAAGAATGGATTGTTAAGATTGCTGTGTTAGCCCAAATTGTGAAACTAATGTGGATTTCAAAGAATAAGCAAATTGAAGATTTTTTTTTTTTGAAAGATTAGAAACCACTTATGGACTGTTTGAGCAATAAGGAATCTATGATACAATGATCTTTGGCTATGATTATTAGTAATTCTAGTAGGATTACTTAGTTGGATCTGTAATGGTAGAATAATATAATTTTTCTTCTTTCTTTCTTTTTTCTTTCATTACAGTTTGGCTGCAGGTGGGATTGAAGCCCTTTTGTATTTCAGTAAGTTAGTGTTTACGTTAGTTAGTGTTCAGTGTTTTAATGTGTTAGTATTGCCTTATAGGTATAGTTTTTTTCTTTTCTTCTTTCTGCTATTCCTATTTCTTTCTCCAAATATATATTTCTTTGGTTGTGATTTCAATAGCTTGTCTGAAAACTACTAAATAAATAATTGGGGGAAAAAGAAATTATGCACTGAAGCACCTCCATCCACAAAAATACAGATCATGCCTTGATTTTTAAGACTAATATCTTATCTGGAGACTTCTCACCCACTTGAACTTTAAGCAATTTGTCATCACTAGAACATCACATTCTCAGGCAGCAGAAGCTTCAGGGTAACTCAGAGAGATCACCAAGTTACAGACAATCAATTTAAACTATAAAGCCTTTACTGACAGCTGATAACAGCTTCCAGGGAGAATGCCTGTATGCATGCTGTCTGCCAGCAGAAACCAATATAAATCAATCAGTCCCTACAAGGTTCATTTCAATTGAGTTCTCCGCAATCCTAGGTTATCGCATAAGGAAACTAAAATACTAGCAAGATTCAGCAAATCCCAGATTCATGATTCCACTCCTTTGTATGCAAAATCCACAAAAATAGTCAGATAGCAGTATCTCACAGAAGCCTGTTATACTGGTTGCAGGGAAGAGTGTGTTGAACAGGCCATTTTGTTCCTTGTTCAAATGAGCCAGTCTAGACCCTCCCACAGACATCTGCTAATGCAGATTAGGTTGCTTTAAGGTCCAAGCAGTTTGTGACAGGACAGGATGGATTGTTTTGTGTAAGATCTGATCATTATTTGGCCCCACAATTGTTGTCAACTTGCCACCATGGCTTTGCCCCAGGATACACATTCTTAAAAAGCATGGGATATGTTGAACATATAATCCTACAGTTTAGGATTATATGTTTAACAGACTGTTTGTCCTCTCAAGGCAGTTTCCTGTAGCTGAGGAGTGGAAATCGTGGGGCTCCCCAGATCTTGGTGAACTGCAGCTCCCAGCATCCTTCTAAGGCTGTTGGGAGTTGCAACCACGCTTGGAGATCTGCTTGATTCATACCCCTGTTGTTGCTCTTTGTAGATATCCTTGCTGGAAAAGCAATGCCCTTTAATGCAGCAGTCACTGTATTATAAAGTGTATGAATGAAATTCTAATGACCTAGGTCCTGCTAGATCTAAGCCTCATTAAGAGTTCTGACTTATGTAACGGAGGGAAAATGGGGTTCATTTTTACAGCTGATGCTTGGAACAAAACTTTTAGCTTTGATATATATCAAAGGAAAAGAAGGAAATATTTAAATATATACAGTTTCCTTCTAAACAAGACATAGTGCCTTAAGGCAGATTTCTTGTCTGGCACTGGAAGTGTTTGAATGCTTACTCTGAATATTAATACATACTCACAGTGGCACTATTTATCCACTTGCAACATTCCATATATTTGAAAAACTTCATTCCACCTTTAAGGACAAACTAGTATTCAGGCTTCTAAATTACATCTTACTTAAGCAGGACTGCATTAACTACAGTGACGATGAGTACATTGTGGCCATCAGATTACATGAATGCCCCAAAATATGGTCATGATTTCTTTTTTAGATTATGTTTTGCATTGTTTTAACAACAAATGTTCTCTCCAGGCTGTTTACAGTGCAGAGCAAAAAATAAGAATACAATAGAAGGCAACACTACCCCTTCCCCAATGAGATATCAAAACTCATCATTTAAAAACAAAGGCCAGAAGAATAACATGAAACAAATTTAAAAAGAGAACAGTGGAGTAAAATCCACTGTGCTACAACCATCTTAATAACATAGCATAATTTTCAAAGCTTGTGGGGAAAAAAATATTTTCCTGTTATGGGAATGATCTTAGAGCAGGTATCAGCTGGTCTCTCTTGGGAGGGCATTTTATTGCCAAACAGAGGACTACTTAAAAGGTCTTTCCGCTTGTTGCTGCTTGCCATACTTCAGTTTAGGAAAGATAAGGAATGCCCTGTGAAATTTCAGGGAGAAGGAAGATTTGTTACTGTTGTTATTTTGTGAAAAGTTGAAATTTCTGCTTTTACTACCTGGACTACTTGTCTGAGGAACATTTTTTTTTCTTTTGCAGTGGCTATTCCTTTGTTGGCAGGGTATCTTAAGTATGTTTCTGCAAATGTATCTCAAATGTTCCTAGCGATCACATCCATTTTTTTAATACTAGGAAACATGTAGTCCCCCCCAATAGCAAATATTGTAAATATATGGACTGCATCTGTATATATGTCAGAGGCATCTACTGGATATTAAAAGATGAGTATCAGAACTGCCTGTTCTCACATGCCTATGCTATCTTTTGATCTTTTTTTTTTTTACAAAGTTCTGTTTTTATTATCTTTTAAAGGGGATAAATATTCCTTAAACATGTCATTTAAACACACAATGCTCCACACAGTCTCAAGGATGGACCTACCACCAGGCAAGTGAGGTGGTCACTGTAGGTAGCAGGTGCTGGGAAACAGGGACTGGGAGTAAGATTTTGCAGGACAGAGCTCGGTATCCCTGATGACCTATTTTTTTTTATTATTATTATTTATTTGTATCCCACCTCTCCATATGGATCGAGGCGGCGAACAGCTTACAAATAGCATGTATTTTGAAACATTTCTATACATGCCCCCAACAAGCTGGGTACTCATTTTACCGACCTGCGAAAGGATGGAAGGCTGAGTCAACCTTGGAGCCCGGCAGGATCGAACTCACAACCTTGTGGCTTGCAGTACTGGCATTTAACCACTGCACCACCAGGACTCCCTATTGTATGCCTTCTAAATTGACCTACTGCCTTCAGGTGTGATGGAGGATTCTGGAGTGGTGAATCTGCTCCACAGAATCTTAGAGTTGGAAGGGACCACTAGGCCATCTACTGCAACTGCCTGCAATGCAGGAATGCACAATTATAGCACTTCTAAGATATGCCTCTTCAACCTCTGCTTTAAATTCAGCATTTGCCTTAACTTTATCATACCAAGCATAATCATGCCACTTGAATCTTAAATCATGACCTTCAAATTCCAGGAGTTCCATATATAACTCCTGAACCTCCAAAGCTGGCCTCTAAAGATGGAGACTCTCTCACCCTCCAACGCAGTCTGTTCCACTGCTTTAGCACTTGCTTTAAAGGAGCTATCCAAAGTGTGGAGCCTATTTTCCAAAACAGGTCCAGCCCTTTAGACAGCTCTTAAAAGTTCAAACTAAAACATGGAATGAATTCACTACCTAACTGACATGGAATCCACCAGCTGCTGCTGCGCTGCAGTAAGATTCAATTGCCAGTCTGGTCAGCTTCTGTATGTGGAATGGGAGCAGGGCACTTATTAACCTTTGCCTCAAGCAGCAAATGGTTTCCTCGTAGCCCATACAAAACTACAATAAAGGGACAATTACCATCCCATTTTGTGTCACAAGGTCCTAAGTGAGAATTGTCATATCCTTTCTCAATCAAGAGGTATAGTGTGCAAAGTTCACTGGTAGAATACACATTTTGCACACAAGAGCCAGGGATTCCAGATTCAGTCTGCAGCATTTCCAGTTTAAGTGATCAGGAGTCTCATAGGAACACTATTATCTCCTTCTATCCTATCTTAATTATATAGTTATGCGTAACAAAGAGGGGCTGAGAAAAAGGAGGAGGAAGAAATGGGGGAAAGTCAGAAAAGAAGGAGTAGGGGAGGGAGGAAGAAGCTGAGAAAGAAAAAATGGGGAGGGGATTTTTCACTTAATTATCCAAGTGCATAGTGCTGTCTGAGCAAGATTATAAAGGGATCTGTTGCATCTCACCCCAAATAGTATTATACAAGATTGCATATTATGCAATAATGTCAGTAGAAACCAGGTTAGAATATAATTGATAAAGGAGAACTTGCTGAAAACAGCTTTGTACCCCTTGGAAAGATTCCAAATACTTTCCTTCCCTACAGGCCCATGGGGGTATTCTTTCCTATCAGGCCTAAAAGGCCTGGTATTCCTCAATGGCCTTGGCTGCTTGAGAGGCTTCATCTGCCAAAAAATCACTCCACCCCACCACTACTCAACTGCAAGACACACTTTCCCTCTTCTTTACCATCCTTTGTTGTTGTTTCTTCTGCTGCTCTGACCTGGGCTCTGGAAAGTTCTCTTTCTCGCCCGACTAACTACATAGCCATATGATGCATTTTCTCCAGCTCTAATACTACTTTTCCTGAAGCCCTGTTTTACTGACAGAGGGAGAAACATCCGCCCTAAAAATTCTAATAACCTCATTTGCTGAAATATATTTTTAACTTCAAAAAGGCTGGTGACATTGCTAGAAAAATCCAGCAAATCAACACTTAACAAGTTAATTAACTGGTTATTTGCAAGCTGCTCTTAACATGGCCACTGTTTCAGAACTGAATATGCCTGGCACAAGGGGAGCATTATGCTGATATATACCTGTTAGGCCATCTTGACATTTTGTTCTGTCAATATAGCAGAAATTCACTGCAATCTCATCCCCGCCCAGCAAGTGTAACTAGAGGATAAGAGTGCACTGTGACTCATACTGCATTTGCCAATTCCACACCTTCCATCATGTGCCAGAGAATAATTATTTCCTCACTTAACGCCATCTTTTGAATAATAGATATAGAAGAAAAAGTCATCAGAAAGAACTATCAAGATCAGAAAGCTTAAAATCACTTTTTTCTCATAATCCCACGACATTTTATGCTTTCAGTCAGCATGCAGCAGCAATTTCATATTTATGCAACAGGAAGGAAAAAACTTCCAATGCTCACAGGACAGACAAGCAAGCACCCCAGTCAGTAGGTATATGTAAGAGAGAATGAAGGAATAGTGTGGGAGAAACACATGGAAGAAGATCAGGGGAAGACATTTTTAATACACCATAATTTACTTTCTGCATCTGACAAATGTTTTAAATGTGCATTTCAAGCAGATAGAAATATGCGATTCAAATGCAGCACTAAACCATGGTAACTTGTGATCTTGATATATGCTGACAAAATACAGTTTGTACAAACCAAGACATAATGGGTAACTATGGTTTATTACAAACCATAAACAGAAGCTTCTGATCTCTGAGTATGAGAGAAAAACAAAGAGAGCACACAAGCCCATGGCTTCAGATGATTCATGCTTGCAATGGTAATCCACGATGTGACAAAGAACTGGGATGCTAAAAGTTCAAAGTCAGACATTTTACATAATTTAAAATCTGTTTTAACCTTCTATAGTCTCAGTCCCCAACACTTTTCCTGCCTTTCCTCCATCCTTCTTGACATCTTTCTTTCCTGGGTGGGCAATCAGGGTTGGGATCCATTTCACCTCACCAAAAACCTAAAGCAAATGAGGCTATTGTGTTGATTTCTCAGGAAAAAGACTATAAATGCTTAACCAAATAATCTTCTGGGCAGTTGTTTGGTGTGTGTTAAAATGTTTTCAAATGCTATCAAACTATTTAAATCATGTAGTGTGCATAAGCTAAGACTATCCTGCTTTGTCAAACTGCACAACAGTTGCTCTCAGAACTTGGAAAATCTATTTTTGGACTACAGCTCCTATCATGACCAGTGGCCAGTTTTGGTTCTGAAAAGTAACTTTTCCAAGCTTACCTTGCATAGATATGGACTACAAGCAACAATGCTGCCTTCCCATTTGAGTTCTTAAAATGAGATATTCTCTGCTCTCTTTCATTAAAAACAGGTTTTCAGTCACATTGCTTCCCTATCACTATCTTAGCTTAGGATTTAAAGGGGCAAAGCTATTATGCAATGTATAAATTAAGAACATGCACTCAAGAGAACAATAAAAAAGCCTACTTCTAGAAAGCCTACTCTAAAATATTTTAATTTTTCTGCTCTCAATTCTACTTACCTCCCAGAATAGACTTTCACTAGGTCAACCAAATACAATGATGGCTCATTAGCTACCCAAGAGTTTACATGACTTGCAATGGTAAAGCTGAGACCAATTGGAAAGAAAGAGCAGCAAAAATGGGAGCCATGGGGATCTCGCAAAGAGCTAAATGTAAAGAACAAAATCTGGTCCCTTGATCTGGATCTACTTTTATTTAGGGACCTAAGACAACGGGAGGCATATCCTTTGGTTCTGCTCATTTACCAATGCAGACCCTAATGCTAAGGTCCCAACCAAGCACAGAAAATGAGGATTTGTGCCTGAGATTTTGTGTTTGGTGATGATTGTAGCATTTGGGACTTTTCAGTGACCTGAATTTTTGTAATATAAACACACTCCAAGGGGTTTTCTTTTCTTCCTCATAGCATGAAGCACTGGGTGTAGAACTGGCAACGAAGGAGTCTCTCTTTAAATTGAGTAATTCTGAGAAAAGTAGTTGTCAAAGAAAGAAAAACTGGAAAAGAGGTCTAGCATTTTATGAAATCTTGAATCGACTGAACTTGCTGGCACTGAATTTGCTGCTGCTGAATTTGTGGCTTTAAAAGGTTCACATTTTTGGCTTTAAAAGGTTCAATGAAGCAAAGAGAGACATTATGACATTACAATATTTTCCTTTTATAAATTAATCCCTATAGGAGCTGGGGGTTATTACTTTTGTGGCCTGCAACTCCCAGAATCCACCAGTTGTGGTGCATAACATCATGAGAGAAATTCTGGATACAGGAAACATAAAATAAAGTTCCACCAAATTGAACTATGCCACATCTCATCCCTGCCTCCAAAACCCAACATGGCCATTTACTGGATGGTAGAACATGAGGGCGTGCAGTTAGAGATGTTACTATAGCTGGTCACACAATAATAATGCAGCTTCTGGGACATCATTGCTGTGTATTCAGTTATATAAACAAAGCTGCATGCTTCTAAATTGCCCTCCCTACTGCACTGCACTGGCCAGTCAATGGCTGCAGCAGGGAAAAGGTGAGTTGTGGGAGGGAGTTAAGTTGTCACATGAGGTTGGTAGAGAATTCCAACCTCTGCAATGACCAAAAAAGGGCTTGCTCAGGTGTAAGTTGCCAACCAACTTCACCAAACTCTGATTCCTGCTTATATCAACCCTATTGTATGTGAGACTTAAGATGTCATACTGCTTTAGTGATATTAGGCCCCCACAATAAACAGAATATTGTTTGAAACTCTATCATTTTGGTTAATACAAACTAAAGATGGTTGCAGCCATCCCTCCACATTTACGGTGGTTAGGGGTTCAGGACCTCCCACAAAAGTGGGAAAACCATGAATACCTCTGGGCTGTAGCAGGAAGCATGCCAGTTCGTTTTGCCTTCAAGGCAGCAGGGTTCCTTCTCAAGGCAAAAGCAGATGGTAGGTGGGGCTTGCCACCACCTCTGCTGCCACCATGTGCCATTTTTAACAGGGACTTACAAATCTTGCATCACATTCACAGTTACTCATAGTCTCTCTCAGTCATGCAAGGCTTGAAGAGAGACTGCAAACACGAGGTAAGATTTATAAGTCATTATTAAAAATGGTGTAGGGCAACAGTGGAGACAGCTGCAAATAAACTGTGAATAGTCAAATCCACTAATGTTAAATACACAGATGTGGAGCGCGAAGTGTACATCAGATGGTATTATTTACTCATACAAAATCCCAAGTATAGCATTGGTAAAATAAGAACAACGCAACATGAAAAAGTAATGTGCCATAGCCGAAATCACAAAGCAAATGGTTGTACTGGCAGAATATTGTGAAACAATCCAGTACAGACTAACTACAACAGACTTGTACTTTGGATGTTTTACAAATCATGTCCAAAGCCTTCTAAAATAAGTCCCAAACAGAGTAAACCAATTGGAATCAATAAAATAAAGGACTTGTTAGCTACCACTTGCATATACTTATTGTATGCAAGTGGCAACTAACAAATCCTATTTATTTCAGTGGATGTTCTTTACTTGGTAATAAAACTAAATTTCACTCTAAGGCCATTTCCACACTATACTGTTATAGTGCTATTATTATACTTTCAACATCCTATGGAATCCTGGGGTTTGCAGCTCTCACCCAGAAAGCTCTTGGGCCTCAGTAAATTACAAATTCCACAGGGTGTTGAAAGTGGAATAAAAATACTATAACAGTGTAGTGCAGAAATGGGCTAAGTGTATGAAGAACAAAATACATCATGTTAACAACCCATAGAAAGCCCAGAGACAAAATACGAACTATTCATCAAGTGCGGAGGGCCATAATTCAATACACCTCCTGGGAATATGAGCTAGATGCTAAGTTTTTAAATGTATCTCATAGATCATTATGTTTAATGTTAGCCTTATAATATTCCAAAATAGTATTTGCTCATGGTATTGATTAATTGCACGTGGTTTATAAGACGTTGTTTGTATTTATTTTTATAATAATAATAAAAAGTAGAAAAGAAAGATGTAGAAGTGTAAGACTAGCATGGATGAAAATGCCATCAAACCCATCCTACTGCAAAAAAGGCAATCTGTTTCTCAGTTATCCATCTGCCAGCCTGAAGAGTCTAGTTCAATATGGCATAAGTGCAGATAGCATGTATATGAATTGGATCTCCAGTATTTTTTGTTTTTTTTCATATCATTTATGCCTCAGATTTAACTCTGACAATTGAATAGGAGAGGTGACAACTTTTAGCCATTGGGTAGAAGAAATAACTTACACCCTACCCAAATTCTGCATAGCTATTAAAAATAGTGGATACGCTTTTGCATTTGGTCACCCCCTCCATGACAGAAATATATATCATAGTCCATAAATATGTGAGTTCAAGAAGATGTAAGCAAACAAGCCCAGACGTATGTTACACCATTTAAAAAAAAAGATATCTCCCTAGTTATTCACTAATCTTGGTCAGGTTAAAAATATTTTCAAAATATAATTAGGGTGAACTGTTAGGTTCTGATCATGTGCAAAATGCATTCATCAGGACCCTCCAAAGGAAATTGTATCATAAGGCACGAAAACACTATGCAATATAATTTAAGGTCTTGAGACAACAATCTCTGAACAAATGGAGAAGCACGCCAACTACAACATTGCATCAACTTGCACTCCAGTCCCAACAGACAAGATGATTGAACATGATCACTACTTGGAAGGGAGGTTTCTAAGATTCATCAGTGGGCTGACAACAATGAGGCTCAGGGTGACTCAGACTGTTCATCTTGACTAAGCTCTAAATGTGTGCCATGACATGTTACTGCCGTTTATAAAGAGAAAGAGGTGGTTTTAATGGATTCCTCTCACTCACTTCCAAGAAGAAAGCTTGGGAGAAAGGGCTTAATTTGCATTACTCTTTGCACACCTTTTCACCTGGAGTGATGATTCCCTTCCCTCTGCCAAGCACTGAGTTTGATGGGAATGACTTAGCAATCATGTGACAGAGCAGCACTGGAAAGGACTGTGATTCTTCAATTGCAGAAAGTAGGAAAGGTGTAAGATGAAGCCTGAAAGAATTTCAAGTCTACATGTAAAAAAAAAAAAAAAAGGGAGGGGGGGTCAAAGCTAAGTGTTCCTTTTTGGGGACTACAGCTCCCAGAATCTCCAAGTAGGATGTCCAAGCACATTCATTGGGGGATTCTAGGACTCATGGTAAAAAAATAACATTTCCAAACTTTGATCTCATGGATATATGAGAGGCTCATGCCACAGATATGGGATGCTTGGTTACCACATTGTCTCAAGATAGCAATAGCATGTGTATTTCTATACCATTTACCAGCTAAGCGCTCTCTAAGCGGTTTAAAATGTGGCGAATTGTCCCCAACAAGCTGGGTACTCATTTTACCGACCCGCAGAAGGATGGAAGGCTAAGTCAATCTGGAGCCTGGCAGGATCGAACTCACAAGCTTGTGGCTGCAGTACTGGCATTTAATCACTACGCAATCAGGGCTCTGGTTGTTACAATGAAGCTAACACATAGATGTGAGCTGTGTTTAGTTGGTAGATTTGGGGTCTGTATGTAAAAATAAGGATCTGTGCATCAAATATAGGGTTTCTAGTCCATGGATATAGACGTGAGCAGTGTTTAAACAATGGATTCTATTCTATATGTTTGTTTGTTTGTTTGTTTTTAAAAAAAGACATCCACAATTCATGCCATAACTCGGTGCTATGAGATAATCACAGTGCTATGACCAAATTTTGACTAAGGGTATTGTGTGAGGAGTGAGGTGTCTTATTTCACATACAAAAATCGTTTTACCTCTCATAGGGTTTTTAAGCTATCTTTTCATACCAACACGTCCACATTCTGATGTCTTTGGGGAAGGCCCTCCTCTCACTCTGCCACCTGTGGAAGAGAACCTTCTTGGTGGCTGCTTTTTGACTCTGGAACTCCCTTCCTAGGGAGGTAAGCCTGGCTTCATCCTTGCTGTCTTTCAGCAAGTTAATTTTTTTCACTTCTGGAAAGTTTTGGGGAACTGACCGCAAGGGCTTTTACTAGTGTGCTGTTCCACTGTGTGTGTATTTTTAAAAGGATAATTCTATTGACAGTTTAATTACATTTAACAATGACATTTTAACAGTAACTTTTTGGTATGTTTTTGCCAGCATGCTTTGGTCTCTGTCTGTTTTAATTTTTGTGAGATGCCTTGAGTCTCAGTTTTGGGGGAATGGCAGGATGTAAATGAATAAAACAACAGCAGCACCAAAGTAAACGACACACAGGCATTTCCACACTACGCTGTTATAGTGCTATTATTCCAGTTTCAACATCCTATGGAATCCTGGGATTTGTAGTTTAGTGAGGGGCATGTAGAATTCTCAGCCAGAGAGCTTTTAGGCCTCAGTAAACTACAAACCACAGAATTCCACAGGATGCTGAAAGTGGAATAATAGCACCATAACAGTGTAGTGCAGAAATGGCCACAGAGTTAAATATGTGGCATGCAGCTAACCACAGCCCTCCCTCCTTTTTTACATTGTGTAAGTGCACATGGGCCATATTTGGATTTAAACACAGCATGTGTAGTTTTTGAGGAGGCTTCAAACTTTTTTTCCAGCTATCCCACTGTTTGCCTCTTTCCCATGCAGACACTAAAAAGAGGGGGCAAGGGGAAACTTGATCAGCACCAGTGGAGGTTGTTGGGAGTTTTTTCATTTGTTCTAGCAAGCCTCTGAGTGTGTGTAAATTTAAAAGAAAAATGTCTACGAGGGAATATTAAACTCCCTCAATCCATGTGCAGGGGTCCCATTCTAGTTTGCTTACTGTGGAGTAAGAAAGTAACTCAGGTTTGTCAGTGAACTATTTATTTAACAAAGTGTGTAATCTAGCTCTTAGTTTTCACTTTATGGCCTTCTGCTGGGCTATAAGGCACTAGAGTCATGATTGTTTTGTTCAGCACCAATGTGACTTTTATAATTCCATCCACAAACCTAAATGAGAGTTATAATGTGATTTTACGGTGGCTTTTTCACGGTGTCCATGGAATCATGGTGAAGATCTGAATAGATCTTCTATCTTTTTCTCTCAGCCCATAAGTCTAACTGTATTGTGTTTTAAATACCGGTAGACATAATGACAGAGGAAGCCTGATTTCCTCTGTCTAGCTGTCCTAGTTTCCCATGGATAATGCTATATCCTTATTTGTTTTCTGCAGGAAAAAAAAAGTGTGTGTGGGGGGAGCAAAGCAAAGTAAAACTGTAGAGATCCAGTAATTTAAAATTTTTTCCAAAATAGAGAGAGTGATATCAGATCTACATATGTGAGAGACAGCATTGCAGGGGCAGCTGGGGTAAATTCAGGTTCACAGATGCCCAGGGAACTCCACATCATTTGATCTGGAAGCCCTGTTGTCTAATTCTTGATGGGTGTGGGAGGTCTGTGGTTACTCAGTAAGGGAAATGTTATCTACACACATCTCAGAGTACATTTTTCATTGCTTTGCGTGGGTTATTATTCCACATGTTCTAGGGCTGTGCTGGCATTCAGTACAGGTCTAGGACTGAATCCTTTTGATCTCAGTTCCAAAAGATGTTCTGCCTTCCGGCAACTAAGCCATTTTAAGTTGCCAGTTCTGCTGAGTCCACTTTGATTTTCTTTTTAAAATATGTGTAACTTTTATTAGCAATGTTTTTTCCCCCAAATATACTAAAACTACCAATACAAAAAGGAAAAAAAAGAAAAGAAGGAAAGAAATCAAAAAAGGAAGAAAGAAGGAGAACAATAAAACACATAGGAGTATGGAAAAAGTAAGAAAAAAATGAGAGGTGACTTCCAACTTTCTTCTTGGTGGTTATACGTCAGCTCATTATAATCAAACCTCTTTCATTACAGTTACATACTTCACTTCTTCCATATATCAAATCTTTAATAATGATCAAAGACACAGTTACCAAATCACCTCCTCCTTTTTTCTCCCCCTAAAACAAGACTTCACTTTGAGTAATTCGTGGAGGACTACATTCTACCACTAACATTTCTTGCTATACATACCACCCACTCTATATAATCAAAGACTGAACCACATTTTATATAGGCATTTTAATCTTCTTTGGGCACATTTCAGTAGCTGTAGAAAGCAATTTCTGGACAAGTAGCTATGCTGGTTTTGCTTGCAGAAAAAACAGCAAAAGGTATGTTAGTACCGTAAAGAATAATTAATTAATAATTAATTAATTAATTATAAATGATAATTATAGCATAGATGAGAGACTATTTCCCAGAACCTGATTATCTAAATATAATTTATCCCAGTAGCCCTAGCCAGCATAGCCAATGCTGAGGAACACTGAATGTTGCAGTTCTACATCTGGATGATGATTATTTTTATTTATCCTGCTCTTTCCTCGAAAGGACTCAAAGCAGCTTACAATACTTTGAAAAAAACCACACAGTTAAAAAACCACGACACACAAAGAACACTATAATTAAACAAACCCCTTGTCTAAAAGTAAGCCAGGGGAGTTTGTTGCTCTGTGCCTTTATGTTGTTTGCAACTTACGGAGACACTAGAGTGAACCCATCATGGGGTTTTCTTGGCAGGATTTGTTCAGAGGGGGTATGCCATTGCCTTCCTCTGAGGCTGAAAGAGTGTGACTTGCCCAAGGTCATCCAGTGAGTTTCCATGGCTGAGCGAGGATTCAAACCCTGGTCTCCCAGGGTCGTAGTCCAACACTGAAAACACTACACCATATGGCTCTACTAATCTATGGTTTTTCAGATGAAATCTATTTGTGTGCATTATTTCTATGATCCTGGTAAATTTAGTTGCAAATGGTCTGTTTGCTTATTTATTTTAAAACCAACCATTTAAAAAATTCTTTTTTTTTCTTAAATATATTGAATTAGAAATTTGTGTTGATCTGGATTGGCATGCTTAGTGTTAGGTTTGGCTCTGCAGACTGCTGGCAAGAACACTAACCTGGTGGTTAAAATGTTTCAAGCTCTGAAAGAAATCTTCCTTTCTCTATACATATGTCAGGCTTGATGTTTACACATCCAGGCTATAAGAATCATAAAAACATAAGTAAAACTTAATGTATCTTCCCTCAGAGTTTTAGAAGAACAGCATTCGTAAATGTATTTAAAAAAGTAATTAGTAGGTCTAAAATCTTTCCAAAATCCATATTGGGATAATATAAAATCAATCAAAAGGACACAAGCACATGGGCAAACTGTTGAGATCAATATCCTCACCAAGCAAGACGATGGAGACAAAAAATCCTCCATCTGCAGATATGTGAGCAGTTCTGTATCCAATGATGTGATGATTTTAGATTTCACCTAGAGTAGCCCTTAGGCATACTGGGAACAAGAAAGCCTTAGAAGTTTGATCTTCCATTTTTGAGAGTATAAACCCTAGTTGTTAATCCACAACTCTCTCAGTTCTGAGAAAAGGATACAGTCTCCTTTATTGGCGCAAAACAGAGAAAACTAGTCAGTTTATATATATATATTTATTAAAGAGACTGGAGATAATTTTAAATGCAGGGCTAGTTTTAAAAAAAAGCCACAAGAAACCAAACTGACTAACTACAAAATGTGCTTTCATTAGCTTTTTTTAAAACTTAGACCACGACATCTAAAATAAACTATATATATAAGTATTTCTAATGTACAAACCTCCTAGTTTCTTTCTCTTGCACCCAACATGCATAGGGCTTACTCGAAGTGAAACCAAAAACCAGTTGCAGAACATTTCAACCTTCCTGGACTTGTAGTAGGGGATTTACAGGCCACAGTCCTTGCACAAGGAAATTGCAAAGGAAGACTAGGACCCTTTTCGCATAGCATTTCTCATGTGAAAGGGCCTCCGGAGCATCACACAATTGTGAGGACTGTTCCACATGACATCCTCGTAATCGCACGATGCTGCCGGGGCCAGCAGGCACCGATCGCGCAATATATCATTTTTGGCTTCTTGCCGAAAATGATGCAGGATTGCACGTTGCTCTGGGGCCCCACATGCACTTGCTTTGAGTGCAGAGCCTCCAGAGACGCGGCCCTCATGCTTCCTCCCTCAGTACCTGGCTCCACTGCGGAAAGAAGAGGCGGAGCCCTCACGTTTCCTGCTGGCCAGCAGAGAGCTCCTGCGGAGAAGAAGCAGAGGGCACGCGAGTGCCTCTTGCAAGAGGCTGCTTGCATGATCCCCGCGCGCCCATGCCAGAATCAAGTAAGCTGCAGAAAGGGCCTAGGAAGAGAAACAGCTGAATTTAGTTATATTCACAAATTCCAGCCCATTAGGAAAGGTATGAATAAAGACAATGGCATCATGGCACACTACATGGCACACTACACACTATAAGAGTCCTCACTACTGCACATGTAACCAAAGAAAGAAGAAAAGCAAACCGCTGTCGTTTTTCCTAGCTTATGTGCCTTTCCTCATTAATAACCTTTGCCATGTTGTTCACACTCTGATATTACTTGGTCAGGTGTCCCAGTTTTAATCTATGAAATGTTGGAGGGTATGGGAGGAATGGAGCTGTTCCCATGAGCTTATAGCAGTCCTTTTTCAACCAAGAAAGAAGGTGCAGCCTTCACCTGTCTCTGACACTGGTGTAGCTAAGCTACACTGGCAAAGATTTACACACAGCCATCAATCCTTGGTCTGTGAGTTCCATATCAAGTCAGTATCCCCCACCTCACATCTGGTAAAGAAATCTGGGGACCCTAAAAATTTCCAAACACTTTTCTTTCCTTTTGACTCATTTAATCATGGTATTAGCCACATATAACGGCTACCAAAATGAACAGGGGCTACTTCTAAGTTTATTTATTTTTTTAATGAATGTCTGAATTTGCCAAACCATAAACTAAAGGAGCATGGATCTGTGTGTAGCAAACCCTTCTTTAGGACAACATTCGAACATCTATTTGAAAGCTGTTCAAGTCCATCAGTACTTGAACATGGAACAAGGGGAAGGATCTTGATCTCATTGACTTGCATGTATTTCCAAACCTAGAACATAATGGCTCCATCCAGCAGAATTCTTATTTAGCCAGAAATAAGGCTCACTGAGTTCAGTCAGATTAATCCTAAATAAATTTGCATGTGGTTGCATGGAGCTAAGTTCATGCATGGCATGAAATTCATGCTTGCTCAATATTTACTGGTGGGATGAGGCAACTTTACATTGCTAAATTACACGGCTAGTTAAGTCACCACAGCATAGCATTCCTTTTCCAGCATTATATCTTGCATTGAGATATGATACAGCTAATAAATAAAACATGGGATGCATTCTTGGTCTGTTATTCCTGGAGGCAATCAGCTATATGCATGAAGTATTTTTTTCCCTTGCAGCACAAACACATGCCATATTGTATAGATACAAAGAGCTCCAAACACAGACATACACACATATTGCCATGTTTTATCTGAGTAGCAATATTCTAACAGCCTCAATACTGCCATTATTATAATTTCTGCAGTTCAGAGGAACATTGTAACTAATGCCTATAGCTTGTTCTGCATCAGTGCAAAGCTTGGTGAAAGCTTGTAGAGCTAAGGAGAGTGATTTTTGGTGGTAGCCCTGCCCTCTCTGCAGTGCACATATATGGCCATTCCCACTCTTTCCCTTGGTTCACTTTCATCCACTACAGCAGCAGTGGATGCTTTGAGCATATGCATCTCTCAGCTTGTACAAAACATGTGACTGTCTTTTACTCCCCATTCATTTGGAATAAAATGATTCATTCCAGAAAAAACAAGCAATACTATGCTGTAAAAGTGATCTTTTTGAAGCTGTTAGAAGAAAGAGTCATATTCTAAAACTTTTAAGCACTAAACTCTACAAGTATCAAGGCTGTAAAAGTCTAGAAGCCCACTGCCCATATCTACATGCTATTAGATATCTCTCCCAAAGGTCCCTTGAATTTGGAGTTCAATCGTAGGGCAATTTTTTGCATCCCATTCCTAGGGAAAAACAGATAATATCCAAGCTAGGTTGTCAGTTCAGGATTGTCCAAGGTCAAGGTTCAGTTTATGGTGGTACTGTTAAGTATTATACCTTTAATACCCACCACGGTTGCTTACAGCTTGTAATTCAAACACACACAGAGAGATAATATTTTCCTGTTTGGAAATTAAGAACAAACTTTTAGCTAAAGGGCCAGAAGGTGGATGCAGAGCACAATGGAAGGTGAGTCCTGGTGCCACAATGAATGGGAAGAAAGCAGGAAGCTAATTAGGGAAATATTCCCCCACCCCCTTTGCAATTGCAGCAACCAATCAATCCAGCTTTGGAATTGTAACAAGCTAGTGCTGTACTAGGTAAGGTTGTGATTTGTACACAACTCTTTCCTCTTGCCTGGATTTGAGCACCTGGACACTGAAGAATCTACACCCTCATATTCCATCTGGAGAAGACTCCCAAAATCTGGAGGTGCAGAGCCAGGCCCTGAGATCTGGCATCCCGATTGCAAACAAGTTCTTTAATCCCCATTTCCTTTCTCATTGTTGTCTTTTTTCTCTCTTTCTTCCCTTCCTC
Organism: Ctenosaura bakeri; assembly: GCA_948474755.1. NCBI lineage: Eukaryota > Metazoa > Chordata > Lepidosauria > Squamata > Iguanidae > Ctenosaura > Ctenosaura bakeri. The sequence goes on from CAOLHI010000394.1 coordinate 473,882, forward strand.
CTATTCCCATTGTTGATGCTCCTTCTTTTTACTGGGAACCTCTCAAGATTTTTAAAAAGTAAATCTAGGAAGAACCTACAGAAAAGTACATCTAGGAAGAACCTACAGCTACTCTACAAGGGTAGTACTGCAGTGCAGTTATAGGGCTGAGGAAACTGCCCTAGAATTCCTCTAAATAGGTTCCCAGGCAATGTCTTCAATTATATTGCTTTCTGCTATGAAGTGTATTTTATCTTTCTTTAATTCCTCCATAAATGTAACCAACATATCATTGGCCAATATCTACCGCTCTGTTATCTTGTTTCTGAATAAGTTGAATGTCAAGGTTATCCTGCACCACATTTATAATTTAAAGGAAGTTAATACATTCTCCATGTTTACCTGTCAGACTTATAAAATATAAACAAGGATGAACTTTGAGAAAGTCTACTTTTTACTTTTCCTTTATCCAAGCCCATAAATTTATTGCTTGCCTGTTGTAATTATCTCTCCTTGCTACAGTTGGAATTATAGCTCTGTTTTAAAGCTAACAGCTGCTGCCTAACTTTTATTCTGTAAGCATTTCTTTTCTGAGAAAAAATACTCTTCACCTGTAAACAGTATCTCATGAATAATGTATCCTGTTTGTTGGGAAGGGAAAGAAATCTGTTTGACTGTACAATTCTGTACTGTCCAAAATATGGTAAAGTGGACCTGCTTTTTAAAGTTTGGATTATTCCATCTGGTCCATTTATAAATCTGCTAGTGCCTGGAAAATCAAGAAAGAAACCATTTTGCTGTTAGCTTGTCGCAAAAAAGGAGGCCCATTCAGAATGGTTGCGTTGTGGTGATAAACAATTATAGTACAAAATGTAGAGCTTTTTGAGAATGAATATCGTACTGAGTAGTCCTCTACTGAAATAATATGTTCAATACCAGCAAGGCTGCCAATTCTCTTCGTATTCAATTTAGCAGCATACACGGCCTGAGGAGATGTTGGGCATGCTGTCAAAAAATCTGAAGGTTTAGGAACCTTACCTAGTAATGGTGGCAGGGTAGCAGCAACAGCATTTCAAGCAGCTCCAGGTATCTAAAGCCACTACTTAAAGTCTATACCCTCCAGCTCTTCTGAATTGGCAGGGACAGTCCAGATTAATCTTCCCTCATCCCACTTTTTCAACTACTTTTCAAATATCCCAGTTTCTCTCTGGTCATCCCACTTTCCCCCATTGTCCTTAGCTTACTTCACTTGCTGAAAAATGAGTTCAAAATGCAAAAGCAGTTTGCATTCAATTAATTCAGCAGGAAGGAGAGGAGAGCAGAGGGGCAGAATCTTGCCGCTGCGTGTTGACTCAGGGAAAAGCAAAGTGCTGTAACTCTCCTAGCTTGTGTGGCCTACTGAAATTGTCCACAATGTTGCAGAATGACACCATATCAAGAGCATAATGGAAAATTAAAATGACAGAATAGGACGCTACGAACTTCTCAAGAATGCCAGACGAGGGTATGGCTGGCATTCTGTATTGCGGTCATGACTTTGTAACCAAGAATTACAGTTCTGTAACTGCTCTGTATTCACTACTCCAATGTAGTTGGATGCTCCAATGTAACAGTTACAGTACCCAACAGTCCACCTTAACAGCTAGCATCTTCATTTGCCAAAGGAGCTCTGTCCAGCTGCATAGCTAGAATGATGTTTCCAACCCCTCACACCAGCAAGCAAGACTGTGACTATCAGAAGCAGGATGCATCTCAGTTCCTTGTCACAGCCATGTTTGCTGGCAGGAGAAGGGTCGAATCATTGCTTTTCCATTCTGGTTGTCAGCAGAACAGACCTCCGTCACTTGGGAGTGGTTGTTGCCTGGTCCAGTAGGTTTAAGAGGCTTGGCATGTGTGACTAAGTACGTTATGTAGAACATAGGCCTATGTTTGTTAAAAAGACCCGTAGCAGGTATTGGCAGTGGGATCTATGAAGCCCTGGTGATTCTTGGCATATTCTAAGTGCTGACACTGGTTCTGGCAGCTTAGTCTGGAAACATCTGCAGGTGATAAGTATTGTCTTTACCTGAACTATTGGCCCAAGAGATCTTGCTGCCCAATGCAAAGGACAAGATGACATCCACACTCCATTCCTTGTACAAATGTTGACTAGCTTGCAGCTGCACCTTCCTAGGAATAGGGTTGAGTTCTCTGCAGCTCAGTTAAGGGGTGCAAGATAGGCTGTTGGGCATACAACTCTATTCTGCAAGAGTGGGGAGAGGCCAAGGAATTGCAGAATTGCCATTAGGGCTGCCACTACTGCTAGCATTTGCCACCTGAGATTCTTGTCTCCCAACTCTAGGGGTTTCTAGGTGAAATGGGTTATCTAGATCCATTTCACTCTAGTTTCAGGCCTGGATATGGGACAGAGAAAGCTTTGGTCATTTTGGTGGATGACTTATGCAGGGAACTGGATGGGGGAGTGTGTCAATGGCTTTCAATACCCTCAACAATTGTATCTTTCTGGGCCACCTCGCTGGGATGGGACTTGGAGGCACTATTTTACAGGGGCTCTATTCCTTCCTGGAGGGGCGAACCCAAAAAGTGGTTCTGGGGGACTCCTGTTTGACCCCTTAGCTGTTGGCCTGTGGGGTCCCCCAGGATCCTGTTTTGTCCTCTATGCTATTTAACATATAAATGAAACCTCTGGGAGAGGTCATCTGGAGTTTTGGGGTGAGGTGTCATCAATATGTAGGTGACGCCCAACTCTACTACTCCTTTCCACCCCAATCCAAGGAGGCTGTCCTTGGTCCTAAGCCAGTGCCTGTCATCAGTAATGGATGGTATGAAGGCAAACAAATTAAAATGTAATCCAGACAAGATAGAAGTGTTCCTGGTCAGTTGGAAAGCAGATCAGGAATAGAGATTCAGGTTGTCTTAGATTCAGTTGCACTCCCCCGAAGACACAGTTTCATAGTTTGGGTGTATTCTTGGATTCAGCTTTGAATGGGGAGGCCCAGGTTTCTACAGTGGCCGGGACTGCTTTTGCACATTTAAAGCTTGTGCCAATTGTGCTCATTCCTTGGGACACCAGATCTGGCATCTCTGATGATACATGTCTTAGTTACATCCCATTTGGATTACTGTAATGCACTCTACATGGGGCTGCCTTTGAAGAGAGTTCAGAAACTTCATGTGGTCCAAAGAGCTGCAGCCAGGCTGTTAACTGGGCAGGTTATACAGGCCATACTACACCTCTGTTCTAACAGCTCCACTTGCTGCCGGTTTGTTTCCAGGCACCATTAAAAGCGCTGGTTATGACCTACAAAGTCCTATATTGCTCAAGTCCAGGCTATTTGGCAGACTGTGTCTACCTGCATGAGCCAACCTAGGCTCTGTGGTCATCATAGAGCCTTGTTTCAGTCACACCACCATTGCAAGCACCATTGGTGCTGACACAAGAGAAAGCCTTCTCAGTGGCTGCCCCCAGACTCATGAACTCCCTTCTCAGGGAGACCATAATGGGCCCCTCCTTATTGTATTTCTGGCAGCAGGCTAAAATCTCTTTATTCAAGCAGGCTTTTAATACAGAAAATTTTAAAAGAACAGGCTAGGGGGTGATGTACTCTGTCAATTTTTTTTTTTAAAAAATCTTTTGAAGCTGTTATTTTAATTCTTTAACAGTTTAATTCTATTCTAATTTGCACTGTTTATAAGTTTTTAAACTGTGTTGTTAAGTATGAGCTGCTTTGAGGTCCAATCTTGAGGAAAAAGCAGGCTACAAATAAATATTACAACAATAATAATGGCCTCACTTTGCCTTATGCTAGGGCCGACTCTAGGCATATCTAGGGTGCAGCAAGAAGGGCACGCGCCCTGGGTGCCAATGCCAGGGGGGTACAAAAAAACCATGCATGTAAGGGGGTGGAGGTAGGGGTAAGAAAGTAGGGGTTCAACTTCCACACATGCTAGATATGCCACTGAGAGGAGTCTCTACCCTAATATAAGGGGAAAACATCACACACTGATATGAGGAAATCAACCTGTTACAGAAGGAGTCCAGACAATTTATTTCTTTCCATTTGACCCTTTCTTTTTGGAAAAAAAAGGGAGAGACAAATCTGGAAATACATGTAAAACTAAGAGCTTAGAAAAACTTGACTGATCAGGAAAAAACGGAAGAAGTGTTTGACTTACTTCAGAAACAGACGGATGTTGCTGACAGGGTAGCAGCACCATCATGAAGCATTTTAAAATACTATTCTCAATAATCCTCTCAATAATGTTAATTCTCCCAGCATTCCTTAAGCCAGCCAGCCAGCCAGCCAGCCAGCCAGTATTAACATTATTATTCCAGTTTTATGCAAGGGAAACTCTGAATGAAAATGATTTACCTGAGGCAACCCTGTAGGACTGAAGCAGTGAGTGGGACACATTTTCATTTTCTATCTTTCTGATAGATGATGGAAAATCCTTAGTACTGGACATACTTAATCTAGAAAAAAGAACATTAGTTGGGATGAGCGCGATGAAGGATGTCAACAGCTGATGAAATGGAGGGGATCAACTGTTCACTTTAACTAGGATACAATTGAGAGCAGAGAATCTTTACATTGCTTAAGAGGAAGCATTCTTTCAGCTAAAATAATTGGCAGACAGTGGAAGAAATTTACTGAGGAAGGTTCCTAGCTGTAAATATCTATGAAAGTTCATAAGAAGAGATTGGCTAGGAAGCTACTAGATAAGATTAAAAGACATAGCCATGTTAGTCTGGATCAGTATGCAAAGGGATCTTTTAGCACCTTTGAGGCTAAATGAGAGAAAGAAGTTGGTAGCATATGCTTTCATAGACCAAATCTTGCTGTTGTGTCCCTTCAAGTTGTTTCCACCTTCTGGCAACTCTAAGGTGACCCTATCACTGGGTTTTCTGGGACTGAGAGTGTGAGTGTGACATATCCAAGGTCACCGAGTGGGTTTGTTACCCTGTTCTCTGGGGGTCCCGGGAGGGGCGCCCAAACAACCAAATAAAAACACAAGATGGGGAAATTAACTTGAGCACTCTCTTAAGCTAGCGAGAGGCAGGGTAACTTAGCAGAGATCTTGTAACCCAGTGTCTACAGGGTCAGGTCAGAAGAGTAGTCAGGTTTTAAAACAGTAAAAATGATATCTTTATTAAAAGACAAATGACAAATAAGACAACGCAAGCACGCAGCTAACTGGGAATTGGAAATGAGAATTTTCAGGGGAAATGGGTGATACGACACCTTTTCTAGTAGTCCTGAAGAGATTGGAGGTTGCAGGGAGGAAAGCTCAGCGTGGTTCACTGAGGGGAGCTTGTCAGACCAAAGCAGCAGCAAGACAGGATAGAAGTCCAGAGCAATCCGAATGGGATGAGAGGTCCAGACGGGGCGAGCGAGCGATCCGAGGTGGGCTTGGAATCGGGGAATTTTTATAGGGTGGATTGTGCCTATAGGCCATGCCATACTCGGTGAGAACAATGCGAGTTTGGAGCGGGACAAAGCGTTGGGAAAGGTCAAGTTTTACATGATCAGCTTAGCACAGGTTTGACAATAGTGTAGCCAGTATGCAAATGGCTTGGCATTGTAAGGGCGTCGGCTTGAGGCCAAACGTCTTTGTGTAGAGTCGCACTTAAGCAATGGGTGTCTGCAGGAGAGGTCCCTGAAGCAACGGAGTGGCGTTAATCTGCCTGCCTACGTGGGAGTTGGAATGCCCAGCACTTACCGGCCACACCTGTGTACATGCCTATCCAGTGGTCTCGCAAACATGTAGAGTGGGGTGGCAGAGAAAAGTCAAATGATTTGATATCAAAAAGGAGATATCTGGTGCTATCACTGGGTAGGTCTGAACCATAGTAACAAGTTTCCATGGCTGAGCAGGGAATTGAACCCTCATGCTGGCTGAGTGTAAATACCTCAGGTCTAAGTCTACAAGATCCCTTTGCATAAAGATAACTTTTAATTTAGAGATCCATGAAACCGGACTTTATGATCCAGCCAAATTAATTTGTATGTATGTAACGGGCTACGTATTAGATGGGGAAAGAATGTGAGCTCTCAACTGAAATTATTCATTTTGAACTTAGGCACACTACTGGATTTCTCATCAGTATTCATATCCTATCTGCTATGAAATTGTTGTTGAACATTTTGAAGATGGTGGGCTGACTGTGAAACAGTCGGTCTAATTCCAGGTGAAGCAAATGGACATTCAGTATAGTTTTGTCCTATTCATTGCCTTCACTGATGAGGAAGCATAAAATTTGTTGTAGTAAATTTCCCCTTCAAGAAAATGACCATTCAGACTTGTTATGGCAGGATAATTTTTGTTCACCAATGGTAGCCAAACGAATGGGCAAATCTGTTGGTTTTACTTTCTCCCATATTTGAATTTTACAGATTTTTGGTACAATCTGATTGTAAAAAAAATGAGCTGAACCAGAATTTTTATCTATCCTTTCAGGGATAGTCAAATCTACAAATTTCACTTTCTTGTCAGTTTTAATTTTGGAAAGTTTGGTACATTCTGATACAAACCAAATGGGGCGGGGGGGCACTCACTTCTCTCCTAGTGGGCACACAGAACAGCCAGGATGTCCTACTCCCCTGAGGTTGTACGGGAAGTGTTTGTTTCCTGCTTTCTTTCTTCTACAATTTTCTAAAGAAAGAATAGCCTGCTGGCTAGCGATAAACAGTAAGTTAGGAGAGGAACCTTAAAAAAGCAATAGACCTTCTGGCTGCTATGGTGATGATTGGTAGGGGGCAAAAGGTAGAAGTGAGGATACCAGCTACTGTGGGATGGTGAGAGGGCTTGATTCAGTCAATGTTGACAGGATCAAGCATAAGCTGGCGACTCTGTCCTTCCTGTCTCCTTTCCCAGACAAAGCACATACAGAAATCACTCTAGGAAGCCCTGTCATAGAATCATAGAGTTGGAAGAGACCCCAGGGGCCATCCAGTCCAACCCCCTGCCATGCAGGAACACACATCAGAGCACTCCCAACAGATGACCATCCAGCCTCTGCTTAAAAACCTCCAAGGAAGGAGACTCTACCACACTCCGAGGCAGCACATTCCACTGTCAGACACCTCTGGCTGCCAGGAAGTTCTTCCTGAGGATCAGGTGGAATCTCCTTTCCTGTAGCTTGATTCCATTGCTCCTTGTCCTAGTCTCTGGAGCAGCAGAAAACAAGCATGCTCTCTCCTTGACATGACATCCTTTGAAATATTTAAATATGGCTATCATGTCCCCTCTTAACTTTCTCTTCTGCAGACTAAACATACCCAGCTCTCTAAGCTGCTCTTCATAGGGCATGATTTCCAGACCCTTCACCATTTTGGTCACCCTCCTCTGGACACATTCCAGCTTGTCGATATTGTTCTTGAATTGAGGTTCCCAGAACTGGACACAGTATTCCAAATGAGGTCTAACCAAAGCAGAATAGAGTGGTACCATTACCTCGCTTGATCTAGACTCCATATTCCTATTGATACAACCAAGAATCACATTGGCTTTCTTGGCTGCCATATCAAACTGCTGACCCATGTTCAGCTTGTGGTCCACCAAGAAATAAAAAAATAAATAAATAAGTGCAGGACCTTACATTTCTCTCTGTTGAAGTTCATTTTGTTAGGCTTGGCCCAGTTCTCTGGGCTCTCTGTCAACTCTTCCATTTTGAACAGGAGCATTAAATCCACCATTTAGTTTTAATACACAGCATTTTAATGTTTTTACTCTTAGTGTATTTGAGGACAATGAGCCAAATGAAATTGAAACATTAAATGCACAATGATTTGTCTTGTTGTCATTCCACCACAGTTCAAAGTATGAAGTCAGAAAGAGGAGGCTACATTACATTCTTCACTTCCATTTTCTGAAGTTGGGAGACATGTGCACTCAGTAGAGTACAGTGTTAGAAGAGAGTAATTTGATAAAATGCTACTCAAAAGTGGTGGCCTGCAGACCAGGAGCTACCCTCTGTGAGTCTTTGGTGAGTTCTCAGAAAAGAAATGAACACCTGATAATAACTATGGCACAGACATGATGTTAATGTGGTTGTGATATGTCGGGTGAGAGCACCAGATATCCTTTTGATATCAAATAATTTGGCTTTTGCTTGACCTTTCTCTGCCACCCTTCTCCACGTGTTTGCAGAGGTCCACCAGACAAGCACGGAAGGGTGCGGCCGTTAATGGTTGTACATTCCAAAAACCTCTTTCAGGCAGGCAACTTAAGCCTCTCCGTTGCTTTAGGGAAAAACCTCTCTGCAAACTGGCTTTGATCGACGTGTATACACAAAGCCGCATGGCCAAGAGCCAAGCCATTCCTTTATATCAGGCCATCAGCGTACTGGCCAAACTATTGTCATCCAGCGTTAAGCCCATCATGCCAAACCTGACCTTTTCCAACTCCTTTGTTCAGCTCCAAATTCCCTTTGTCCTCACTGAGCATAACATAGCCTGTAGGTAAGATCCACCCTATAAAAAGTCCCCACTTTGGGGACTTCCTTGGATCACCCTGGACTTCCATCCAGCCTTGCTGCTGCTCTGTCCAGTGAAGTTTTCCCCTCAGTTCTCCACAACTGAGTCTGCCTCCCTTCTTGGAACCCTGTCTTTCTCTCCAGGACTGCAAGACCAGGTGTCATATTACCCACCCCCAAAGCTCTCCATTTCTATTTCTAAGTTAGCTAGTGTGTGTGTTGTCTTATTTGCTGTTATCTCTCAATAAAACTGTTATTTTTGTTACTTTAAAACTTGTTTGGCTACGATCTCTGACCTGAAATTATAGACATAGGGTATAAGATCCTAGCTGCCGTTACCCTGCCTCTCGTTAGCTTAAGAGAGTGCTCAAGCTTAATTCCCCCAACTTGTGTTTTTATTTGGTTATTTGGGCGCCCCTCCCAGGACCCCCCAACATACAGGGTAACAATGGTACTGGTTCTTGGGCAAAAATCCTAGTACCCTACCTCAGAAGCACTGATCTAAGAAGCCATGTTAGAGAGAATAAAGAACCTGTTCTGCATTGCTATCTAATACATTTAAGATGAAAAGCCAGGGACTCACCCTGGGAGGCCCACCCGTACAAAACATGTGCTCTGCCCACTGAACTGATTTCCCTCTTATACTTTGACACTGGAGTAGATGCCTTTCATGTCGAAGGCTCAGAGTGCATCCAGGCTGATTTAAAAAGCCAGAAAGTCTCAGATTTTGTTCTTATTCTTTCCAGTTTTATTTTGCTCTGGTTGGTTTACATTATTATTATTATTATTATTATTATTATTATTATTATTATTATTTCAAGAGCGGGAACAAAGTCTGGAACTTTTCAGTCAGTCTTCAATGAGGCATTTCAAGCAGATGGTGCTGGAAAAGATGTTTCTGAATCTTCAGAGAGACTTGTAAGTTGTGGTATGTTACTGCAATTATTAGACCTCCTTGGAGATAGCATAAAGATATCATTTTGATATCAATAATTTGGCTCTCTTCTACCACCCCTCTCCACGTGTTTGTGAGGCCCCCAAACAAGCACAGACTAGGCGCGGCCACTAATTGCTGGACATTCCATTCTCCACCCAGGCAGGCCAGAAATAGCCAGATCCTTGCTTTAGGAGACCTCTCTGCAAACACCTTCATTATGTATGCACACTATTTACAATAGACTCCCTGTCCTGAGCAAGCAACCTGGCAAGCTGAATACTCAACCGCCACGTACTGAGTATTTGCATACTGGCTAATTCTTTGTCAATTCGGACTTAACTCAATCATGCTAAATTTTGACCTTTCCAAAGCTTTGTCCCGCTCCTAAATCACATTGTTTTCCCCAAGTATGCAGTCACATTTCCCTCTATAAAAACCCCTGATTCCGAGACCTTCCTTGGATTGCTCCCGAGTTCCAGACCGCCTTGCTGCCGCTTTGCCTGGCGAGCTTCCCCTCAGCCCCATGTGCTGAGTTACATCACACCCCAGCATCGCTCTCTATCTTCTCTCCAGGCTCTGGGAACAGGTTCCGTATCACCCGAATTTTTTTTATTATTATTATTTATTTGTATCCCGCCTCTCCATATGGATCGAGGCAGTGAACAACTTACAAATAGCATGTATTTCGATACATTTCTATACATGCCCCCAACAAGCTGGGTACTCATTTTACCCACCTAAGGAAGGATGGAAGGCTGAGTCAACCTTGGAGCCCGGCAGGATTGAACTCACAACCTTGTGGCTTGCAGTACTGGCATTTAACCACTGCGCCACCAGGGCTCCTAATCCGAATCAACTATCCCTCTCAAAAATCCCGCTATCCCACTCAAACTTTTACTTTCCTTAGTTATCTCTGTGTGTGTGTTGATTACATTGTGTGCCTGTACTTAATAAAAATCATTTATTATTTCCAACACGGTTTGCTTCTTGACTTGGCCTGACCCAGTAAACATTGGGTTACAAGATCCTGCTGCGTTACCCTGCCTCTCGCTCTGCCAGCAGTGCTCTAAGCTAATTTTTCCCCAAAGTGTGTTGTTGTTTGGTTATTTAGGTGTCCCTCCCGGGACCCCCAGTAAACAGGGTAACAGGTAGACAGTACTGAGTTGGATAAATAAAAGTATAACTTTGCTAAAGGCAGCCACATATGTGTACACACCAGAACTTGGAGAAGTTATTTTGTAGATTAAAACTCCCAGATTCCCCCAGCTACTATGGTTGTGAAGCTGAATGATTCTAGGGGCTGTAGTCCAAAGAAGTAACTTTTACAGAATGTGTTCACACACAGCCCTTAATAGCTGCTTATATTTCCATAAGAAACCCTGCTTCACAATTTGAAAGAGTTGATGTTGGTCTATCTAAAAATATACCCAACTTGTAACAAAAAGAGACCCACTGAGAGTGACTTCCAGAAAAGTTGGAGCCTTTTTGTTTCCAGAGTGACATCTTTTAAAAAATGCCTTTCAAGTATTTAGTTTGAGATTAAGACCACACACACACAAAAGTAAGGCAGTGTTCAGACCTCATATGTAGATCAATGTGAAGCCTTCACATAGAGACACAGTAATCAACTAGGAGAAGTAGTCATTCCAAGTGATTGCTAGTCTATCTTCTCTCTGGCTGCAAGGCTGAGAAATGCAAACCTTGTCATTATGAGGATTAACCAGGGAGGAAGCTTGTCTGGTAACTGAAAGCTTAGACAAATACAACTTTGCATGCTTAAACAAATAAAACCTTGAACACATGAAGTGCTTCCTCCTGTTACCAATTCATTAGCTTTTTTTTTTCCTATCGAGAGGAAAGAATCTGTGATATGACCTTGTAATCTCTGAACTGCAGAGGAGTAAAATTTCAATTTCCACATGTTGATTTTTGTCTCATGTCACAGAAACATTATTGATTGTCCATTCCCTCGAATGCTCACAGAAAATTTTCCTTAACTTATATGACTCAGAGCAACTGCACTTCTTCCTATTGCTATGAAACATACCTATGTGCAAAGTGTGGATGTCACAGAGGATTGTACAGTTTAAAAAAAACAAAATTCTGTACATATTTATTATTCATTTATGAAAATATTTCTATCTCACTTGGTATCAAAAGATCTCGGAGTGGCATATGAGCTAAGCAATGTAAAGAATTTAGAAAAAATAATAAGAATAAAAATACAGTTCTCTTTCCACATTTGCAAATTTGATTATTTGCAAGTCTGCATGTTCCCCCTCAAATTCTCCTCCTCCCCTTCCCTGGCCGGAGCAAGTGTGCCACAGGATAGCCCAGGGAGAGGGCTGCTGGTCTCCCTCCCAGAGGTGATCCTGGACTGGTCGTGCTCTGGCCCCGCATGTTTTGCGGTAGGCAATCACGTGGCAGATTAGCTCCATGCCTGCAATTGCCACCCAGAAGGGACACCTACGATCTGAGCCTCACTAAGCCTTGCTCAGATTGCCGGCCTTCCTTCCTTTCCTCCTTCCTTCCTTCCTTCCTTCCTTCCTGGTGGTAATCACAGGAAAGGGCTTAACCTGCCCTGTGATTGCTGCCCAGAAGGGAAGTCCACGATTGCCAGCCAGACTCCCTTCTAAACCATGATTGTGGGAAAGCACCTACCCTGCCCTGCAATTGCTGCTCAGAAGGAACACCTGCGACTGCAAGCCTCCCTTCCAGGCAGCGATCATGGGAGAAAGCCTAAGCTGCCCCATGATCACTGCCCAGAAGGAAAGCCCGCGATTGCCAGCCAGCATCCTTTACAGGTGGCGATTGCAAGAAAGGGCCTAAGCTGCCCTGTGATCGCTGCCCACAAGGGACACCTACGATCACTGGATGGCCTCCTTTCCAAGAGTTGATTGTGGGAAAGGGGCTAAGCTGCCCCGCAATCACCATCCAGAAGGGACACCTGCGGTTGCAGCCCTCCTCAAGGATGTGCAAGATGGGCAATCACTCATTGCCTGCACGCCTTGGGCCTTTGCTGGTGTGGGCACTCTGGAGGTGGCTGGAAGGGTCATGCAGGGTAGGCGATCCCCCATTCCCTGCACTCCTTTGGCTGCCGTCTGCACCTGCATGCCACAGGAGTGTTCAGGGAAGGCATTCACCCCTTCCATGCATGCCCTTGGTTGCCCCCTGCATGGGGCAGGAGGGTAAAGGGAAGGCATGAGTTATTTGTGCTTTTTTGACATTCGCAAGGGTTCTATGTCCCTATCCCTCATGAATGTGGAGGACCTACTGTAATGTAAATAGACTGAAAACATTAAATTTGATTAGTTAGTAAAAGACAAGCTGAAAAGATTAAAACCATTATTTTTTTAAAAAAACATGTGCATTAGCATTTTGAGATAAACAGTGAGGCCCAAAGGCTTTAATAAACAGCCATAGTGTCACTGGGCGCCTAAATGAAACCAGCATTGACACTGATGAGGACTCCAAGGGAAAGGCATTCTAGAGTTGGGGTGCACAGCTGAGAAGGCCCTCACCCATGTGTGTTTACAGTGGGAGACAGAGGAGGGCACCCCCAGAAGACCTAAATCCTTGAGCAGGCACATATAGGCAGAGGCACTTCCTCAAGCATCAAAGTTCAAAGCTATTTAGGACTCTAAGGCCCTTTCTGCAGCACCCTCCCATCTTGCAATGGGGATAGGAGAAGGACAAGGACCATGATGATGCTTCTGCGTGATGTCGTTATGGTCCCATCCTTCTCCTTTCCCCAGGTGGTGCAATTGTGGATTAACTTATTGATGGGTTTTCCCCATCACTGATACATGATTGTGTCACCTTCCTGCACTTACCTGTCCTGCAGAAGCACAATGGATGCACTTCCTGACCTCAATGCAACCTGGGAAAGTTTCCGGCTGTGCTGTGGAGGGAAGAGGCATGGCCATCGCACTCCCTTCTGCAGGGAGCCAGCTGGTGCAGAGGGGAGGGCTCCCATCGTGCTCCCCTCCCGGCAGAGTCACTGCCCGTGTCCCCACTGGACAACCACAAAAAGGTAGGGTGCAGAAAGGGCCTTAATGTTCTCACAAGCTCATCCAATTCAGACCAGAAGTAGAATGGCCCACTGTATTTACAAGGTTTTCAGTTTCAGGTTCCTTTGCAAATACCAAGAATCACATGTTTGCAAATCCCTATGATTTATGTAGGGTAGCAGCGGAGATGGCAACAAGCCACAGCAACAACGGAGGTGTGCCAATCACCACTGCCATGTCTTTACAGAAGCTGCTGGCCTCCCTGCAATTGTTGATGGTGGCAGTGCCAATTCTGCTCACTTGAATGAGCAAGTAGGATTGGCACTACCCCCTCTGCCTTGTCCCTGTGGAAGCTGCTAGGCTACCTGTTGGGCTCCCTGCAAATGCTGACAGCAGGGTTTGTGAATGAATGAGCAAGTTTGGCACCACCCCTGATGCCATGTCCCTGTGGAAGCTCCTCATTGCCCTATAACTGTTGATGGCAGGGGAGATGCCAACTCTGCTCACTCATTTTCAAACCAGCAAGCAGAATTGGCACTGCCCTCACTACTATATCCCTGTGGAAGCTCCTGGCCACCTTGTGATCATTGACGGTGGCTGTGCTGACCACTTCTGCACTGAATGTCAGCTGATTTATTTTTAAAATATTTTTCACTTCTCAGTTTGCATTGTGTTAAATCTGTGAGTTCTGAGCTCATGAATACAGTAGGTTCAGTGTATATTGGCAACATACCTGGGAAACGCAGTCAGGATTTCCATACATTGAAAGGTTTCTTTCCACTACTTTCATACTACACTGTTACAATGATATCATTCCACTTTCAACATCCTGTGGAATTCTGGGGTTTTGTAGTTCACTGAGACCAAAGAGCTCTCTGGCTGAGAATTCTAAACGCCTCTCCCTAAACTGAAAACCCCAGGATTCCATGGGATGTTGAAAGTGGAATAATACCACTATAACAGTGTAATGTGGAAATGGACTTAGTTTCAGGCAGAGAAAATAGCCATACTATTTTCTAAGAATATTTTACTATTTTTGTCACCAAAAGACATTGAGCTAATAGCCTTTTGCTATTAAGGCACAGGTGGTGTTCTTAATATTACCCAAGATCTTCTGTGCAATGAGCCTTACTCAGTGGTTCTGTCGTGCATATTTGGATTCCATGTGCACAGTTATTAATGCCTTGGGGGAAAACATTTGTCCTTTCAGATGTGTGAGGCTACAGTGCTGGCTTAGTTTTCTGGAAACTGAAGTCCAAATTTCTGAACAAGACAGTTGGCTTGGAGATTGAGGGAACTGTAGTTTAAGTTTTTTGAGCTCTGATAAATCGGATGTTCTCCATCCTTGTAATTCTGGTACCCTAAATCATTATTGGCTGTATACAGATGATACAAATACAGATGAATAAAGGAAACAGCAGTTAAGTGCACTTGGCCTGTAGTCGGCAGACATTTTTTCCCTCTCCTTGACTGAGTTCGCCAGCTATTAGTGCCCAAGTTCATTATAGTAAGAATGTGTTCATATTTTCTCTAGCTTCACATGTTATTCAAAGAGATCTTGCTTTTAAAGGTTGGGGAAGACAGTGTCTGTTGGGATTATGCAGGGAGTGAAGCACAGCTATATAGTGGCATACAAGCATAATTTGCACTCATAATGAATGCTATTACAACACATTTGCACACTTTCCTTTTTCTGTGCGCATATGTGCTCTGATCCTTAATGGCACATTTAGAGATCTAACAAACAATGGGAAGAAAGTCTTCAAAACAGCACTAATGCAGCCAGCATGGTGTAGTAATTTGAGTGTTAGACTATAGCTCTAAAGGCCGGGGTTTGAATACCCACTCAGCCATGAAAATCTACTGAGTATCTTGGGCAAGTCCCAATCTCTCTGCCTCAGAAGAAGGCAAAAGCAACCCCTTCCAAACAAACCTCGCCAATAAAAGCCCATGATAGGTTTGCTTTAGTGTTGCCATAAGTCAGAAAAGTCTTGAACGCAAACAATAACAAGGCAGAACACAAAAGTCATCATGAACTCTAACAGAATTTTTCACTGAGTGAGGGATGCTTTAAAAATATTTAAGAAAAGGAGGAGGAAAATGACACTCAGGACACTGCCCTGACAGGTTCATAAGACTTATGTGGGGAAAAAATGCTCCATGTTCTAGAATGACTTACTTCATCTTTTTCCAGCTTGTTTAAAAGAAGCGATTATACGGCCGCTTCTAAAAAAGCCCTCCCTAGATCCCCTGGATATGAATAATTATAGACCAGTCTCCCATCTCCCATTTTTAAGCAAGGTGATCGAGAGGGCTGTTGGTCTTCAGCTCCAAGCTGTCTTGGATGAAACAGATTATCTAGACCCATTTCAACCTGGCTTCAGGGCAGGATATGGAGTCAAGACTGCCATGGTCGCCTTAGTGGATGATCTTCACCTAGGTATCGACAGGGGAAGTGTGACCCTGCTGGTAGTCTTGGACCTATCAGCAGCTTTCGATACCATAGACCATGGTATCCTTCTGGAACGCGTGAGAGAGCTGGGGATCGGGGGCACTGCACTTAAGTGGTTCCAGTCCTATCTCTCAGGTAGATACCAGATGGTGATGCTTGGGGACAGCTGCTCCTCGAAAAAGGAGCTTAAATCTGGCGTCCCTCAGGGCGCCGTCCTGTCCCCAATGCTAGTTAACATCTACATGAAACCGCTGGGAGAGATCATCAGGAGGCATGGAGCAAGGTGCTATCAGTATGCTGATGACACCCAGATATCTCTCTCCATGCCTTGGATAATAGCGTCAACTAAGGGTGGCATCTCGCCTCTGAATGAATGTCTTGAAGCAGTAATGGACTGGAAGAGGGAAAAAAGACTGAAGCTGAATCCAGATAAGACGGAGGTACTCGCTGTTAAGGGCCCTAGCCCAGGTATGGAGGTTTGTCAACCTGTTCTAGACTTCCCCTGAAAGACTGTTCTAGATGGGGTCACACTTCCCCTGAAAGACTGTGTCCACAGCTTGGGGGTGCTCCTGGACTCACCAATTCAGATGACAACTCAAATAGATGTAGCGGCCAGGAGTGCCTGCTATCAGCTTTGGCTGATACGCCAGCTGCACCCCTTCCTGGAGCTGGAACACCTAAAAACAGTGGTGCATGTGCTGGTAACTTAACGGCTTGAATTCTGCAATGTGCTCTACATAGGGCTACCCACGTGCTTAGTCCGGAAACTTCAGTTAGTTCAGAATATGGCAGCCAGGTTGGTCACCGGTAGACCAAAAACTGACCACATAACACCAATTCTGAAGTCGTTACATTGGCTGCCTTTTAGTTTCTGGGCACAGTACAAGGTGTTGGTTATTACCTTTAAAGCCCTTTATGGCTTGGGGCCAGCCTACCTGCGGGATCGCCTTCTCCCATATAATCCGCCCCGCACGCTAAGGTCCTCTGGGAGGAATTTACTGCAGCCAATCAGAACTAGGTTGGCTGTGGTTACCCAGAGGACCTTCTCTTTATCGCTCCCAAGTTATGGAATGGCCTGCCGGAGGAGACCTGGCATATTACCAGTCTTGACAGCTTTAAAAAAGCAGTCAAGACTGATCTCTTCCGACAGGCCTTCCCAGACTAGAATTTCCATCACCTCCCATCTATTGCCTTGCTGCTTTGCTAACAGTAATTTATGGATTGTTAATTGCTGTGTATTTTAAGGGGTTGGTTTAGGTGGGTTGGTGGGTGGGGAGAATTGGGTATGTTTTTAATGTCTTTTAATGTATAATGTATTTTATGTTGTTCGTCACCTCGATCCGTGTGGAGAGGTGGGATACAAATCATCATCATCATCATCATCATCATCATCATCATCATGGAAACAGTAATGAACACTCTGTAGAGCAGAAGTGAGGTCTGCAAGCAAAGCAGAAATGCAGTGGTTGATCAGGGCTGGATGATCCAGATGAGTGTGGACTGTTCATTTCATTCATTTAATTTCACATTGTTATCAGATGCTAGCTAGCATGAAAGTATATTTACATTTCTCTGAGGTGTAAAAGTTTACCTTTGTAACTGTACAGTTTTTGTATGGAAACATTTTGTCATTATGAAAAATTTTAACTGCACTAAAAAAAAAAAAATTGGCATAATGACACTGGGCTATTTTGCACGGCTGACATACTTCACAGTCTCTCAGGAGCAACCTTGTCTCCTACAATGTGGGGATAATAGTGATGGATTTAACCTGCATGATTTTTTTTTTAAATATAGTTGCAATGTCAGGGAAACACATGCTTTTAAACCTAAATCTTAAACCTGGGTTAGATGAACATGAACCCACGTATTTGCCACTACCACAGCTACTCCACACTCCTGGGATTCTGCTTTATTTGTCATACTGGGCCATGAACCACTTCAAGTTTGGAAGACCAAAACAATAGTTTTAAAATGAACAATGAAATTCTTTCTCCAGAAAGAGAGAGAGGGCATCTCAGCCATTGGGGTAACTAAATGTACTGGCTAAAAACACTGAAACACTGTGGGACTAGGTTAGCTGATTGCAAAACAAATGGGCATAAAAATGACAGCACATTTTGCCTCATAACTCAACTTCTACAACAGGTAGAGACATGCTTTAAAAAAAAAAGAAAGAAAAACAGATGGCAAGCAAGTTAGGCATCTGGGGACTATGGCTCAGCTGGAAGTGAGTGTTCATTTGCTTTCCCCCAGCATCTGCCATGGTTGCTGTAATAATAAATTCAATGAATATAGTGACCAGAACATTATAAACTACAATGAAAATGCTTTCTTGTAAACATTAAAATATTTTCTTTTACAAAAACAAACAGCTAAAAATCTCAGATAGTACAAGTAAATAGTGAAAATAAAAGTAACCACTAAAAGTGACATTGAGATAGAAAGCAAGTTTCACTTAAGTAGAGGGAAATAGTTCCATTTTCACTTGCATAGTTCATTGTAGAACATGATACAAGATTACTTCTGGTTGAACAGGCTGTGTAATCTTACTCCCTAATTTAGAAGTGAAAGAGTAGCCTATGAATTATGCAGATTTAAACCAAAGTGTTGATTAAGCACAGTACTGTACTAACCGCCTCCATGTTGTTTGCTGGAGCAAACCTTTCAGCTAAGAAGAAAGGACACGATTTTAATTTTCTGCACAGCAGCAACTGGCTAAAATCAGAACCAGGAGAGTCAGGGTGTCAGCAGAACAGAATGAAATAAAAGCAGAACTAACAACAGGATAACAAAGGAAGTGAAAGAAATCTCTTGTTCTCATTGAGCGCATTTTGATAGCTGGCAGAATGCACTAATGCCTACAAAATGATGACTGTGCCACAGCAAAATTGTTCACGATAGTATTTATACCGAGCAGGTGGTGATGGATACCCTGTGATTTTATGTCGGCCGTTGTATGACTTATACTTTTTCCCTTTGTCTAAATGGGATTAATGGGGTTCTTTGCTTTTGTTTCTCTTTGGAAATTCCTGTATAACTACAGAAATGCTGACTGCTTTTCATGAGCTGCCGATAATAATTCCATATTGTTCTAAAAAAAAAAACACCAAGTTTTTTTTAACATATTGAAATATTTTGCCCTTTAATTTGTATAGTGCTATAACCAAACATATTCCTGCCATCTTGCTTCCAGAAGGCTGCAGGGCTAAAGTTGTATGCAAATAATATTTTCATGCTTGCATTTTTCATAGCCAAGTAATTTTTTCCAGAACTTTTAGATTGTGTGTCATACAGAAATTTTTGCTTTTCAGGTTCTCTCTGAAGGAATCTAAGACCCTCTGAGTCCTAGCTTTTAGGAAAATATATGATGCTTCTGAACTGGCTTTTTTGAGCATTTTTAAAGATACATACTTTGTCCTGTAACCTCAGCAGGTAAATCCAAAGAATTTCAACCACTAACCTATTTGTCTCCATGTTTGCAAGATCTACGAGTAAAACACAATGTAAAAAAGAACAACTTGACAAATCATCACATTATACATTTCAGACTTTTTGTTTTGTTTTGTGAAAGCATTAAAAGAATGGTTAGTTGTCTTATAGTTGCGAGTTCCTCATCATCATTTCAACTCTTGGCATTATTAGCTTATACTCTGAAATAAGCAGTCTTTTAAGCTGGTTGTGGTTGAAGTGAAAATTAAAATCTGATTCTCTTTCAAGGCTGAAAAGTCATTTCTTGTTTACTTAAATATTTTCCATATTAATATGCATAAAGGAGCGAGACGGGTTGCCTAATGATTTCTACCAGGTTTCTACCTTTGTCATAAGCTTCTTTTCCTGTGCATTGAGCTTTTAATTTCTAAATCTGAATCAGTCTGAGCACAACAGAGCTCACCAAGACCTCAAAATAAGACCACAGTGGGTAAGCTCACAAGCACAGGAAGTCATGGTTTGAAATGTCTGTTTTGACTTTCAAATTTCTATTACAAAGAGCTATTATTATTTCTGTATTTTTAAGCAACCAAAGTTACCTGGACATTGGCAGTTAAGACCTCTGCATGACCCCCTTATGCATGACATTTAGGATGACCCATGATGGCCTTACTCTGGGAACTGACCCCCCCAGCACAAATGCTGATTCCTGCTTTCTCTTTTGATACAGTCAAGTGACTGCAAGCTGATTTTACCACTGTATTTGTGCGCATGTGATTCATTTTACTTATTATTACCACATGATAAGAAATAACATCTGGAAGAAGGCTTGAGAAGAGAAGACACCTCTGACAATAAGAGCTTTATCACACTTCTCCTTTATGCTGTATTATTCTGTTTGAAATCCGTTCCAACCATTCTTGTGAGGGTAGCTGATTGTTGATGCTCTCTATTGCACCCTTGTTGAATTTGTGCTTTAATAGCATCATTTACATGGGTTATCTGCATTAAGGCATCATAACTGACTCCTGTACCCTGCCCCTTGCTTCATGATTGGTTCCTCTGGCTGTAATAGCACCATAACACTATGATATCACAATGCTATGATGCTTGAGGGAGGAATAACCTGGCCACATCTGCTAATGGCTCATTGGTGGAAGAAAGCACTACAAGACATCTGCATCTGAACATCTTTTGTTGAGCAAAAGGGGGCTATTAATGGGTTATTTCCTCTGTGACAAATAAACACATTTTAAATCATCCTGCAATGCAATAGTACCTGGAGAGCAACGACATTGTGCAATAAAGCTAAGGCAAAAGTGGGAATAATGCATCACTATGATGGAATGCATCACTATGATGGTATACACATGGTGTAATAAGGCGATGAGAAAAGCCGTATATATATAGCATATATGTGAGCAGGCAAAAGGTGCATATATGTATATAATTTAGGAAAGTGGCAAAAGTGTTGATTTCTCCTTGTATGTACACTGCTATGTTAACCCATGCTAGCATTCTCAACCTTCAGATGTGTTGGGTCACCAGCCCCACCAACCCATTGGTTCAGCTGGTTGGAGATCTTGAGGATTGTATTCCAATACACTTGAAAGGCTCTTGCTTGAACAAGCCTGCTCTGCACTGCGGATAATGTCTTGGAAAAGTATCCACACCCTTATTGACTTTTCCACATTTTGTTGAATTGCAGCCTGGAACTGACATGGAGTTAGTTGATATTGTTACACTTAATGCACACAAAATGATCAACATGAAAACATACAAAATTTACAAGATTTATATTGTGGCATAAATGGTCAGTAAAAAAATACCAAACTGCTATGACACACCTAAATGAATTTGGGTGCAACCCACTGCTTCCAGAGGTAGTTGAAGGGAGTCCATCTATGTACAATTCCAATTTTGCATGATCTCAGATCAAACATACATCTGTTTTTGGAAGGTCCCAGAGTCTGATAGAGAACATATCTAAACAAACATCATCTTGAATACCAAGGAGCTGCCAAAAGAAGGCCTGGATAAAGTTGTACATAATTGTCAATCAGGGTTGGATTTTAAAAACAAATATCCCAAACTATGAACATCCTTTGGAGCACCTGTCAATACAGCCATCCCTCCACATTCGCTAGGGTTAGGGGCATAGGACTCCCATAAAAGTGAAAAACCGTGAATAACTCTAGCCCCTTAGAAACCATATTTAACACACAAAAAAGTATGATCACCATGTTCAACCCCCCATAGATTCCTTTGAGGCATCAGAGTTCCTTCACAAGCCAGAAGTGGCTGGCTGGTAGGGCTTACTGCCACCTCCACTGCTGCTCCACATCATTTTAAAGAGGGACTTACAAACCTCGTTCACAGTTTCTTAGTCTCAGGAGGCTTGCAGTACCTATTAAAAATGGCATAGGGAGGCAGCAAAGGCGACAGCAAATAATCCGGGAATAATCAAATCCACAAAAGTGAAACCCACAAATGTGGAGGGCTGACCATATATTACAAAATGAAACGAATATGAATCAGGTCTGGGTCTGCCAAGAGAAGTTGTTGTTAACTGTTGTCAAGCTGACTTTGACTTACGGCAACCTAATAATGAGAGACCCCCAAGTCACATTCTTATCAATAGCTCTGCTCAGGTTTTACAAACTCAGGTCTGTGGCTTCCTTGATTGAATCTATCCACCTGTAATGCAGTCTTCCTTTTTTCCTACTGCCTTTTACCTCAGCAAGCATTATTGACTTTTCTAGTGAGTCATGCCTTCTCATGATATGGCCAAAGTATGACACCCTTAGTTTAGTCATTTTGGTTTCTAGGGAGAGTACAGACTTGATTTGCTCTAGGACCCATTTATGAATCTTTTTGGCAATCCAGGGTATCTGCAGAACCCTCCTTCAGCATCATATTTCACATGAGTTGATTCTCTTCCTATCCACTTTCTTCACTGCCCAGCTTTCACAACCATATATAGAAACTAGAAATACAATGGCAGGGACAAGCATGACTTAGATATTCAGTGATATATCTTCACACTTGAGGATTTGATCTACTTCCTTCATAGATGCCCTTCCAAATCCTAGTCTTCTGGTTTCTTGACTGCAGCCCACATTGTAATTAATGATTGAGCCAAGGTATAGGAAATCTTTGACTGTATCAATGTTTTCACTGCCTACTTGTTATGTTAGTCATCTGTGGTCATAATTTTTGTTTTCTTAATGTTCAGTTGTAATCTGCTTTTGCATTTTCTTCCTTCACTTTCTTCAGCAATTGTTTCAAGTCTTTGCTATTTTCTGCTAGTAGTATGGTGTCACCTGCGTATCTTAAATTATTGGTATTCCCTCCTCCAATTTTCACACCTGCCTCAGAGTCAAGTCCAGCTTTATGTATTATGCAGTCAGCATACATGTTAAACAGACAGAGTGATAAAATGCAGACTTACCTGAGAACCCTTGCCAATTGGAAACCATTCTATTTCTCCATGCTGTGTCCTGATGGTAGCCTCTTGTCCTGCATAGAGGCTACACATCAGGAGAATTAAATGTTGTGGCATGCCCATTTCTTCATGAGAGCTATAGTTTTTCATGATCTACACAGTCAGTGGTTTT
Organism: Ctenosaura bakeri; assembly: GCA_948474755.1. Lineage (NCBI taxonomy): Eukaryota > Metazoa > Chordata > Lepidosauria > Squamata > Iguanidae > Ctenosaura > Ctenosaura bakeri. The sequence continues at coordinate 496,785 of CAOLHI010000394.1, forward strand.
GTTACAACGGTTCTGACATGCCCAGTGATAGCACTAGATATCTTTTGATATCAAACTTATTTGACCTTCACTTGACCTTTCTCTGCCACCCTGCTCCACGTGTTTGCAAGGGCCACCGGACAAGCACGTAAACAGGCGCGGCTGGTAATGGTTGGACATTCCAATCCCCACTTAGGCAGGCAGATTAATGCCACTCTGTTGCTTCAGGGACCATTTCTTGCAGACACACCTTGCTTAAGTGCGATCTTACACAAAGATGCACGACCCTGAGCCGGCACCCTCTCAGTGCTGAGCTATTTGCATACTGGCTACACTATTGTTATCCAGCGCTAAGCTAATCATGTAAAACCTGACCTTTTCCAATGCTTTTGTCCCACTCCAAATTTCCTTTGTTCTCACCGAGCATGGCATGGCCTGTAGGCACAATCCACCCTATAAAAACTCCCTGATTCCGAGCACACCTCGGATCACCCTGGACTTCCATCTAGCCTTGCTGCCGCTCTGTCCAGTGAAGTCGTCCCCTCAGTTCCCAATAACTGAGTCTGCCTCTCTCCTCGGAACACTCCGGACTGCTATCCCGCCTTGCTGACGGTTTGTCCAGTGAGTCACCCCCTCAGCGAAGCACGCTGAGCTTTCTTCCCTGCAATCCTCCACTTTTCTCCAGGGCTACGAGATAAGCTGTCGTATCACCCATTTCCCCCGAAAACTCTTATTTCTAATTTCCTAGCTAATGGTGTGCTTGTGGTGTCTTTTTCTGTTGTTTGTCCTTTAATAAAGCTATCATTTTTACTATTTTAAAACTGTCTGACTGCTCTTCTGACCTGACACTGTATACATAGGGTTAAAAGATCCCAGCTAAAGTTACCCTGCCTCTCGCTAGCTTAAGAGAGTGCTCGAGTTAATTTCCCCATCTTGTATTTTTATTTGGTTATTTGTGCGTCCATCCCGGGACCCCCACAATACAGGGTAACAGTTTTGCTGTAATCTATAAAGCACAGACTGATTTTTTTCTAAAATTCTTTGGTGTTGCATTATCCAAAGTATGTTTGCACTGTGATGTCTAGGGCCTTTTTCTTTTCTGAACCCTACTTGGACATCTGGCATTTCTCACTCCATATATCATAAAAGTCTTTATTGTAGAATTTTGAGCATTAATTTGCTTGCATGGGAAATTAATGCAATAGTTCAGTGGTTACTGTAATCCCTGCTGTCCCCTTTTTGGAGATTGGAATGTTTATTGAGCGTTTCCAATCTGTGAGCCATTCTTTTGTTTTCCATATTTGTTAAGAAAGTTTAGTTAGAATTTGAGTGGATTCCGTTTCTATAGCTTGAAACAGCTGTACTGGTATGTTATCTATTCCTGGTGATTAATTTCTCCCAATTGCTTTGAGTGCAGCTTCCACTTCAGTTTCAAAAATTGTGGGTTCATCTTCCATGAATGAATCTGCCACCCTTTCATCTCTTTTTTACAGTTCTTTAGTTTATTGTTTCCATCTTTTGCTCATGCAATGTGTCTCATAGAGCAGCCCCACTCTTAGTTTAAATTTCCCTTTGATTTCTCAGATCTAATGGAAGAGATCTCATTCTCTACATTTTTTGCTGTCATCTTCTATTTCTTCACATTGATTGTTATAGTAGTTCTCTTTGTCCCTGTGCACAAATCATTGGACAGTTGCCTTCAGGTCAGACTTCACATTATATCCCTTGACTGTTTTTCTAAATCTCTCAGCACTATTAATGCCACCCATTTCTTCTTAGATTTTCATGTTCCAAGTAAAACACTGTAACTATCTGATTTAAAATGTCCCATTCCTGTCCGCTTTAGCTCATTCACTCCAAGTATTGTCTAAACATTCCATTTCTTGTTTTAAAATGTCTGCCTTCCCCTGATTCACACTTCTCACATCCCCATATTTCTATAATATGAGTTGTGCAGCTTGAGACTTTCATTTCACTTCTGAGCACATCAACAGATGGACATCCTTTCAGCTTGAGTCCGGTTGCATCATTAGTCACAGCACTTCTTGTACTTGGCCGCTTTTCTTTCTTAGTAACTGTTTAAGTGCCTTCCTACCTGAGAGTCTCATCTTCTAGCACTAACTCTTGTTTTATTTTGGATTGTCTTATCATAAGATTTACCACTGACTTCTTCTGTAGAGTACTAACAGGCATTAGCTATGGTGCCACTGCCATTGTCTTTGAGAGACTGTCCACCAGTGTAACCCCCTATTACTGCTGCTGCCCAGTATCAGCTTGGCACATTTGGGCTGGCTCTTCAGCAAAAGCCTATCTGCTGTGGGAGACTCTAGCAGCAGCACTGCTGTTATCAGCATAGCACCATGCCTCACAGGAGAACACAATCTTCCCAACCACAGACAGATAATGCCCTACAGTGGATGCCTGGAGAAAATTGTCCACCAAATGCAGTGAGCAGGTAATGGGGCATTAGTCAGAGATGTAGCCAAGAGGCCAATGATCTCTGGAGAGATCTTCAGATGGAATGGAAGAATCCATCCACACACGTTCCACAAAGCTGGGCTTTATGGCAGAGTGATGAGAAGAAAGCCATTGCTGGAACAAACCCATATCAAGGCTGTTTTGAAGTTATTGATAAAATGGATAAAAATTGCAAAAGTAGATCTTAAATGCACCATAGATGGGGGACTCAAAATTTAAGTCATATTACAAATAACACTTTCCCTGCAGGTTTTAAAACTTGCTTCTTAGCCCTACAGATGAAAACAACCTCCTACATTCCACATTCTCTGTTGTGCCAAGGAATTAAGCAGATTAAAAATCAATGCCATCATTATACAATTGATGTCAGAGTTCCTGCGTCAGTTGCAGATACAATAAAATGCTTATGCCTTAAATAAGAAAACCCACAGGGGTCCTTTATTTTCCTTTCCAAACTGTACAGTTTTAATCAACTATGGGTGCTTGGACTGGTGCAAGTTTGATCTAAAATGTAAATAGACCTTGGGTATTTTTGAAAATGGCAAGTCGTTATAGTTGTGTTGCTTCTAAAAATGACAAGGTCATGACAAATCTTAAGGTCTCATGTTTTCACCATGGTCACGGGCCTGACTGGTGAGGACATATGAGACAGCCTTCTTCACCAGTGGTCTCAGAGTGTGACATTCTCTTCCAAAAGAAGTAAGCCTCTCCTCACTGGTCTCCTTTGGCCAGCAGGTAAATATCTGTTTATTTAAACAGGCATTTGGGTGATTAATTGGTTGTGCAGTAGGATATTTTATGGTGTGCATACTATACTTTTCTCTTTATTGTCATGTTTTTAAACTACAACAGTCCCTTCACATTTGCAAGAGTTTGGGGCCCAGAACCCTCGGAAAAGTGGACCCCCCCGCACATGATTCCCTTCCCTTTCTCTTCCAGAGCTTCCTCCCTCCCATTTCTTTGCCTCTGGCCTTGGTGTTGTGGGCGAGACAACCTAAAAAGCTTACTGGTACTTTCCTCTGAGACAGAGGAGAAGGGAATTAGGGAGTTGTAATTACTTTCTGCAGCCAGCCTGAGAAAGGAGCATCTGACCCATCAGTAGCCAATACACAGCAGAATGTACAATCACATGGCAGAGAGGCCACACCTTCAGCAGTGAGAGGGGGGCTTTGCTCACCCAAAAAGGAAAAACATCCATTTTAAACACAAGCCTTGCAAGCCTAAGGTGAAGAATGCAAGGGAATGGGGGAAGGAAAATGGTAGAATAGGCAAGCACCTGCCTCATGAATAATCAAATTTGAGAAAGTTAAACCCACAAATGTGAAGGGAGGACTGTACAAATAAATGAATGTAAAGGGAAGTGTGTTTGAGGAATCAGGGATGCTCGTGTTGCTTGGAATGTCAGCTAGAGATGAGGCCAGAGGAGCAGGGGGGAATTGCAAAACAGGGCAATGAGAGATGCAGACACAGGAAATGGGACCAGCTTTGCTTCACTCCCAGTCTGTATATCTGCATATGTGACCATGTGCACACATGTGCATGTCCTTTAAAAAAAAAGCAGGGGGAGCACATCCATAAGCCAAATTCACTCTGAAAGGGAATAGGTGAGGGTGTGTGGGATCATCAATGTAATGTTTCCTCACTGCTGATTGGAAAAAGGTTGGAGGGGGAGGTGGGACTATCAAAGATAGCAAGTCAGTCACTAAAGATAGATGAGTCACAAGTTCAATCAAGTCAGTCCATCATTTATTGCTGAGTCAAGTCCATGTGAATCCCTGAAGTGACTTGAGTCTGACTCAGGTTTGAGTCAATCAATTTGAATCTGCAGCACTGACAGACACCTTGTCTGAATCCAAATTCTCAGACAGGTAGAGTTTCCAGAGGCCCAAAGTATAAACAAACAAAAACTATTTACAGAACTTAAATATAACACAGCAGATTATTTATCAATTATATTTAAAACACTGACTTAGAGCAACCATACCAAGCCCCCCATCAAACTTCCCTCTCTCACTCCATTCCTAGTCTAAAACAAAACAAACAAACTTTGTCTAACTGAACTCCCAACTCTCATTCACCATCCCTATGCAAATCTTGTCAAATTCTACCAATAAGCATCCAACATTCCATTCTCTCCTATTTGCAAAAGGTGAAATAGCTGAACAAATTCTCCTCCTCATACTCAGATATCAGCATAGAAAAGCAGCTGGTGTATTGGCATGAAGTAGATTCAAGGGCAGGACTAGTTTGGTTTTACTATCCCAGTTCTGGTCTCAGAGATGCTAATGCAGTTACTAAATAATGCATTCTTCTTACTTTTTGTTCCTCAATGGAGATTTTCCTTCAGCTTCAATTCTGGGTATGTTCAACTTTTTCAGTATTTATATTGTTTTATGAGAGTCAGAGTGGTAAAGTAGTTTGAACATTGGACTATGACCCTGGGGACAAGGGTTTGATTCCCTGCTCAGCCACGGAAACCCCCTGGGTGACCTTGGGTGCATCACACACTCTCAGCCCCAGAAAACCTCATTATAGGTTCACTCTAGGGTTGCCATAAATTGGAGACAATTTGAAGGCACACAATAACAATAAAAATCGCATTGTGGTATTCTGATATTGTATGAATTTTAGCTTTGTTCTGGAAACCGCATGGAGAATCTCAGTTTTTTGATGTGCAAAAATGTAATAAAGAAAGAAACGTACAGTCAAATGTTATATCTGCTTCCTCACAGTGGCCTGCAAAGTGCTTTCATCCACTAGATCCCCATTGCCTGGGGATCTATGGAATTAAAGCTTACATTCCCGTTAATTCACCTCCACAAAGAAATTGCATTAGAGCTTATAACCAAAGTGGGGTTGCCTCTGCATTGAAGCAGTGAGATGACAATGATGATGGAGAGGCAAAGTGAGAGATGCATATAGGTTTCCCCAACTTGGGTACCTACACTATTTGACAGGACTTGACTTATAGTAGCAGATTGCAGTTTGCTGCTATATTTCTGATAATAAAAAAACTAAATAAATAATCTTGAGCTGTCTGAACACCCTTGGAAAGACTTTGACCCTTTCTGCAATGCACCTTTTTGTGGCGCTGGGGTGCGGGGATCGCACGAGCAACCTCTAGCGAGAGGCTCTAGTGTCCCGGTTCCTTCAGCTCTGCAACTGCTGCCTGCTCGTTGTTGGTGTGAGAGCCCTGCCTCTTCCTTCCACAGTGCAGCCTGGGAGTTTCCCAGGCTGTGCTGGGGCAGGAAGTGTGAGTGCCACAGCTCTGGAGCTCTGCACTCACGGCAAGTGCACGTGGGGCCCTGGAGCGATGTGCGATTGTGCACCATTTTCGGCTCACAGCCGAAAATGAAAAAGTGCACAGTCAAGATTACAACAGCTCGAACTGAGTTTGCAAGACTTTGAAAAGTTCAGGAAATTCCCACAATTGATCAATGGTGGGCAACTTTTATTGAAAACAGAAATGCAGATATAGTCTCTCTGAGGTTAAAGGGGAAATCAGATGAAGAGATAAAGAGAGAATGGCAAATAGTGTTGGGTAATTGCTAGGGATTATCAGATGACAATGCTTAATGTAAAATAGTATAGACTGTATATTAAGAAGATGCAACTGGGTGGAAAGATAGATATTATGTTATAATATACTGTGTCTGATATATTGCAGGATCTAGCATGAAATATTATCATTTGATAGTGTGGTACATTTAAATTTAAACATGTTGATTATATAGAAAAAATTGAAATCTAGTGAGGGATGGAAGATAAGCAGAAATAATTCAATGATAGGTACAATTATATATGTTTATTTTATGGAACTTCAATAAAATTATTACAAAAAAATAAAAATAAAAAGTGCACAGTCGATGCCTGCCAGACCCTGGAACATTGTGCGATTGTGAGTGCGTCGTGTGGACTGCTCCTCACATTCGCACGATGCTCGAGGGGCCCTTTCGCATGGCAAATGCTGTGAAAAAAGGGTGTTTGTCTGGAAGGACTGTAAAAAAAATGTTTTTTCAAAGTAAAATAAGTATCAGGCTCTCTCTGGACTGATGCATTTGGAATTGGGGATAAGAGAAGTACAAAAGAACCTATTCATGTTGGATCAGATCAAAAGTATAGCCAATGTTCATCAATTGCCTCTTGAAAACGTTATGAAAATGAAAGGATCTTCCTATGCAGAATCAACAACAGGACCTTGGTTTGTAATTGACTCTGATTTTAAAGTAACATTTTACAAACTTGTCAATACTGCTGACCACAGCCAAAGTCTGAATATCACTGCCTTAACCTCAGGCTATTTCTGGTCTGGGCTTCTGCTGAGTAATGATAAAACAAAATCAATGATGTGTTCACCTTACCTTGTAATTTATGGCCAAACTTGCTGGTGAGAAATGCATACTGTGATATACGTACTGGACTGACTAACATGTTTGCATTTTTAAAGGCTTCAGACATTACAAAGAAATGCTACAATTAATATATTTTATGATTGTAGACTGACATTAAGTGGACAATTGCTCATCCCCCACATTGGCTCAGATACAGCAACCTTCACCACTGTGCCATTTAAATGGCTGGAAAGATGAAAAGAAATTGATGCAATTAGAAAACATCTATTCTGTTTATGCTCAGCAAATTAATGGAAGTCTAAATATTATAAGCAGTCCAACAGCCTGCAACAATGCAGCTCTTTAATCATTTATTTTCAGAGGCCTGGCCTTAGGGGGAATTGGTTTGGTGCTGAGGTTCTTTTAGACAATTTTCCATCAATGCAGAAATGTTCACCACTTTTTCTTTGCCAACTCTTTGTTTCACGGTGCATATTGAACAGCTATCAAACCAACAAGTTCAATCTTTGTGCTGTTTTGCTCTCTTTTCTGTCCCTGCTATGTAGTGAACACCTACAGTTTAAGTATCTGTTGTCTAAGAATGTGAGATTAATCGGTTTTCTGGGTGGCTCCTACCTTTTCACTTTAAATCATATTTCATTTGCATTCATATACAAATGTTTCCATGTCTTCTACACAATTCTAGAATGTGTTTTTGGGAGGCTTTGGTTTTAGGAGTGGCACATGAGCCAATGAATCTTTTAAAAAAAAAGCTTGCTGTGAACTATAGTATGGGACAAAAAAAATCAAACCAACAAAACTAAATAAAAGTATGTTGATATACTGTATCCCACTAGCAAATTTATTTGAAAGATCACAGGGTTTTAATAATAGATCACCCATGCACCTTTCCAAGCAGTAACATTCCGGGAAAGGTACTTCCTTAATTAAAACAAATCAGGAAAGCTGGAAATGGGATAGCATGATTCAGATCCTGGCCTTCCTCACTGTTCATCCTTAACAAGGATGTTTCTTGAATGTGGAAATTTCTCAACTTGGAAATAGGAAACCTGCAGTGAAGGAAGGCTCATAAAACATTATACCTTCTGGCTCCATTTTGAGCCACTCATACTTCCTTTGCAGCTCCATTGTTGGCAAACATAGCGGGAGCCATCATGTTCAGTAGTTAAGAGATCATAAGCCAGACTAAGTACCACTTGCACATACAGAACAGTTACTTAGATTTACTTGTCCACCACTGTTCCATATTCACAATCACTCCTTACAACTGTGACACTATTGCCATGATCATAACTTTCCCCAGCCTTTCTTGCTCATCATAAAATCAATGAGGAGAAGGAGGTCCATTCTGCCAGAGACGGGAGCATGAGTGAATGACATTTCCCTCAGGTTTGGGGGCCAGGAGAGGGTTACTTAGTTAAGTGTACTTAAGTAAGTAGTTGCTAGAGAATAGTGGACTTGATTTCTAACAGAAAAATCTTTTATTATTTGTTAGACATTTTTTAAAATTTTAATTATATGCTCCGAACAACTGTAGTTAACACTTAATATGTCATGCTTAATGACATCACAGACACACCTTTTGTGATATTAACAGCCAGCACCCCTAAAACTTGGATCTTGTCTCTGAAATCTCAGGGTCTGGGATGCTTCTTGCCTGGCAAACCTATACAATGGGAGATAGTGAGGTAGTTTCCATCATTTCTGTCAGACATTAATGATTGAGGCAGTCATACAAGCCATTTGGTTTGGGCAATTTGTTAAAGTGTTTCATGCAAAGAAGGTGTGTGTGTGTGTGTGTGTGTGTGTGTGAATGTGCCTTCAAGTTGCCTGTTGACTTATGGTGACCCCATGAATTTCACAGGGTTACCTTTGGCAAGGAATACTCAGAGGCGGTTTTGACAGTTTCTTCCTCTGAAGAAACTGCATTCATTGTGGTCTTCTCCCCAGGTACCTGCCTACAGCATTGCCTACAGCATTCACTGTGGTCTTCTCCCCAGGTACTAACCAGGGCTAACCCTGCTTAAATTCCAAGATCAGAGGGAATCTTGTGCATCTAGGGTATTTAGGAGTATAGTGAGATAAACCAGCTACAAGTGAAGAATGCAGCTGGAGGAGACATTTTTAGGACTGAAAAGAGGGCCATAAGTTCCCTTTATAACTGTGCATCTGGCATCTACATGTTAAAAAGGACATAATATTACCAAAGCATAGGATCATAGGAAGCTGTATTTATTACAGGACAGTCCCTGGAGCCCATCTAGTTCAGTGTTGTTAACACAGAATGGTGGCTGGTCACCATGATTTAGGTGGTGTCTCCTCTCTCCCTCTGTGTTACCAGGGAATGTCCATGATTGAACCTGGAACTTTGTTTACATTCAAGACATGAATTCTGTCAATGAACGGTAGACTTGGACCACAGTGACAACTACATATTTTTCTTTCATTTTGGTTGAGACAGGGAGACATAGACAGAGGCCACAATAACACCTGTCATGAGCTGCATCTATTTGCACAATCACATTTCTTCTTCTTTACTTGCCCAGCTTTTGACCTGGGAAGCATAACACAGCAACAAGCTAACAAGTACACCTAACAGTAATCTGCTCCTGTTTCGTATTATGTAGGGCTTAACTGGTATAGCCAAGTTCAATTATAGCTACTAAATGTACGGGTCACCCTCTGACCTATAAGCTCTAATCCAAGTTTCTCTGTGCTCTGCCACTGAAGTAGGTTGTACCAATGCTATTCGTTCCTGGAAGTTGCTCTTAATGCCAGTAGAATGATGATCCAATCATCAATACCAAATGGTGCAAGATGGGGTTTGCTATTGGTCTGCGTGCTTTACAATATATACAGCATCAATTAGTGCTATTTTGATAGCTCCACTGAAAGGTTGCATAGAACTGGAAATGAAACTTAAAGAGTGCTCCTATGCTTTAATGGTTGTTTAAAAGAGGGCGTTTCATCAGATCCTCCTTGTTATGCAACAAAGCAACAAGGAACACCTCCTGAAATTTCCTCTTCTATACAACTGTTGAAAGTAGAGTACCCTCCAGTTTTCACTCTGGCAGCCCTAGCTGTGGGTGTGTCTAATCCCTTTCACTGTGCTGACTTTTTCTTCAGTTTCCTTTTGTAAGTTTTCAGAATCTTTAAGCATTCCTTCTGCACAAAGATGCTTGTTAATATTTATTTATTTTAAAAAAACAACAACTCCCCATTAATGCTAAGACAAAAAGGTGAAATTCCCTTGCTATTCAGTGCTCGGAGCTGAGGTGTTTTTCCCAGGGGAAGGCTGAAAAGGTAGTCATGGGGTGATACCTGGCTCAATTAGACCCACATCAGGTTGTTTTCTGCCTGACATTACATTTCCAGGCCAATGAAATTTAAATAGTTCAGGTCAAACAAAGTGGCCCTTATTTAATTCAGCTTTCTGTGTCTGGTCTCTTTATTCCATGGTTGGTTATCAGTCCTGGGGTTTGTAGTTTGTGAAGAACAAAAGTTTTTTGACAGAAAATTCCTAATACCTCTCCTTAAACTGGAAACCCCAGGATTCCAAAGCTAGATCAAAGAGATCTCATGGCACTTCTACTTCGATGTTCCCTGTGCTGCCCCTACTCCCCCTCATATAGTTACAGTGGGATTCTCCCCTCCTCTAATGTCTCTCTTTTTTTAAAAAAACCCACTAGCATTCCATATTAACGCTAGATCACCAAGCTGAAATGGTGACACAGTAAATAGTGAAACAGAGAGGAGCAGAGTTTGTGATCTAATGCTAATATGGAGAGGGAATATGAACATAAGCAGGGGAACAGGCTTAAATTGTGGTAGCTCCTCCCTCTCATTTCACTGTTTCATAGTTTCACCATTTCAGGTTGGTGACAAGCTAGAGCATGTCCAGAGGAGGGTGACCAAAATGGTGAAGGGCTTGGAAGCCATACCCTATGATGAGCAGCCTAGGGAGATGGGTATGTTTAGTCTTCAGAAGGGAAGGTTAAGAGGGGACACGATAGCCATGTTTAAATATTTGAAGGGATGTCATGTCGAGGAGGGAACGGGCTTGTTTTCTGCTGCTCCAGAGACAAGGACAAAGAACAATGGATTCAAGCTGCAGGAAAGGAGATTCCCCTTGCATCTCAGGAAGAATTTCCTGACCGTCAGAGCTGTCCAGCAGTGGAATATGCTGCCTTGGAGTGTGGTGCAGTCTCCTTTTTTGGAGGTTTTTAAATAGAGGCTGGATGTGTGTTCCTGCATGGCAGGGAATTGGATGGGGTGGCCTCTATGGTCTCTTCCAACTCTATGATTCCGTGATTCTGTGATTCTATGATTTAGCTCTGATTCAACCAGGATTTTTAAAAATTATTGTTTGAAGAAGAGCCTGTGTGTGTTGCAGGGGATGCCAAGTACTCAGATTTCAACAAAAGTCAGAGAAGAAATATAGCAGCATTTGGAAGGAGCAGTGACAAGAAGGGACAAGATGCCACGTGAAATGTCAGAGAAGAGTGCAGCAAAAATCACTGTAAATGACCTCATCTGGATGAGCCAAAATGCAGTGCCATCAATCACAGGATTGTGTCAAGGCCAGTGAGGCAAGGAAAATACTATGAATGCCATCAGAAATGAGCTGTAAAGAGAGAATAGTACATGTGTCAATTTTTCACCAATTAATCAACTCCAACATTAATCACCGCTCGCTGCTGTTGGGGAGTTGGACTACTGACCACAGACTTTAAAATAGGAAATCAGTATCAGTTATAATCTTGTGGAGCAGCATTTTAAAAGTCAACTAAGGACAAATAAGAAATTCTATGAACAGCTGGTCTGTGAACACTACACTAGTCACTTATTACTAGCACTAAATCCTCAGAGCTTTTATACTTCCCTTTTGGTGTGTTGCAATGGCACATGCCTCGGGCTTTGGCTTGTTGCTGAAAAACAAACTCAAACAGCATGAGAGCTGATTTAATCCGGATAGATTTCATCCCACAACAAATCATTACATTCTAGTGGTGTGGCTCTGTCGATGGGAAATCTCATTTCTATTGTACCCAGCTGGGTTGATTATTCTGAGTTTTTTGGAAATTGTAATTGTCATCTTCCCTTTGTGCATATGTGGTTGTTCTTTCATAAGGAAAGGAATATAAAACAGATTAATAATCGGTGGCATGTTTGCCATAAAATGTAGATCTCATAATTATAAGTGGAATGATTTTCAAACTGTGTCATAATGAGACGTTCTTTCCCACCTGTATGGAAGACCAACCTTTGCTATGTATGCAACTCAATACTCTGCTTATTTCTGATTCTCAGAGGCCTATCACAAACAGCTTGTACATTGCTCTGTTTGTCATTAGGCAAAGTTAGGGATTCTCCTGAGATCAACAGTTTTGGAAGGTAGCAGCAAGGTGTTGAGTGAGAGCTGTGTGCCACATAGCTTGTCCTGAACCCCAAAGCAAGCCTGCTGACTCCCATCATTACTGTTAAAGAAAGTTTCAGTAGCCAGACCAGCTCGTTTTATGTACGTTGGAAAGGAAAGGGGGACACCATTTTGTTTTTTTACCTCAGGCAATGTAATGTTTGGGGCCAGTCCCAGATAACATCTTGGTAATGCCTTTGTGAACACTGGAAAGTGCCATACAATTGTTCAGTGGGATTATTTATCATTAATCCTCTCATACGTTTCAATACATACATACATTTCAATCACAATTATTGTTATTATGCTGTATAGGGTAAGGACATTTTGTGTCAGCATTCCTGAAGGGTATTACTCAGGAGTGCTCTATACTTGGCGTGTGCGTGGTTGCTTTGAGCTTTATAATCATCTATATAAAGGTAAATGGATTCTGGTCTTTAGTCACGTGGAAAAGAGAAAGGGGGAAAAAGGTAATATTTAGAATGTGTGGACAAGCTTGCTTTTCTTTCTTTAAAATGTCTTTGCAGGCTAAAATCTAAACTCAGTGGGAAAACAGCTTTAGACAAAAGACCTTGCATCTCTTGCTCTCTGTTTTTGGAGTATTTAGCTGCAACCCTCCTGCTGCAGCTCTACAGAGAAACAGCCACCTGATTCATTGCTATAGGGAGCTGCCTCTGGAAGTAAATTGCTGCTTAGAAAAGCTGTTTTAAAAAAATCTTTCAGCTTTCAAACCTCAGAAACAAACTGCCATGTTGACATGCTCTGGAGTAGAAGGGGTTGTGGTTGTTGTTGTTGTTGCTGTTGTTGTTGTTGTTTTCACTGGTTTTGCAATTGGGAGTGGTAATAGTGCAAGAAAGTACCAGATATCTCCTTCAGTCATGACCATACAAGGACATGTTTTGTGCCTTCAAGTAGTTTCAGACTTATGGTGAATCTAAGGTGAACTATTACGGGTTTTTTGGGGGCATGAGAGTGTGTGACCTACCCAAGGTCACCCGGTGGGTTCCCATGGCTGATCAAATCCTGGTCTCTAGGGTTGTAGTCCAACAGTCCAACACTCAAACCATTATACCATGCTGGGTCTCTGTAAAAGCATAGATTGGCATAATGTGAAGTTACGCCAGCAAAAGTTATCAAGTTTCCAGCCTATGGCAGCTTGGATAGCATGACACAGCCAATCAAGTGGCGGTGCCATGCACAGGCTGTTGATGCCACTGATCCAGGCTTGGCTAGCAGTGGGCAAATTATCCTCTGGCTCAAGGGCCACCCTGCACCTCTTGCCAGTAAGAGAGAAAGGCCCACTCCTCCTCTGCCACATACTTCTCACCAGATGGGAAGTATAGATAATGGAGTCACATCTACTTAGTTACTTTTGGGGATAATGAGATAGTAACAAAGCTACATTTCAGGCCAATGTTATTCTATTAATGTAATAAAATGAGTAATGGATACTAGTTTCTTTCAAAAGTTACTTTGAAAGGGCATTTTCACATGATTTATTCAGTTTTTATGCAATCCTCTCCTAAATCTTAAGAGTTTCACTCCATCACTGAAAATAATAGAAAGGAATAGAAAAGAAACGACTAATGCAACAAATAATATAACAAGCTACTTATTTTCATTGTTTTAATGAATAACAGCATTGGCTTGTTTTTTAAACACAAGTAATAGATCCAATTGTTGCTGTTGTTAACAATATATATATTTATGTCCCAGAGGACTCAAAGTGCCTTTTAAAAAATAACTTACCAAGCTCTGCTTCCTACTAGCAGAGGCTATTTCCTATTCATTATAGTTACCTCCCCACTGTCCACCACTGGGAAATAGGCTGGAGCTTCTGTAAAAAGAGTCTGTAGAATTCCCACTGTCCTTCCAAGCCAACCCAAGCTCATGTTTATGTAAGCCTATAATTAGCCTTAACCTTTAAATGAATAGAAGAGCTGAGGGAAGCATCATTTCACGATGGCTCCAGCTCACAGAATTCAGCAATACTAATCTGTGTGGCTGCTGAAGGAGAAAATTAACAAAAGAATGGATGTCCATGCCTATGGTGAATGCAGTGGCTATACTACCTTTCAAATCTTTTTCCGCAGGTGTCAAATCCACAAATCCTGAACTGGCAAGTCCCTTGCTTCCAGTGGTGTAACGAGGCCACAGCTTTTTCCCCAAAGAGAATCCAAAAATTCAAGCAGTGTTGTTGTTGTTGTTAACTTTATTTATACGCTGGCTTTGCCTCAAAAGTGGGACCCAAAGAAGCTTATGCATTAAAATGAGTGCAATATAGTTAAGAAGATGCAAAAGATCTGCATTGAAATAGAACCAAACCAAATATTACAACAATTCAAAATGTATAATTAAAAATAATTAAAAAATAGTTTTGAAACAGTAGGATTAAAACAATACCACATTGTTACTCCAGCTATGGCACTGTCGGTGAGGACCCCAGATATCATTTTGATATCAAACAATTCGGCCCTAGCTTGACCTTTTTCCAGCCACCTCACTCCACGTGTTTGCAAGGTTCTCTGGACAAGCACGGACAGAGTGCGGCCGCTAATGGTTTTACATTCCAGACCCCATTGAGGCCAGCAACTCAAGCCTTGCTCGTAGCTTCAGGGAACTTCCATCTGCAAACTTCACAATAGCGGCACGGATGTCAGCCAAGCCATTCCTTTCTGTTGGGCCATCAACATACTGGCCACGCTATTGTCATCAAGAGCAAATCCAGTCATGTAAACTTGACCTTTGCCAAATCCTTTGTCCAGTGCTAAAACTCCTTTTGTTCTCACCTGGCGTGCCATAGCCGGTAGGCACAAACTCCCCTATAAAAACCCCACATTTCCAAACGGTCTTCGGATCACCCTGGACTGCCATCCAGCCTTGCTGCCGCTCTGTCCAGCGAAGTTTTCACCTCAGTTCTCCACAACTGAGTCTGCCTCCCTTCTCGGAACCCCGTCTTTTCCTTCCGGACAATGAGACCAGGTGTCGTATTACCCATCCCTATGCTCTCCAATTCTACTTTCCAGCTAGTTAGCGTGTGTGTTGTTTTATTCTATGCTTATCTTTCAATAAAACTGTTATTTCGGTTACTTTAAATTGCGTGCCAGTTCCCTGGCCTGAAGCTATAGACATTGGGTTAAAGATCCTTGCTAAAGTTACCCTGCCTCTTGTTTAGCCAAGAGAGTGCTCCAGCTAAAATTCCCCCAACGTGTATTTTATTTGGCAATTTGGGCACCCCTCCCAGGTCCCCCCAACACACAGGCTAACAACATCCCATTAAAAGCACTTTCTTTAAAAACCTTCAATTCTAAAATCCTGTCAGAAATTTTAAAGTTTTTTTCCCCTGCTGTCAGAATGATAGCAAGGATGGTTTATTTTGGCCTCCTTGGGAAGGGTTCTAGAGCCTAGGGGCAACCACCAGGAAGGCCCTATCTTGCATCTGCACCAGTCATGTCTTTGAAGGTGGCGAGACTGTGGGAAGAGCCCCAGGCAGGGTCATATGGGAAGACATGGTCTGTCAGGTAGTCTGAACCTATACTCACATACAGCTTTTTAAGTCATAACCATCACTTTAAATTGTGCCTAAAAACAGAGCAGCAGCCAGTGGAGCTTTCAGAGCAGGTCAGTTGTCTGGTCCCTCCTAAACTGCAAACCCCAGGATTCCATAGGATGTTGCAAGTGGAATAATAGTGATATAACAGTCTAGTGCGGAAATGGCTATAGTTAACACTCCAGGTACTGTTCTTTTGCAGCAACAAATTGATTCTAGTGGCTCAATAAAGAGGAGGTCTTTTATAAAGCTACAGAATCTCAGTTGCCCATTCAACATCAAACCATCCTGGAATACTTCGTGTTGCAACAGTGGTGGAGCAAAACAATGGTCAGAGTCCTATTGGTGACACAAGTAGATATCATTGCAAATTTTGTGTGTGTGTATGTATGTGTATGTATACACACACACATACACACACATACACCTTTAAGTCACCTGTTAACTTATGGAAACCCTGTGAATTTCATACAGTTTTTTTAGGCAAGGAATACTCAAAGGTGGTTTTACTAGTTCTCCTGCAAATAATAATAATAAAATAATAATAATAATAATAATAATAATAATAATAAAAAAGTAATTATTATTATTATTTGTATTCCGCCTCTCCACATGGATCGAGGAGGCGAACAACATGAAATACATTATATATTAAAATACATTAAAAGACATTAAAAACATACCCAATCCCACCCACCCACCAACCCACTTAAACCAACCCCTTAAAATACCGGTACACAGCAATTAACAATATGGCCCTTTTTTAATCACTGTGGATGGTATTCAACCTCTCTGTCCAACACCTACCTACTACATCCCCTACCTCCCTTCTGTTTGGGAGTAGAAATAGCCAGACAGCAGCCAACTGTGTTTCTGCTGGGTTCATAAAGAAGCACACATCTCCCTAGACCTTTCAGAGTCCTCAAAGCACCCCTGTGAAGTTCAGAAGGAAGAAGTCATCTTTGTATAGGAACTCAGCTAGGTGTTGCCTCGCCATCTCTGTCCCCTTTCAGCCACTGAATGGTTGAAGGGGAGATAGTACTCAGACAGTAGATACACAGGTAAATAGACGGCCCACCCAGGCAGAGAGGAATGAAGCAGAATTACAGGTATATCTGGCAGAGCTTTATACTCTTCCTGGAGCTCAAACACACTGCAGAATTATAGTGTTACCATTCCACTTTAACTATCATGTTTCCATCCTATGGAGGAGTGAGCCAGAAGGCTGAGCTGATTGCTTGCCAAAGGGCATTTAAAATTACACTGGAGACACTGGCTGCCCATCACTGATCTATACAAATTAAAGAGGGATAGATTGATTTATAGCTATCAGTTATAAATTGTTTTACAACTCACTTTTTCTTTAGTGAACTCCATGCCTCTCAGCCTCTTTGAAATTGGTAGGCTAGGCTGCAAAAGAGAGAGAGAAAGAGTGGTCTAACACCACTCAGCAAATTTCTCAGCTTAGTTAGGACTAGAAACTGCCTATCCCAGGTCACCCCATACCTAGTCATTCTAACTACCGCACTCGTTCTCGGTGTGATCACTAAATGGTCCTTCTGTATTCAGAGCAGAGTTTGGAAATGTTATTTTGGGGGACTACAACTCCCAGAATCACTCCTTGCATTGGGGCTTTGGCCACTTCTGCCATTAGCTTCAACCTCACCTGCTGCCAACATGCAGCTGTCAACAAAATATGTTCTTAACCCCAGACCTCATATCCCATTTCTGCTCTACCCATTTTAAAAGTCTTTTCAGTGAGCCATCAGGACATCCCAAACAAACTTGAGAGGTCAGATTTCAGAATGGGAAGAGCTCTTTGGCTCAAAAAGTTCGCAGATCTGCACAATTATTCAGGCATGAAATTAAGTATGTGGCAATGTACTTATGTCCCTAAGCCTTGGATTATAAGGTGGTGAATGACAAGTGATGCCTCTCAAGGGCAGACCCAAGTCAGTTTTTCCACACATTGAAGAAAAACTTCATTGAGGTGATTGTGGTGAAAGTTTGTGCAAAATATTCCTTTTTTTCTCTCCAGAGTCCTTAACAAAATCAAACCTCTACTGTTCTACACCATCTGATTTTCAGAGAGGAGGAGATGGCATGGAAAGACACCAGATTTGACTAAGCAAGGAGTACTATGAAGGTGAACCCTAGATCACTTTGGAATTTCTACCTGAAGAAAGATATTGGTTTCTAGTGTCCAGCATTTGGTACAGAGTTTATTGTTTTGGACTATAACACTCAGAATATTCCAGCCATCATAGCCAGTGCCTGTGCTGGCCATGGTATTCTGGGAGTTGTAATCCCCAAAATTAACTTTTCCAAGCTCTAGTCTGCTGGGCAGCTGACAGGTAGTGCTTCTCTGTTTTGAAACCCCAGATGTTGTTGGCCCACATTTCCCAGAATTCCTGACCATTGGCTACCCACAGTAGGGCTTCTGGAATTTGTAATCCTGCAATTTCTGGGAACCCATGGTTGGGAGCCATTGGGTTAGAGGCTATGTGTGTAGGCTGTGTGTAGGTACAACACAATCACTTGTGCGGAGGAAGAAAGGACCCTTAATGCTGGAACTTGACAAATACGGAGTTATTCTTTGATCAGCACAGTAGTAAATTTCTAACAGGAGCAGTGCTACAGAGATAGTGAAGGAGGCTGGTGATACCTGTCCTTATCATCATAGCAGTGGAAATACATCATTAAAGCACATGTTCTTTGCCTGGCATCTCTTGAATATTGCTAGCCCTCTATCTGTCTCAAAAAGCAAGCAATCATAGCAAGCTGATATTTTTACATATGCAATAATGCTGCTGCAGTTGGTCTCAAGAAAGCAAGATATTGTCTTCTTGTTTCCCTGCCCCCCTGCTTCCCATGAAAAGCTTCAGACAATAAATAATTGTTCTATGGTGATGACTTGATTTCTAGGTGATTGAACATTTCCCATTGTCCTCATGCTCCCCTCCCTTCCTTTAAATCTTTTCCTTTGGGGATTTTAGTATATTTCACTAGGTAAGCCGTTTATTTTCACTTTCAAATAACAGCTTTTCTCAGGGGCAAACTGAGGTCAGTGCTGTCAACCAAGTAACACTTGACAATTCTTTCTGAATTGACCAGGCTCTAAGGAGTGTAGGAAGCTCATCAGTGTGTATCTGTCTATCCAAGGAGAAGCGGTTATGCCTGCCTCGTGAGAGCAATTTTAAAAGTCAATTGATCTGTGTGCCTCTTTCAAGCTTAGCCCGCTGATGAATGTTTGAGCAAAGCATTCTTCATGCCACTCCTGATCACCCTGAAGAATTGCATTTCCTTACAGTAGATCTGTATTTTTTTCCTTCTGTCTTAAATATGCCTGTCGTGTCTCAATGCAGATAGAAAGTACAAATGTACTCCTAAGGACATCCATTCAAGTGCATGAGTAGTACTGTAACGTGTTTTTTGAAATACATAAATATTAGGAAAGAAGAAAGCACAAAAACAACTGTTAGCTCCAACAAGCTTGAGGCTTACTCTGTTTTATTTTAATTTTTAAGACCATTTGTGTACTGTTCTCTGAGCAACAATGTAGCTGACTGTCTTCTAGTGTGGTTAAGCTTGATAGGAGGATATCACTGATGATGATTAATAAGAGAATAAAGGTGATGAAATCTACATGCAGCTGGGAATGGACCCATTACTATTCAATCATCAAATGAAAGATAGGATAGCATGCTTATTTTAGATGTGGGTATTTTAAAGGAGCAGAGGCTAACAGACCTGACTCAAGATATTTTTTCTTTCTGAGCTGGAGTAGCAAATGCTTCCCTGCCCCTAAAGTCAAAGTTCTTAGTACCAAAAGAGGTGAAATTCCTTTTGGATAGAAAATCTGGGAGGGTACCCCCCACACACACACAACAAATTAGCTAACTAACTAGCTTAACAGGTTGTGGTCTTTCAAGATACCCAAAATATCCTACCAGCACTGGCCACCTCCTTCTGCCTAATGGTATAACTGGCCCTTCAGAGCTAGATCAGACAAAGAAATTCTGTGCTTTACAGTCATTATCTCTTCCAATTGCTTATGTCAGTGGGCATGATATTATGCACGTAAGAAGAAGACAAAGGCCAAGTTCCTATTTGATAATGCTGGGGTATGAAGTTCTACCAGTATCTTATTTAACACGGGAGGTGCAAGAGGACTACAGTTGTCAGATGGGTATGGCATGAAGCAGCCATTGTACAATCTAGAAAATTGGTAGCTTTTATAATGTTTAATGGGAAAGAGCTATGCCTTTGTGCCATCTGGTAGCAATCAAGTTCCTGGGGGGAGTGGGAGGTATGATATGAGGAAGTATTGGATAACTCTGTACAGAGTATCCCCCCACCAAAAAAGGTTACCCTACTGTACATCACCAGAAAGATTCTGACTCGAGTGTATGAGAAATTCAAATACCCTTGCACTTCTAGAATTCTAGCCTTTTGGCCTAAAAGGCTAGAAGACTGACATGGAAGGCTCTTCAATGGATGCAATTAGAAGCCACCACTACCTCTGCCTTCTCCTCCTCACCCTGCCTCTTCTCCTTTTCCTCCTCCTCTTCTGAATCTCCCGCTATTTATTTCTACCCCACCTTTTCCCCAAGATTGGGACTCAAGGCAGCTTACGGATTAAAATGACTAAACAATTTAATAGTGTTTGATATTTAACAACAATTTAAAATATATTTTTAAGATGATAAAAAAGTTAAAACATTAAGAGTTTAAAACAATACGTCATCCTCTTACAAGCCTTTTCTTTAAAAGCCTTCAGTTCTGTCTGGATAAAAAGTCTTCATCCGTCCATAGAAGGGACAGCAAAGAGAGGGCCATTCTATGAAGGGTGTTTCAATGGTTAGGGGCAGCCACTGAGAAGGTCCTATTTCATGCCCCCCCCCAACCATACCCATGAAGGTGTTAGGAATTAGAGATGGCCCTCTCTTACAGATTTCAGGGTCTGGGCAGGCTTGTGGATGAGGTAGCATCTTCCCCATGATACTGAGCAGGTACTTCATGTTTTTCTCCTTGATGGATTTTCCATGGTAAGAAGAAAGATGAAAACTCTGGTGCAAAAACAAGGGAGGACTAAGAATGGAGGATAATATCAGCTGAAGTCCCCCGGAAATTCAGTGAATGTGGCAGGGCATGATAGGCATTTTGTCTTGTTGTTGTGTGACTTTAAATTGTTCCTGGCTTATGGTGTCCCTAAGGCAACCTTAACACAAAGTATTCCTGCCAAGATTCATTGAGGGGGGAGGATTGCCTTTGCCTTCCTCTGAGGCTGAGAGAGTGTGACTTACCCAAAGTTACCCAGTGGCTTTCCATGGCTGAGCAGAGAATTTGAACCCTGCTTTCCACGTAGTCTAGCACTCAAATCACTACATCATGCTGGCTTTCTGACATCTTATCTACTCAAAAGGTAAAGAGAAGTGGAAGTAATTTTGCCTCATTAACAGCATCTTATATTGTCATTTCCTCAGTCATCATAGAAAGGCACTTTTGTTATGTATCACCCAGGGCTTTTAAGGGCCAGGAGGAAATGAAGAGTAGTACAAGACACACAGGGATTTAAGCCTGTAAGATGTAGTGGTTTGAGTGCTGAACTACAGTTCTGGAGACCAGGGTTCAAATTCTCACTCAATAGAAACCCACTGAGTGACCTTGGGCAAGCCACACTCTCTCAGCCACAGAGGAAGGCAAAAGCAATCCCTCCTCAGCAAATCTTGCTAAGAAAATCCAGTGATAGGTTCTCCTTAGAGTCACCATAAGTTGGAAAAGACTTGAAGGCACACAACACCAACAGCTGCATTCATGCTTACAAAGAAGCATGGCAACTGCTCCTTCCAGTGCATCATGGAACCCTTGGCTTTGCTAGGCAAGTTAAATGTTTGACAGGTTCCATGTTGACCAGCCTTTTGATAAATTATGTCCTTACTTTCTGTACAAGCATATCTGTCCTGCTAAAAGTTGTCTCAAAAACAAAGAAAAAACAAACAGAGTAAGATTATGGTGTTTGCCCTGAACTGTTTCTGTTTTGGCACAACTATTGAAGCAGAAGATTGGTGACTGATTACTCCATAAATTATGGGCTTGGAGGTCACAGTGAAGGTTAGTGATTACTATGATTTAGAATGAGCAGAAGCAGCAAGTTTAATATCACTGAAAAGCAGTTCTCTTTAGTCTGGTACCAGCTGGGTCTAGCTCTAGTTTGTCACTGATGGACCAAAACAAGGTGGAAACAAAGGGCTGACAGATGTTTTTAAGGAGAGTGAACAGTTCATTTAACTATTAAGATAAAGAAGAAAAGAATGGGAACAGATAACCTTTCTTATTGGGCCAGGTGCAGTTGTTTGAAAGGAAGGTGCAAGTTTCTTGAAACATAAATTCATTCATAGCTGAGATGCATCTAACCATGCCCTTACTATGCATACTCAGCAGAAAGCAACAAATCAAACCGCTCATAGCCTCCAACTGTTCTGGTAGGGACAGTCCTAAATATTTCTCTAGCATCCCACTTGTTCAGCTGCCTTTAAAATGGCCCAGTTTCTTTCTCCTCCTCTCACTTTCCTCTTTTGTCCTCTGCTCACTTCAATTGCTGCAATCTGTATTCAAAGTGCTTTTGCAATTAACTCAGTGGAAGTGGCGGTGGAGAAAGAGTAGAGAACAGTGTTGCTTTTTCTTGTAAACCAGGGGTGGGCAACTGATTTTAGTAAACTTCCACTGCACATATTACAGAAACAGATAAGGAGATACATACATAGTTTCCACTTCCATAGCTACTGACCATGCTAGCTGGAGGATTTGAAAAGCTGTAATCCAAAAAGGCAAACTCCAAGCTCTGTGCAAGGCTTCCATTTTGGATGACTTAAAGAAAGGAATCCAGATGACTCGATTGTGCTTCTTAACTCACCTGCTGGTTCATGTAACATCAAAAGCTAGTCTCAAATCAATTTAGGGGAAAGCTGTTGAATACCAAGCATGCTGATAAAAGTCCTACCATTGATGAATAAGATAAAAAAGGTCTCTCAGTTCTTAAAAATATTTTTAAAAAATCTTGAAAGGTTTGAGTCAGATTATTTCTGATTCTTCTACTCTATGCTCATATAATACCTCACCATTAATATTTGAAAGCAATATTTCTCATTCAACAATAACAGTTAATCGTCCTTCAATGGTCAGTTGCCCTGTTAACCTGCTGAGCAGTGGGGTAGATGTATAAAGAAATAAATTCCTCTTTTTGTTTAGTGTAATAACATAGTTGTTAATGAGTGATCCCTTTTGTAGAGTTCCCATCCTGAAAGAGATGGAGGTTTTGCTTGAGAAACTGGGGGGAGGTGTAGACATCTGGGTTGGGAATTCAATGGGTTAGGAGACAGAATTAATTTCCTTGCCAGTGTTCAGTCACATATTCTGGTAGATAGCTCAACATTTCCATTGTTTTGGTGTTTGATTACAAAGTGACAATGGTATGGTATTGAGTTCCATACTTTCATACTTTCCAACATTTCGCTGGTGAAAACTGGGACACATGTGACCAAGCCACATCAGAATGTAGTCAAGATGACAAAAGTTATTAATGAGGAAGGACATACAAGCTAGAATAGGCTACAGCAGGTTGCTTTTGCCTGAATCTACAGGGAGGATCAAGATTTGAGTTTTGAACTCAGTTTGCAGCAACTGAAATAAGCCAAGGACAAAGGGGAAAATTGGAAGGAAGAGAGAGAAACTGAGACTTTTTAGAAGTGGGGTGACAAAAGATTAGTGGGGACTGTCCCTTGCAAATCAGGACAGTTGGAGGGTATGTACTTTGCATGTCAGCAGTCATGGTCTGAGTGAGGTCTTCTCCAACTATGGCCATTTCCGCTCTAGACTGTTATAGTGTTATTATTCCACTTTCAATATCCTATGGAATCCTGGGGTTTGCAGTTTAGGGAGGGGCCTCAAAGAACCCCAGGATTCCATAGGATGTTGAAAGTGGAATAATAGCACTATAACAGTCTAGTGCAGAACTAGCCTATGTGTTGCCACTGGCTGTGAGATCATTTAAGTGGATTTATGTAACCCATTCACTCTCTCACCCTTGGTCTTTCTCCCTATATCCAACTTGGGCTGACAAGTTTTCTGAAGATCAATAGGGGACAGCCCTTTCTGTTGCCAAGCTAACTCAAGACTGCCTGGTACGCAAGAGGTACGCTTATATAGTGCTTGATTCAAATTTGTGAGAGGTCCTCCCCTCACAAGACTTGAGTCACGCTTTATATAGATAGACCTGATTCACTTTCCAGTCACCTCAGTTAACTACGTAATGAGAACTGAGAGTAAGAAGGGGGGCACCAGCTGTGCTCATAATAAACTGATTCCCCACACATTTGATATGCAATTTTGTTGTGTACACATTACTCTGGGGTTTGGGTTTGTGTGAACATTGTTGATGCCCATTCTTCTCACTCATAGCTCTCAGTGCCTAGGTACTTAAGGTGAATAGTATGTTAGGCAGGTTTATATAGGGACCAATGTGTATCAGGCAGCCTTATATAAAGCCCAGCACAAGAAGGCCTTTCACAAGATTCCTGTGAGATTAGAAATCTAATCTCCAAAGATTCACAGGCCAGAGAGGAGGAAGAGCACCATCACACGTGCCATAATCCAATCAGATTGACTGCTAGCATTTGGTCCAAATCCTTGCAGCTGGCCCCTGCTCTTGACACTTCAAGATACAGGAATTGGCATGTCTTGTAAGGCCCTGATGTAGGACCAGACTTCAAGTCCACAAATATGCCGTGTCTGCTATAAAATGGGAACCTTTCCTGCGACATCTGTGTAGGTTTCTTTTAAAGATTACAGTTATAAGGATGGTAAAAACTATTGTGGAGAGCCAGTGTAGTGTAGTAGTTTGAGCACTGAACTAAGATCCTGGAACTAAGATCCAGCCATGGAAACCCATTGGGTGACCTTGGGAGGGTCACATACACTGATGTCCAGAAAACCCTGTGATAGGTTTGCTTTGGGGTCACCATAAGTTAGAAACAACTTGAAGGCACACAACAACAACAAAAAGGATTATTGTTATAAGGATTATTATTATAAATAGGCAATAAGAAGCACATTGAGGATTTGAAAGCAATTAATGTAAAATGTTGGACATCTTCAGGTGGTTGCAAGCATTATATTCCTTCCACAATTGCTGCCCCTTCCAAGAGGGATTATGAGTCATTTTAAAGCACTTTTACCCACACATGTTTTCAAAGCTGCAAAAGTAGCATTCTCTTAAATGTACTCTGCAGAGAATTTCTTCTTTGTCTAGCAAAGCATGTGCTACCATTGTCCTCACAGTGACCAACAAAGGCCTGCCAGCTAACAAATATAGCAAGTTAAAAGACCAATCAAGAGGTCACTCAGAAAGATAAGTTAAGAACAAAAGAAGCTAGTACAGAAATGGAAACAATAGCAAGTCTGTTTGACAAAGCCACATCCAGTTCTGGATCAGGATCTAGCAAGAATTTTCAAGACTAGAGGAAGTACTGTATTCCAGCAGTAATATCAGGACTACAGTATATTTTGGATTGTGATCCAGAGCAACAAAGCAAAGATCTTTCAGCACAAGGTGAGTTAGCAAGATTTATTCTTTAAGGGTTTTGCATTACAATGACCTCCATTATTGCTGAATATGCTTATTGCAGTAGTCAGCTGATATAGCAGATACTGCAATGCAACTTTTTACCATAGTAGGTTGGAATCTTTAAGATTGCTCCTCATATTGTTCAACTGAGAACACCATATGTATGGTGGGTAAGAATTAAGGCAGTGAGAAACAATAGGGATATTCTGGTGGGGGTTTACTACAGACCTCCAACCCAGGCTGAGGACTTTGATGATGCCTTCCTCAACCAAATGACTGCACATTCAAAGAGGAGAGATACAGTAATAATAGGAGATTTCAATTACCCAGATATATGCTGGCAGTCAAACTCTGCCAAGACAGCAAGGTCCAACTCTACCTGGATAGATTGGAGAGCTGGGCCAAGGATAACAAAATGAAATTCAACAGAGAGAAGTGTAAGGTCCTACACTTAGGTAGAAAAAATGGAATACAGAAATATAGAATGGGGGACACGTGGCTGGATAGCAGTCCGTGTGAAAGGGATCTAGGAGTCTTCATAGACCACAAGCTGAACATGAGTCAGCAGTGTGATGCGGCAGCCAAGAAAGCCAATGCAATTCTCGGCTGCATCAATAGGAGTCTGGTGTCTAGATCGAGGGAGGTACTGGTACCACTCTACTCTGCTTTGGTTAGACCTCATCTGGAATACTGTGTCCAGTTCTGGGCACCTCAATTCAAGAAGGATATTGTCAAGCTGGAGCAAGTCCAGAGGAGGGTGACCAAAATGGTGAGAGGCCTGGAAGCCATGCCCTATGAGGATAGACTTAGAGAGCTGGGTATGTTTAGTCTGCAGAAGAGAAGGTTAAGAGGGGACATGACAGCCATGTTTAAATATTTGAAGGGATGTCATGTAGAGGAAGGAGAGGGCTTGTTTTCTGCTGCTCCAGAGACCAGGACAAGGAGCAATGGATTCAAGCTGCAGGAAAGGAGATTCCACCTGAACCTCAGGAAGTCCTGACAGTCAGCGCTGTCCGGTAGTGGAATATGCTGCCTCGGAGTGTAGTGGAGTCTCCTTCCTTGGAGGTTTTTAAGCAGAGGTTTGATGGCAATCTGTCGGGAGTGCTTTGAGGGTGTTCCTGCATGGCAGGAGGTTGGACTGGATGGCAGTGTGGTCTCTTCCAACTCTACATTTCTATGATTCTATGATTCTATGATTCTATGGCATTGGCAGCGATGCTCCAAGCAGGAGGGTATCTCATTTGGCCCCCAACAGGATGGATTCCTCCTGCTCAGACCCCACGTTACTGGTGACTTGTAATGTGGAACAATTTTTATACAGAAATATGGTTGGTATAAGGAGCTAGAATGGTGTAGTGGTCTGAGTATTAGACTATGACCCTGGAGACCAGTGTTTGATTCCCTGCTTGGTCAAATGGAAACCCCCTGGGTGAGCTTGGGTGCATCACACAGTCTCAGCCTCCAGAAAACCCTGTGATAATTTCGCTTTAGGGTTACCATAAGTTAGAAGTAATTTAAAGGCACACAACAAAAACATGCTTAATATGCATTTGCCCAAGGAATGAAACTTCAACTTATACCACATTGCATGATTATAGCTGCATAGCTCATCCTACTGGCCTTGGTGGCCAAAATCCTGCTGGTTAATCTTAGCAAGAGTGGAGCCATTGAATCAGTTGCTGAGTAGTGATCCACTTGTAGCTAAATTGACTTGATTCAATGGGTCTTCCTTGTCAGAATTAACAGTAGGACTTAGAACAGAAATTTACCTTAAGCATGTTTGACATTGCTGGATACCTTAAAGGGGATTAAACCATATCATGGATGGCTGTATCCTAAGGGTATTCCCCCAGATATTAATGGATTGCATCAACATTCCTTGCTATTGGTTATGCTACCTTTCCCCGTTCCTATAATCTAGGACACTATGCTTCTGAATAGCAGTTACTAGGAGAGATAAAGCAAAATGGTGCTATTGAATGTATTACCAGCTGTTTCTTCCATGCTTTCTTATTTTATATTGCACATTCTCTATCCCCTCTCAAATGAAATTCAGTATTCCTGCCTGAGCTATAAGATCTTTGGAAGAGGCCCTTCTGTCAGTCCCATCATCTTCTCAGGGATGTTTTTGGATACAGGGGAGAGTGCCTTCTCAGTATTTGCTCCCAGACTGTGAAAACCTCTCTCTAAGGAGGCTAGGATGGGTCTCCTTTTTCTCCATTTGCAGTCAGATAAAAACTTTTCTATTCCTACAGGCTTTGTGGAAGTAACTGCCATGGGCTTTTAATGATATCTTGTTTTGTTGTTGTTTTTAATCACGTCTTTTAATGATTTCTATACAAGTGTAATTTTATGGAATGTTGAATTCTAAAAATAACAGCTGGCATTCTATATTAAAATTACAAATTTGTCACCTAAAGTTGCAGATCCGTAACTGCTTTGTATTCAGTAATGTTGCACGGACATGATTGCAACACTATTACAGTGACTGTAAATGTCTTCCCAACTCACCTGAACAGTCAGGAATTGCACTGAGTGAAGGAGGTTTGTCCAGCTCTTGATCAGAGCACAAAGAGGATGATATTTCCAGCTCCCTCCACCAGTGAGCAAGACTATAGCAATAAGAAGCAAGACCCCTGCTTCAATTTCCCATTTCCATCTTGTTCACTGGTAGGAAAGAGTGGGAAATATCATCCTCCTTGCACTCCAATGGGCAGCTAGAGACAGCTGCTGGCTTTTAAGATGATCTTGGCATGGCTGGAAGAGGAGTTACACATTCATAACTAAGTAGCCAA
Organism: Ctenosaura bakeri; assembly: GCA_948474755.1. NCBI lineage: Eukaryota > Metazoa > Chordata > Lepidosauria > Squamata > Iguanidae > Ctenosaura > Ctenosaura bakeri. The sequence goes on from CAOLHI010000394.1 coordinate 524,980, forward strand.
TGTAGGACATCAGTGAACTTTTATGCATTTTGACAGATGTTGTTGTGTGTTTTTATTCTATACCTTGAGACTCAGTACTGGGGAAAAGGCAGGATATATATATATATATATATATATATATATATATATGTATAAAGTAATAATTGTGAGAATTATTATAGTTATTGTTATTATTCCATGGCTATTGAACATGATCACTCCTCACTGGTAGGGCATCTTTCTCTCTCTCTCTTTCTTTCATTTTAACAATGTGGTAGTGAATATTTTCTAGTGAGTCTGCCCAGGCACTGACATCCATAGGGACAGCCTTTCTCTTGCTCTACTACTTTCAGACACACATCTGTTGGGCAGGCAATAGAAAGATTTTTTTGGTGGCTCCTTCTGTGCTCTAGAATTCCTCCCCAAAGGACGTTGGGTTGACCTCTTCCTTTTGTCCTTCGGTCAGCAAGGAAAAACCTTTTTGCTCCGGTAGGTCCTGTATTTTCATTATTTTTATTTCAAGTGATTGATGCATTTTAATTTGAGGATTTTTTTTAATTTTAATGGCATGTGAAGTTGTTTTGCTTGTTAGCAGCATTTTAAAAGTCAATCTTGCTGTGATTTTCCTTTAGGCCCATTTAGGTTAGAAAGGTGACATATAAGTCTGAGGATCATCTGGTAGTGGCTGGCGACTTCCATGTGAGTAGAACAGTAAATCTACTCTGGGTTTCAGACCAATTTTGAAAATTTTGATTGAAAATGAATTGAAAGAAAATTCTAACTATCAATTTTGTCAGTTTCTCTGCCTCCCACACTCAGATTTTGCACACATCAGTACATTCTGATAAAAAAACAAATTGAGACAAAACTCACTAGTGACAGTGCAATAAAGAATAAGAGATTTTAAAAGAACATTTGTCCTATCTTGGCCGTTCTGTGAACAAGAGGGCACCTTGATGTCTTTGTGTATTTCTAGTCAGAGGAAATGTAAATATGAAAAGGATTGCTATAGCTTTCAAATAAAGTGTTTTGGGCCTCCCGAGGTTTGTTTACATTTAAAAAACCCTCAAGTCATCAAAGTGAAGCAAAGAAATCTGTAGATGATCAAGTTTTTATTCAAGCAGGTTGGCTGGCATGTTCCCTGTGCCTGATTTTATTTCCATGAATTCATCCCATATCCAGTTTAAAGCAAAAACACCAGTGTTATAACGTCAATGTTATTAGAACTTTATCAAAACTCTTTCAGGAACAATGGATTATGCCAATCATTTTTTTTCTTTGAAAAAAAATCACTGTACTGTACAGCAATTGTTGAACTGTTGGAAAATGTAGAAATATTATCTTCTGTTGTCTCAAACAAGCCAGCCAAATATTTAGAACTCTGGTTAAGTCACAATAGCTGCTTTGAATGTTGCCTTATGAACCTGCCTGTTTATGATTCTGAAACAGGACAATAAATGTGTTCTTATTGGAAATGGCAATGATGTGGCCCTCCAGTTGTTGTTGGGCTGCAGGTCCAGCTTCCTAAAGATTAGCTGTGCTGGTTAGAGTTGATTCAAGTTGCAGTCCCAAAACATCTGGAAGGCTGCATGATTCCCAACCCTGATCTGGTTAACCAAGGGGAGGCTTACAAAAGGTGTGATGTGCAAGAGGAGGAGCATACAGGTTAGTGGCAAACAGTACTTTCTAAAATAGGCACAACAGTTGACATCATTGGCCTATGTTGGATTCTGCTAACTATGCAGTAGCCATGTACTGAAACAGCAGTAAAGTAGCAGCCTCAGTGTTCCCATTGCTGACTTGTGATGCACTAGATCTCTGCCTCCTGAGCAGTATTGTTTAGCAGCAGAAGCTGATATTTGTCAGCCAAGTGGCTTACAAATTACTATTTAGTGCAAGTTTCCACATATTAACTCAAAAGTAAGCCCTACTGAGTTCAATGAGGCTTACTTTAAATCATAAATACCTAGAGCCTTCCTCAACATATCTGCCAGATGTGTTGCCTGCATTCCCCTTATCCCTAGCCAGGGCTTCAGTTTTGGTCTGTAAGATTGCATGCTAAATGTATACATCATTTTTCTGTCAAAAACTTTTCAAGCAAATTGACTATCAATGTTCCTAACATTTAGTTTCTGGATCACCTTTGGGTTTATCACTTTTTCTCAAACACTCATGCCAAAGTTGATGTAAGTTAAATAACCTTATCTGTATTGAGCTATGTTTGGAACATATCACGAAAATTTGATAAAGGTTGTCCACATATATGGAATTTTAGCTCATGGACTGGAATTTCCTGTATAGGAAGATGTATACATGAGACCTGTTTACAAGACATATTATTTTGCCTGTTGGATAGTATACACTGATCAGATAAAAATGAATACATTTGTGTATATTGTGTTTTCCATACGTATATGTACACATAGCAAAATGGATTCTTGGGCAGTTGTTGCATATGATGATGGCTGGATCTAATGTATACTTGAATCAGAGCTTGAAGTTTTTTTAACAACTGCTCCCAGGGGGGAAAAGGTGGGGAAGGGAGAGAGAAAGAAAGAGAGAGAAGAGACCACAAAACTTTGGCATGGCAGATTGTCATGCATTATCATATGTAACACAAGCAGAATGCATGTTAGATCTGACAGCCATAAAACAGTAGTGAAAACAGCATGCCCATCTTCTCCTGGATAATCATTTAAAGCAATCTGGGTTTAGGATTCACATCAAAACAGAAAGAGTCAGTTGTATCACCAAGACGAATTTCACAGTGATAGATGTGGGAAGAACCATTTCAAACCCTCTACATATAGGTGACCTATGGTATAATGATTCTTTCTTGAGTAATAGGAAACACTTGGTGAATTGTTTGCTGTAGACTGTAATTGGATGAGTCTGCCCTATGTGAACACAAGTTTTGCAGTCATATTTTGGATAAAGGATTGCATTTTACTAACTTTATTTATTATATTTATCTCACCCCTGGATCTCCTCACCCCCTTTATCCTCATAACAGTCCTGAGAGATGGGTCATACTGAAAGAGGATAATTAGCCCAACATTGTCCAAGGATTTCCATAGCTCAGTGGGAACTAAAACCTAGCTCTCCAAGGCCAAGTCTGAGATAGTCACTGATTTCTTCTTTCTCTAGACCAGTGGTTCCTAATCCACAGAGCCCTCACAAGGGGCCCATGAAGCCCTACTGCTGGACACCAACAGCCATGGCAGCAACAGGGATGTGGTAGTGATATGTGCATGTGCCTAAACTACTTGCTTGCTTGCAAACAAAGGAGCAGTTTGGGTGCACACACATACCTGCCACTATGACCTTTTTGCCAGGGACATGGAAGCAGGGAGTTTGGGCACCAAGAGACACAGTGGCTGGCATGTGCACATGCCCAAACTATGAGTTTGGAGACCAGGGTTTGAATCTCCATTCAGCCATGGAAAGCTGGGTGACCTCAGGCAAGTCACATTCTCTTACCCTCAAATAAAGGCAAAGGCAACAAATCTTTCCAAGAAAACCCCCATGACAGATTTGCCTTAGGGTCACCATAAGTCAGTTTTCAAAGAGGAGAGACATGATGGCTAAAAAGAATCTTCATCATTCAGCGGTATTTTGTTGTTGTGTGCCTCCAATTCACTTATGACTTATGACCATCCTAAGGTGAATCTACCACAAGATTGGTTGGTTGGTTTGCCAAGGTTTGTTCAGAGGGGGTTTGCCTTTGCTGTCCTCAGAGGCTGATAGAATGTGACTTGCCCAAGGTCATTCAGTATCTGAATGGGGACTTGAATCCCAGTTTCCAGAAGCCTTTAATAAATAAATAAATATTTGAATATATAAATAAATATTTGACTATTTAAATCTAGATATAATTGTTTAAATCTTGAGTTAAGTCTTGGATGTTGTTGGCAACAAATTACATTTACAGGAGGTCCCTGATAAAGAAAAGGTTTAAAACCACTGCTCTAGACCTTATGTTGCTGCCCTTTGATTTCATTTCTTCCCCTTCAGGCATCCAGTATGCTGAAGTTTAACAGCCACTTTCAGATGCAGCAGCATTACTATTTATGCAGGGGAATCTTGCATCAGTAGGAATTGTCAAAGCATTTTTTAGCTGAAGCAAGATGTTCCCTGAGCCAAAATCTCTCTAGGGGAAGAGGATGTCAAAGCAGGAACTTCATTGTTGTATCACAGGAGAAGCAGTACCATACTCATGTGAGCACAGACATTTCTGTTGCCCTGACACCCAATGCTCCACGTTAATGTGAATAAAAGCCATAACCCAGCCTCTGTCACACTTTATTTGAGGAGATGCTTTGACATGTACTACATATACATTTTGTGATTTGTGCTGCATTGCATTCTGTCTGGCTAGATAACAACATAGGATTAGAATTCATTGGACTGAAAGTACGTAGCAGAGGCAGAATATGGGGAGACACTGTACAAATAGGTCATCCTTTTTCTCTCACCACACATGGTCAGCCTGTAGATCATATTGACCCAGTTAGCTTTGGATCTCACTTGGCTATATGTCAATGTACCCTGAAGCTAAGTGTTCTCTTGACATGTCTATGTACCCAATTAAAAATGCATGGAGACTGTGGCTGTTTCATAAACCTTGCACTGTTGAATTGCCCCAGCTCTTCAGTGTTTTGCTGCAGAATTATAAACCTATCATAGTACTAAAAGAAATCCAGGAATCAGATTTAACTCTCTTGCCATGATCTATATCTGCCCCAAACAGAATCTGTACTGCATTTCTAATGTCAGACATTCTGGGTGTGTATGAGCAAAACTGGAAACTGGAAGATTTACTCTAAATACAGTTGAAGAGTAATGTAACAGATCCATCATGAGAGCACGTAAGTGCTTTTGTAACTCTCTTCACCATTATCTCTGTTTTTCAGTATAAATCTAACTATGTTTACTCAAAAGTGAATCTCAGTTAAACATGTGCTTATGATTGTGACCTGGCAGCACAATAGCACTGTATGTGCCCAGTAAGAGAGCTCAGCAAGACTCACTCTGAGGTTAGTGTGTATAGGTCTACAGCTGCAGGTTGACATAACCATGGTTGTTACAGGAATAAATACTTTTTTCAGTGTTGTACAAATAGGTATCCAATACCTGCCTCTGCAATGTTTTTCTCCAGGCTTCACAGTAGCAGCTAAATTGTGGCAACCCCCTGACCCAAATGCCCACTCCCACATAAAGAACTCCCTTGCACCATTGCCCGCTCGCAACTATCACCTTCCAAGACCTTCTATATAAATATGTTGATGGAGCTTTACATTCCACCAGGATCCAAAAAGGTCTCAGCCTAAAACTGCAACCATAAATGTTGTTGTTAGAGAATAAGCCACACTGAGCATATTAGGATTTACTCATTATTAGACATGCTCTTGAGTAGAGTAGACATACCTATGATCACAGTGCAAAATATACCAATTTGTAATGTCAACCTCCGCTTGCCTTTCTAATCAAGTGTGTTTACTTGCAATATGGAAATGAGGAAATTCACTGTGGCAAAACCAAACATCATGTGAATCTCAAATCTGATTCAAACTCAGAAGAGGTGAAGGAAGCTTATCCAAAAAAGGAAACTGCACACTGCACAAATAGCTGTGACTTTTATAGGCTTCAAAAATGGTGATTTACTGAGTCCTCAGGCTGGCTTAAGTGCATTTTGAGCAACTCTGTGCTTATTTAATTGTTAAGACAATTTACCTTACAAACAGAGCATAACAGAAAAAGCAGAAGGGCTGGTCTTACCATTAGGGAGATGAAGAGAAGGAGCTCTCATTACTTATCAAGGTCTGGTCAGGCAGTATCACTAATATTGCCAGATTGGATAAGTGTCTTTAAAAATAATTGAGTGTATTTTAGAAGTACAATGATGCTGCGCTGACCAATTAGATAATTGGCAACATTGGTGAAGCAGTGAAATCTGGTGGAAGCAAGACTGGGAGACGTCCCAGAGCAGGTTTTAGGACAGTTCAAGGGCTGTGGAGGAGAGAGGTACCAGTAGTTCTATTGTACTGATGCTGCAGAGGTAGTTCTATACTGGATTTGGCCATCATCTCTCCATTTCATACCTGTGATATATACCCTATGCAGTTTGGGATAAACACATCTGTCAACAGCAATTCTGTGGACACCCTCCTTCTCTCATCTCCAAGTTCATTTGGATCCAGTGGCACAAGGATACTTTTAAAAACACACACAACAGTTGTATTTTTGTGCCCTTTTTTCAAATGGAGGCATTCCTAGCTCTCACTGACAATATCATTGTTATGTACATTTTGGAAGAGAATACATTATTTTCATTTTTTTTCAAACATTGCTTCACTTCTTGACAATGTTAAATGCCTTCTTTTTCTCTCAAAGGGTATGCATTGCAAGCTTAGCAGTATATAAATTTCTGACTGCGGCTTGTGTCCACTTTGGAGTTCAGAAAGTACAAAACTGGGTAACCTCCTTTTAAGAACTTGATGTATTGAATTTTTCACGCATTCTAATTCTAATTTTTTCACACATTCTAAAAGCCAATCTACTATTCCATTTGAATGCTGCCAATCATGAATTAACTTGGCTCATGGGTGTTTACATGAGGCAAACTACTATGTCCTTTACTCTAGCATTTACCAATCTAGTGTTCTTTGAAAGTTTCAGCCTGGCACTACCATCACCCCTAGTTAATATGTCCAACTATGAGTGATTGTAGGAACTGAATTTGAAGGACATCACAAAGGAACCAGGCTGTCTACTTTGTTTGTTTTAAAAGATAATTAGTGATGTGGTGAAATGGTTAGCACTCTGGACTTTGAATCCAGAAATCCGGGTTCAAAGTCTTGGTTGGACCTCGTGGACGTTTTGAGAACAAGCACAGTGTAGAGATTTGAGTGTTGGACCACAGTCCTGGAGACCAGGGTTCAATTCCACGTTCAGCCATGGAAACCTACTGGGTGATCTTGGGCAAACCACACTCTCTCAGCCTTAGAGGCAGGGAATGAAAAACCTTCTCTGAAGAAATCTTGCCATGGAAGCCCAATGACAAGGGAGTCATAATTTAGGCCCTTTCTGCAGCTTACCTGCTTCCAGCGTGGGCGTGCAGGGATCATGCGAGCAGCCTTTTGTGAGAGGCACTTGCGTCCCCTCTGCTCTGTCTCCGCAGCAGTTCCTTGCTGGCCAGCAGGCAGCGTGAGGACTCTGCCTCTTCCTTCCGCAGTACAGCCAGGTACTTTCCCAGGCTGCGCTGGGAGAGGAAGTGCGAGAACCGCATCTCCAGAGGCTCCGCACAGACGGTAAGTGCGTGTGGGACCCCGGAGCGACACACAATCGCACATCATTTTCAGTCAGAAGCCAAAAATGATATATTGCGTGATTGGCACCTGCTGGTCCCAACAGCATCGCATAATTGCAAGGACGTCATGTGGAACTGTCCTCGCAATTGCGCGACACTCCGGAGGCCCTTTCGCATGACAAATGCCATGCGAAAAGGGCCTTAGAGTTGGCTTGAACAACAACAGCTAATAGCCCAAGGGAGAGGATCAAAATAAAAATGACCTTAACAGATTGGACAGCTGAGCTAAAACTAACAAACTCAGTTACACCAGGGAGGAATGTAAGGTACTACACTTTGGCAGGAAGAATGAAATGCGCAAATATAGGATGAGTGACACCTGACGTGGTACTAGTACATGGGAGAAGGATCTAGGGGTCTTAATAGACCACAAACTGAACATTAGTCAACAGTGTGATGCAGTGTTCAGAAAACCTAATGCAAATCTAGGCTGCATTGACAGGATTCTATGATTCTGAATGAGAACCAGAAGGGGAGAGAGTGTGAGGGAATGATTGAGAGAGAGAGAAAAAGCTTAATTTTCCCTGTCTCAGAGAGCTCCCTATACAGATGGTTTCTTCCAGGTTACTGCCCAAATGAATGTCCCTTGGGTATTCAACAGACTGGGCTGCAGCTTCTAGGCCAGAAGATTTATTCAACTTTCTATAAACACAGAGCATTCTACTAGTGGTGGGGCTTAAATAACTATGGGGTTTAGTGCCAAGATATATAGTTAGAACTGTTTAGCAAGTGGAAAACACTTTATCATTCTTTCAACATTTATATGTTCCAGAGAACTATCATACTTACTACTAATGATTTTTTTAAAATAAAAAAAGGAAACTGTAGAAGGAATCTAGTAGAACCTTTGAGATTTATTTATTTTAGCATTTGCTTTTGTGGATTTCTTCAGATTTGCTGGGGGTTTTTTAAAAGCATGTTATCCAGATCTGAGCTTTTCCCATAGGAAACTTGGACAGGGAGTTCAAGTGATGTGTTCCCAGTAAGCTGATGATGCCCAGCTTACGCATATAGAAAGGTATATGTGGTGCCAACTTTGCTGTCTTTTAGGTGCTAGGCAAGAGCTTCTTTTTCCCCCCTACTCCAGACAGATGATGGGAGCTGGAAGGTCTTTTTTCTGTGTGAGTGTGTGAGGTGACTTCAAGTTGCTTGTCAATTCATGGTGACCCTATGCAGTTTTCATAAGGGTTTCTCTGACATGGAATACTCAAAAGTGGTTTTGCCAGTTCCTTCCTCTGAAATATAGCCTACAGTATCTGATATTCATTGGTGAGCTCCTATCCAAGTACTAGCCAGGGCCAACCCTGCTTAGCTTCCTAGATCAGGCTGGATCTGGTGCCTTGTTAGAAAGCAGCAAAGCAAGTGGGGGGGGATCTTGCTCTGTCTCCACGAAAATAGTTCCCCTGTTGGTCTATTATTTATTGCAAAATAGCTACAAAACCTCTGGATGACAGTCATTTGCCAGTTATTACATAATGAAAACTGGCAGGAGAATCAACACAGCCAATAATTAGATCTATGACCTTGCAAAATTGGAGCCAAGGTGACTCTATTGGTTCCCTGTGAAACTTCCTTTTGAAATGTCAATGCTAATAAATTCTCCTGTGAATATTTCAACCAAGTGGCTATTTGCTCCTGATCCCCCTCTCCGCTACCTAAGATAGTGGAAAATTTAAAGTAAGTCAGCTTAGGGCATACTTAAAGTTAACTTTGTTATGTCAGAGCCAGTGTGGTGTAGTGGTTTGAGTGTTGCACTAGGACACTGGGAGATGAGGGTTCGAATATCCTCTCAGCCATGGAAACCCACTGGGTGACCTTTAGGAAATTATACTCTCTCAGCCTCAAAGGAAGGAAGAAAACCCTATGATAGGTTCACCCGAGGGCTGCCATAAGTCAGAAACAACTCAAGGGTAACCAAGGAGGAGAAGGAGGAGGAGGAGGAGGAGAGGAAGAGCAATAAGGAGGACTTTTAAGTTGTCTTACATCTCATTTTGGTTCCCAAACCACAACTGAGACTGATGGAATTGGCTAGAGATTACTGGAATCAGTTGATGTGTAAATGGACTAGATCAGGGGTGGGCAACTGTGGAAGGCCAGGAGGCTGCATTAACCATCCAGGAGAACTTGGAATGCCACTCCTGGCACCTGATCTTGCCCACCCACCCCCAAAACATTCCAACTAAACACTGCAATGTGAAGAGTTCTTTTCTGGGGTTCTAGTCAGATACCTATACACTCTTTCCCTCGCTGATGCTTGACAACATTCTGTGAATACGTTCAACCCGCATGACCATGGAGTTCCCCCTTCAGTTTTTCTATTTTTGAATTTCTGCAAACCTTATATGGCTTGCAAGTTAAAAAGAAACAGAAGTGAAAAATTCTCTTAAATTCTCTTTTATGCTGCTTACTCATGACCCTGTTTTGGCTACACATCTATCAGAATTCACCAGCTCAGTTTTCTGGTAGAGAGGGTGCTGCTAATACTGTCAAAAAAATATAAAAACTTTATCCCAGAGGTGACCAATTAGTATACAAGAAGCCCCCTGCCTTTTAACATCCCATTATCTGACAACTCGTTCTTTTGACACTTCCAAATTAAGGCCAAGTTCCATTAATTCAACCTGAGGTCCACTCTTTCATCCAGTTCTTTAGCTTACAGAGGCTTGCTTGGGACCACTTGCAAACACACACACAGAGTCCCAACTCTTCCCTGTGGAAAGAGGGGATCCTTGGTCAAATTAATGGAACTTGCCTATGTCACAAGCAATGAAGCAGCAGGCTTCCATCAGTTCTTCTTGCCTACGGAGGGTCACTTGGGACTGCACATGCACCATGTACAAACTGAGCTCAGCAGGGGAGAAAAGGTGCCAAGCCAGCTAGGAGGCGTTACAAGCACAGCATGTGCATGGTCTGTCCTTCATGTTCCCTACAGTAGATAGTTTTTGTTTTTTGACCGTTTCTGCTTTCTGAGAATACTCCAGTCCCTAATCTGTCAGATAACTGGGAAAAGCTTGTATTACAAATCAAAGCTTTTAAATAGCTACTTAAATATTTATTGCAGTGCACACGAAAACATTCGTTCCTCTATCTTTGAACCTCAAAGGAGGAAGTGGAACAGCCTGGCGGAGGTAGACAAGCTGTAGACATGATCCTGGACCATAACCAACCGCATGGGCCCGCTTTCTCCCACTCAGCTGGGCCACAGTTCCCTCTTTCTTCTTGCACCCTTAGTGACACCCACATATTCAAAGTTCTGTACTTTTGCATGCCTCCTGTTCAGAGTTCAGTGTCACAAACATCCTACCCTCAGAGCATACAAAAGCATCACCACATTTTTTACAAGAAAAAAAAAGAAGGAAAAAGAGCTCCTCCTCCCCTTTATACAGGAACACAAGCTCATAGTAGAGTGCAGTAAGCACAAGCAAGACAGAGAATTATAACTAAATAATCTGACTTCTGAATCACGTGTACAAAAAAAGCCACAGAAACCTCACTCTCAGGCAGCTTTTATTATGCAATCAAGAACTACCTAGCCGTGTGATATAACAGGAACAAGCCAAGATGCCTAAGTAATTTACATATCACTGCAAGGACAAAACCTGTAGAAGCTCCTCTATATATGGAAACAGTAATGCATCCCTCCTGCTCTCTCTTCCTCCCCTCCCTCTCCACACAGTCTTAACATGGCCACCTCCTACATTAAAACCCTGCAGGAAATTAACAGCATTAGGTGTTCCTGATCTGACCTTGGCCAAGAGGAGTGCTGAAGCCTTCAGGGCTGCAGTGACAGAGGCAGAGACATGCGTTTGCCCTTTGCAATCATTTTTCTTTAGGCAAAAGGCTGAATCAACAGACACCACAGACAGGGAGCAGGAATACAACCTGCAGTGGGGTAGAAGTCCAGGCCCCCACTTAGTAGAATGAAAGAAGGGCTGCTGACTGCTACATTTTGAAGTCAAGTGAAGTAACACTAATTACTATCTAAAGGAGTGCACACTTCACCTCCCAACCCCCTCCCCTCCTTACCTACTACCACCTGGCAGGTGTTTAGTTGTAAATGAGTTTTGGTGAGGACAGTAGATAAAACTCTGCAGATTACCTCAGCGCACTGGAAAGGTGAGAGATTAATACATGGGAGGAAACCTTCATTGAGATAAGGAGAACCTAAGGCCAGAGATGGAAGATCTGTGGGCCCTCCAAAGGTCATTGTAATCTAAGTCCCAGCATCCCCAATAAGTATGGCCAGTGCTCAGGAATAATGAGACATGTAATACAACAACTTTGGCGAGAGAGCAAGTTCTCCACACTTGACAATATGGTCACAATTCTGCACTACGTGTAGCTGTATATAATAGTTTCCTGTCCAATTGCCTCCAAACCTGCTTTTTTTTCTCAGCTGTATCCTCCCCACCCCCACCCAGTCATTTTCTAGTTGGTAGAGAGTGGGTGAGCTGGGGACAAGCTTCCAGCTATTTTCTTGTAGCTGGGCACACAATAATAGCTATTTTTCTCTAGTCAGACAATTAACAAAAACATCATCTGCAGGAGGTTCTCTAGAGGTCTCTGCAGATGATGACATTGCACTGCATCTGTCTATAGGAAAATAGCTGGAAACTTGTCTGCTGCTCGCCACTAACCAGAAAATCATAGCCTCCAACATTCTACAGATGAAAATCAGGACATGTGTGGCCAGGCAACATCAGTGCGTGGTCAAGCTGGCAACAGTTATTAATGAAGAAGACACACAAGCTAGGAAAGGCTGCTGCAGCAGATTCCTTTAGCCAGAGCCTACTGGCAACAAGAAGATTCTGCACTTCCTTTATTCTCCCCGCCGCTGAATTGATTGAGTGCAAAACTCAGTTTGCAATAACTGAAATATGCTGAGGACAAAGGGGGGAAGTGGGAGGAGGAGAGAGAAACAAGACATTTTAAAAGCTGCCGAAAAATTGGTATGGAAAAGGATTGGTTGTGACTGTCTCTGCCAGGACAGTTGGAGGATATGGGAAATAGCTGAGTTCAAGGTGCTGCAGCTGAGAAAAGATGGGTTTTGCTGGGCATTTGGCTATTGCACAGTCAGTAGCAAATTCTAACCTTTCCTCAATGGCCAAAAAAGTGAGTTGCAATGGTATATGTCTGACATATGTCATTATAATTCACCAATGGGATGCCAGCCAAAGGCTTAAGGGCTGCAACCCTGCATCCACCTACCGGGGGGGGGGGATCACCATTTAAGTCAATGGGATTTATTTCAATCTAGACATGTATAAAGTTGCATCACTTATAAAGATCAAAACTGTGAGACTTACTCCACACACAAAGTCCTTTTGTGATTTTTGTTCGTATTAGCTTTGTGACCTGCTCCAGTTAAAACTCTAGCTGCTGTGTTCTGGATTAATTGAAGACTAGAAGTAAATGTCTTCAAAGGCAGCTCCACACAGAACATATTACTGTAATCTAATCTGGAGGTTACTGTAGCATGGATTATATGTAATTACAGAGACCAGGTCTCAATTACTAAGAGACGTGTGTGTGTGTGTGTGTGCAGTTGGAGTACCATGATGATTTAGATAAGGTGGGAAGTAACTAGCTGCCTCCTGGGAACCCAGGAGCAAAGCTGCATCTAAGAAAAACCTGTAGGTAAGGAAGCAATGTTTTAGGGAAAGTATAACACATCTCTTCCTCATGTGAGCCTTTCATGGAATTTGGAAAAGTAGCCCTGATGCTTACAGTTCTAGAGCTATAAGTCCAAAAAGGTAATGTTACCACACCATATACCCCCACTCTGCGTGATGTGCTATTTTCATAATTGGACGTATTTATGGTTGAAACACATGATTGAAAGGGCACTGGCTATAAGCATGTTGCTAGGTCAGGTTGACCTCAGACATGATCAGGTCATAAGTTCAGAGAAGATTAGGTGGGAAAACCCAGTGATGATGGGCTTGTGATAATCCTTTCAAAAACTGAAAGTTACAAGCATCCCTGAAAACAACAGAAGGTGAAACTGCCCAAGTGAAGAAATCAGGGACCTTACTGTGAGCATATCCTATAAGACCTTCCCTGTTCACCGTACCTGACCAAAACTTTAAGCGTTTCTCAGGACTCCCATCAATGTTTTGTCACCAAGAGTTAAGACAATCAGCCCATTCTGGACTCCTTTATCAACCCCATGAGAAAGCCATTACTGCTTTGTCCATGCACTGTCCTTCATGGCAGGAAATATGGTATAAAAAAACCTTACCTCAAGCCCCAGTAAATTGTAGTAGTTGGACATAATACATGGTGCCCAGACCTCTGTTCATTCTTGCTACCCTTAGAGGCTTTCTGAGCCACCCTACTTCAACCTTCTGCTTCAGGACAGGTAAATATCACCCTTTCCACCCGACCTCTCTCTATCCAACCTTTCTCACCTCACTTTCCAATAGCCTCATAAGGTTCTTGAGGGTATCTGATTTCCTGTATGCTTGCTAATTCCCAATAAAATATTCTGTTTAACTTTTAACTGGAGTCCTCTCTACCATTAGTACTGGTACACGCAGGTGAAAAGATTCTAGCATTACCTCTTCTTGCCGAGAAACTGGCATTGTGGGTGGACCTCAAAAGTCCTCCACCTTTTAGGGTAACAGTAACATTTCCAAGCTGTGCCCATTCACATATTGTTTGATCTAGATCCCAATTTTCTACCACATTGGCCCTAAGCCAGACCTGGGCTGATATGAGCACTTTTGCTATTGTAGAGAGATCTGAGAGAAGGGAAAAAGAGAAAACAGAGTTACATAGATGGCTCTGTGTGTTCTGATACTTTTACTACCAGCAGTTTTATATAAATGTTCCAAAATAATGGAGTCTTCCAGTATCACCTTCTGAAATGTCCCAAGCAAATAAAAATATAAACCATTTATGGTGAGGATTGAGGCTGCTCTCAGGCTGTGGAATTCTCATGGAGTCATTTTTATGGGAACAGGAGACAGGGTTGCTGTGTTGTTAAACTTCATTCCTATTTTTTTAAAAAATGAAGTTACACATTTTAAAATGTGATGGCTTAAATGAGAACAAAATGGAGGATAATGCATGTTAAGGATGGATTTTTAAAGTTTGTGTTCCATCACAAAAACTGCACAAATGACCATACAATCTATATAATATCCCATGGCATCACTGTACTCCATTTTATGCCCTATCTTCAAATGTGTACCTGATCCAACCTAGACATCTTCATAATTTTTCCTGATTTCTTTAACAGAAAAAGTAAATCTGGCTGCTGACCATATAATCCTATGCAGGATTCCTTGGAGTTAAATGCTGGTGTGTTCAAACAGGCCTACTCTGAGGAAAAGTGTGTATAAGACTATAACTCAATGCTTCTGCTTCAGGGTCCTTTCCGTATGGGTGAAGTCTCTATGTACATATGAACATAATTAATATTGCTTCTACTCAGCATTTCTATCTTGGTCTTCTGTCAAAACAGTATAAATAATATTGCGCTGATCCTAAATGGTCTGATTTCTTCCACTATGGGACTCAAGCTGAAAACAGCTCTTGTTGCAAATTATAATCTCTCCATCCTTCATTTGCTAATTATTAATCATATACTAAGGTTGAGATTAACCGAAATAGTTAACGAACATTCTTTTCTCTCTTTCCAAGGACTTTCCTTTCCCAGAATTTGGAAACACTATTATTTTTTGGATTACATTTACCAAACCATGCCTAGCCAGCCTAGATACAGGTGATGCTGGATGGGGAATTATGGAAGATATAGTCCAAAGAAGCAACTTTCCCAAGCTCTGTGCTTTCCCAAATCCCTGTTCTGAATTAATGCTCAGTTTGATTTTAGTAAACAGAACATCTTGAGCAAGAAACAGCTCCATCATGAGGCAAGAACATGGAAACAGCAGCCTAACACATAAAGGTACTCTACAGGTTCATAAGAGACTACAGCAGATTTTCTCAACCTGACACCCTCCATCATCCCTAGCCAGAATTACCTGAAAGTGACAGGTTTAGGAAAGCTTTTCTGGATATTGTGGCGTCCTGTTGGTTTTTTTCTAATGGAGCTTTGGGATGAAGATTCATTGTACAATTGTACTACCTAATTCACAGAATTTTACAGGAAGTCCAGGCAATGAAGCCTTCAGTTTGTAACCTTTTCACCACTAAAGAAGGAAAGTCTAGAGTGGCTGTGTCATACTTTGCAGATGGAAGTCTTGTATTAGAGGCAATTGTCCTGATATGGCAGGGACAGTCCCTATTAACCCTCTGCTATCTACTTTGGTTGGTCATTTTTGGTGTCACTTGTAGCTTAAGCAACAAACCATGATTGATTGTGATGTATGCAAATGCATCCAATGCCTTTTGATTGGAGACTGATTGGAGACTTGCATCTGAAAATACACTAAATAAAATTATCTGAGATTCAATAACTGCATACCTGCCTGGACAAACACACAATATCATTTTGGGTCAAGGGTCAGTGGCAGGGACAGTGCTGGTGAAGAGTCACAAACTGTCTGAGTCTTCTTCCAGAAATTAGCTCCTTCCAAAAAACATAAAAAATAAAAATCAGATAGTAGGTCCTGTACAAGTCAACTTTTAATCTTTCTGTCCATTGTCACAGGAGTGTGCCTTAGTCTCTTTTTAAGTGAATGCTAATCTCATTTGTTTGCCATTTAGAATATTAAAAAAGTAATCACTCAAATGGAAAACATTAAAGATAGTCCTTGACATGTCTTCTATTTGGGATAATTGCAGCAGTAGCTAACTTTGCAGGGTTCTCCTACTGGGTGGCTTCCTTGGGGTATATTATTCCTTGTGCTTTTAAAGAAAACATTAACAGGTTTGGCCTGTTTTATGATTTTGTGTCACATGGCAGGAAGCTTTTGTCTTTGCCACTGCTTGAAGGTCACTGGGAACACATTAAAAATCAGTATTCCTCTCAGGTGCTTATCACTCAGTGACTCCCTCGTAATCACAGCCAAGAGAGGCTGGACTTTGCTCCCACATGACTTGTTCAGCAAGAAAGCAAGGAAGACAAGACTGCTGTAAAAAGCAGAGCATCATCTCCTGGACCCAAATTCCCAAATTGTTTTCTTCACTCACTTTTGTGCATGAATAGAAATGCTGGGCTTGAATGCAGGACTGCCCAGTGTATGTTGTTTAGCATCTGTGCCTCTCTGTGCGTGTGGAGGACAAATGGGGTAACTTGGCCCTGGTCCTGTGGAGCTCTGTATACCACACAGCCTGTCATGGCCCTCCAAAGCTACTCTGCTCCCTGAGATGTGGTGGAGGATGCTATTATATCACCAGGGTTGAGAGTAAAATTCAGCTCCCAATCAAGTTGATTTCTTATCTTATCCTTTGCCTCAGGCCGCAAAATGTCTTGAACTGACTTTAAATTGCGTTCAGCACCTTCACTGACCTTTTGCCAGTTTATCCATAAAACTCTGGTTTGGTAACTTGTAGGGAAGGAAACTGTGAAGGAGTCATAATTCAAGGGCTTAGGGGGTAGCAGTTAACAACCTTTTGGCCTACCCTACTGCAAAATGGTTTAATTTGAAGACACTTCACTGTGGAGAAACAGCTGCCAAATCAAGCTTTATTTATCTGAATCAGCAGTTCTAGTTGTTAGGAAAGCTTGGACTCAGCATTACCTGTCTGAGAGGATAAAATGGAATAGACCATACGGGCACAGCTTATTGGGAGGACACAAATGCAATAAATAGATATGTACAAAACTTAGAAAAAAATACTTTTTCAGAATTCAGCTCCAAAACTGCAGCTATTCAAACAGAGATTTATCACCTTATAGCACTGCCCCTGGTTATTCCATCTTTTCTCAGATGAGTTTTAAAATGTTGACTTTTTTGGACTACCCTTTTGAAAGGGTATGCATCTTTTGTACTATAACTTTCACAACCTCTCCAATATTAGTCATGCCTGGGAGAATGTGGGAGCTGTAATGCAAAAAGTGTGATACTGAATTCTGGCCATGATCTTTATTTGTGGAAAAAACCCCAATGTGTTTCAGCCGAAAAATGTTGAATTCTTTACAAATAAAAACCATCTTTTTAGAATCCTGGGATGTGTCTCCTTTCTGCACATAGATATCATTAGACTACACCCACTTCCCCCCCCCTGTTTTCTTTTTCTTTTTAGAAACACGCTTCCTCCAGATATAAGAGGTGTCTTACTTATGGAGAAGTTTTCCCTAATGCATACCACAAAAAATGTCAGAAATCTTCAAGAGGACAGTAAGATTTGCTTAGGCTGATATTCCAGCTGAAACTAAACATCAGCTGGTCAATACAAAATAAAGCAGATCCATGTTGTGTATGAAATCTTGTACTAACCTTCTCCTAACTTTGGCCTTTTGACATTGTTCTACAAATGGCGTCTTATCAAGACTTTTAAGTACTGTGTTTGGGCTGAGCACTAATAAAAGTCACTTTCCCAAGTAAAAGCACCCAATAAAGCCACATTATGCTTTCTAATATCCTATGAAATTAGTTGATTGAATTACTGCAGTATACTGGAGAACCCTTAAGGGTAGAAATGAATTCACTGTGAAATGTGCAATTTACTTCTGAAGGGCAGAGTCTCAGCTGGGTGCTTGGAAATGACTACAAAGAGAAGTTGAGGCTATTCCCCTTCCTGGGTTGTGTAACATCTCTTTGCTAAAAAACCTAATTGCAAATTATTGACACTGCAGACAAGGTAGGGTAGCATTAGTGACAGTTAACCTAAAACCCTTTACTGAACAGAGAGTTCTCTTGGAAAGTAACTGGAATCACTTGTGAGTGATTGGCTGCTTGTACCTCATGTCCCACAATGCAAGCCTATGCGTGTCTCCTCTGAAGTAAGTCCTACTAAGCAGAATGGGGTTTGCTCCTGGGTATGTAGTAGCCTTTCTTAATCCGATGCCATCCACATTGTTTGTACTGTAACTCTAATCATCCATCAATTTACAGTTTGATTGAGGTGGGAGTTTTAGGCCATTTCCGCACTGGACTGTTATAGTGCTATTATTCCACTTTCAACATCCTATGGAATCCTGGGATCTGCAGTTTAGGGAGGGGCCAGCAAATCCTAGGATTCCATAGGATGTTGAAAGTGGAATAATAGCACTATAACAGTCCGGTGCGAAAACGGCCTTAGTTCAAACCATCTCAAAGGTACCTAGGTGGAAAAAGCTTGAATACGGGATTTCCACCACTTCAGTTTTGATGTAACTTATGAAATGTCATGCACTAATTTTGGAAACAAGCCATTAGATGTTAGTTGACTGTATGAGTTGATAAGCATGTAAGTCATCTGCTACTGCTCATTGTCAATAAGTAACTTGGATTGAGAGCCAGCATGGAGTAATGATCTGATTGTTGGATTAGGACCAGAGTTTGAATCCTTGCTCAGCCATGGAGACCCACTGTGGGATAGTCGTAGGCCATTTCTGCACTACATTGTTATAGTGCTATTATTCCACTTTCAACATCCTGTGGAATACTGGGTTTTGCAGTTTAGGGAGGGGCATTTAAAATTCTCAGCCGGAGAACTCTTTGGCCTCAGTAAACTACAAACCTCAGAATTCCACAGTATATTGAAAGTAGAATAATAGTGCTATACAGTGTAGTGCAGAAATGGCCCTACTCTCTCAGCCTCAGCAATGGCAATGGCAAATGTCCTCTAAATATATCTTGCCAAGAAACCTATAGGACCATTCACACTATAAAATTACACCACCATTATTCCACTTGAGCTGCCATGGTTCTATCCTATAGAATCCTGGGATTAGTAGTCTGGTGAAGGACTAGAGCACTCTGGCTGAGAATACTAAATAGCCTTCCTAAATGCCAGTCCCAGGATTCCACAGGGTAGAACCATGGCAGTTAAAGTAGAATTACAGCACCAAAATTCTGATAGGGGAACCATAAGCTGGCGTTAACAACATCAAAATTGTTGTGCTACCTGTTGCAAAGCCCTTGGGTTGAAAAGAGAATAGCCTCATGCTAAAAAAAAAGAAAAACCTGTCAAGATGCCTCTAAAAAAGGCTTTTACGGGTAACTTTAAAAATTACTGCACAACATATGTTGATTCTGTGGCATATAAAGGAGGAAGGGAGGGGGAGAAAAGAGGGGAAAAGGAATGTGACCACACCTTTAAGTTTGAACAGGTATCTGGTTTATCATGAGCTTTCATGAGTATAAATCTGCTTCTTTAGCTGCAGTAAAGAGTAATATTAAAGCCTCAGTTATAAAGCATATTTATACAGTTTTCTGGGAGTGGGATAGAACATAATAGGATCCAGAAAGATGCAGATCATATCCTTTTCCCCTAAATTCTCAAAGGGTTCAGTGAAGTGATACAGGTCTTTCAGATCTTCACAATGGTCAGTTAGTGTTGATGTCTGAAAGGAATATATCTGCCCACCAAAAGTGAGCTTCCTTTGTTCAAAATTCTTTCTGAGAAGATTCCTTTAATTATATTTGCTGGTTACACTATTTTTGATATGCACCTTCATTACACTCTTTTTAATAAAATGGCTATGGCAAAATGGCTATGGGAGACATAAGTGGTGGGAAGGATGACATAGGAAGAAATCTCTGTCAAGAGGGAAAGCAGCCTTAATAGACCCCAAGCTGCTCAGGAGCTGGCAAACAACTCTTTGGCAACAGAGTTGGTTTTCTCTTTCATCTGTCCACTGCGACTGCACACAACACCAAACAGTGTGCTGGCACAATTGAGTTTTGTGCTGGCATAAGTTACCAAGAACATTCTGACCTACATTGCATTACAACTTGTTAGTTTCAAGTTGTGGTGCCAATGCTTTAGATGGATGCATGGGCAGAAGGAGACGCATATTTTGAAGTCTTGCACACAGAAGTACTTCTTCCCTCAGTATCAAATATGGAAAATCAGATTTGCCTCACCTCTATCAAGACTCCAGTCTCATCCATTTTTCCCTAGCAATCTGCAGGCCACATTTATGCAGAGTCGCTACACAGAGAAACTAGTTTAGACAAAAAATTGAGAAATCTCCACCACAATGTGCTTGTTGTCAAAATAAGAAGAAACCACACAAAGAGAAGGATAAGAGGGACTACAGGAGACAGAGAGGAGTGTTTCCTTCAGTAGCTACTACACAGAGAAACTAGTTTAGAAAAAAATTGAGAAATTGCCACTACAATGCACTTGTTGTCAAAATAAGATGAAGAAGAAACCACACAAAGAAAAGAAGATGGGGGACTATAGAAGGAGACAGAGAGGAGTGTTTCCTTCAGGCTCTACTGGTGGATTTCTAAGAAGTAACTGGTGAGCAGAGCTGGGTTAAGCTACTTTCTTTGGAGTGCAACTCTGAGAATCTGTTGCTTACCATGGCCATAGTGGGAAAGGTATTATGCAAGCACTAGCCTGAACTGTTCTTGGCTCTGGCTTTTTTACAAAGAGTGTGCAGAGAAATATTTCATGTACTGTTGCTCTTCCCTACCCTATCCCATATGTTCTTCCTTCCTTTCAGAGAGGTAAAAGTGGACAAGACATTGTGTCTGCATAGCAGCAATGAAAGGGGGTAAAACATGGGTAGAGTTCATCATCCAACATATGAGCACCCCTCCTTTCCAAACTGCATAACCTCCAACATTTCACAATTGAAAACTGGGACATATGTGTGCAAGCAACATCTGAGTGTGGCAAAAGTTATTAATGAGGAAGAACACACAAGCTAGGAGAGGCTGCAGCAGTTTGCTTTTGCCTGAACCTTATGAGAAGGACAAGATACCACACCTCTTCTTTCTTTCCTGACCTGAGTGCAAACTGTTTTTGTACTTTGAAGTCAGTTTGCAGTAACCAAAGTAAGCTGAGGACGAAGAGGGAAGAGAAACTGGGACATTTCAAAAGCAGCTGAAAAGTAGGATGACAGAGGATTAATCAGAACTGTTGCTGCCAAATCAGGACAATGTGAGGGTATGAAAGCGCTCCATTGCAAAGTGGGGGTGGATGTAGAAGCACCACTGAGAAAATTTTTTAAAAAATGACTTTCACACCGGCTGCTATATTTTCTAGAGCATGCTCAAGGTTTTTGAAGTAAATCAGAAATAACTTTAATGTACCAGAAAATACTTAACTAAACACAGATTAATGAAACCTGGACAAAGACCTCCTGGGAGGTGTTTTTTTTTTTTTTTTTTGAGATGCTGGGAAGGCAAACTAATATTCTTCTAATCTACTTTCTGCAGGCCTTTCCCTTCTGTCTTTAACACAGGTCAGAGTGAACTTGGAAGAATATGAGCTACAGAGATCATTGGTGAACATGAACTCACTAATGGAAAAACTGCACAATAGATACTCTGAATGTTGTGCTTTCTACAAATGTATAAATAAATACAGTAACATCTGCATAAGATTTGTTCTTTTATAGGATTTTCAGCTCCTACAATGCACAGCCTTAACAAAAATCTGTAAGCTTAAATGTGATTTGATCAATGAACACACCAATTATTTGTTCACAGATGGAAGGTGCTACTGTAGAGACTAAACATGCTATTGTTTTTCATTTCAATTGTTAATCTTTTATGTGTGTCTTTGTTGCTTACATTGTAGTCTAAATGACTAATTGTCTTAGTTGGAGACTCTGAATATGCAGTCAGCTCTCCACGTTTGCACAGTTCAGCTTTCATGGATTGGATTATTTGTGAGTTTCTTCAAAACATACCACTGCCATCCCCCACAAACTCAGGCACTTCTTTTCCAGGGGAACCTTCCTTCTAGGCAACTCTGATCAGGCCATGAAGCCCTTTAAAGACCACCTCTTGTCCTCTTCCTCCTCCTCCCCCACTACTAGCCAGTGCATAACCAGCTAAGGACAGCTTGCAACCTGATTTCTCAGCACCACAAACCCTCTCTCAGTGTCCTCCCACACCCAAGGAAGGAAATGGGTGATAGAGAACAAGTATAGGACCATCATTCTGACCCATCCCCCTTCCCCTCCTTTCCCTGACCTGGACCCTGGGTGCCTGCTTTCCTTACCATGCCTTGGTCCCCTTCCCACAGAAACACACACGCATTTTGATATTTGTGATTTTTCCCATTTTGTAATGGCCCTGCGCCCCTAACCCTAGTGAATGTGGAGAGTCAATTGTGTATACAACCATATGCAGACATCTTAGGATGAATCAGGATTAGTTATCTGCTGTATTTTACTTTTTATTGTCCAGAAAAGCTTTGAATAATGTAGGTGGGAAGGCCTGAAAGCCTGCCATGTTACTATTGTGGGTGACAGAAGGGCACTCTTTGCCACCTTTTGCACCTATGGATTTGATTGCTTGAAGAATTTGAAGTACTGAAGTCTTACAGAACCTTCTGTGACAGATTTCCTTGTCAGGTGGATCCACAGTTCCTAGCCTTGTAACCTGTCACTGTCACCTTGCCCTCCAGTCCCATTTTAGAATCCCTCCTTGAATCTTCAGTCCTAGCCTTTCAGGTGGCCTCATTGTGACTGTGTGTGTGTGTGTTAGATTTGCTTTCTTTATGGTAAGCATGACTCACCCTTGTTTCAGAGCAACAGATGCTGTCCAGAGACAGTTTTACAAATTAACAACTAGTTTATTTAATAAAAGAAAGAATGATTGTTCTCAGATTCTAGTTCTTAATTCTAAACAACATTGTTCAAATTAGGTTATGTCAGACTCTTTTCCTTAAATCTACTCAGATGCCCAGAATTCCCCTCACACATTCACAACTGACTCCTTTAAGAGTCTTTTCCCAACTGTCACCAACAAAGGCCCATTCCACACCACCCTCCTAACCCGCCATGGGGATGAGAGAAAGATGGGAAATGGTGATGCTTCTGCATGACGTCATTATGGTCCCATCCTTCTCCTGTCTCCAGGCAGCATGCAATCACGGAATAAATCATTGATGGGTTTTCCCTGTAAACGACCCACAATTGCACCACCATCATGGACTTGCGTGTCATGCTGAAGCCCAGGAAGCACAATGGCTGGGCTTCCTGCCCCAGTGCAGCCTGGAAAGGTACCCAGCTGTGCTGCAGAAGGAAGAGGCATGGCCATCATGTTTCCTTTACGATGGAGCCAGCCAGTGTGGAGGGGAGCGCTCTTATTGCACTCCCTTCCTGGCCGAATCAACGCCAGGATCCCCACTGGAGGACTCTGCTAAAAGGTAGGGTGTGGAAAGGGCCAAACTCTCTCTCTCTCTTTTTTAATCCTCCTCCTCCTTCTTACTGGACCCCGCTCTCCCCTCAAAGAGTTCTCTGTGCTGGGATTGGCTGCTTTCAGTTAGTCTGCCTTCTTTACATTTCCATAGTCACATATGATTTGAAAGCCATTGTTCCACAGATGTTGACAGTAGGGATGGAAAAAATATTCACTCTCATTAATCTCTTGGATGGAAAAATGAAGAACTACACAGGACAATAATTTTGTGTGGTTTTCATGCAGTATTTGTACACTCCAATGTGTTCCAGGAAATTATTCTGCACAGAAATACACAGAGAAAAGATCCACAATTCTCACAGAGAAAACACAGTTTTCATGGAACCCTCCTGACACTGTTTTCAGAAATCTGCATGGATTTGTGTGTGTGTGTGGAGGGGGGGGGAATCACTGCTTTCCGCATGTGATTTCTGGAAAGTGTTTTGGGGTTTTTTTTGTTTTTTTGCATGAAAAATGTGTTCTACACACACACAAAACCCACACATCTTTTCATGCAAAATAAAGTAGTCATATATCTGCCTCTGTAGTTGATGGTTCATGTTAGACCACCAGATATCATTATCATGAAAGAAGAAAGGTGGAGAAAAGGCAATATGTAAAGAAGGGGGCCACTCCTAGGGATGTCATCCACTTCACAAAAGTGATAATTAGTGACTGTGGGGAAAACATAGAGAAACAGCACTCCATTAGCCCCTTCTGTTTAAAACTGATGGGCTTATCATGACATACAAAAAAACTATTAATATTGGAAATTGAGGCTGCATAAATTGGGACGAGGAAAGTCTTACCTGAAATGAAAAGAAGAAAGTGTGATGTCTCACATACAAGCAGCCTTCTGGAGCAGGAAATTTTTATACCTTTGTCTCTGGGAAATTTGTGTGTATATAGGTTCATGGACGAATAACAAGAAGAGGCAGGCCACCATTTTCCAAGTGGTGATTATAGGATCCAAAGGATACAGCAGCTGTATGGTAGGAGAATTCAGGGCCCAGGTTAAAAAATAGCTGCTTTCAGAAATGGTACCAACTTTGGGCCAAACCTCACAAAGTGTTGAATGAAAGCAAACATATAATGTACAGATGTTTATTGCTTAAATGTTAGCTTCAGTGGGTGGGTAGGATCATGACTGTGTTGCACAGGGGACAAGAGGGCCTTCTGTTGTCTTCCATATTTAGTATCACTGAAATTCCTCCATCTACCGAAAGTATATAATAGCCATGAAAGAAAAAAGCACTCTCCTTTGCTTCCAGGTTGTCACTCAAATGCCAATAGAGACAGAGCAAAACTACTGACTGGGAGAAAATATTTGAGAAACCCTTCCTTTCCCTAACGGCTGGCTTTTGGAAATCAAATAAGGGCTAGGCTTTTCTAACAGTGGACCAGAGCCTGGAAAAGTTAAGTTTCTGTCAGTAAAGCTCCAAGAATCCCCCAGTTGGCATGGCCACTACAGTCCAAAAAAGGAACTTTCCCAAGCTGTTTAGTGGCCAGTGTTCAACCTCAACATTTTATGAACAAGTCCCGTGATCACAGGAAATGATTTTAAAAAACCTCACCAGTAATGCTGTGTATCAAGTTGCTGAATGAGAACAAAGACAGTTAAGTTTTAACCTTGATTGTTATCCTTTACCCAACAAACAGAACTTCCTCCTTTATTTGCCCTGTCAAAACATTTCGACAGCCAATTAACATATTGTACTATTGGCAGGAAAACAAGATTTCTCCCCTACACAGAGACACATACAGATAACTTTAGCTGATAGATGCTTCAGCTTCTTCAAGCAAGAGCTGAAGCCAGATGGAAGACTTTAGTTTGTGGTAACTTCACTATGAGTTGATAAAATACGAGTGAAGTCGCACTGCAGCTTTTCTCTGGGGAATGACTGCAGTGCAGTCTCACAGGAGATCGATTACTAGCTTTTTCCACTACTAGATTACAGCAGCAATGCAACTGCTGATGTTTTTCTGAGCAGGAAGCAAGGCAGAAATGGGGAAATAGCGTTTAGATTCCAAAGGGAAATCAGGAAAGCCCTTGAGAGCCAGCTTTTTGTGCAGACGGTGAATGTGAGCCAATTTTCAGAATGCCATAACGAAATTTTGCATGCAGACAGAAAATCAAATGAAACGCATGGGATACGGAGCCAACAAATGCATCCATTTATTTGTTCATTTTTAAAAAGAAAACTTCCCAAATCACATTCTGAAAGAAATAATTTTGTATGACAACATTCTGCAGTCAGGACCAACAGAGTGAGGCGCCCATCCCAAGCAGCAGATTTTTAGTGTCATGAAAGGGAAGCAAATGGTTAATTATTTAATTTACATTTTTACAACAGAAATGGGGAGAGTTGCTTGCGTAGAAATAACTTGGCTAGCTTTGGGCATCATGCAGCTTGAATGATGGTGAGGTCAAGTTGCATTACATTATGCAGCAAAATGTTTTCAGTCTATCCAGACTGAAGGGATTTCAGCATCCAGTTTCTCCTGCTTTATTGATTCTTTTATCATGAATTCAAAACTTTTATGTCTCACCTTTTGCATTTTGCCTGCCACTTAAAGGGGCTTGTGATAATACAGTTGTGACATTCTGATTTCCCTCCAGGCTGTTCCCTGCAGTTCCTAGCCCCTGAAAACCTATCACTGTCACCTTGCCTTCCAGTCTCCTATATAAAATGACTCTTTGGATTGGGGTCCCAGACATTCTGGTGACCTTACTGTGGACTAGTGTCGGTGTCAGTTTTATATTCTTAGTGGTAACATTCCTCACCCTTCCTTCTGGGTAAATAATGCTGTTCAGATTCAAGTTTACAAAATAACTAACAAGATAACTTTATTTAATAACAGACAAATGTTTTCAGGTTTTAGTTCTTAGGTTCAAACAATTAATACTGTTCTAATTAAGTTATGTCAGAACCTAAATCCACTCAAACACCCAACGCTCAGAAACACCCTCACACAACTCATTCTTCTACTGGCCTGATTCTCAACAGTCTGTCTCTAGCTGACTCCCTAAGTCTCCAACTATCAGAGTAAAAGCCATTTTTAAAATAATTTCCCCCCTCCAACGGAGACCCCTCTTTTCCCTCACAGAGGTTTTCGTGTGGGAATTGAATGTCCGCTGGTATTCACTCCTCCCCCTTTTATCCAGGAGGGGCTAGGCCACATTTTATCAACTCAACTTCCTCTTTAAACTGAAGCCATTTCTGTACTACACTGTTATAGTGCTATTATTCCACTTTCAACATCCTTGGGAAAAACATCAGCAGGAATCTTGTGGTTTGCAGTTTAGGGAGGGGCCTTTAGAATTCTCAGCCAGAAAGCTCTTGAGCCTCTGTAGACTACAAACCCTAAAATTCCACAGGAGGTTGAAAGTGGAATAATAGCACTGTAACAATGTAGTGTGGAAAGGCCCTGAGTTAGACTATAGAATCATAGAGTCATAGAATTATAGAAATGTAGAGTTGGAAGAGACCCCAGGGGCCATCCAATCCAACCCCTGCCATGCAGGAACACCCTCGAAGCACTCCCAACAGATGGCCATCTAGCCTCTGCTTAAAAACCTCCAAAGAAGGAGACTCCACCACACTCCGAGGCAGCATATTCCACTGCCTGACAGCCCTGAACATCAGGAAGTTCTTCCTGAGGTTCAGGTGGAATCTCCTTTCCTGCAGCTTGAATCCATTGCTCCTTGTCCTGGTCTCTGGAGCAGCAGAAAACAAGCCCTCTCCTTCCTCTATGTGGCATCCCTTCAAATATTTAAACATGGCTATCATGTCCCCTCTTAACCTTCTCTTCTGCAGACTAAACATACCCAGCTCTCTAAGTCTATCCTCATAGGGCATGGCCTCCAGGCCTCTCACCATTTTGGTCGCCCTCCTCGGGACTTGCTCCAGCTTGACCATGTCCTTCTTGAATTGGGGTGCCCAGAACTCGACAGAGTATTCAAGATGAGGTCTAACCAAAGCAGAGTAGAGTGGTAGCTGTACCTCCCTCGATCTAGACACCATACTCCTATTGATGCAGCCAAGAATTCCATTGGCTTTCTTGGCTGCCGCATCACACTGCTGACTCATGTTCAGCTTATGGTCTATGAAGACTCCTAGATCGCTTTCACATGTACTGCTATCCAGCCACGTGTCCCCCATCCTATATTTCTGTATTCCACTTTTTCTACCTAAGTGTAGGACCTTACACTTCTCTCTGTTGAATTTCATTTTGTTAGCCTTGGTCCAGCTCTCCAATCTATCCTATCACAATATTTTTTTAAAAATTAACACAGAGCAACATTGTAATATCAACAAAATTCTAAATTTAAAATATAAGAAGGAAGAGTGGATAAACTTATAACCCATTCAGTAAGTACACCAGCAAAATAATTTCAACTCGGCAAACTTCCATTCTTCTTAATGGCCTTTTGGTCTTATGGTGTTCTTTTGGTGACCAAACTTATATATCTATGCTTTTAAAAAAACCCTGCTGGGGGTAGCTGATGAGGCAGGCTAATTTGACTTTCCCATTTCTCTCTGTTATCCTGTTCATATTCTGTAAAGGATTCTGGAGGCAGCTGCTGCTTGCCTTTCCTGTTGTTGACAGGCCTAGAAAACTGAAGTCCGATTGACTAGAGCAGAATCCCCCTCTTTCCCAGCTCAATCTTTATTGCATTGTTTACTACAGACACACTACTGCAACCTGGCACCAAAATTCTGTTTCTCCAACCCTTTACACCATTCTCCCAGTGCTAATGCTCCTAGAAAACATTGATCTTGACAGAGAACAAGGAGAAAAGGCAGCTCTGGGAGATTCTAAAAAGATTTTATAAAAAAAATCTTTGTCAAAGGCTTTGTTAGCTGAGATTTGCATGTACAGATTCTTGTCTTTTTCAGGATTCATCTTTGATCTTAGCTTTTGAGCTAGAAATGAAGCCCCTTGTGTTTCTTGTGCCAAATTAGCCTGCCTGCCTGCCTATAAGCCAAACTAAGGCCCTTTCCACACGAGGCCGTTAAAACGGGCCAAGGCGTCCTGGCACGGAGGTCGTCTGCACCTTGGATTGGACTAGGTGCAGACTTTTTAACCTAGTTCCGCACCTCAGTCCGATCCACTCCACCTCCAAGTGGTCCTCCTCCGTGCTAAGTAAAGACTAGAAAAATCAGGTCTTTACATTTTCTGTAACACGCCATTGCGTTCCTACTTACCTGTGCAGATGCGCAGGCTCGCACCAATGCAAGCCTGTGATCAGCGGAGGGTGGGCTGTGGGCGTGGCCAGCCTCAGCGGTTGGTCCACTCCCACGAAGACACCGGAAGCTGCCATTTTGAGCCAGAGCAGTTCGGATCTACAGACCTTGCACTGCTCCGGTTCACCCTGCAGTAATGGAGGAGCCCTGCAGAAGGGCTCAAGGGACAGTGTGCGTTACTTTGAACCCAAGAAGAACAGGTAAGTAATGGTATGGAACGATTCACTCATCTCGTGCGGAAAGGGCCTAAGTCTCCCAAAACCTGCTAGTGAGTTCCCCCTCTCTCTGCCCACTGGGGATACTATCTGGATGTACATATATGGCGATTTCCTAATGTCTGTGTGAAGTAAGCCACTTCACTATCTTGCACTGTAGACTTGTTTGGAATGTGCTTCCTTGACTTATTTATGGGCATTTGCTACCACTCAATGAATTTAAACTGGGTCATCTCTAAGAGAGGATCTCTGATCACATTTACTTGACATGAAGCAAGATACTACTACCCTGCTTTCTCCTGAAGACATCAAGGCATCTAATGCATAGTTCCTTTTACTTCTCTTTTCCTAAGCATGGCACACTGATGGGACTGATCTGTATGGGAGGTAAAGGATCCATCCAGAAAATCCCATTTAGACTATCATTCAGTTTTAAGATAGGGAAGTGAGAAAAAATGATGCATCCAAGAAAATAAACAGTCTACATATCAAACTTAAGGACCAGAGCCACCCAGTTGTTTTGTTGTCTGAAGAAAAGAACAAGCTGGTACTAATGGAAGGTGGTGGCTTCAATGTCAGTTGAGTGGTCAGTGTGGTCAGGGTTTTAGTCTAAATTTCAAAAGACCTGTCCAAGGTGTTGAACCTTATTCCAAATATAGCTTCAGCACATCCTCCCAAATAAGTCTGGCACCTTGGAGAGCTCACTGAAAGACTAAAACCCAGTGTTGACTAAAACCCAGTTGATATGGGAGCTTCCAGCTGCCCTAAGATGGCACTTTTCTCCCCACTTTGCTAGCTGGATCATTGATTAAATATTTCTTGGATACTCTGGGAATGTATCCACTACACCTAAAAGTAGGAAACCAGCTTGGACACCCAGAAAAGGCCACTGCTCAGTCCTGTAACAACTTGCTACTACTTCCTGGTATCTTCTACAACAACTGCTTAATGCTACTAGGCCCAGCCCTGTCACAGAGAATAAGCTTGTGGGTTAAGTCAGAATAACTGAAAAACAAGAGTAATCTGGATCCTGGAAGACAACATTGGATAAAATCACCAGTCATGGATATGTGGTACACTCTGTACCTGTTAAACTCTCTTGCCATTAAGTTTCCATGCTACACTAAGTCATTTGTCTCCAGGAGAGCCTCATTTTATAATGGGGGGAGATCCAAATGCTCTGGAGCCAAACCCCTGCCTTGACTTGATACGTGCCCTTGCTGCTCCCCTTCTTTATCGGAAACAAGTCCACAAATTAACAAGCCACTCATGACCATTACTTTCCCTGTTCTATTTCTGAAAGTATTTCTATCCAGCTAGGCTATTGATTTCAAATCAAGGTGAGTCAGATTATTTCTACTAATTACTGTTGGTTTTGTGGACTGAAAATGGAATAGTTTTGAAAGAAATAACAGTAAACCTAGAGCACACTTCAGAAAAGTCATTGCAAATTTAGAGGAAGCTATTAGGCTCAGTTACCTAATTAAGTTTTATATGTCCTCTTTGCCTGAGGCCCTGTATTTGTGGCTATAAAAAGTAATGGCAGAACTTTTAGAAAAGAGTGTGTGGAATTTTTATGCAGGAGGTCAACAGGGTGGATTTTTTTAAAAAAAGAAGAAACAAATAAAAATACAGTATCTATAAGACCAAAAAAAAAAAAACAACCTTAAAATACATTTTAGTAAGTACTATTGCTTCTTGATTCTGTAACAATCAGAATC
The DNA here is from genome assembly GCA_948474755.1 of Ctenosaura bakeri. Taxonomy (NCBI): domain Eukaryota; kingdom Metazoa; phylum Chordata; class Lepidosauria; order Squamata; family Iguanidae; genus Ctenosaura; species Ctenosaura bakeri. The sequence continues at coordinate 555,715 of CAOLHI010000394.1, forward strand.
GCTCACTCTAATTTTTAGCGTTATGCACACAATTATTAGCTTAACTGCACCATCTAGTGGCTTTGTGGATAATATCCCTAATATGGAAAAATATGGAAACATTCTTCTTGTAGTTGTGTGCCTTTAAGTTGTTTCTGACTTATGGCAACCCTAAGGTGAACTTATCATGGGCCCAAGGTCACCCAGTGTGTTTCTATGGCCAAGCAAGGAATTTAACTGTCTCCAGGATTGTCCAATGCCCAAACCACTATACCATGCTAGCCTTCAGTTCTAGAATCCAATAAAGTTATGGGCATCTATTTTGCTGCAAGTCTGTTTTTGTGTGTGTGTATTTGCCTTCAAATCAGCCATTAACTTATGGTGACCCCATGTATTTCATGGGGTTTTCTTATGCAAAGAATACTCAGAGGTGGCTTTGCCAGTTCCATCCTCTGAAATATTGCCTACAGCACCTGGTATTTGTTGGTGGGCTCCCATCCAAGTACTAAGCAGAGATGATCCTGCTTAGCTTCCAAATTCAGACAGGATCTGGTACCTTTAAAGGAATTAGACCACTAACCCTGTTCTTACAGGGGCAGGGGAAAGCATGGGTAAAATCGATGAACAACATGTTTCATAAAACTAGAGTGGAACCAGACCAGTCTAGAAAGAAAGAGAAAGGAATGCTCTTCTCCACTGTCACTCTTTCTCCTTCTCCACTGTATAGCAGCATTCTGATATTACCCAACTACTGCACAGTCATTGCTTCTGATTTTGTAACTGTTTACTTTATCCTCAGAGAAGGCCCCTATACTGTGGATACTGTTCTCTCCACATATTGAGAGCCTGCAAGAATTGCCTTGAATGTTCCCGGTTTCCCTCAGCCCAGCAACGAAGAAAAGCTATCTTGCCTTCCCCATGACAACTCATCAGGAACAGCCAACCTGAAGTAGGATTTGGATAGGGCCAGCCACACCATTAGTCAGAATGAGAAAGCTGCCTCAGGCAACACATTTCTTTAGGTCACAGAATGCCAGCGAACAGTTAGCTACTGGTATTTAATTTATTTCCCCACCAGGGACAGGAATAGGTATCTGTGGTATTTGGTGGGTGTTTGGTACTGTGGAATTTGACTTGGCTAAGTGCCATTCTTTGCTCTGCCTGAGTCAGCTGCATGTCTTGCATCAGTCCTGGTTCTGGACATTAGGGGAGAAGAAGATGGAAATATCTATCGGTACACCGTTCCTCCTTCTGGATGTTTTTCCTGTGCATCTCTGTCTTCATCACTTTCCCATTAATTTTAAGAAATCTGTCTCCACCTTCTTTACCTCCATCCCCACATTCATCTCCACATTCTCCATCAAGCTCTTTCCACCATTTTTATTAATGTATTTAGAAATACATTTACAAGAACTATGTACTTGGACTGAAATGAGCCTCAAATTGTTTTGCAGATTTCCACTGAAAATCTTTGTGATGGCAACTGTAATTTTGAGAGAGATAATAAAGCAATTCTGTTTTTCAACATACCATTACTGAAATGAGGAAGTTATTTCCTCTGGAAATGGGGAAGTTGCCGATAAAAATAGCTTCTAAAGATGTATTGCAGAAACAATAAAGTGAACACACAGTATGAAAAAGTGATAACTGTTCTGCAGTCCCATTGATGTCACCAGCAGGATGTGGTGGGAGAGAGAAAAGCAGTAGGACAAGGACAAGGCCACAAACACAAAGATTATAATAATGGAACATAAAATGGCTCACACACAGCTTTCCCATTTCCCATATCTGATTTATCACAGCTAAGATAAGAGATTTTCCATTCCCTCAATCAGCCTTGGGAGCAGTTATTCATAATAGTCCTTGGTCAAGTGATCTAATATGGTTAAAACCATATTTTATTTATTTATTTGAAGCTCTGTAGATGAATGTACATAGGATCAGAACAATGCTTTTGGTCATTCCACTTCTCTTTTTAGAGCATACCTGTTGCCCCTTTGCAAAAGGATATGATAAACAATTACTGTTTGTGAACCTACATTGGGATGGGGTGGACTAAATCTCTGTATGCTAAGTTATATACTGATAGCACTTACCAACAGGATTCTAGCCATTATTTCCCACATCTTGGATCTTGTATTTCCAGACATGGGTAAAAATCAATCGTTCAAGGAACACATCTGTTTGCAAACAGGCAATTCTATATGTCCAACTATAGGAGAATGCATGCTCCCAATAATTAATTAGTTTGCTCTCTGACAAAGGAATTTGCTCAAAGATAATACTTCAGCAGTTAGACCTGCAAAGTAAGTCCACTTTTACATTCCAATGACAAGTCACAAAACAAAACATACTAAATGCAGGAGGTAATCTAAACAAAACATGCTAAATCATATGCTATGACAAAATATCTTTCATTACTTGAGGCTTCACTTCTAAAAAAACACAGACTAAGGGCCTAATTGCATGAGGCAGGTGAATCATGATTGCATCTGGATAACAGTGCCTTCAGTTGGGGCTGTTAGAAACAAAGGCCCTTTCCGCACGGGCCTATTAAAATGGTGCAAAGCAACATCCAACGAAGGTCTTCTGCACCATGGAGTGGATTGGAGCAGACTACTTTTCCTAGTTTCGCACCTCAGTCCGCTCCGGATCAACCGGAACTGGTCACACAGCATACTTTTTAAAAACCTCTTTTAAGAGGTTTTTAAAAAGTACGCGCGTGCGACCCCGTGTCGCTCCGTCCCTGCGCTACGGTGCAGATTTGCAGGTGCGTACTAGTGTGTGCCTGCAGATCTGCCAGGGGCGAGCTTTTGGCTGGCGAGCTTCTCCGGTTGGTGGAGAGCCTCCACCAACCGGAAGCCGCCATTTTGGACGCCGGAGCAGTGCGGAGCGATGAGCTTGCATGGCTCCTCGTTGCGATGGACTTGCCTGAACCCACCAAAAAGCCAGTGAGTAGCAGCAGGGAGCGTTTCCCTTGCCGTGTGCGGAAAGGGCCAAAGAGGTATCAACACTTTTACAGAGTGATTAGTGAAATGGAAGCCTAGAGGGCATGCCAGCCCTTTTGTTTCACCTCTCTGTTTCTTTCTTCAGTCTATGTACTGTTTCTTTCTTCAGTCTTTTTTGCTTCCTGCCTGCCTGAAAAGGTCACTTCTCCCTTCTTCCAAAAGTTAGTCAGTTCTTTTGTTTCCCTTTGTCTGGAAGGGAACATCCACGAGCCTTCTGCCTCAGGATGCCTTATACTCACTCATGAGAGCCAGCTTTTACGGGCTCTTCTACTGAAATTGAGGTTATCTTCTCTTGTCTATCTCCTTTGCTTCTTTGCTATCCAAGATGGGTTTCCTGAAACAATAAATGTTACGTTTTTTCTTTCTTTTTTACCTTACAAGAGAATCCTGAGGGTTTCTTCCCCCTCCTGTTTACTTCACTGACTATACTGCATTCTGCTTGATATAGATACCAAATAACTCCTGCAGGAGTGTAGTTGCTCTTCAGTTGTTGTCCCACAGGAGACCATTTTAAAAGTGTTTCTTTTTTACTGACACAAAAAATCTGTTATTGACCTCCTTTCCCACTTCTGTCACACTGTGATTTCCTGTATGAAAGTCTATTGTGCTGTTATCCAATTTGGGGTAGTCCGTGGGCATATGCTTTGGGTGGGCGATCCGGAGTCTCTGTTGCTTCAATAGTACAATGGCATGGCATGGTAACACCTCGTTCTCTCTCTTCTCTCTAACACACACATTCATGCACCCATATGTATGCTGATGTGTAGGATCAGGGGCAAAAGATTGGAATGCTAGGGAGATATAAGAGAGAGGACAGGAGTTGTTGGCTTTCACTTTCTACTTGTCCCCTTCCACAATGCCACAGCAGCAAAACATGGGAAGGAAAGAGGGGAGGGGAAGGGGACTCCTCCCAGGGGAGGCCCAACTGGCTTTTGATTGGTACTGTGCCCACGCGGGAGGCCACTCACTTGTGCTCTCCCCTACTCCCTCCCTCCCTTCATGACAGTCTTCAGAAAAGAAACAATGAAAAAGAGCTGGGATAGTGTTGGAGGAAGTAGTAGGTAGGCAATCTGTGTGCAATAAAGTTTTGGCATCAATGGACACTGTAATCCTAGAATGGCTCCAAAGGTGCATAAGGAAAGACAGCAATCATGGTTACATGGCATTTTCACAGACAATACAATTACCGCAAAAGAGGGACTTCATGCAATAAGGATCTAAGTGTATCATCTTGTTTGACCGATAATAGCTTGGGTCCTGGCTATGTATTCCCTCATATGAGCTTGTCTATTCTTTGAGAACCTCAAGGGACACCCTTTTCTGAGCTTCTCTGCTCTCAGAGTTATGTCTGGTAAGGGTAAGAGTTTCATTTTAGGTTGGCAGTTTAAGGCTGGGGAAAAATTTGCAGCTGGGGACAGAACAGGGGAGTAAGTTTACCTTTTAGCAACCTGCTTGTACAGTTCTCTTTGCTATTGGGATAGGAGATGGGCCACATCTGTGCATATTGATTTCCTTCCGGAATATAATCTTTTGGGAATCCATCTTCCACTGTCCTCAAGGAAGGTAGGTCCATTTTACCTCAGGGACCCCATTTACCCAGCCATGGGGAACTGGAGTGTTATCCATGGGATAGTCTGAGTAGAATTAGACACATATTTTACCATTTGCTGCAAGGTGATGCTGGACTTTCATCATCTAAAGGACTGTGATGCTTTCCTCTGATGAAGACCACTTGCTGTATCACTTATCACCAACAAAATTTATTTTATAGCAGTGATGCATGCCAGCTTTCAGTACCAAACAATGTCTTGGGAAGGCCTGGACTTACAGTCAGTTCCACTTCAGAACAGGTAGGTGCTACCACAGAGAAAACTGGTTGCAGTCATACTGCCAGAGAGACCTATAGGCACAGCCAAAGGGACAGAAGTAGTGGTAGATAAGTATAGAGAGGAAGACAATATTTTAGTCTTATAATGACAATACATGTAATGTTGTACAGCCAAATATTTCTTTGCTCAAACACAAGCATCTCTATCCTGTTAATTGGCAGTTAAATCAATGCACCTGCGTCATCCTATAGCTCCCTTGCTTCTTCTAGCAGCATAAAGAAAGAAGAATCCCTTGGGAGAAAAACTGTATTTGTACTTTGTTATCTAATTTGTTGCACATACTTGAGCTTTGGTTCAGCTGGGAATGAGTTTAGCCCCATGCCTCTGCAGAAAAGTGCATGAGGAGGGAGATGAAAGAAGACATGACAAGAATTTGAGCAAATATTGCATGTATATGTGTATGTGTGTGTTTGATTTACAATATGCATAATTCTGATCTGTGTGTAACAAAAACTTGATTCATTTCTGCACTACACTGTTATAGTGGTATTATTCCACTTTCAACATCCTATGGAATCCTGGGGTTTGCAGTTTAGAGAGGAGCATTTAAAATTGTCAGCCAGAGAGCTCTTTAGCCTTAGTAAACTACAAACCCCAGAATTCCACAGGACGTTGAAAGTGGAATAATAGCACTATAACACTGTAGTGCAGAAATGGCCTGATGGTGCAGTGACTGATTTCTTTTTCATACTTTGGTCTTTGTATCCACCACTTAAAATGAAGCCTTGCCATGTACTCTTCTTACGGAATGTAGAAAACATTTACAGTATTTATGTGGAATATTTCCACCTTGCCCAGTATCATAAGTTTCTGGGCAGCTTACAATAAAACCAGCTGAACAATTTTAATATAGACAATAAGACAACAAAATTTACATCAATAAAAGCAATGTAAACATTTTAAAAACATACTAAGCTATTGTGTAATTAAAAATTAGATTATGTAAATGCAATAAACATTACCTGTAAATACTTTGTCAGCTCTATTCACTCATACGTTTATCATCGGTGTGCACAACAGGGTCTGTTCCCAGAGAAGCAGTAGATAGGATTGTAGCTTGAGCTTTTTTATCAACAAAAAGTGTCACTGGTGATTACTTGTGGGTGCAGTTGCTCCAGTGATACATTCACTCCCATCTACAATATTCTTCCTGCTCATGTCAATGGAGAGAGAATCTCCATATATACAAATGAGATATTTATAAAGATTTAGATTCAACATTGTCTAGTTTTCTCAGATGTTATCTACCTTTTCAGGGTTCCAGCAGATTATTATAGTAATCTAGTATAGATAAGATACACATCATGTATCAAACTGAGTTCTCTGTCTCAGTGGTGGAGCTTGGAGAGTGTGGAGGAGGGCGGGAGGAAAGAGGGACTACAGTGTGGGTGGTGTGGCCATTGCGTGTGGGGGCATGGCTGCAGTGCATGGGGGCATGGCCCTGGTGCATGAGGGCATGGTCAGGGCACACGAGGGCGTCGCTACGGGTTTGGCCAGCCCCAAAACATTGCCACCCAGGGCAAATTGCTCCCATTGCCCCCCCATCCCTACGTGACTGCTCTGTCTTTCAGTGCTTTCCTTGTCCTCATTCCAGTAAGCCATATTCACTGCTACATGAGCTTCTGTCATCAGTTACTAGAATGTTAATGTTTGCTCCTTTCTCTTTTAGAAAATCTATGTACCATACTTTCATTCTCTGATTTTTTTTTCAGTAGAGTATCAAAGAGTATGAGATGAAATTACAATATTTATCTTGAACTCATGGTCAAGATCCAACACAGTTGCATGGGATTTGGTTGCTGACCAAGTGGTAGCGCAAAAGAAACAGCATATACATGCAGTCTGTGTTACTAGACTGGTTGTGCCACAGAAAAATAAAAGACCATATCTTTCAGTATAAGGTTGCCTATGTTTTAAGATCTTTCTCACAGACTTTCTGTCAGGCCTTCCACCATCCCAAGCACATTTGGTAAGGACATACGAAAGAGCCTTCTCAGTGGCTGCTCCTAGACCGTAGAATTCCCTCCCATGGAAAGCTAGGCTGGCTTCCTCTCTGTTCTCTTGCCATAAGCAAGTGAAGACTTTTCTGTTTATCTAAGCCTTTGAATGTTATTTGTCTGTTAGAGAAGGTCTTTAATCTGGGCTGTGTTGGATTGTATTTTTGTCGTCATTATTATTGCATTTTAATGATCTTTTAAAATTGTTTCTTTTTTCGTTTGTTTAATTAACATCTATATTTTCTGATGTTCTAACTGTTTTTGTTTGTTTATTTGTGTTTATTTGTTTGTTTGTTTTAACTCATATTATGAGTCACCTTGGGCCCCACATTGAGAGAAAGGTGAGATTACATTAAAATAGGATAGGTGTCTCCCTTGTACTGACTCTAGACATTAATTTCCACTAGTCTAGTGCAATGGAATTTCTGCTAGCACAATTGCACTGTTAGGATCAGGTCATTATGTGGTAGTGATTTATACATAATGACCAAGGCCGTTTCCGACTAGGCTGTTATAGTGCTATTATTTCACTTTCAACATCCTATGGAATCCCGGGGTTTGCAGTTTAGGGAGGGGTATTTAGAATTCTCAACCAGAGAGCCCTTTGGCCTCAGTAAACTACAGCCCTTTCCACACCAGGCAATTAGAATGGGGCAGTGTGTCCTCTCATGGAGGTCGTCTGCACCTTGGAGCAGACTAGGAGCGGACTACTTACCGGAGATCTGCACCTCAGTCCACTCCAAAACAACCCCAAGTGGTCCTCCAGTGTGTTTTCTAAAGACTGCAAAAAACAGGTCTTTATTTTCCTGGAACACACCATTGTGTTCCTGCTCCCTTGTGCAGATTCACAGGCTCACACAAATGCGAGCCTGTGATCTGCGGAGGGCGGGCTTTAAGCATGGCGAGCTTCAGCGGTTGGTTGGGACCCACGACCAACTGGAACCCGCCACTTTGGAAGCCAGAAGCTGCCATGTAAGCCAGAGCAGTGCGGATCTACAGACCTCGCACTGCTCCAATTCGCCCTGGACCAAGGAGGAGCCCTGCAGAAGGGCTTCAGGGACAGTCCACATTGCTTTGGATCCCAGAAGAAGCGGTAGGTAATGGCACGGAGTGATTCTCTCACCTTGTGGGGAAAGGGCCTACAAACCCCAAAATTCCACAGGATGTTGAAAGTGGAATAATAGCACTATAACAGTCTTGGGCAGAAAGGGCCAGAGTAATACTATCACACAAGAGATCATAAAGTGACTGGTGAACCAATTTTAAGATCCCAGGCAATATCTGTATCATTTTCCAGTATCCTGAATGGCTTGACAAAGGCCAATTTAAATTTTCAGAAGGCCCACAGGAAATAATGCTGATAATATACCTCTTAAAACTATTTGTACTGGACCACTCACACTCCCATCAAAAAAATCTACATGGAAAAAAGCTATCATGCAAGATTAGAACTTCTCTTACTATCATGCTAGTTTTCTGAAGGCAGATAATTTTTTTTTTATAGAGAAACATTTTATAGAGAAATATACAGTGCAATGAAGTCTGTAACACAATTCTTTTGCATGTATACATGATCTCTGACTCATTCTGAGAATTATCCTTGGAAAAGCAAATGATCTCTCCCAAGGTTATCTAGTGAGCTTCATTATTTGAACATTATTTCAGTAAAAACTTAATGTTGATTGACTCATGTGCATTTAGCTTTGGATAACTGCAACAACAAGCTATGACAAAATACGTGAAATGTTTATTGCAAATCAGAAACTACAAGCATTCTGTATTATCTCCAATGCCATACATTTAAATGAAGTCAGTTAATATTATCTAGATATGAGATGTCAGCTTGGTGTGGATGATAAATCAAGAAACACACATGAAAGTCCCACTTAGACCTAATATCCGGAATCATTATGGTCTTTATCTATGCATACGGTAATCACTGTAGTTATGGTGCTACATACTGAATTATGGGGCATCCCCCCATCCCCTTTACTGGGCAGCAGCCACTGCGATCGATCAAGTCTATTCCCTTGTTGCTCAGGAAGCAGCTGGCTGCCATTTCCACCCCCTCCCATGAGTGAACCTCATTGTGACAGGCAGAAACAGGATTCCTGTCGCAATTCCCCCTCATGCCAGAGATCACTCATGAAAGTAGGGGAGGAACAGCAGCTAGCTGCTTTCTGGGCAACAGGATACTGGACTCTCATGGATCATGTCCATCTGGTACATGGATACCGGGGGACTTTCACAATCACTATATAGTCCCTATACTAGGAGCTATGAAGGGACCATAAATACATAATGGTCATAAGTGTGCAACTCCAGATTACATGTTTGTAACTGAGATATAAGATTCTAGCCATCATCATTATACCCACACTCCAGTTCTCCAAACTGTGAGATATTCCTCAGTACAACACTTATTCAATTCTGTTTTTCTTTTGTCACGCATGTGTCACTGTTTATGGTGTTCTGTAATATTTGTTTTAATTCACAGATAAGCAATATGAACATAGAAAGAGGTTCTAACAGCGTTTCTGTACTACAGTGTTATAGTGCTATTATTTCACTTTCACTAGCCTATGGAATCCTGGGGTTCGCTGTTTAAAGAGGGGCATCTTTGGCCTCAGTAAACTACAAATCCCAGAATTCCACAGGATGTTGAAAGTAGAATAATAGCACTATAACAGTGGAATGTGGAAATGGCTTAAGTCTGTGTTTCTCAGGCTATCTGATATGGGACACCAGCAATTAAATTTTTTCTAATGTTCCAGGGACCAGTGCTATATCTGCACCCATTTCTTTCTTTTCTGGAAACTTGACAAAAGGACAGGCAGGCAATGGCTCAGGGCCCAACACTAATTCAGGGACCACTACTTTGAATAGCACTGCTCTAGATTATACAATCCAACAAACAAATGCTATCTCCCTTGAGACCAGATCTCTAGGGAAGCAGCTAGCACCTTAAGATGCTTTCAGAGTCTGTCTCAAAAATTGCAGCCTGTGCTTTTACACATAGGACAACTTTTTTTTTTAGATACATTTTTATTAAAATTTTCAATGAAAAAACAATTTTTCCAACATCAATTTTCCCAGTTGAATCTGAGTTGAACATTCCATTCCATATAGGCATTCAGTTCCATACATTATCTCTTTTTACAACAATCATAAACTATTACTTTTAGCTTATATCTTACTATTTACATTTGATCTTTTTTCACCTCATTTTGTCTTCCTCCTTTCTCACAGCCTTCTTTCTTTTCCCCTATTTTATTCTTTTGTCCAGTTCAGTACCTCTTGCCATTCTCTTTCAAAGCCCTGGATTGGCTTATTTTTAAGTGAAAAAGTTAACTTTTCTGTCGCTACCATATCCAGGACTTTGAATTTCCATTCTCTTATATCAATATATTTTCCTTCTTTCCAATGTTGAGCATAAGTCAGTCTTGCTGCAGTTATTATATATAACAATGTCTTTTGGTAAGATCTTATTTCTCTTTGTTGCCCTAACATATTCAACAAATAAAGTTCTGGCTTCATTTCAAAGTTAAAACCATACATTCTTTGAATTTCATCATGTATTTCTTTCCAAAACTTTTTTGCTATTTTGCAAGTCCACCACACATGAAAAAAAGATCCCTCTTTCTCATCACATTTCCAACATTTTCCATTCCCATTTCCTGTTATTTTTTTTCAGTTTTACAGGTGTCATGTACCATCTATATAACATTTTATAAAAATTTTCTCTTAAATTCAAACTTGGTATAAATTTTACATCTGTCTTCCAAGCCCTCACCCATGTATCCAACTCAATTGGATGTCCTACATTTTGAGCCCATTTAACCATGTTATTTTTAACAATTTCTGGTTCCATGTCTCTTTGTAACAATATTTTATAAAAATCTAGAAACTCTTTTTTTCTGGTCCCCTTTCATCAATACATCCAGTTCATTTTTATTTCTTTCAAAACCATATATTTTTTGATCGATTTTAAATTTTTCTTTTATTTGTCTCCATGGGAACCAGTTAATTTCATGGCCTTGCTCTTTTAATTCCTCTTCTATACTCATTCTTAACTTTATACCATCCTTTTTCAATAGCTCTTGATATGTCAATAAACACATAGGACAACTTAATGATATCATCCCCAGACAAGATTGGGCCAGGGAGATGAACTGTAATCTCCAGATATCTCACTATCCTATCACAAGAATCTATACAACTGGGTGTGAATAATTAATTTCCATGGTATTAGATCACAAGAATTTATTTAATAAAAAATGTACCAGATCAGATCTCTTTGGTCCTCATCCTGTTCTGCCTTATGATCATAGAATGACAGAGTTATACTAGAGTTAGCTACCTTCTAAAACAGTAAGGCATAAAAAGATAAGGGTGGGCCATAGGTTTTCTGTACCCCTCACTGCAATTTGAGTACTGAATTCAACCAATGAGGGGCTGAACGTAACTGCATGAAGCCAACGACTTCTAAGGCAAAGAAATGGCCTCTTGCCTTAAATACACTCTGTAGATGGTAGATGGTGCTGAATTCTTTCCTCCACGTGCTGAAAGCAGGGCCACCTTATCCATTAGGCACTTTAGGTTCAGTGCCTAGGGCCTATGGAAACATGATTTTAGGACCTATGAAAACATCCCTAGTGGTATGTCAAGGAGAGAAAGAAAGTCAGATATAAGAAAGTCTAGCACCTACTAAAACCTTAATGCAGCCCTGGCCAAAACAGTACAAATGCCACATGTAAGTGAGGAGCACAACAGGCCTACCCCTTCTGTTGTCACTTTTCTCACATGAAAACATGTCAGAAGAGGAGGTGCTGTTGTATCCATAGAGAATCTCCATGCAATCCAGAATGTGTATCTATCTATGGTCTGGCCTGCATGGAAAACCACAGTAGATATGTTCAGATACATCACTTGTATTTGAGGAAAGTGATGACAGAGGCTGCAGTAAAAGCAGGCTCAGTTGTTTGTATGTCCAGTACAAATACTTACCAAAGGCCTGACGAGGACTATAGTAACAAGGACTCTCTAACGATGAGTTTTACTTTTTGCAGGGTTCCTGATCATACTAAGCCTTTTCCACAGGTGTACATTTGCACTCCCAAATAAATATTGCAGCCATGTCTTTCAGTGTGTGGACAGTGGGGGAAACATGTGAACTTTGTTCACACGTTTAGTATATATATAGTTAATTATGAGAAGGCTAAAAAATCAAAGGACAATATGGACATAACATAGAGTTAGAGTCCAGGAGCAGAAAGGAGTCAGCCTCTGTGTCTTCCATTTTGAAACCAGAATCCACTCCAAGGAGCTGAAAGTTGGAAGGCTCAAAATAACCATATCATAACAAAATGCCAGCTTCATTTCAGTTTCACATTATGAAATCTATACTTTTGAAACTTGACTATTATTACCCACAGCCGTATTGTTTTAGGCACCAGGTTTAGATGTTTCTATTCTCCTGAGCATTTTAAACTTATTTATAGTTAGTCTGATAGTATTTTTAGCTTATTGATGAATTTAAACTACTCTTAGGTTTATGATATTTTATTGTGTTATTATATTCTATGTGTAATGTTATAATGTTTATATACTACCCTTGTAGGCACTTGGGTGGGTGAGTGACATTTTAGAAAATAAATATATGCATAAACGTAAGTACTGTAACACATTGTTTCTCCAAGATTTTTTTAAAGGCTTTTATTATAGAAAACAAATTATCATGAATAGAACTGAGTAGCATCCAATGCAATTTATGTATTCAGAGACTACCTAGTTCTTGTCAACTTTAGTTCTGGGATTTTGATTCTTCTGGGCTTTGGTGATGCGTCACAGTAACCTTGGCTACAGAGCAGCTATTGATTCAGAACACAAAGCATGTATGAGAGAATTTCTCTGCACAATCGAGTAATTGTGGCCATTACAAGCAGCTACTGTTGTTGAAGCAGTTCTAGAACTTTCACCACTCAGTAGATGGTTAGAAACCTGGTAGGAGTTCTTCCTGTACTTCTTCCTAATGTTCTTTTTCACCTGAGAAACATATTCCTGGTTACTAATACTAACTCATCTTGTCAACAAGAGTTGTTTTAACTAACTTAACATGACATTTTTTCTATCAGTTTTAGCTTTCATTTTATTCAACACAGTTGTATTTACTTCTTTTCATGATCTTTTTATAAATAATCTTGAACTCTCATTGAGTAGTAGGGCAATTCAGACTTATGTGGAATAAATAATATATTATTGTTAATGCAGTAATACTCTGTATCTCAGGAAGGAAACATGTTAGGGACAGAAAATAGAGCAGCCAGGTAAAAAAAGAGGACAAAACCCCCGAACCATTTACAGTAGTATAAAAGAGGACATTTCATCTAGTGCTCATCCACACCACACAATTATTCCATCCTGATTCCATTTTAATTGCTTTGGCAAAATCCTATAGAATCCTGAAGTTCATCGTTTGGCTGCTAAACTCTTCAGCTACAGCTCTTTGGCTGACAATTCTAAACAACTCTGCCTAAACATCAAACCCCAGGATTCCATAAGATGTTGCCCTAACCTTTAGAGTAATCCTAGTGCTATAATTGGATAGTGGTAAAGAGTCCCAGATGTTGCTTGTTAGCTGTACCTGCTAAATTTCCTCCTCTGCATATCTGATCCTATCCTGTCTGGTCCTGGAAGCTAAGCAGGCTCAGCCCTGATTAGTACTTGGATGGGAGACTACCAACAAATACCAGAAGCTGTAGACTTGACTTCAGAAGAAAGAACTGTCAAAACTCTGAGTATCCCTTGCCTAAGAAAACCTATGAAATTCATGGGGACCATAAGTCAACAGGTGACTTGAAGGCACGTACACAGACACTTGTTGAAGATGGAGGAATGAGGCCAGCCCAAGATATTTTTTTATCTGAGGCAAAGGATAATGCAATGCTCTCTTCCATTCCCTGCACAAAGCCAACCGTATTAGTAATAGAACCTTTCTACAACCACTCAAGACAAGTGTTCCCAGCTGTACCAGAAGGCAATAGACTAACTTAAGCGGTATAGGACAGGACCTGAAGCTCTTGGAAATGGCCAAAGAAGCAAGAGGACCAGTAGTGTGTAGTCTACTAGAAAAAGGTATCATAACAAGTTTACCAGTGGGTACCTACTAACGTGCCAAGTTACGTACTTGGTTTACCTGGCTATATTTTACGAAGAACCAAGAGCAGTGTCAAAATATTGTAAGACATGCAGAACAGCCTGTAGAGAGAGAGAGAGAAAAGATGTTCTCTTGAATTCTATGCTGGCAGTTTTCTGTACTCTGTGATAACTCAGATTCTATGCAGTGATGACATAATTGCTACAACTAAAATTATAGGAATTTGGCATATTCATATTGATTTACATATTTTGCTTACCTTATTCTCCTTTGCTGAAACTGAGGCAGAAAGACATTTTTTTCCCAAACAAACTTTGAAGGATGGGAGAGAAAAAGAATCAATGCCACTGTTAACTTAAATCCAACTTAAATCCTCCATTCAGCCTTTCCATTTCTCACTTGGTTTCATTTCTTCCTCCCACAACAGTCAGCCACCATTCTGTGGCCATTTCCGCACTAGACTGTTACAGTGCTATTATTCCACTTTCAACATCCTATGAAATCCTGGGGTTCCAGTCAGCCCCTCCCTAAACATCCTATGGAATCCTGGGAATCCAGTTGGCCCCTCCCTAAACTGCAAACCCCAGGATTCCATAGGATGTTGAAAGTGGAATAGTAGCGCTGTAACAGTCTAGTGCGGAAATGGCTTGAATTCACTATGCATGCTCAGTCAGCTGTTTGAGACTTTCAGTCAGAACTTGGTAGCATTTTTGCAAACGGCTAATATGTTGGCAGTTGTAATTGCCTTAACATTTTTCTAGTGTTTTACCATAATGTTAGTAGAGACAATAGAGTTGGTTTTTAAATAAACATTTTTAAAAACAGGGGGGGGGGAATCATCCTACCCTCTGCAAATGACCCTAAAATAAACATTGAGTAAAAAATCCTATTAATTAATCCAGTTGTAAATGTCAGCAAAAGTAGACTCATCAAATCAAAATAAATTATATAGGTGCTATATACTGGTGCTATCTTACTAAGTTCCCATTGATTCCAAAGATCTGCTCTAGGTGAAACTAAGGCCCTTTCCCCGCTACACTGTTATAGTGCTATTATTCCACTTTCAACATCCTGTGGAATTCTGGGGTTTGTAGTTTACTGAGGCCAAACAGCTCTCTGGCTGAGAATTCTAAATGCCCCTCCCTAAAGTTGCAAACCCCAGAATTCCATTGGATATTGAAAGTGGAACAATAGCACTATAACAGTGTAGTGTGGAAATGGCCTCACAATTAGATTGAAGCCAATTACTCCATCACCTTCTCTATAACATGTTAGATTTAATGTTGCTGCAAAAATTAGAACAACTAGTTAGCCCTCTACATTTGCTAGGGTTAGGAATTCAGGACCCCCACAGAAGTGAAAAAATTGCAAATATCAAAATGTGTGTGTGTGTCTGTGGAAAGGGGGCCAAAGCACAGTGGGGAGAATGGACAGCCAGGGTCCAAACCAGATCAGTGAATGGAGAAGCAAAGGTGTGGGTTAACATGGAGACCATATACTTTCTCTGTGCATTTTCTTGCACAGCTCCGTTCCCTGTCTTGCCTTTAGTATTTTTTTTTCCTTTTGTGTTATATCAAGAGCAATCCAATTGAACTCTGTGAAGCAACTAGATACAATTTTCAAATATAAAGATAAATCACTGAATACTAAAGTCAGGATAATCCATAACATAGTACTTCTGACTTTTGTGTACAAATGTGAAAACTAGACAATCAAGGACAGGAAGATCAACTTATGTGGAATGTGGTGCTGGAGGAGAACTCTGTGGATACCATAGACTACCAGAAAGACTAATAAGTGGGTCTGAGAGCATATGAAACCTGAATCATCACTAGAAGGCAACATAGCTGAACAGGAACCATTGTACTACTATGATACATGACTCTTTGGAAAAGATAATACTGCTTGGCAAAGTTGAAGGCAGTGGAAAGAAAGAAAGACTGCATTACAAATGGATTGACTAAATCAGGAAAACTGTGACCCTGAGTTTGCAAGAACTGAGTAGGAATGTCAATAACAGGCTCTGTCAGAGATCTTCCATTCACGGAGTCACTTGAGATATTCCTCCCACGGATTCTTTGCATGCCTGTAAACCGTGGAGTTCCCTGGGGAAAGGGTACCATTTTGGCTACCTAACCACCAGCATTCAAGGCTGCAGTCCTGTGCGCACATTCCTAGCTGTGAGCTCTACAAAACACAGTGGGACTTCTGAGTAAACAAGCTTAGCAAATATATATTTTTAAAGAGTGCTCTGTAAATAAAATAAGTAGAACAAATAATTTATAACTTATAACAAAATGTGTTTGAGAAAAGCTGAATAACGCTGTTAATAACTTTGATATATTGTCTTAGAAATTAATTAGGGGAGAAATAGAGAAAGTGAAAACTCATTTGATCTCCACAATGCTGGGAAGGACTTACTAAAAATAGGAGGTGAGGACATTGCCAGCTTCCACAGCTGTTTGCACATGCCTAAATCCTCTTCAGTGAATGAAGGTCACCTTATAGATCATAGACTGCACAAATAAACTGAAGCAGTGGGGAGGTCATATATTATGCTTTCTGGTTACAGCCCTTGAAGCATAAAGGTTTATAAAATGACCTCAGGCTCATACATGCAGATATCACGCTTTATTTTAAGAGATTGGACATATACACTTCTTTAATTAGTTGTTGGCCTTCTTAATGGAGCCTACACAGTTAACTAGGAACATTCTCTGAATGGTTGCCTACCACAAGAGCTAAGCATGACTGACATTATGTTTTCTAATACCACCTGGTCACTTCTCTTTTTAGCTCCGATTCAGCCTTAGGCAGTGCCCGATTTAAATACATTAAATGGGTTAGCACAAGCAAATGAATTCTAGGCAGGTTAATTTTTGTATGAGAGTACAAACTGAGTTAAGTTTTCCCTATTAAGACTTTGGCCCTTTTCGCATGGCATTTGCCATGCGAAAGGGCCTCTGGAGCATCACGCAATTACGAGGAGCATTTCAGATGACGTCCTCACAATCGCGTGATGCTGCCAGAAGCCGGCAGGTGCCAATCATGCACTATTTCATCTTGGGCTTGTAGCTGAAAATGGTGGGTGATTGCACATCGCTTCAGGGCCCCGCGCGCACTTACCATGCATGCAGAGCCTCCAGAGCCACGGCGCTCACACTTCCTCCCCCAGCGTAGCCTGGGAAAATGCCCGCCTGTGCTGCAGAAGGAAGAGGTGGAGCCCTCATGCTGCCTGCTGGTTGGCAGGCAGCAGCAGTGGGAATGCAAGAGCCTCTCACAAGAGGCTGCTCACATGATCCCTGCACCCCAGCGCCAAGAAAAGGTAAGTTGCGGAAAGGGCCTTTATGTCTAGTTCCAATCTGATAGATGCTCACATTTTATTTATTTTCTTGCTACATATATGCGTGTTCATGAACTTTCAAGCTATTTGTCTATTTATAGCAACCCCATTAATTTCATAGGGTTCTCTTAGCAAGGAATACTCAGGGGGAATTTGCCAGTTCTTTGCTCTGAAATGACAGATAAATTCCTCAGCTATGGCTGGTGCATTAATGAGTTACTATACTATAGTAGTAAGTCCTTAGGCACCAGATTCTATCTGATCTTGGAAGTTAAGCAGGGTCAACCCTGATTAGTACTTGAATGCAAGATCACCAACCAATACCAGACGCTGTACAGTGTAGGCTGTATTGAAGAAAGAACTGGCAAAACTATCTCTGAGTATTCCTTGCCTAAGAAAACCCTATGAAATTCATGGGGTCACCATAAGTGACTGACACACACATACCCATTTGCTGCTACCATTACTAGGACTTCGAATAGAGGCCATTTGCCAGTTCACAGTAATGTGCAATGAAGTCAGTCCAAAATGTGACCTAGATTAT
Organism: Ctenosaura bakeri; assembly: GCA_948474755.1. Lineage (NCBI taxonomy): Eukaryota > Metazoa > Chordata > Lepidosauria > Squamata > Iguanidae > Ctenosaura > Ctenosaura bakeri. Next base: position 573,631 of record CAOLHI010000394.1, read on the forward strand.
TTGTGCAGTGAGTCATTGCCATTCAGTTTTTTAGAAAGACAGCTACTGTTTTTTTGAGGGACTGATTAATGATCACAAAGGAAGCCTGGACCTTTTAATTAATAGAAAATTAAAAGGCTACTGACCCATACACTGTTCCCAGCATAAACAGACTTCTAATTCACGCGTATGGTATTTGCATTGCTACCTGGCTAAAGGCACGTAGAATCTCAATTAGAGCTTGCATAGGATGGCTTTATGGATTGATTAATGAAAGACTTGGATCTGACTTCTTAAATTAATGGCAAGGATTTTTTTTTAAGTGATTTTCTTGCTTTCTGAGCTGCCACTCTTTAAAAAGGTTTTCATTATTAATAACAACAAGCATTGCCAACATACTTAACAGTGTCAGCCTTGTTTTCAGATTTCAATGGAACAAGATGCCTGACCCTTCCATTAAGCAACATTGAAAAATGTCAGTGGATCAACAAGTTGTGGAGGCAAAATGGCTGTGTGTGTATTTTGAATCTTGTCGTGTTAGTTATTGTGCTCTCATTGACAGTCAACTGGTCGGTTTTTCCTTGTGCATTCAAAATGTGCTTGCACTGTACCATTGCTGGGCACAGGACACAGAGCTGCCAGAGTGAAAACTGGAGAGGGCTTCTGTGTCTTAGATGGCTGTAGAAGAGGGAAGTTCAGCAGGTGTCACTTGTTATCTGGTTACATAATAAATTATTATAACTATGCATATTATTAATTTATATTACAATTGTGCACATTTAACAGATTGATTTTTGCATTAATTTCTACCACTGTGGCCATTTCTGCACTAGACTGATATAGCGCTTTGATTCCACATTCAACATCCTATGGAATCCTGGGGTTTGCAGTTCCGGAAGGGGCTTTTTAAACCAACCAACCAACCAACCAACCAGCAAGCTTGATATCTAAGCCAGATGATAGTCCAAATGAGAACTGGATAGCATGTCTAAAACTGAAATCTGTACAAATCAGAGGATTGACAACCCTTTCTAAATATCAACAAATTCATACCTAAATGTATTCTGTTGAAACTCTGCTTTGAGCTCCTGACTAAATACTAGTTTCTAAATATTCATAATTAAATACTAGCCAAGGAGTTTCCAGATAGTGTTCTGAAGAATTTAAAATGGTGTCTCATTCAGAGCTGGGAAAACTTACTTGTGTAGACAATAATTTCCAGAATTCCTAAAAGTGGCCATACTGGCTGTTAACTTCTGGGAGGTGTAGCCTACCAAAGAAATATATCCAAGCTCTCATCTCATTCCAGGCTAGAGCCCTCAAGGGTGTGGTTGAAACAAGGCAGAAGAATGGAACATTTCTGGAGCTGCATAAAACCAATCTGGCTACTAGTGACCATAAACCTAGGATGTTGTTTTAGCGCTAAACTGAAGTTGGCTGCCACCTATGAGTTCAGCACCGAGAGCACAATAATGTGGCCACTACAACCTGCTTGCTCCAGGACCATCATGGCCTTTTTCTATTGTCATTTGTACTCTGATTGGTCCCAACCCTAATTTTCAGGGTCTTGAAAAATAATTCATAGAGCACCAAGAGCAAAACAACCAGCAGTTTGAAGAGAAAGTACAGATGTGGGTGCTGTAATGACAAACTGCAGTGTGCTACTCTGTCTTCAAAGAAGCAGCAGTGCTCACAGCCAATAGAAGAAGGGGCAAATTACTATTTCTCGAATGCCTAGTTTTGGGGCTAGAGAAGACTTGGAGGCAAGACACTCTGGAAGAGATGGTTTGGAGAGTCAGCTGTCCCATGGCATAGGAGATTGACTAGGTCCCCTTTCTCAGCGCTCTTTAGCTCCAAAGATGCCTCTCTGCTTGCCCGTCCAAGCTAAGTATCTGAAGAAGAGGTGACTGCCTCATTTTCCCAGCATCACCAGCTGCTGTTCTTTTCCTTGCCACTAATAGAACCTTTCTCTCATTGCTGTCGCTGATGCATTCTCCTGTGCCTTCAGCAAAACTACCCCAGTGGAACAATAGGATGTCATCAACAGTGTCCATATAGCTGCAGGAGGCCTGTCTTCTATAATTTCTACTTTGAAATATGCCTTTCAACATATTTAAGAAATCTAAGAAGAACACCAGGAATATGCACTCATATTAGACAAGTACAACACAGGATAATTTCTCCGCTGACTAGAAAACCTTCATTTTCAGGTCTTATCTGATGGTGCCAATAACTATTTAGGGCATTGTGAACCATCACTGAACCAAATACTTCATACAGCCAATTTTCAGTATTACCCCTGAAAATCAACTACCTCATCCCTGAATTAAATAGTAGATGATTGATGTTCAAAGACCACCAACCTTGTGGTAAATAGCAAATATTAAAAACAAAAATAACCAAGGAAACGGCAGATACGTCTTACATATATTTCAGGGGTGGGGTGGGGTAATCTGCCTTCCTCCATGGATTTTATGTCTAAAATCATAATCACTTTAGACATCCATTAGCAAGCCCTTTGGAAATCACTGTTAAAACTCCAGCCAGGAAGGCCAAGTCCTTTTGGTCTTATTGCTACCGCCACCCAACAAGAATGTCATCATTTAGGCATGCTCTTTGTTTAGCAATACAGGGATACAGAGTGAATAATGCAGAATGCTTCCTGCCAAGTTCATCTAGCTTTATTACTGTCAAACATTTCAAAAAATTAGTGAACCTAAAACTCAATATTCATCTGTGAGCAGACAATCAGAAGTCCTGAGTACAGAATTTGATTGTCATACAACTTACCCTTATAATACCCTTCAGTGTCTGTTACTATTCTTATCAAACAATGCACAGTCTAATTTCAAAAATCAGAAAATTAAATTCCTTATATGGCAGAGATCTCCTAATATGTAGAAAATAAAATAATGATGGTTTAATTTCATGGGTTGTGGGGGACTTCTGACACTTAGATTCAGAGAACTGGAAACTTCTGGTACACCATGTCTAGCAGAACAAATAGAAGAGGCCAGTTAGCTCAGACCACTGGCTATATCTTAGTGTGTAAATCTTCTGCATAGCTTAAAACTGGTTTGGAATGATCAGCCTTAGCTACATTATGTGTTTGCTGGATATTAACAGCAACTTTAATTTTAGAACCACTTATGTCTTCCCTGCAGACAAATACAAAATGTCTCATCTGATGCTTGTTAAATTGTTCTATAAATTAGATCTTCTGTGGCTCTGTTTGACTAAATATAATGCAGCAGCTGTACAAAGGCTATTGAGAAATGTTTGCGTAGGGCAATACGTCCATGCAAAGACTGAAAGTTTGATAGCAGTTCTTAGGTTCAGAGAGTATCAGTAGCAATGCCATTAGCCAAAAGGGAAATGTCATCATAATGTGCTGATTCCTTAGGACAAAAAAAAAAAAAAAAGGAAAATTCTGAAAAATCAGAAATAAAAACTCAACATACCCTAGTAATACATGCATACACACACACACACACACTTCAGATACAGTGCATGTATGAAAAGTCAATCTATCAAATAGCCAGTGTGGGGTAGTGGTTTGAATGTTGCCCTATAACTCCAAGAGACCAGGATTTGAGTCCCCTCTTGGTCATGGAAACTCATTGGTGATCCCACACTCTTTTGGCTTTAGAGGAAGGCAATGGCAAATCTCCTCTGAACAACTCTTGCCGAAAAAACTCCATGATAGGTTCACCTCAGCGTTGCTATAGTTCAGAAACAACCTGAAGGCACATAGCAGCAGTAGCAAACTTGTCTTCTCCTTGCATACTGAAATACACAATAACAAATGAGCCAGGTGATGAAACTAGCTTTCAAATGGAAAATACCATTATAATTATCCCTCTACATTTGTTAGGGTTAGGGGCACAGGCAGTGGCAGAGCTTGGAGTGTGTGGAGGGGGCAGGGCTACAACATGAGGGCCATGGCCACTGTGCACAAGGGTGTGGCCACGGCATGCAAGGGCCTGACTAAGGGCCAGGGCACCCTAAAAACATTGCCGCCTGGAGCGAATTGCCCCCCCACATGACTGGGTACAGGACCCCTGTGAAAGTAGAAAAACCATGAATAACTCTAGGCCCTCCTAAACCATATTTTACATACAAAAAAAAGTATGATCACCATATTCAACCCACCATAGATTCCTTTGAGGCATCAGGGTTCCTTCACAAGGCAGGAGTGGGTGGCAGGTAGGGCTTACTGCCACCTCCACTGATGTCCCACACCATTTTTAAGAGGGACTTACAAGCCTCATTCTCAGTTTCTCAGTCTCACAAGGCTTGCAGTCCCTATTAAAAATGGCATAGGGAGGCAGCAGAGGTTGCAACAGATAATCCATGAAATCCGCAAAAGTGAAACCTGAAAATATGGATTTTCCAAGATTTTGATGAGAACTCCAGAAAATGTTATTATTTCATAGCTTTCAACTCTCCCAATTTGGTAGGGACAGTCCCAATTGATCCTCTGTCACCCCTCTTTTTTTACTGCCTTTAAAATACCCAGTTTCTCTCCTCTCAATTTCCTTCTTTGTCGTTAATTTACCTCAGTTGTTGCAAATTGAGTTCAAAGTGCAAAAGTTGCCTTTACTCAGTTGATTCAGCAGGGATGAGAGAAGAGAAGGGATGAAATCATGCAAACTCTTGCAGTCTCTCCTAATCTTACAAAACCAATTGAAATAGAGTTAAATAACAAGCAAACTTGCTCAAAACGGTTGAAGCCAGGCTATTTGCTCTTTGCAAGCTGTAATAATCCTATGGTTAGAAAAGCACTACCCAAACCTGTTGCAGTCAATTCAAGCTTTGAAACCAAAACAAACAACTTCAAAGAAAAAGACTGAGAAAACTTTATTCACTGTTTACATAAGCATTCAACATATGCTTACATAACAGAGCTATCCAGTAGCTGCTCATGAAAGAAACAGTACTGAAAGGCATGAAATATAGTGGGGTAGGCAAAGGCCCTTTTCACACGGGGCTCTGAAATCTTCCCACCGCAATCCAGGCAGGCTTTTTCCCAATCCCCGCTAAAACGTGCCGAACTTTTGTCGTTTCTCACGGCTCTATCGGCAAGAGGCTAGGCGAGCATTATCGCATTCACACAGCGCGGCCATAGCCCCTCCCAACTTTGTCCTTTCCCGCCCTACCTAGCGTTTGATTGGCGGTGCCCTTTTTCAAAAAGTAAAAGTTTGGGCGTCATCGATGACGCCAAAACACACGTGCATCCCCTCGCACCCTCCCGGGATCCACCCCCTCCCCCGCGCCTGCTGAAGCGCCGCGGAAACTTTTGACAAAAACTTTTCCTGCCCGCTCGCTTTTTGCTGTTTTGAGTATGGCGAACGAGCAGTTGAGGGAAATAACTGGGCTCCTTGCCCCGTTTATGACAGCAATTGCAGCCTTGTTAGGAGCGCTTGAATATTGCTGGCCCGAAGATGGTGCGAGTAGGCGGGGGGGACTATGATGAGCACCTCCACACCATTGCCCACTGCCTTACAAGACATGGCCACGAGAGGAGTGTGGAGGAGGTCCGGACCCGGTTCCGCGACTTGCACGCGCAGTTCTACTCCTCCCTGCGCACCTACAATGGCCACCCGCCCCCCCACGCAAGGCCTCCCTTTTTCGAGGTCATGCGAAGCCTGTGGAGGGCGGCGGGGAGCACCAGCTGGACAGCCAGTGGCAGACGTGAGTAACCCCCACACACAGCGGCTGTGTGGCTATGGGAACCCCAGGAGAATGGTTGTCATGCATCCCCCAGAAAGGGGGATGCACCCTGCCCGATGAGAGCCCACGCTACTTTACTGTTTCAATTCCATAGGCAGAAGACGCCATGCGCCTGGCCATCAAGCCTCCGTGGACACTCAGGGCCCGGCACAGACGGAAGGTAGGGAAACCTTTATTTAAAGTGGCCCTTGACCGCATTTTTGATTTCCACCCTAACGCCCAAGCAATAAATAAACGACACAATAAAGTTTCCTCCTTCAAAAAGGCTGCTGTGGACGCGCACATGCCTAATCGAATTTCACCTGTGTTTTGGCCAGCAGAACAAGAGAACATCCCTCAACCGGAGCGGCCAGGGACGGATGTGGAGGAGCCGGAGGAGGAACACCCCTGTGCCCAGGAGTAGACCGTTCCAGGGCCAATGTTGAAACCCCCAGCCCTTTCCCAAACGCACACCCACCCTGTACAGCACTTTTTTTTTATTTATGTAAATATGTAGTTAGGAAAATATATTTTTTTGAAAAAAGGAAACATTTATTTATTAAAAAATTTATTCTTTCAAGTTGGTGTGTGGCTCCTTGCATGTAGCCCTCCCCTGCAAAGCTGTTAGGTCAGCGTGGCGTCTGTGGCATGCCACTGTTTCAGTCACGGACCGCTGTGCAATTCGCCAGCCAGACAACTGTTTTGCATGTTTGGCGAAGTGGTGGAAAGGGCGGTAGTGTCAGCGTGGACTTTTCAGCTTGGATCAACACTCCGCGGGAAGATTTGCACTGGGAATGCACACTCCCCTTGGATTTCCGATCCTGTGGAGACAAGGAGGGGCGTTAGTATTTATCAACAAAGCAAACAGTACGATACAAACAGCGGGTCTTTTAAGTCTTAAAAACCAAACTGACAAAGGGAACTGCCTTGTGTTATAACTTCAGAGGGCAGATAGTCACAGCAGGGGAGATAACCTTTCAGCTTTCGTGATATCAACAGCTTCAACGTAATGTACAACAACTTAAATTCTTGCACAAGCTAGAGTGAAAACGATGTGGTAAATTGTGTGCCTCTACAATAGTCCCAGGAACTGGTTTTCTGCCCATGGGATCATCCCTCCCAGAGCCACATGGACTGATAAAGATGAAATGCTTGCCTCCCCCAAACAGTGATGTGCATTCCATTGCCCTATCTCCTGCCCTGGCAGGAAGATCATCCCCCTCTGCATGTGGCAGGGGGGGGTTCAGACATGGGGCGTGACTGTATTAATGGCGGCCGCTCGAGAAATAACTACTGCCAGGGGTCAAACAGAAGCCACTACCCCCTACACCCCCAGCCCGAGAATCTGGATTAAAACGGAAGATTACCAAGGGCAATTTTTTTCTGGGGGCGCCAAGCAGTCCCGAGAGAAAAATAATACGTTTATGCAGCCACATGTAGTCCCCAACAAACAGGAAAAAAGTTTCCCAATAAAAGTTTGCACGGGGAAAGCGTGCCGGAGCAGCACAGCAGCCATCCCCAAATTTACACAGCATCCCGTCATTGCGCCATGATCCCGCTTCCAAAGTGATGAGAACGGGTTTGGCACGGTGGCTGCTTTGGACGTCCCCTCCCTTCCTACCTGCCCCCCTCCACAGCTTTCCCAATTTTCCCTAACCTTTAAAAGCATCCTGCCATGCCATCCTCGGCGAGTATCCACTCGCCAGCCACCACCACCCCCTCGACCCCATATTTAAAATCAGGGCACCTTCGGGAGACACAACCCCCGGAAACCCGCAATTCACGACGCCGCACGGACAAAGGATAGCTAAGGGAAAAACCTACCTTCCTTTTTTTCCGTCCCTCGTCCCTTTGCTTCCTCCTTGCAGCCGCTGAAACCTTCCTTTTTTTCCATTCCTCGTCCGTTTGCCTCCTCCTTGCAGGCGCCTCAGCGGGTTTGGAAAATGGCGCCGCCCGCTCGTGCTGGGGGCGGTCCTGTGGCTTCTGCTGACCACGCCTTGATCCCTCCCTCTCTTGATCGCCCGCGCGAATCAGGACGCACCGCTGCTTTCTCATGAAAACGTCGAGCGCGGATTGGAGGAAAAGACCACATTTTATCCGGTCTTTGAAAAGTGCGCGGAAATGCAGATTGGTGGTGCCCCCGCTCAGATTGGTGTGAGAATGCAAAAAGTTTAATGCTCTCTAACGTGTAAAAGGCACCCGACCAAGGACGAACTGGGAAGCTTTAAAAACCCCATGTGAAAAAGGCCAAAGTGTGGCCTCTGGACTGTATGCAGCTGGTTTTCATGACCCACAGGATCCATGGGGGTAAAAAAAAAATCTCCCAAAATACTTTTTTTGCCCCCAAATGCCCTCTGGGGCTCAGGGGCATGTTTTTCAGGTTTTGGCCCACAAAACCAGAAGTAAGCTGGAAGATACAGTCACTTTATATTTTGAAAAAAGCGTTTCCTGGCCCTAACATGGCCCAAAAGAGGCTAAAAAAATGTCAAACAATGTCCTCCACAGCCCCTAGAGGGCATTGGCCAACATTGGGAAGCATTTTTTGTTGTTTTTTTGTATAGTGGGAGAGTGCAGCCCCATATCTCCTTCAGGAGCCTAATGCAGTCCCCTCACCTTCCATAGTTGTCAACTCCTGGTATGTAGGAAGACGCTATATATAGAAAGCAAAACTATAAATACTCATAGCATAGTTTAAAACAGGAAGTGGGAATCATGAGGTCTACCAGATAATGTAGAACTGCATTCCAATAGACAATGCTGGGGTATGCTGAAAGCAGCAGTTCCAAGAACATTGGAAGGGCTACACAATTCCCGCCCTCATTTAGAGAAAAAAGTACTGTTTTACATGTAAATCACAATGTCAGTTAAAAAGAGAAACAAGGTTAGCCTTTGTGGTAATGGGCAATATTTTTATTAGACCAATTAAAACATGCAAAATATATCAGGATAGCTTTCAAAACCCACTGACTTCATAGGATTTTTAAGGGATTATACAGGGAAGAAAAGTGTCAGTGTTAGCATCAGAAGTCTACACCTTGCTTGAGAGGTTAACTTAGAAGTAATCTTGAGACATGGACAGTGCAGACAGAAAGGTTAGGCCACACATCCTCATTAGCAGTTAGGTGACTGGGAACAAAGGCAGTAAAAAAAAATGCAATAAAAATTTCCTTCTCTGTTGTAAGCAACAAAGCACTTAAGAACTGGATATTTGAGAACTTGGACCCTTTTGAGAAATAGATGTCTCTGGATTCTGTACAAGGCCACAAGTGCTCTGCATGCAGAGTACAGCCTGTCTATACTCAGAGTACTGAGATCCAGAGCAATATAGTGGTTTGAGAGTTGGATTCTGGGAGACCAGTTTGAATCTCTGCTCACCCATGGAAATCCAGTGAGGGACCTTTAGCAAGTTATACTCTTTCAGCCATAGAAGAAGACAATGGCAAACCTCCTCTGAATAAATCGTACCAAAACAAAAACAAAAACCAAACAAACACAACAAAACAAAACAAAACCCTGCCACATTGGGACCCTCTACCTGTCCCAGTTTGGCAGGGATAGTCTCAATTTATCCTTGCTCACCCGACCTTTTAAGCTGCTTTTAAAATGTCCTAGCTTCTTTCTCCCCATCTACTTTCCATATTTGTCCTCAGCTTACTTAGTTGCAGTAAACTGAGGTAAAAAGAACTTGTACTCAGAGGAGAGGAGGGGCAGAATCTTGTCCTTCCCAGTGCTGCGGTGTGGCTTCAAGTCATTTTTGACTTCTGGTGACATTAAGGTGAACCTATCACTTGGTCTTCTTGGCAAGATGTATTCAGAAGGGTTTTGCCAATGCCTTCCTTTTAGGCTAAGAGAGAGTATGACATGCTCAGGGGGTTTCCATTGCCAAGGGGGGTTTCCAATCCTAGTCTCCTGGAGTCCTAGTGCAGCACCCAGAACACAGCATCACACTGACACTCACTTTTCCCAGCAAGTTTAGGCATAAGCAAACTGCTATGGTGTCTTCTAGGTCCCTAGGATAGGGTCACCATAAACAACAACAACAAACAACAACAACAGGTCTCCCCCGGGTAAGTCTGAGGGACCTCTAAGACTTACCCGGGGGTGTTTGCTGGCTGTTGCAGCTACGTGGGTGGAAGGGAGCCACCATCTTCTTTGCGAGGTATGGTTTTTCCTTCCCAGGCTCCTTTGCAATGTTTGGGTATCCAGGAGGGAGCAGCTAAGTCAGCATGTGTGTTATCCTGAAATGTGAGTAACTCAGGGGTCCACCCATGATACCAGTGCCTCCATGAAATGGTGGAGAATATTAGTTCAGAGGAAGCCTGTGAGAGAGGGGTAACCTTACGAGATCTTTTACATCTGTGTATACTGATACTAGTGCAGGGAAGAACCAGTTGGAGATCTTGAGGAAATTAAAAATCACACACACAAGATTCAAGCAGTCTCACAATCATACAAGGCTAATTGAAGGAAAAGGGAGGAAAGGCAACGTGAGTGATATTTACCAATCCAGAAGTGAAGAGATGAGGTGATGTGACTTAGACTGGAAATCCAAGGGTAGTATAAAATCAGGAATTGGAGCGGCAGAGTGACAGTCAGTATGCCAAAAGTACTATGAGTTACCCGGTGAAAAGCCAAGGTTTAAATACTATTTTTCTGTCCTGAGGGGGAAGGTGTTTAATGGATCTCTGGGAGAGTAAACAATGGAGTCTGTAGGGTGGACAATGGAGTCCAGAAAGAGCTAATGGTCTTAGCCTTAGATGACAAGGAGACTAATGGGAATTGTGATAGCTCCTTAATTGTCGGACAGGTGAGAGGACAAAAGAGAGAATGTCTCTGACAAAGGAAAATGTCAGAGACATTCAGTCCTTCTGTGGGATTTAGTTTCAGTGTGATTATTTCTAAAGGTTGGGTCACTGAGGGACATTGGCAGGTCCATTGTCTGGGAGTTTCCCTTGGTATGACCTAGCTGTGCCCTGAGGTCTCATCCTGATCCAGTTTTGCAACACACGTGTGCAGCCAGTTTCCTCTTTGTCAGCCAGCTCCCAGTCATAGCAGGATATAACTTATATTTCATGCCAATTAAATATACATTTTGTCAATCAAATCTTATCATGGAGAAGGGGTGTATGGTTTGGTAACATGGGCAGGAGGCAGGTTCTGCTCAGACATGCAAACTAGGGGATGCAGTTTTCCCTCAGGTCCACCTGAGCAGTATATAAAAAGAAGCACTTAACTCAGCCAGGGACTCCAGTTTCAGCAGCCTTTCAAACCTCCCTCCCTGGTTTGCTGAGGGTTGTCATGTATGTTCAATGTGTTTATTTCCTTGTTAATGCATGATTGCACATGTAATTCAATTTGTTCAATTTCTCTGTCACAACATTAGGGTGGTATGGTATAGGGCAAGATCCAGGTGCCATAGGAGTTGAGTTTGTTGAAGAGGGGTGCTTAGTGGTAATATAAACCATGGGTGAATCTGTCTCACTCTTGGAGGTGGAGAACCACACAGTGGCTGTGTGTCCCAGTAGCTTTTCAGTAGCTATTTCCTTGGTTGATTCCTTCTCTGGGCCAGGAGTCCTATAAATTAAAAGATGAATGCTTTGGGTCATTCAGTATCAGATTCTGCCTCAGATCAAGCCAACCTATACAGCTGTTACCAACAAAAGTTGTGGACTTTACCTGCCAATAACCTGTGTGATAGTCTGTGTTGTAGTGGCCTTCATCAACCTGCACCAGCCATTCGCCCCTTGGCCTGCAAGTTTCTGTATCTTTGGAGATAAGGTTAGGCATTATAACACATGAAGTATCTCAACAGAAGCTAAATTAAGATTGCTTTGTCTTATGTTGAGGGAACAGCCACCATAAAATCAAACCCCAGTGTCAGTCTATTCCTTCTGAGGTTAGGACTCCCCTGATCAGCAGCTACGTTAAGTATTGACAGATCCAAAGAAAATGCAGACATAACCATGTTCACCATAAAACAAAACCGAAAGTATACACATCAAGGTGAAACGTTTCTCACCATACTCTTCTAACTGTCCCAGTTTGGCAGGGACAGTCCCAATTAATTCTGTCATCCCACTGCTTTTAAAATGTGCTAGTTTTCCCTTTCCCCTTTCCCCTCAGCTTACTTCACTTGCAGCAAACTGAGTTCAAAGGGTAAAAATAGTTTGTACTCAGTTAGCAGAGGGCAGAGAAGGTGGGGGAACCTTGGTCTCCCCAGGCCAAAAAAATAAAAAAAATAAAATGCTTCAGCCTCTCCTAGCTTGTACATTCTTCCTTATTAATAATTCTTGCCATCTTGACCACATTCTGATGTTATTTCGCCACGTGTGTCCCAGTTATTTACTGTAAAATGTCAGAGTGTGTATTAGGCAAACCAAAGAATGCAAAATACACCATGTTAGATTGATTACTCCTTTTACTTTTATGGTTCTTTTGCAGAATCTCATCATTTTTAGACTCTTAGGTAAGGCCATTCCACTTAGCAAGACCCTTTTATTCCATAACGATCCTGCTCATTTATAGAAGTGCACTATGACCTAGCATTTGTTAAGGACTGCCAAGTTTAATCAATTGGGTTAATTAAATCATTTTTACTACTGGCTGTGCTTCAGTGGTAAAGCCCGTGTCTGACATGCATAGGAGCCAAGATTCAGACCCAAGCACTTGTAGGAAAGGATGAGAAGGGCCACTTTCAGAAATTCTGGACAGTTGCTACAATGTAGCCAACACTAAGCTTGATGGAACAACAGCAGAAACAGGGCTTGCAGGATTGAAAAACCAGCACTTTTTGATTAGCCAGGATGATGCCTTCTCCTTTCATCTCATAGTTCCCTCTCAACTTTATTGTAAACTTCCAGCAGTGATAGGTGAATGTAGATTTTCCCAGCAACCTTATATTATTGTGAGCTACCCCTGTTATAGTGCCATGCCATGTATTTTGAGGTACCTTGATCCTGAATAGACAATTAAGACATGTTAACTTTATAGAAGATGCACATCGTATGTCAAAAGGGACCGATCTGCATGGCTGCCTGCATTTTGGGACTCTACTTGGAGCCCTGGCTATGATGACTATCATGATATTTACTATGACATCATCATGGAGCAGTGGTCTGACTTGGGAAAAGGCAGGTGTCTATGTTTCTATAATGTGTTGGCTTTTGATAAAAGACAGTGTAACTTCCCCCACCTTCAAAATACAAATCCAGTGGCCATAACTTTGGTCCGGGCTTGTTCAAGTCTTTCCACAGGTAGCTGAAGACTTTTTTTTCCCCCTAGCAGGCCTTTGAAGACCAATTGTTAAAGGGGAACAAGTCTTTCATGATATGCTGTATTGTCTATTTGTATTTTCTTTTTAATAGCAGAAGCCCATATTCTACATCATCTACTCGCACACATAACTGAGTAACTTCCTCTGGTTTAATTGTTGCCCAAACTCAGTTTTCCAGGATCAGGCAAAGGACGTTTGTTCTGCTGAAGATCAAGGCATGGGTAGATGACATTTTCAAACATACCCTGTTGTCAGCAAATGAGGCTATAACAAAGGCCTTTTCCACACTACACTGTTATAGTGCTATTATTCCACTTTAAAATCCTGTGGAATTCTGGGGTTTGTAGTTTACTGAAGCCAAAGAGCTCTCTGGCTGAAAATTCTAAATGCTCCTCCCTAAACTGCAAACCCCAGGATTCCAGAGAACGTTGGATGTGAAATAGCACTATAAGAGTCTAGCGTGAAAATGGCCAAAGAGTTGAGACAGGGGTCCTATTTCTTCTTGTTGCAGCCTCAGTTGCTGGCAGGAGGGAGGTGGAAACATCTGCCTCCTTCGTTCCCGTTCACCAGCAGAACAGACCTCCTTTGCCTGATGTGGCTGATGCCTGGGAATGTAAGGTTTGGGAGGACATTTATGATTGTGGCAATAGTGCCAAGATTGTGACTCCATAAAGACAGTGAACACAAAACAGTTAATGGGGGTGTATGCCAACCTAAGTTTTTAACTGCTTTAAATTGTTTTGGTAGTTAAATTACATTTTTCTGTTATTGTATGAGGTAAAAATTTAGCTATGTTCCTTTTAACTGTTGTAAGGTGCCTTAAGTCTTTGACTGAGAAGAGACGGTATACAAATAAATACAACCACAGTAATAAAACAAGTGTCATCTTAAAAGAGGCATTTTCCCTTTTCCCTCACAAATCTCACTAAGATATTGCCTCCTTCTGAAGAACAAATATGCTATCTAAATACAAGTTTCACATTTTGCTTCAGTACTGTGGGTTCTACTAGCATGCAAAATACATCAATTAACTCATTAAAAATTATTTGAAAAACAGTCTTTGTCAACAACATTTCAAGACAAAGCCTTCTCAAAGCAATCTAAAAAATGAATCCAAAACCCAGTAATGATACTAATATAATTAATGGAAACAGCAAGTCATTGATGAATTCCTTAAGATTTCTTTAAACAGATTATAACTCATTTGTGTTCAGTGATTTCTTACTGATACATTCACTTGATGCTGCAGTCATCCAGGGTAGGACATGCACATAAGAACATCCTATCTGTGCTCTAATTGTCAAGTGTTGGCTTTAAACAGCTCTTCATTCCACTTTTGCACTGTAAAAGATAATAATTTATTTCTCCCCTTCAGAATTTTGCCCGGATAAAATGCCAGCTGTGTCCTTAGTCAACCCGCCAGACAGAAAAAAGGTGAAAGCTAATGCTACTATTTACAGGAATAGGTCGTTTGTGCTGCCTGACACATCTGTCATCTTATCTTATGGTTCACAGCAAGAAATAATTCAATTTTTTCTGCTTCAGTTAACACATTACAATGTGCCAAGGTTATCTCACAAGAGGGTTTGGGAGGCAAGTAACAGCAAGTGTCAGTATCTAGAGATTCCACACAAGAGAAAGATGCTTTTGCACAAGGCATACAACTTTCACTGGGGATAAAAGTCACTACCCTTAAGCATTTGGCACTCACTGTGATAGTATGTCTTACTCCTAGAGAATGTAGTCAAAAGCATGCATAGTTAAACCCTTTTTTCTTTCCTAAATTATATAGCATCCCAGCAATGCCTCTGTATGCAGCTGTTAATTATGACTATAATAATCCATCAATAATTAAAGAGGCAATAAAGAAATCTATTAGATTCAATATTAAGTTCTACCAAGATAGATGTTCTAGTGTTATATTTAAAAGTTCAGGGTAGGAATATGGGAAGATAATTGTGATTTATGAATAAAGCCATGTGGTTTGGGTAGCAGCTAAAGCAAAAGTTAAATAATCTTAGAAGTCTCATTTGCCATTAAGATCCAGGAAACATATTCTGGGGTAGCTGTGTTGGCCATGCAGCAAAATACAACATCCACAAAAGAGGAATACTTTTATTCACCAACAGTGGCGGAGCTTGGAGTGCATGGAGAGGGGCAGGAGGGGCGAGGCTACGGCACATGGGGTGTGGCCACTGTGCGGGGCCTGGGCTGTGGTGCACGGGGGCATGGCCACGGCATGTGGGTGCATGACTACAGGCTGGGACGCCACAGAAACATTGTGTCCTGGGGCGAATTGCCCCCCCCGCCCCCACGTTCCTGCACTACTGTTCACCAACCAAAATGCAGAAAATAAATCATGCAAGCAAACTCCACAGGCTTCTTTATCAGGCAAAGATATTGAACATCATTCAGGAGAAGAGGGAGGATGTTGGAGTCACAGATCTACATTTTGTCTCAGATATTACTTATGTTGCCACTTAAGGTGGTCTGGAGGGGGTCTCAATGCAGGCAGAGGCCACTCCTCTTCTTGGCCATGTGGGCACCAGGGACAAAGGGCACTAAAAGACGGGTAATAACATTTCAACTTCATTAGCAACAGAAAAGTAACTTCCTTGAGATCCAAGCTGTTCCTGTCGTATGCAAACTAATTGCCCCTCTCTTAGACAGAGATCATTGAGTTTCTCAAGAAGTCTCTATACTATTACATCTGGAAAAAACTTTTAGGTACTGCATAGGTAAAACTTGCCAATTATAGCCCAAATGTTATTGTCCTTTGTCGCTATCCCCCACATGGCTAACAGAGGAGTGGCCTGTGCCCACATTTAAATCCCTTCAAATCAAATGAACAACAACAAAAATATACAAATGTAGGCCCATGACTCTAAGCATCACCCTTCTTTCTCCTATATGATTTTAAACATATTTTACCTGATGAACAGTGGAGCTTTGAAAACTTGCATGATGCATTTTGTTGTATTTTGGTTGCTCAATAAAGATATCACTCTTTTGTGGATTTTGGATTTTGTTTCATTTGACACTAAGAGATCAGATTGAGCCAGGCATACAGTCCATTAGGTTCATGCGTATTCTTCAATTGGGTATAATCAACCTGGGCTTGGGGGTTTGAGTCTGTGTAGTGGTAAATTATGCTCTCTCTGCATTGAGCAACAGATTGTATAGACATCACCTGTACAGACATAGGTTTCTCATACTAAATCTCTAGTCTGCATTTTTTTTTTGATAGATGAAACCTTAACAGGTGCAAGTTAGAGTCATGAAAGCTTTCTGCACACTGCATGGAGGTCAAGGGGCAGAACTTGCTATTTCTGACTTGTCTTCCCCCTCCTCTAGGTTAACTGTACCTAATTTAAGAACATACTTATACAACTAAAAGATAAACTATCAACCTATTTATGCCACTATTGCCTATTAGGCCAACAGCATTACTGAAAGTGCAGTATAGATTCTTCACGTGGATCCCATCCCATTCGTATAGACTTAAATCTCATTGTTAATCCTGACTAGAGTAGATCCCTTGAATCAGTGGAATTTACCTACTTGTTGGCTCACCATCCAATACTTAATTGAATGGTTCTATACTAGCTGGGAATAATCAACAGGATTTCAACCATAGTGTCCTTCAAGGGTGAAAATCGTGTGGCCTTTTGTGGTGTGCTGTATAATTCCCATCTCTCTTCTAGATGGGAAGCTTCTAGTGCTGCAGATCAAAAGTCATAATGTAGTTATTCCAGCATTTTCTTCCTTAACAGACTTTATAAAAAAAAATCATAGAAAAGATAATAAAATAAAGTTGACATTCATTCTATCAAATGAAAAATGAAATATACATTATTTTATATATCCACCATTCACATTATATCATTCTACATTCACACAAGACTTCCCCCCAAATGAGAGGTAATAAATTGACATAAGCTAGGTGTCTGTCAATCAAACAAATATAACTCTTGTACCTGTATATTTTATCAATATTTTTAAAAATCAGTATTCACCATCTTGATATCACCCTAAAGATTCCTAAAATTATCATTATCCTAATCTTTGATGAATCTTTCAATTTTATCCTCTTGGTGTAAAAAGAGAGAAGGCACTATGGGAAAACAAATGGAAGACAAAGTCGTCTGTGCTCCCTCTAAAATTTCATGTTTGAAAATGGGATAGCATACTAACAAGCTCATGTCCAAGCCTCCCGGGAAACTTCTACAGATGGCGTCCTCAGCCATTTAGTAAAGTGCCTTATCTTAGGGCTCATCTAGACTGGCCTTAAAAGACTCAGGATTTGGCAGGAGCTGTGCATGTACTTATTGGGATACTTTAAAATATCCATACAAGGTACCTCCTGTGCCAGTCTGTGTCTTGTGATTTTCTGGGACTAGATGTGATTTTGTAAACTCAGGACTATGGGTTGTTGTTTTTTTTCTGTCTTGGGAATCTCCAGTATAGGCAAGGATAAATTCCTATGTCTGTATTTATTGTGTTGCTTCCTTCTATACTTCTAGGTGGTCCCACTGATGACATGATCACACTCTTTAAGTACCTCAAGAGCTGCCACAAAGAGGAGAGTATAGGCTTGTTTTATGGTGCCTCAGACAATAGACCTAGATCTAATTGTTTTAGGTTACAGGAGGGCAGATTCTGACTGAACATCAGAAAGAACTTCTTGACAGTGAGAGTAGTTCAGCAATGGGAACAATTGCCTAGAAAAATGGTGGGATCTCCTTCTCTGGATGTTTTCAGATAGAGGCTAAGCTGCCTGCTGGAGATGGCCTAGGTGGAGATCCTGCATTGAGCAGGAGTTGGACTTGATAGCCATAGGACTCCTTCAAGCTCTATGATTCTATAGGCTTTATCACACAAGGCAGATAAATTGCACAGGATAATAGCATCTTAGGCTGGGACATATTACCTTACATTGTTCCTCTTCTGTTGTTCTCCCAGTGGGGGTTCATTTGAAAAGTGTGTTTTTTTTCCTAAGAAAAGTCCTTTATTTCACACGGTGGTGGTGGTGGTGGTGGTGGTTGTCGTCATCATCATCATTGTGTGGCTTCAATTTGTTTCCTACCTATGACGACACTAAGACAAACCTGTTACAGGTTTTTCTTGTCAAGATTTGTTCAGATGGGTTTTCTATTGCCTTTCTCTGAGGCTGAGAGAATATTACTTGTCCAGGGTCACCCAGTGGATTTCCATGACAGAATGGGGATTCAAACCCTGGTGTCCAGAGTCATAGTCCAACACTCAGACCACTACACCAGGTTACACACAGGCTGAGGTTGTACATATGGAAGTTTGCAGTCACTCAGAAGATTCCAGCTATCTGAGGGCTCATCCAGATGGGCTAATTGGCATTTAGTAATATGACTGTACACCTGAAGATCTCATCTAGTTCCTTCATGGCTCTCTTTCCAAGTCATAATCTTCTGCTGATTCCTTGACTACACTCTTTGTTTTAGTTAATTAACTAAGCCAAGGTATAAGAAATCTCACATCATAATAGAGCTGATCAAATTTCAAAAATAACAAAGAAGATTTGTAGGTTGAGTATCTCCTATCTGAAATACTTGGGACCAGAAGTGTTTCCTATTTCAGATTTTATTTTTCAGACTTTGGAATATAGTACAGGGACCTGTACATAAAATGGAGCAAGGCAGCAGCCAAGACCTTGGCCACCAAGCACACATTCTTCAGGCTCCCTGACTTCCAGGGAGAAGAGAGAAGTAGGATAGAGGAAGATGGCATGGCCAAGTTTGCAGCCAAACTTTGCACAAGTGATGCCCATTCTGGCTGTTGCTACTGCTGCTGCTTCTCCATTTCTACCTTCCAACTGAACTGAGGTCTATAGCAGGGTGCAGCAGATGTGGCTTCTGGAGACTATCTCCACCTTTGGTCCAGAGGAGAGCCCCATGCAAAAAAAAACAGCCACTGTCCTCTCCTCCCTGCTTCCCTCACTGGAACCTGGATCCCAGTCTGTGTCTTTCCTTCCCAAATCATCTGTGAATGGGAATGCCAACTCTGACAGTGATAGCAGTGGGGGCTGCCATCTGACCTCCTCCACTTTCAAGACTGCAGCTGTGGCTCTCCTGCCCATTTGTTCACCTGGAGAGAGAGGTGAGGATCTGTGAAATCCATGCCTCCTGCCATTTCACAGATCCTCTTCTCTCTCCCCAGCCTCACAAATACAGGGCAGGGTACATATGTGTTATAGCTCCAAACATTTTGGATTTTGGAGCATTTTGGATTTCAAAATTCTAGATAAGGGTTACTCAATCTGTCTTATGTTACATACACTGCTTCCTTCCATTTTTTTTTTACAGAAGCAAAAACAATTTAACATATTCTTAGACTGTAAGTTTTCTCATAGATATGAAGTCCCTTGGTATCTGCCTTCAAATCATTATAGCTGCAAGATTAATCACTGTTCTATTAATCAAGCATATTTTCTTACATAAAAACATAATTGGAAGAAGTATGATTTCACAGCTGACAAAACATCTGATTAAAAAATGCTTAAGAGGCAATCCTCAGGTACAAGCTTAACCAGAATAATTTAAAGTTTCTAAAAATACACTCAATTATCATGTTCAGGAAATATGCTTTAAAATGCTATTTCTTGTGGGATATAAAAGAACTATTTGCCTGAACTAATGCAACACCTGATGTGGCAATCATACTCAAAAGTCTTATTTTAGAGTTGTCCTACTTCAGAAGTCCTTTTGTGAATTAGTAGCTCAAGAACATTCAACAGAACTATGTCAACAATAAAACATTGATCCTCTGATTACTGTGGCCCAGTTGGTCAAACTAGCTGGACAGCATTTGGCTTTAAGCTCAGTGGCATAGTTAGAACTTTTGCCGCCTGGGGTAGTTTGCTACC
This sequence comes from Ctenosaura bakeri, assembly GCA_948474755.1. NCBI lineage: Eukaryota > Metazoa > Chordata > Lepidosauria > Squamata > Iguanidae > Ctenosaura > Ctenosaura bakeri. The sequence goes on from CAOLHI010000394.1 coordinate 593,493, forward strand.
CCTCTCAATGCACACCAAAAATCCATGCATCAGCATCATCGAATCATAGAGTTGGAAGAGACCACAGGGGCCATCCAGTCCAACCTCCTGCCATGCAGGAACACACATCAAAGCACTCCCAATAGATGGCCATCCAGCCTCTGCTTAAAAACCTCCAAAGAAGGAGACTCCACCACACTCCGAGGCAGCATAGTCCACTGACTGACAGCCCTGACCATCAGGAAGTTCTTCCTGAGGCTCAGGTGGAATCTCCTTTCCTGCAGCTTGAATCCATTACTCCTTGTCCTGGTCTCTGGTGCAGTGGAAAACAAGTCAGCTCCCTTCTTGACATGACATCCCTTCAAATATTTAAACATGGCTGTCATGTCCCCTCTTATCCTTTTCTTCTGCAGACTAAACATACCCAGCTCCCTCAGTTACTCCTCATAGGGCATGGCTTCCAGACTCTTCACCATTTTGGTCGCCCTCCTCTGGATACGCTCCAGCTTTTTGATATCCTTCTTGAATTGAGGTGCCCAGAACTGGACATAGTATTCTAGATGAGATCTCCAAAGAAGAATAAAGTGGTACTATTATCTCCCTTGATCTAGACACCATACTTCTATTGATGCAACCAAGACTCACTTTCTTGGCTCTGAATCACACTGCAGACTCATGTCCAGCTGTTACCCTGTATGTTGGGGGTTCCGGGAGGGGCGCACAAATAACCAAACAACAACACAAGATGGGGAAATTAGTCTCGAGCACTCTCTTAAGCTAATGAGAGGCAGGGTAACTTTAACTAGGATCTTTTAACCCTATGTCTACAGCTTCAGGTCAGAGAGCGTAGCCAGACAAGGTTTAAAGTAACAAAATAATATTTATTGAGGACAAACAACACAAGGAGACGACATACACTAACTAACTGAGAAATAGAAATAGAGAGTTTTGGGGATTGGGTAATACAACACCTGGTCTTGTAGTCCTGGAGAGAAGAGGAGGTGGAGGGGAAGAAAGCTCAGTGCAGTTCGCTGAGGGGGCGACTCGCTGGACAAACCGACAGCAAGGCGGGATAGCAATCCGGAGTGTTCCGAGGTAGTCCCAAAAATGGGGGACCTTTTATAGGGTGGATTTTACCTACAGGCCATGCCATGCTCGGTGAGAACAAACGAAATTTGTAGCTGGACAAAGGAGTTGGGAAAGGTCGGGTTTTACATGATGAGCTTAGCGCTTGATGACAATAGTATGGCCAGTATGCAAATGGCCCAACATAAAGGAATGGCTCGGCACTCGGCCATGCATCTTTGTGTAGATTCGCTCTGAGCCAGGCTGGTTAGCAAGAAGGTGTTCCCTGAAGCATCAAAGAGGCTTAAGTTGCCTGCCTAAATGAGGTTTGGAATTTACAACAATTAACGGCTGCGCCTAATACGTGCTTGTCCGGTGGACCTCTGCAAACACGTGGAGCGGGGTGGCAGAGAAAGGTCAAGTAAAGGCCAAATTATTTGATATCAAAAGGATATCTAGTGCTCTCACCAGACATATCATAACCGTGGTAACACAGCTTGTGGTCTGCCAAGACTCCTAGATTCCTTTCACATGTACCGTTATCTAGCCACATGTCCCCCATCCTATATTTGTGCATTCCATTTTTCTGCCTAAGTGCAGGACCTTACATTTCTCTCTGTTGAAATTCATTTTGTTAGCTTTCATAATAATGATTATCTCCTTGTGAATCCCTCTGCCTTACTGAATGAATGGTCCCTTTAGCCGTGGTTACTAACTGTGTGGTAGTGATGGCTGTCACTAGCAGTGCAAGCTCTCAGCTCCACACTTCCTGCCTTTGCTTCAGATTTACTAGAACCAGCCAAAAAGCCAGGGCCAACAAGCCAGCTCCACAGCAAAGCAACAATGGCAGCAGGATTTCTTGGAGCTGGACAGTGGCTGAGGAGGAAGTGGAGGTGGCAGCAGCTGCTGCTGGAGCAATGGGTGGTGGTGGAGGGAATGGGCTACAGAGCTGCCACTGAGACGGGTGGGCGGGCAGTCAGTCAGCCAGGCAGGATGGTCCTTTAGCTACAGAGCTAAAATAAGGTGGAAAAAGAGGGACAGCAAGAGTGCTATATGTGAAAGAAATTTTAAAAGAATTCATTCTCTCTTGCTCTTTTCTCACCTATTCTTCCTCCCCTTTGCTCCTCCTCCTCCCTCTCCTACCCTCTCCACATGCACACACCAAGCTGCCCTCTATTTATAAATTCAGAGACTCTCCCCATCCTCAAAGGAGAAGCCCAGGGATGACTGGTCTTTGCGTGGTCCCGAGGAAATCAAGCTCACCAGGAGGGCAGGTTGCAGGCAGGCTGCCCAGGTGAGGAGAGAGAGAGGTGGGGAGGGAGGGAGAGAATAGGCAGAGAAGAAGAAGATGCAGAAGCAGTGCGTGCACACAGTTTGTGTATGAGTGTGAGTGTGTAGGGGTGTATGGCTGGGAAGGAGGAAAGGTGAACTCTTGAAAGTAAATCAGCCCAGGTGGGAGACTCAGATTGGGCAATTGGTTGTGTCGCTTTGGCGGGAGAGGAAGTGGAGTGAGGGAGCGGATCCGGGGGAACACATCAGAACTGAGAAATATGAAGGAGGACAGGCAAGGAGAGATGGCACCCTCAAAAAAGCACCCCCACTTCCCCCTCCCTATGCCACTGTTCAGGCTCCCAATTAAAAAGAAACAGGTCCCTGGATAGTTCCTGACATCCAAAATCAGTTTGAGATACTGCCCACCTATAATTATCCAGAATGCTCAACATAGCATAATTTTGGCATTAAGGAAATTAAAAATAGTAGCTTCCCAGTTAAGAAGAAACTAGATAAAATCCTCAAGTGTAAAGATATATCATTGAATACCAAAATCAGGCTTGTCCTTGCCATAACAGTTCTGAATTCTATGAATGGCTGTGTCATTGGACTGCATACATAGCCAGATGGTTCTCTGATCCCCTCTGCTTTCCACCAGCAATGGCTATTGAGGGCAGTTTTCACAGTGACACAATGTGTCCTAGGGGAGCACTGGCTGGGGAAGGGAATGCCAACCTCTACAATATATATATGTGTGTGTATATATATGTATATATACACACACATATATGCAAGTGTAAAGTGGAATTACACCTGCATATGTAACTGGCCCCTGTTAATTTGTTCTTAGGATCAGGTAGTCTAAGATATCCCTGTCTTCGACTATGGACAGAATATAATCTCTGAGGTTGAGGGGAACTAGTAGGAAAGTGTTATCTGGTGGCCTTCCTCATGTCACCATCTCCATGGTTGCATATTTCACTACTGGCAGCAGGGGATAGGTGGCAAGGCTCTTGTTGTCATTAATTGGTGTCCACTTTGACTTATGGTGATCCTATGGATGACAGTCCTCCAGGTCACACTGTTATTAACAGCCCTACTAAGGTCTTATAGACTAAAAGCTGTAGCTTCCTTGATTGAGTCTATCCATCTGCAATATAGTCTTCCTCTTTTCCTACTGCCTTCCACCTTGCCAAGTATAATAATCTTTTCCAAAGAGTCATGTGATTGATGACATGTCTGAAATACAATACTTTGAACTTAGTAATTTTGGCTTCTAGGGAGACTTCAGCTTTGATTTGCTGTCAGGCCCATTTATTTGTCTTATTGGCAGTCCAGAATATCTGCAGAAGTCTCTTCCAGCACCATTTTCAAATGAGTTTCAAGCTTCAAATGAAATAATTCTCTTCCTGTCAGCTTTCTTCACTGTCCAAATTTTACAACCGTTCATAGAGTTCAGAAATATAGCGTGAAGGATCCTGGCAGGTCTTGGTGGAAGATGACCTCAGGCTACCTCTGGCTATGAGCTCTGGATTGGTGATAGGTGAGTTATAGCTACCTGCAACCATTTAGGATCTTGGCCATCATACGGTAATTTAATAATTACATCCTACTTGTGTGATTGTTGAACAAAGCTGGTTTTACCATGAAGCAACATCAACAACCAAGCTGCAGAATATTGTCAGGACTAGGACAGAAGCAACAGTTGGAGGAGGACCAGAAGCAGAGAGCCATAAGTTGTATGAAAAAGCTGAATTTTCTCAAATAGAAGGCTGAGGGGTAACCAAGAAACAGAGTCAGAAGCTGGGACTAAAGAATATCCAATTTAGGATTCCAAAATGCACCAGGATCCAGGAAGGCTTTGTAACAAAAGCTTGGTTCAGCTGAAAGAGAACGTCTTCCGTACTACTTTCAGTCCAGAAGGATCCAATGGCCAAACTGGTTGGGTAAAGCCAATGTAGAACTGGAAAGTTCTTCACAGAGAAGGTTGCCACCTGCTGTTCAGTGATTCACTACAGTAGGCAGCCAGACTGAGAAGAAATAGTTCCTGAAAGATATCACACATACCCTGGATCATTTTGTTCCATATTATGAATTGGTTAAAGCAATGTGCTCCATTTTTGCCACCTTTTTGCAAAGTTTGTTACATTTTTGTATGCTTCTTTATTCCTCTCCTCCTCCTCTCCAGAACTTCCAGTAAGATACTGTCAACTTGTCTTCAGGTACAGGTGAGAAACAAGAGAATACTCAACAAGCAGAATATGTGACTGCAACTACTTATCCAAAGGCCTGCCTGTCCTATTATGCAAAGCATATTCCCACAGTATTTTATTTCATTATGCAATCCAGCAGAAATAACTTTTGAAATGACTTTAACCTATGTCGGTTGTAAGTCACCTTGAGTCCTGCACTGAGAGAAATGCAGAAAAATAAATTAACAAATAAATTAGCAGCATATCAAAATATTGCACTTGTGAGAGAGCCCTAAATTCTTACTTCAGGATCAGACATCAGTCTGTGGCATCATCTATGCTTCATCTTCTTCTCGCACACAAATGATGATGTATTGTTGTTTGGAAGAGTTGCCCCAGCATATTAACACTTGGCAGCACTGCTTACGGAATAAATACAGATTAAGACATGCTCCTTAGCCAAATATGCTACCGAAAGAACCTACATTTTGATTGAAACTTAAAGGAGATAAGAGTTATAAAGCGTGTATAATATCTGCATATAATACCTGTAGCTTTACTGTTAGCCATAGCACATTACAATTTAGTGTACTGAAATAAAAAAAAGGTATATAAAAATACAATATACAGAATGTGTTTAAAAGAACATAACCAAAATGGCTAAAATTAGAAAAAATAATATTTATCATAGAATACAACAAAATACAAAATCCACAAGCAGCAATACCATTTTCGGACCAACTCCAAAACATAAATTACATTATGCAAGCTTTCAGAACTTCACTGGCTTCTTCTTCTGGCAAAGATTTTAAAAATAATATAGGAGAAAAATGATGATGAGTCACAGGCCTACATTCTGTCTGAGATGTTGTCAGTTTAGATGGTATTGGGGGATTTCAATACAGGTACAAAAGCATATTTGCCATTTTTAAGCTGCTCCCCATTAATAACCTAGCTACAAAAATCTTTACAAGGCAGGCAGCTTTTTTGGAGGGGGGTGTGCTTGGCTCTTAATTTCATAGCAGCCAGAGCAAATGTCGCAACTTGCAACACTTGAAATGAAATGAAAATCCATTGCCTCTTACCAATGTAGATGCTGTGTGTACATTTTTTAAAAAAAATCCATGTAGCTGTGCATTTGCAGAGATACATATTTCTGAATAAAATTAACAAATAGATTCTGTGGCTATACAGTTTCAGTAGAAAGGAAACACAGCCATTTCCCACATTCCTCCCATGATTCACAACCACATGAATTTGTACAGGAAAGCACCAGTTAGTCAGAAACTCCTGGTTGCTGATTCTTTTTGCCATCTGCTTTTTAGCAATAGGATCACATTTCTCTGACAAAACTGACTGTACGGTAAAGGCTAGGGGAGGGGATACCAAAAAGAGTAAGAAATACATTATTGGGAAAGGAATAAAACAAAATGGGAAGGTGAGACAAGTTTCTTGCTTGTCTGTAGAAACAATACAGCCTTTAAAAGTTTTGTTTTCTGTTATGGTTTACTTTGTAGCTGGTGAAGCATATTGGGAGAATTTTTTGTTACAGTATTACAGTGTTAGGGAGACCCCTCGTGGTCAAAATATGAATATTTCCTGACATGCAGAAAGCACAGCTTGGATTGTGGATCTACTGAGAAAAAACAAGCCAATGAAACCTAATACAGGGAGGTTAATGGTGATGCTGGATGAAATCATAGGAGTGATTAGAACTCTTAAAAACAACTGTGGGAAGGGGGAGATTTGGATAGGGCATGTGGCAGAGGTTACTCTTTCCCCAATGTCTTTTGCCTAATGTGATTCTGCCCCACAGTTGCTATTTGCTCCACTATGAAAAAAATGCATCTGACACTCATAACATTTCTTTAGTGGGATCAATAGAAGCAGAGAGGATGGCCAACAGATGCATTGCAGTGGAGACAGAGAATCTATTCCCAGTCTTACTGCTGTTCCTCCCACAGCTGCTTAAGGTTGTAGGGAATGCTGTCATTTGGGGCCCTCCTTGGATGGTTTTTGTGCAACTTAGAGCACCTATAGGAGGAGCAGCTGAAAAACTGAGAATGGATTCATCCCACCTTTGATGAAAGGTCCACACCCATTCCTGCTGTCCAGCTCAACTTTGGCCTAAAGATACAGAGCCTTGAGAAGGAAGGATTCCCTGACTATACTTAGTATCCGAATGGCAGATGGAGGAGGCTTATAGGGCACTGGTCACAGGCTTCCTTAACTATAATGAGATGTATTAAAATTATAGTAATTATTTATGAACATGCATCATCACTGTCCACTACATTTTATACCAACCTGCATCCTCTTTAGTCCCTGTTTTGTCTTTCCTCCTTTTTGACAATGTGTAAATGACAACTGATTTTTCACAATTCAAAATTATTTTTTCACTGTAATCACAGAGAAGCTCTTTCTGTTGCTACATGGTATCATTATTAAGACTAATCCAGATTTGCAAAGTTGTAAGCATTCTTGCAAGTTCAGTAAAGTTGTTCTGCATTTCAGAACATCAGGGCTAAATAGCAAAGGTAGATCTCCTCTGGATAGGTGCTTCTTCACAGTACAAGCAACACCATTTCAATTTAAGTGATAGGGAAAAGAAAGCGGGAGGTGGAAGAAGGCAAGATTCTCAGTTTGGTTGTGAGGTCTGCTCTTAGATATATCCCACATCCAATGCTAAAAAAAAACAGTGATTTCAAAGATCACTTACTTTCTTATGCCATATAATATAATTTTTAAAATGCAGATTTCTCATACATTCTTAAGCAAACAGATTGGTATCTTTGGTATTGCCATCAAACAAGTAGATTCCCTGATCTGGCTTTACAGTAGTAGTGAGTAACATGCAACCCCATAGATGTGTGACAGCAACCTCCAACTTTCATCTCCATTGGCTATGCTGGGCTTGGCTGATGGGATGTATTCTAAAAGTATTGGGAAGGCCATGTGATTCCTAGTTTTCCCCATATGCTGTTTTCCCAGTTATCTCCTGTTGTGGAACTTATGGGCATACCCCACCCTGGACTGTGCTTTAATGCTTTTGAGCATTAGGTTGAGCTTTTGAAAACTTGATCCAAATCTTACTGAAGACAGTGAAGGAAACTTGTACCACAATGAAAAAAGGGCAGCAGAAACAAAGAGCTTTTTTACGTGTGTAGAATGTGGCTGTCAAGATGTTGTCACGGAGCATGCAGCATTGATCTTGAAAGAGCGGTTTCTAGACTAGGGGGTCATCAACACTGTGCTACTACAGCATTTTTGTACTACTTTAAGTGCCATGGTTCCATTTGATGGAATCCTGCGATTTACAGTTTAGGAAGAGGCTTAGAATCCACTGCCAGAGGCCTCTAGCGCTAGAGTTCTGGGGAATGCAATAGAGAATTCACAATCCTTCATCAGACTACAGATCTGCAGAATCTAAGGGGATGAAGCCATGGCAGTTAAAGTGGAATCAAACTGCTACAACTGAGCTGTTACTGTAATCTGTTGTTGCTATGTATTGACTGGTTTATTGGTTTTATTACAGGCTGATTTATTGCATTTTATTATTTTATAGTTGTTAGGTGTAAAGAAAATAACAATTTTAAAAATATAAATTAATAATTCATAACTCTGCTTATAATAATTCACAGCAGCTGTTGATCTGGAAGTAGCTTCTGTTCTTTTCAAATACAATTAAGACATAATTTAATCTCATTTCCAAGGAGATATTGTCCAATCAGACTAAGCTTGCCTTTATAAACATGTAATATTCTTCCTTAGTTGCTGCTCTTATTTGACCCCTTCAACCCCGTGCACCATTCATTTCTAAGAGGAAAGAATTAGATTTCCATCTGTCTGGTGAGCTTGTGTTGTGTAAGCACTACAGACAGTGCAGCTATGCTATATAGGAAACAATGAACCAGGAAGACAGAACTCAGTTAAAACCCAGCTATATCTAGTGACTACCGCAGTCTTCTGAAGTCAAAGACAAGAAGCAGTACTTTTTAGTGCAGGAAGGCATCAGCTTCTTTTATCCACTATGCCTGGCTATTCAGAATTTTACTTTAATGTGGATCATGGTTATCTAGAAGGACTGGTTCGTGGTTTCAAAGGTGGAATCTTGCAGAATTCTGACTATGTCAACTTAGCACAATGTGAAACACTGGAAGGTGAGTTGGGTTAAACTGAAGTTTGGCTTTGTGACATTGAAGGTACTATTACTACCTGGATAGCTTTGACTTGTGGATTTACAGGGAAATGGGGCCATGTTGAATATGATATTTGATTAACTAACTTTTGATGAAGGAGAATTTCAAACATGTTATTGAAATGGACAAATAAAAAAATAGAAATTATCCTTAGCTGAGGTAGCTTAACTCAGAAATAAAATGAGAAAATAGTGACCAAGATTTGTTACTTTTCCTGAAGAGTTGGTTAGACCTAGACTGATATTCTACAATTAAAGTAATGCTGATAATGCATTTTGCAGAAATATCTATGATTCTATATGTGTGTATGGAAACAGGGGATTTGATATGGGTTCTGTTAAAAACTTGGAAAATTTACTTGTTTATACTTGTTGTTGTTGTTGCTGTTGTTGTGTACCTTCAAGTTGTTTCCAACTTACAGTGATCCTAAGGTGAACCTATCATGGGGTTTTCTGGGGCTGAGAATGTGTGATGTGCCCAAGGTCAACAAATGGGTTCCTACAGCCAAGTGAAGAAGCAAATCCTAGTCAAGTGCTAACACTACTACACTTCCAAATCTCTTTGGACAGCATACCAGGTTGTAGCTGAGAGTTTCTTTGAGCTCTAGTCCAAAAAATGAACTTCCCAAAGTTCTGTTCTGTCCTATTGGTAGCCCAATAATCTATCATAGTACAGTCAGCCATCCACATTTGCTAGGGTTAAGGGTACAGGGCCCTCATAAAAGTGGGGAAATCACAAATATCAAAATGTGTGTGCATGTCTGTGGGATGGGGGCCAAGGTGTGGTGGGGAGAGTGGGCACTCAAGGTCCAAACCAGGTCAAGGAAAGGAAAAGGAAAGGGGGTGGGTTGGCATGATGGCTCTATACTTCTCCCTGACCCACCTCCTTCCTTGGGTTGTGGTGGGAGCATTGGGAGAGGGTTTCTGGTATGGAAGAATCAGGTTGTGAGCCATCCTTAGGTGGCCAGGCATTGAATGTCCCCCCAGTAACAAAGCATCTGAGATGGGAGGCAGAAATTGGAGAAACTCCCACATAATCAAATCCATGAAAGTCAAACTCACAAATATGGAAGGCCAATTATATGGTGTATATATTCTATTCACACTTAGTAGCCTAGTCCATAGCAATATCAAGCCACTGCTTCAAATTAACAATACTAGTATCTTATACTCAATAATGTGTCTTGTTATTACAAGCTACGCCAGCAATTGTTCTGTCATTGCTGTTTTAAGCCAGGAGCCAGACTACAAACACAACGTTAGTTGAAATCTTAGCAGGTAACACAGCATCCATTAGCAGCTGTAGGACACAGATGATCCTCTTTATCATATTTTGTATAAAATATTCTTGCAGTATAAAGAAGGAAGGAAGGCCTTTGAGAAGTCTTGGACAGGAGCAATGCAATAGTCATATTTCTTTTCTTTTTTAAATATTTTTATTGAAAATTTAGTTTTGAAAATAACCCCCCTCCCCACTTCCAAGCTTAAATTTTCTAGTTGAATCTGCTTATTTCCATTACATACAAACAGCAATAGTCATATTTCTAATTATACGCAGAGGAAGTGCAAAATATTTCCTCCCATATCAGACTGACTTCTAATGTTCTAAAGATAGCTCAATGTCTACACTATTTCACAACATGAACTACTACAGTCGTGAAGCTGGATGTTTGTGTTCTTCTTGACATTTAATAAGGAATTAAACGCATCAGGCAAATTACCGGTATGTGTTTCTTTCAGTATCAGCATCCCACTGCAGAAATGGCAGGTAGGACAATGCATTTCTATGTGTACAGGAACTATATTCTCCATGTCATTCAGGGCTGCCTGAGGCAAAGGACAAGATGGCCTGCACTCACTCATTCACACACCAGCATATGCTTCCTGAGACAACTGCTTCACTCTGCTGTAAGGAAAGGCCAGCCACAATGCTGAGAGATTTCAACTAGTTCTGCATTATGGCTCATGCTTACCTTTCATGCTCGAATGACAATATAACATACCTGTATTGTATGAGCAGTGTTCAACAAACACCCATGCATTTAAAAGGAAGTAGGGCAATTTCTGCTAGCCCAATTCCCTACTGCCTCATGCTCATGCCGGGCAAGTATTCTTCCCAACTGCTCATTCAATTTTCATGTGAATGGAACCAAAAACCCCTCAGAAACCTTATGGATTAGTCTAGTGTGGAAAATAGGGGCTGACACAAGGTCATTCATAGCTGAATGAGTATTTTCAGTTTCAATCTAGGTCTCTCCACTGCCCGAGTCAAATGTTCTACTCCAGTCTTCTCCAGACTTACTACCATCTAGATGTATTGAAGTAAAGTTCCCATCAGCCTCAATGATCTGGGATGACATGAGTAGAACTCCAAAATATCTGGGAGACATAAGAGTAGGCACCAGGCTCCTCCGCATATTCTAACAAAAATTAGTCCACATATACTAGTCCACATATATTCTTAAGGTCAAATATACATGTCTGAAGGTCATCGCAGGATGCACATGGATTTGAATTCACAAGGACAAGCTAAGGTATGAATGACTTCTCGGTCATCTTGTGGATAGAGTGTCACATACACATTTTTTACATGGGAATAAGAGTCATGATGCAGCAGAATTCTGGATGCCTTTGGTTATCTGACTCTGTCCCTTTGCTGCTTATACAGTGTTTTACCAACAGAGCCTTGTTTTTAATTATGCAGCACTTTGTTTAATGTGTAAACCTTCATTGGTTTATACTGGCAGGCTTCAGAAATAGCAGAGACTACACAAGTAGGTACACACTGACGTGTAATGGTGTAATTATAAACTATGTACAGAAGCTTTGAAAGGATTTCAGTGACTCCAGGTTCAAGTGACTGTCCTTGTGTATAACTTCTAAAGGGAGATCTGTATGCAGAGGAGTTCTGATACCAATGCTTTCCTAGTCGTTAACAGTATTGGTCATCCCTGTCGCTATGAATTGTTTTCTAAGGAAGTTTATGTATGTTTATGTTTATGTTAGGGTAGCACGAGGTAGCTCTTCAGAGCATGTGCAGACTGCTGACAGGGCAATGATGTCCAGCTGCAACCAAGCGGCTCCAGGCAGGCCAAAAAAGTTCCAGAGACTCAAAGAAATAAACTCAGGGCTATTTATTTAGTTAAGCACACTGAGGTTAAGTTAGGGCTTCTGGCAGCATGCTAGGAAGCAGTAAGTAAGACAAGAACAATAAATCAGCAGGTAAAAACACAAACCGGCAGCATGTCTAGATACATTCCATAAATCAGTCAGCAGAGCTGGCATGACCACCAGGAATTGACCCAAATGGTAAAGTACCGTGCCATACCTAAGCCTTTTTAAGGGCTTAACATCACCCCAGACCCTATGGGGTGATCCAATCACATTTACAGCAGGCAACCTTCTCACGTTGACAAGGCAAGACCTTCCAAGGCCGGCTAGCCAAAAAATTCTTGCAGCTGCATTCAAGGTCACATCAGCTCATTCCTGCCATCCATTTAGAAAAACCTTTTTTGCTACACTGCATTCACATTCAGTGCCTCAACATTGTTTTCCTATTTTAATTTTATTTTTAACTAATGGTTTTATCGCATTTTTTTGTGTGTGTCAAATTTTTTGTTGTGAAATTATTCAGATTTTAGAAAACAACTTTGGGAATAGGGAAAGCATGGCCCGCAGGCTGCATGCAGCCCATGAGGTCCTACTCTGTGGAAAGCCCCCAGCCCCTCCTTAAAATAAAATGTGTTTATTTACCGTATTTATTTTTTACCAAAAGTGTGAAAAATTGGCTCAAAACCATTGCCAAACATGGTGGTTTTGCCCTCACAGGCTCCAAGAACTTCCAAGGGTACAAAATCCTCCATCCCACCCTCAAATTGGCTGACAATTAACCATCATTAAAAAAAGGAAGTGGCACGAGATCACCTCCAGTCACATTAGGAGTACTGGTGTGGCACCATGGGGATGTGGGGTGAAATATCCCCTCCCCAATTGCCCACTCCTGTTTTAGGTCTTGGGTCATTAGACCAGAGTGAACAATCATTTGTAATAGAGCTTGAGTATTACAACCAAGGATGGTGTAGCTAAACAAACAATTGTTTTTGGATAAAGTCTGACTTTGGCTATTGTGTGTAAGAAAAAAGCATGAAAAGGGAAATAAAAGTAGTATTGTAATTCTCTTAATTTTTTTACAGACATTAAGTTTTATTCTTGTTGTTGTTTTTCTTTTTTAAAATTATCTTTCAATTCTGTTTTTAGACCTGAAGTTACACTTGCAAACCACAGACTATGGGAATTTCTTGGCCAATGAAACTGGCCCCTTGACTGTTTCTGTCATTGATGACAAACTCAAAGCCAAACTACTGACAGAATTTCAGTATTTTAGAAACCATGCCTTTGAGCCACTTTCTACATTCCTAAACTATATTACGTAAGTAATATTACCTGCTCCAGTACTGGAAATCTGGGCACTTTTAATGTATAAATTAAATTAAACAAAATTCCAAGAATGGGTCTCAAGTTACTGCTTCCCTATATGGTGCCTCTAAAAGATATTATATTTCATTATATTATTTCTATCTCTAAATTTGCATATTGTTTTTGTTTTATTGGTTGTCACTGAGTGAGGATTTAAGATGACAGTGACCACTTAAAAGCATCTCCAAAAGAAAGAAGACACATCACCAAAATGCCAAGGAAAGAGAGTGCAGGTTTGCATAATTTTGGATATAAGAAGTGACATTGCAGTATACTGATATAGTATATCAATTAATATGGGGAAATATTATGCAAGCCTGTGTCTTTCCTTCCTCTTCCTTTTGCTGATGTATTACCTCATTTTACGGGGTAGATGCTTAATGACCACCTTAACAAGGGTTCCCAGATCTCAGAACCTGACCTTTAGTCTAAGGCAAGGAGAAGGAATCACGGCCTGAGCATACTGCCTTGAAAAATGTGTGTATTTATATTTTCCTCATTACTTAGGCATGGTATTACTTATTTGAATCATAGCCTCTGTACAACTGTGGGTGGTGCTTAAACTATCATACTTAATGGCATTACCAGGAGCGGTCCCTTGTAACATCACTTTTGTAATGCAGAATCATAGTCTCACAGAGTTGGAAGGTCCTTCCAAGAGCCCTCTGCTCCAACAACAAATTGACAAATGCAGCAATACATCACTCAAGTGCTCTTGAGGGTGGACATCCAACTTTTATTTAAGCACTTCCCAAAGTTTTAAAAACTTTAACATTTCCACAATAAAGGAAGAGATCTTTAAAGAGAGGTTGGATGTCCCTCTTTAAGGGGTACACTTTTGGGCATACCCTGGTAACATCACAAGGGGTCATTCCTACTCAGGTTTTTGCCCTGAAGGCTTAGGATTCTCCAAATCTGGCCATACCATATCTTCTAACATTTCACAGATGAACATAAGGACACCCATGTGAATTTGTAAGGCGTGTGGCTGAGCAACATGAGGGCAGGATAACAAAGGTATGGTCAAGCGACAAGGACATCCGTGAAATGTTGCACAGTATGATGTGTGTGTGTGTGTGTACATATATATATGTATCTCCCACTCTATATCATGGGAGTCAGGGTGACATATAAGCCAAATCAATTCAGATAGAGTAAAACAACTTAAAATTTAAAACAGACAAAAAGATAATTTAAACAGGCTAAAAGCATAATAAACAATTTAGTATTGATCTATTGACAAGCTTTTTCTATATGTCTGCTTTCCTCAGGCTTTTTCTTCTGCAGCACCCTATAAACAAAACATGCTGAGAGGGAACTCGAGGCTGCTTTGCAAAGTCCTGTCTATTTTATTCAGCCTTCAAGTTTGCCAAAGATTGGTGACTGCTTGACTTTTATTCTATGTGGGTTTTCTTTGTCCCTAGGAAGAAAGGAATTGTTTATCTGATTTTTTTTTCTCCTACTAGGTACAGCTATATGATTGACAATGTAATTCTGCTCATTACTGGCACACTGCGCCAACGGCCTATAGATGAACTGGTTCCGAAGTGCCATCCTTTGGGCAGCTTTGAGCAAATGGAAGCTGTTAGTATTGCTCCAAATCCTGCAGAATTATTTAATGCAATCTTAGTTGACACACCATTAGGTATGTCTCTTAACAATACATGAATAAAAACATCAGAGTGGGAAATGTAAGGTTGTGGAGGCAGACAGGCAGGCAGGTTTTTTTGTACACAGCCCCCCTCCCCCAGCACCCAAAATATTTGTGGTTATGAAAGGCCTCTCCTGAGCCTAAAACAGTCCAAAAAGGACAAATAAAAATAAAAATAAAATAAAATAAAAGGGGGGAGGGGGAGAGAGAAAGAAAAAAGAGAGAGAGAGAGAAGGCAAAATTGCCCCGTGGCACCTAGGGAGCATAGGGAGCCTTTTTGTGTATTTTTTAAGAAAGCCTTCTAAAATGTCAGCAGAAACATGGCCCTCCAAGGTCATTTTGTATCATGGAAATCCTACACCTCCTCCTCCTCCTCTTCTTCTTTCTCCCCTCCTCCTACCATGAGAGTATCTCATTTCCTCTTCCTTATATTATTCAATCATTCATTTCCTCCCTTTCTCCCAAAACTGGGACTCAAAGTGGCTGGCAATTTTTTAAAAAATACAGCTAAAAAAAGGTGAACATTAAAATGAGATTAAACTGTTAACATGAAATTAAAATTCTTTTTCTCTTTTTCCCTTCCTCCCATCTCCTGTTTCCTCTCTTTGCCCCGTTTGTTGTCTACAGAACTTGGTATCAGGCAGGCATTTTTAAAAAAGTAAGAGCTACTGTATATAGCTGGTGAGCTTCATTTGGTTTCCTGCCTGCTTTGCAAAAATACGGGTTATTATTTCATACTGACCAAACAATAAATGAATCCAAGGGGGGCGGAATATAAGATGTATCTTTATCTGTCCAATCTTGCTGGGCAGGACTGGAGTTGGGAACCTGATGCCCTATGTGTGTCTTGGCCTACAAATACCATCAGCCACAACCAGCATGACCAATTGTAAGGTGTTGTGGTAGTTGCAATGCAACATATTTGGATCAATGGGGTAAGGTCTATTGCAGAGATGAGCACATCTGATAGTCTGGGCAGCAATTTTCTGCCCCCAGGACTTCCCCCTCTCCCCACCAAAGGATGCCAAAAATAGACAAAAAGAAACTAATAGTGACCAGAAGTCCACTTCAGGTTTGGATAGACAATGAAAGAGTGCTATATATGATGAATGAATTGCTGCTCTTGCTGGCTTCCACGGATGGAAATTCATTCTTTTTACCAAAAAAAGTGAGGAAAGAGTCCATGGAAAACTGGAAGGACTGCAGGTTGCAAAAACAAATTTGGGAGAAAAAACATGTTGCCTCCAAGATCCATTCTGCTGATCCATGGTCTACTGCTGTATCATCTTAATCCATGCCATCTCACAAAAGCCAGGACTTAAGGACTGGAGGTAGTTATTTCTCCAGTTTCCTGCCTCTTCTCCTGGAATTGCGGAATTTTATTATAATCTGTCTTGAAGGGGTCTCTGTATTTTGAATCCTGCACAGTTCTTGGCTTTTAACTGACTTGGATGCCAAAAATGTATACACTTTATTAGTTATATTTGCTACACCACTTTTCCCCCAGGGAGCTTAAAGCTGCTTACATATGATTGTCAGGCAGTTTCACATCCAGCCACTGCAGAAACCCAGATTCCCTTGGGAAAAGTCTGCAAGCTTTTCCAAGCAGCGGAGAGATCGTCCAGGACTGTCACAGGTCATTTCCCAGAATGTCCTCCAGCAAATCTTCAGAGATTGGTCCAAACAAGTAATAATTCACTGCTTCACAAGAGCCAAGATGTTCTCATAGACCAGTGTACTGCCCCCCCAACACCTTAAAAGAAGCCAGCAGCATTTAGAATCAAAATTATAGTAAAAGTAAAAGAAGCAAAGAAAAATATATGAGTATGGTTGTGGTAGCTACCTACACTGCACTGTGCAAAACATTATGGAGTTACAATTTAACCCAGTGTTTCAAACCAGGCACCAAAGATTTGGATTAGCAAGCATGCCACCTCAAACCATATCATCTTGCTGTACATATATCACAAATATATGTATACATACATACAGCAAAGGAGAAATGCTCAGTGATTATTAACCTTCCCTTCTTCTGTTGGTGTTATTATTTGTAATACACTGTTAATGCCCTAGGATTTTAAGCACATGGAGGAGGGAGGATTACCCATATGGTTTGGGTCCGGACTATCTCCCTGTTTGAGGGAGTCTCTACAGGGAGGCTTCCTTTCTGTCCTGCCACCGTCAGAAGCACATCTAATGTGGACATGCCAGAGGGCTTTCTCATTGGTTTCTCCCAGGCTGTGGAACAGGAGACTAAGGCTATTTCTGCACGATGTCACTATCCTGCCACAGCAGCAGGTTGTTTCTGGTCTAGGAGTTGTGCTACCACACGATGTCATCGCTATCCAGCTGCTATCTCATCCCCAAGTTTCGCCAAACTGCCTTATACTATTTCCAGAAAAAAAATCTGTTAAGAGCCTCTTTTAGTGCTTCAATCCCACAAGCCAGCTCAGTACAGTACCATAATAGTGCTTAACAGCGCTTCCTGTTATCGCGGATCCAGGAGTGGGTGGGGTGTGGGCGTGCCCAGGTTGTCTCTCCCCCAGTGACTCCCATGGTGTGCCAAGTTTGGAATCTCCCACCTCTCCATGTTTACTTTAACTTTCTCCTTTGAGTTAACTTTTTTAAACACATTTTTAGCATTATAGTGCAAACTTGCAATAGTGTACTTATGTGTCATGATGTTACAATGTGCTAATACAGCTTCCAAAAGAAAAAAAAAACCCTGACCAATCAGGGGTGGTGGAGCCGGGTGAAGGTGGGGAAAGAGAGTGGTCAAGGAGGCTGTAGTGTAGAAGGAACACTGGTGGCAGTACTGCTACTCATCCAGTTAAGGCGGAAGGTGTAGAAGAGGGCATTTCTCATCTGCTACCATGATGGGAATGGCAATACTGGGATTGTAATGGAAGCGTGCACTAATGAGGTATGGTGTTGAAAAGGCCTAAGCTGGGCCCTCTCTACTCTCCTTCTGCCAGTGCACAAAGATTGGACAAGCATTGGCCATTAACTGGTTGTTACAGAAAGTTTTTAATGGTGGTGCTCCACTTTGATCCTCATTGCTTTATTTCATATTAGTGCTCTTTTTTAATGGAATGGTGTATTAAATTGTTTTTTTTTAATTCTTATTGTGACTGGCTTTAATTATATTTCATTTTAATTACATTGTGAGTCACTTTGGGTCCCATATTTGCAGAAAGATGGGATCATAAGTAAATAATTACAGAGGTATTCTTCAAACAGAGAAGTGAGGAAGGTGCATCTCTCTGTATGGAGAAAGGATGACTTGGCTGTTCAATAGGGGAGGCACTGTATGATATCTGAGGAGAGGCATCCCCTTGAGAAGGGGACATTTCTCTTGATGCCATCAGTCTACCAACTTAGTTCTGAAAGGAAGGAAATCTGGTCCCTGGGATCATTAGAGTTCTTTATCAGTGCTTTCATCCTTGGTCATATCAGATGAACTCTCCCAAACTTAGCTTCTTCTTCTTTTTTTTTTTAAAAAAATTTCTGCTTTCAGCTGATTTCTTTCAAGACTGTGTATCTGAAACAGACCTGGATGAAATGAACATTGAACTCATGCGCAACAAGCTGTACAAGGTAAATACTGTGACCACAAAAGCCACTCTGATTGAGAACAGAATGCAGTAGAGATAATTTGGGCATGTTCAGATATAAGAGAGAGCATATGAAGACCAAGTGTTTTATGTTTCTTCCTGATTCCCTGAAATAAAATTTTCACTTCTCTTCTCATACTCAGATGTACAAGCCATTGCATTTTGGGAGACTGCATGTTGATTGGCCCTTTCAGAAAAATATACACATCCCACTTTAAGTGAAATGCTATCTGGGTTTTCTTGAGGAAATTTCACTGAACTCAAGGGTAGCCTCACCAGGGTAGATACTAGAACTATCAACCAAAAAGAATTCAGTCTCCCCCAGACAAGACAAATGTGTTGGAAGGATGTGGTATTTGCTGCTGTAGTTCCTATACAGACAACATTTCTGTTGCCCCGGACTATTTTCTAGCACCAGCTACAATATTTTATTCCCATTCTCAAGTATATGTGTGTGCATGTGTGTGTGCATGCGCCTGCAGAAGAGAGCGTGAGGGACATGCTCCTTCTTTTTGCACTGCAGCTGCTCTTCTTCCCATGCTGCAGTGGGGAAGGAAGTGTGTGATTGCATTTCTGGCCCTTCTGCATGGCCAGTGGCTACAAAAGCCTCATGCCTGGAGCAACTGATGGAGTTTTTCCACCAATGATATACCCTGTAATCTTGCTGGCTGTGGACAAGGGAAGGCGGGACCATGTGGAGCAGTCCCATTCCTCTCATGTCCCCATGCCTGGACATTGCTGTCCTGTGGAAAAAGCCTGTAACTCTTAAGGAAAAAAATAATAAGAGAAGAAAGGAGGAGAAAATTTGCCCATCAAATCATAGGATCCCTTCCATAAACCATGTTCCTTGTTTTAAATCAAATCTTTGAAAGAACCCTAGTGCAGAACCAATAAATGGAAGAACCCTACTGCAGAGCCAATACATCGATAGAAACATCTCCCTAAGAGAACGGAATGAATGGATAGGGAGGAAGGAAGAGCTATCAAAACTTGGGAAAATCCAACGAGCTACATTACAAGAACTCACATGTCTTTAGACTAGTCTGGAAGGGCCTATAGTGGAGCAGGGAACTGCAATTTACAATAAGAAGTGAATTGGGAGAACTCTACCTATATCCCCCATGCCATGGCCCTGATACAAAAAGAAGGAAGGAAGGAAAGAAGGAAGGAAGGAAAGAAAGAAAGAGAGGACCTCCAGCCATGGGGGGGGGCGTTTATTGATCTTTCCAATGTGGCCTTTAATCTGGCCTTAGATGATGGAGACAGAAGCGATCTGTTCTCAGCACGACAGCCTCATTGGATTATATTGTGACATTGGTGAAGGAATGCAATGCATTACCTTTGCTTTCCTCCTGCAGTGAACAGATAGGAAGCTACTAATAATTCCCATATGTATCAAGTTAATAAAACCCTACTAAAGTTTATTGCTGATACTGCTAAGAAAATTTGAATGTAATATATCATGGTTCTTTTCTGTTCTTTAGTCTTACCTTGAGGCATTTTATACTTTCTGCAAAAAACAAGGTGGCACTACAGCCGATATAATGTGCCCGCTTTTACAGGTAAGAAGATTTTAGTTTCTGTGTTACTAAGCCTGGTTACTAAGGGCTTCAACTGAAAGTGATCAGCAAGACCTTTAACAATGATGTGGCTGGCTGGTGTTGCAGTTGGTCTCATCACAGTTTTTCAGTAGGCTATTGTGCTCTGCAACTTAATTGAGCATTTAAGGTGGAAGAATCTGCATTGGTTGTATTTCTTCCTTCTACAAGTTTTTTTGTGTGTCTGATTCAAACACTGCCAACCATACCAGTTATGTATTTAACTTCATTTTCATGCAATGGTTCTCAGAGGTTTGGGCTAAAAATCCACCTCATTTTAAAACTACAAAACTACAACTGAGAGCTGCACTAGGTGCTATGTAAAATTAATAGTCTGCAGTTAAGGATCTTTATCCCTTTTTTCACAGCAAGGAAAGTGTGTATAGCCTCTCTCTGAGCATTTATTTACTTATGAGCATTAATGAAGTGCTTCAATCGCAAATTTTCAATGTGAAGTAAAACAACAATTAAACATGGAATAGACAGAAATGTAAATACATAATATACAAATTAGCATGTACTGTTTATGTGGTTCATGAAAGAGATGTTGGAGAAGGCATTTTTTAAAACTAGGTATGTTTTTATTTAAAAATTCAACCCTCTGGAGAGTTTTTTAAAATCCTCTTGCATGTGTATGCATGATTTTAAAATAAAAACCAAATAGAAGGAACTTTTAAACCATCACCATTCGTGTGTTCTAGTCACAATTCAGATAAGGACCCACATATGTTTACTTTCAGAGATTTTAGAACTGTACCCCAAGCATTTAATATAGTGCACTGTTAAGCCTTAAGATCTAAAGAATTACACTGTAATACTAAAGTCAGGCAAGTATGAGTCAGAAAACTCATTAAAGCTTCAGTCAGGCTGTAATAAGCTGCCTGAGGTCAAAGAGAAAATGGTGACACACACACACACACTTCTCCATACAGGAGAGAACAGGACTGGTAGTTGAATTTTTGTACAAACACTAGTGATGTTGGCTTAAGGGGTGCAAGGCAGGCTGCGTGGAATATATATCTCTGACTCCAACAGAGGGAGGTGGTTAAAGGACTCAGGCTAAATGGCAGCTGGATGACTGTCTCTCAAGCCACTGCTGTCTGAAGCAATTTGTGACCCTGCTTGCTGGGGGGGGTCCCTTAGGGGGATTCCCAATCCCTGTCAAAATTATCACTTGTGGGGAAAATTAGCTATGAACACTGCTTTAGCAATGCAAAGAGGGCAGGGTAATTAAGGATCTTTTACCCAATTTTTACAGGGTCAGGCTCAGTCAGAAATTACACAAAAAGATCCAATGAATGACTTTATTGAATAGTAAAAGTTTGCACTAACGCAAACATGCATACACGCATCCAAGGGCTAAAAGAAATAAAGAGTGGAAATAAGATAGAGGGATTGTTGAGGGATTCGCAGCTTGGGTGATACTGCACCTCTTCCTGAAGTCCTTGGTCTGGGAAGCAGCAATCGAACAGCAGCTCAGCGAAGAGACGCTGAGGAGATCGCGCAGCTGTCGGGGGGGGAACTGGTCAGTTGGTATGACCGGGAGGCAACATACTTCTTCTCCTTGCCTTGCCTCTTGCCTAACTAGCACAAAAATAGGGACTATTTGTAGGAGAAATTTACTTTGAAGGTAAATCCTCTCCCGGGGAAAACAAACAGGGACAGAAAAGAAAAACAACTCCACACCTAGCATTTCTCAGAAGATAACAAGTTGTCATCCCAGTAACAGGATCTTCCTCTGCTTTGGGGCTGCGGTGTGAGTTTCTGGAGATCGATTTGATAAGGTTTTATGGCTTCCAGTGCCCAACTTTCTGGGAACACTTTTAGTCCCTTCAAGTGGATTCCTTAAAGGTTAAGGACCTTTTGTCCACCATAGGTTATCACAACATGAGGTCTCCTGTGGCTATGTGACTGGGGATTTTACTGGCCTGACTTCGTTCATTCGATCGTATGAATGATTGCCTATGTGCACATTCAGGTGACCACTCTGGTGGGTTAGATTAATTTTATATCAAAGTTGTAGACCGCGGGACAGGGTTTACCAAGGGGGCAACAAGTTGCTTTGCTCTTCCTAAGGTACAGCCCACCCTCTGCATTCTTCCTTTTTCCTGGGTAATATCTGCAGAGTGCTTTAAAAACAGTTATGAAGCTATGAAGAATTAAGCTCTCACATGTTCCTTGCATTCATTTAGAAGAAAAGAAAGATGGTGTGAATTCATTATTCCTGTATATCACTTGGCAGACTCTTATATATTGAGGAGTGTGGCTTATTATAATAGATTCCCTTTACAAAATTGACAGCTACAAATAGCACTGGGATGGAATTAGTTTGCTCATGGATAGCTGTTGCATTGGGGCTTGCTCCTGAGTAGACATGCACAGACTTGAGCTTTGATTTATATGATTTGATCCTGCTCCAGACATTCTAGCAGGCTTATCAACATCTGCCTCTTTTGGAATTAATTTTCTGTAGCTCGATTCTGAGCAGGAGGGTTCCATTGTTGTCCTGTTTATATTAAACATTATATAATCTCACTTACATCCGTTGTTGCAACTTTTTAGTACTCTTTCTTTCCACTTTGTCCCATAACTCAGAGTTAAATAAGCAAGGGTGAGACTGAGAAAGGGTACATTTACACAGCTTAGAAATTTCTGAAAACCACAGCACAGTAAACATGTCAAACAAAAATCTTGAAATGGGACTATTATGCATTTTACAATGCACTTGAATTTAATAACATTAAGAACTGGCAGTACAAATGGAAACACACAACAATTGATCTGTGAAATACTTTTTTAAAAAAATCTACTGTATGGATTTTTCTCTTTCAAAAAGAAAGGGAATTCAAGTTCTGTTGTTGTTGTTGTTGTTGTTGTTGTTGTTGTTATTATTATTATTATTATTATTATTATTATTATTATCAGTAGTAGTAGTAGTAATGGTTTTCAAAGAAGCTGGCAACAATAGTACAAAGTATATATAGTATTATTCAAGAAATTCTTGACAATGAAATGTTAGCTTACACAGATTAGTACACACATTTGGATCATGCATTCCTGCCCTGAAAAGCATAGATCAAAATCTGAATTAAATCTCATTTCAAATAAATGCTTTTTCTAGAATAGAATAGTATGACTGGATCTAGAGGAGGATTCCTGTGCCTTTTAATCATTGTATATCTTGCATTATCTTAGAAAATAAAGTGCATGGATTATGATACACATATTCTATGCCAGGTGTAGAGAATGTGTGGCCGTCTAGATATTTGTTGAATTGCATTAACTTCTATCACTGGCTATGGTGCTTATGGATGATGGGAGATGTAGTCCTATTTAATTGCAGGCTCTGGGGGTCATAAATTGATCCTATGTTCATAACAGCCAGGGTCCTATAAAAAGCCTATAAGACATTCCCACTATATCTCTAACAGCAAAATATACTCAATATATCTTTTGAAATTAAATGTTCAAGCATTAGTCTGACTGTCCAATCTAACTCAGGCATCATTGCAAGTTGTAGGAGCCCCATTGTCTTCTGAAAAGTACTCACAGCTTAGTCTTTCTGCTATTTGAAATCCAGGAGAAAAAAACTTCTCAGGTGAGCTGTCCTCTTCCTGGAACTCCATCCTGTGGAAGGCTGAAAGGGAGGTTACTCTGTGTTCCTTCATACCAGGCAAAGCCTGTTCTCCCAACCCTTTAAAGTTCTATGACTTGACCAATCTTAACTGCCATCTTTTTGCTGGTTTTATTATGACTTTTTTCTGTGTCTAACTGCAGTGATTTTATTTTGTTTTCATTTAATTGTGACCCATTTGCCCACTATACAAATATATAAAATAATTCAGCATGGATTAATCAACAATATGGGGAATAAGCCTCAACTTGAAGTACTGTCACCAATGTTAAGAAGTGTTAACAGCTGGTACCTGAGGTGGCCAGATACAGTGGCATTTGGCCACTGTAGCTGAGGCACAGGTGCCAGAAGTGGTATGGGCACTAGCAACAGACTTCTGTGGCTTTTGTGGACTGGAATGTAAGACCTCGAATATGTCTCAAGCTGGTATAAAGGGAGGAACACACTCCTGTTTGAGTCTGCTGTGTTACGGTGCTGCTGTCCACACCCTAGCACAGGAAACTCAATGTAAAACTAATCATGTATGAAGGAAGGGGGTCACTGCCAGGGAACAGAGTGGCAGAATTTTCTAATCTGGACTTTGGCATGTTTCACTTGTTAAAAAGTTTGGCTTCTACGACATAGTTGCTAATGGTGTTTGCACTTGTTCAAAGCCCTTTTGTGCTATCTTTCATTACTAGAAATAACATGAATTCCCAACTGGCAGAAAATATGTTTGGTTAACCTTTCTGTTATTAAAAACAAAACAAACCATTTGTTCAAACTCTTGCAGCTGCTTTCTATCAGCTATGGCAGAGGAGGAGAAATGTGAGCCTCCACTTAAAAAACTTATTGTTCACATTTGACTTAATAGCAGACATCTCCCAAATGATTTTCTATGGTTAAAACTGTTATGATTTCTAATTTATTAAAAGTGTTCTTCTTTAATTCAGTTTGAAGCAGACCGGAGGGCTTTTATTATCACCATCAATTCATTTGGCACTGAACTAAGTAAAGAAGACAGACAGAAGCTGTATCCAACGTGCGGGAAACTGTATCCAGAAGGCTTAGATATGCTTGCCAAAGCAGAGGATTATGAGCAAGTGAAGGGCGTTGCAGAATACTATGCTGTATGTAAATACAAGATAGCTACTAACAAAAGCATGCTGTGTTTACAACATTCCATGATGTGTCGTGCCAAAGAAAGAACATTGAATGTTTCTTCAGTCAGATTCTAAATGAAAAGAAGCTAAGAAAGAGCTAATTCTCACCAAGACTAAGGGAAGTACATGGAGCAATTGCCAAGGGAGGAGTCACAGTTTTGAGTGAATCTTGGCTAGTGGATCTTGACTAGTTGAGACACAAAAGTTTCACTGTCCCAAAAGATGGACTGCCCACCACTAACAACATGGGTGGTGTGTTTCGTGAGCAATGTGGTGACAGAATGACATAGTGGTTTGAATGTTGGACTAGGACCCTTGGAGATCAGCATATGAATTCCTGGTCATCCATGGAAACCCACTAGATGACCTTGGGTTAGTCAAGCCCTCTGAGCTGAAGAGGAAGTGTTTGTAATGGCAAAATTCCTCTGAATAAATTTTGCCAAGAAAACCCCATCATAGGGTTGCCAGGAATTGTAGTTGATTTGAAGGCATGTAAGAATAAGAAGAGTGGTGAGCAAGGTCAGGCAAACGCTTAAGCCCAGACCTGTTAAGGCAGAGATGAAGAAAAGTAACCCTCAGATCTTCCCTGTCTCAGTCACAAGGTTCTTCTGCTGCTATCTCTGATCCATGTCAGTTGCGTAGTGACAGGGTGGCGATAAGGGTGATTTGCCCTCGGCAGCAATTTTTTTGAGGTGTCCCGGCTCTTTGTTTGCCCTCCCTCACATGCCATAGCCCTGCCCTGTCTGTTGTAGCCCCACCCCATCCATCGTAGCCATGCCCCCACGTGCCTTAGCCCTGCCCCATGTACAGTAGCCATGCCCCCTCCTGCCCCCCCATGCAGTCCAAGCTCTGCCACTGATCCATGTTCTAAGATCAAAAAGCTGGTAAGAAATTGTTGCATGGAACTATATTCTAGTTTGCTAATGGATAGCTGTTGCATTGGGGCTTGCTTCTGAGTAGATATGCACAGACTTGTGCTTTGATTTATATGACTGATTGAGAAATGTTCGAACTGTTCTCTTTACTTTGGCTCCACCTGGTGCTCTCAACTCCGCTGAATGCAGGAATCTGGTCTCTGAGATTGCTGCCAAATTGATCCTAGAAGCAAAAAAGAGTTTCCTACTTTTACACTATGTTCCCTGAGGTCTTGTCTCATTAGGAGTGGCTGGTTGATCTTCTGCTATACAGTGGGCAAATTCAACCTGGATTTTACTGCTGCTCCTCCTGTCACTGCTCTGAGCAGAAGGGTTACATCTACCAGTGCAGTACCATAGTTTGACAGTGGCAGAGTTCTCATTCAACTCAAAGCAGCTGAGGGAGAAGCAGCAGTAACACTGGTGGATCCATCAGTTGCTCCTATGTCCCACAGACTTGATTCTTTCTTTTTGAAGAACTACCCCAGAGGCCTTTTGAGTGGCAAAAGGCAATGTACTCCAGAACTCCTTCCCTTTTTTATATGAAATTTCCCTGAGGTTCTATTCTACTCTGAGATGACTGTACACAACCTGTCTCTGAGTTGACTGAGAGCATGTTCCATGAATGGAGCCAGACACCAAAAATTTAGAAATGAGTCAGGTTTTGCTAGGGAGGAAAACTGGTAAATGTGTATAGTGGCATCCAAGGAATAGTAACTGGTATTGCATCTCCAGTAACTACAAGGCCAAGGAAGAAGGAAGGGCATCTCACAGCTTCACTGGTTACAGCTTATAGCTTTTTTAGTGCAGCATAGGGCACAGTTCCAATCATTGGGTGATCTACCTACTGGCCAAAGCAACTCCCCCACCTCACAGCCTGCGTGCTGGAGAATATCAACAGTGTCTGGACTGGACCACACTAGGGCATGGATAAATAGGTAGATCCCTCCTCCCATCTGGAGAAAGGGGCCACATGTCAACACTCAAGCAGACATATGCTTACAAGCCCCTTTCCCAGGTTGCAGACATAAATGTCCCTTTAGGTAACCAGCAAAGCCAAGCCTCCTTATCCTCCCAGCCCAGTGCCCATTCACACGCAATGGGCATGCCATAGAGGGATCTCTTCCTCTTAGATTCACTTCCCAAGAGACAGCTGGCTCTGTGTATTGATCCAACAGGGGTTCAGGTCTTCCGTGGCAATGCAGCCATTCTGGCCATGAGGTCAACCTAGGCCATTTCAGACTGTTATAGTGCTATTATTCCACTTTCAACATCCTATGGAATCCTGGGGTTTGCAGTTTAGGGAGGGGCCTTAAAGGCCCCCTTTGGCGTGAGGGAACTTGTGCGTATCTCCACTTTACATCCTCCAGGGCACAAACATCATCCCAGGTTGAGCAGTGGCCCCAGCTTCTCTGAAAAGAAGCATGCTACGATACTGAAGCTACATTTTCTATAATTCTATAGTTACTCATTCTTGTAACCATGCAACAGGGTGGAATGAAGACACATTCTCAAGAAATTCAATATTTGTTTTCAAACAACTCCATTTTATATTGTTGTACTTCCCTTTGACACTGTGTAGTGGATACATTGACAGGCATCATCAGTCCTCACAAAATCAATGTCACCTCCCAGGTGATACTACTTTGTAAAAATAGTTGATGCGTGTACACACAGCTGCCCTATGTCAAATAGGACTACTGATCCATCTGGCTCAGTACTGTGCATACTGACTGGCAGCAGCTCCCCAGAGTTTCCATCAATAGTCTTTTCCAGTCTGACCTGTCAGAGTTGAGCCTAAGACTTCTATATGCAAAGCACATGTTCTGTCACTAAGCCAATATAATTGCTCTGAGGAAGGTGTGCTCCTGGGTATTACTTCTTTAATAGAAAATTTGGTACCAGGCACAGAAATAACATAGAAAGAATAGGAATGGGCACCTACAGCACAAAAAGAAAGTGCAGTTCAACTATTTTCAGGAAACTTTTTCTAACAATTTGCACAACTGAAATGAAATATGGTAACCAGATCAAGGAAGACTTGAATAAGGAAAAGAAATATTTTGAACCTTCTAAAGAGCTCTTGATACCTTGCTTCAAAAGGCATCCAGACATGATTTCTCCTTCTCTCATCTATCTCCACTTTTCTTAGGATTTGAATTTTGGTGGCCAAAATTGTGGAAAGGGTATCTACTCCCCACTCCCGTTCTCTCTGTTTTGCTATTCATGTATGCTCAGTTAGGAATCCTGAAGGCAGCTGCTTTTTATCTTTCCTGTCACAGGGAAGCACACACAGCTACAGTAAGATCAGCTAGAGTAGAATCCCATTCTTTCCTGTTTCAAGCTTCATTGCGCTGTTTGCTGCAGACATGATGCAGCAACCTGATATTGACAAACTATGGGCCTTTCTGCACATACTGTTAACATCCTATGGAATCTTGGGGTTTGCAGTTTGGGGAAGGGCCTTTAGAATTCTCAGCCAGAAAGCTGTTGGGCCTCAGTAAATTACAAACCTCAGAATTCCACAGGATGTTGAAAGTGGAATAATAGCACTATAACAGTGTAGTGTGGAAAGGCCCTATGTTTCTCCAGGCCTCCTTCACCATCCTCCCCATGCTGATTCTGCTAGAAAAATCCTTCTATCTAGACAGAGGATGAGGAGGAAAAAGTAGAAGATGGGTTGGTATACAAGTACTTCACAAAAGGAGTTTATTTGTCAGCAGTTTTGTTAACAGAGGTATTACTCAGAGGAGAGAAACAAAAGTTAACTGGAACTCACTGACCACAGGAGTAGCATACCCAATGAACCAATTTACAAAAAGGTTACTTATAAGCAATTAGAAATAATATGTATAAACTAAATATAATCACTGGTTGTTGTTTACCCTTTCAGGAATACAAAGCCTGCTTTGAAGCAGTAGGAGGTGGTACAGGTGAAAAGACACTAGAAGATACTTTTTTTGAATATGAGGTAAGATGTTCCTTCTCTTGCTTGAAGTGCTCTTTTCACTACAGGTGCATCCAGACCTATTAAAACAGACCAGAAAGTCAGATTTTGCTCTGTTCTTTCTGATTTTATTTTGGAGAGCCATCTATGTTTTGTTTATCCCAGAATATTTTCTGTTGGCTCTTGGTACAATCAGACTTTTTATACCAGCTCCTCAGTATACAATCAGAAGGAATAGTAAGAAAACCTGGGACTTTTCAAACTGTCTGGACCTACATTGATTTTTCTTCAACGTACTCAGAGTCAGTTGTGACAGAAATTGGTGACGGGTGTTCAGGAGGTGGCACTGTTCACTCTGAACAAAGAGTTACTACTAGGGATAGAGACATTTCTCAGGTCTGTACTTTTGTACAATCTTACCTGATTTGAATCTGTTGAAAAAATAAGTAAATTACAACAGTTATGCACCAAAATACATACTTTTCAAAATTTTGCCATCTCTTTCCAAATTAAATAAATGTGTTACAATGTGACTATTAAGAAAAAGTGTGTGTGAACTTTTCTTTTATTACACAAAGCACAAAAACATTATACTGCAGGGAGTACTTGAAAAAGTGGGAATAATAGTAAAGGTGCATACAAAAATGTACATGTTGGGAATAAGAAAGTATGATTTTATGTAGACACTTGCAAAAACTGGTGCAAGTTCAGCCTGAAATGAATTTATAGCAAGGAAAATGAGTAAATTTGACTAAATAAAAAGTGGTAGATTTATCTGTCCCTATTTCCTATAATCTCATTGAGGCCACTAAGTATTGAAATGGTGAGCTGTTCTGGACAAGTTGTCTCTTCTTTTCAATGAAGCAATGCCCACAGAGGCATTTATATGTGTAGGCATAGACACCAAAAAGGTGGAATTCTATTCAGAATAGCTCCAAGTAACTTACTGAATGTTGCATGGTAGCATCCATTAGAGAGGCATTTATTTCTTCATTGAGTCTCTTTACCATTTCAGACCCTGTTGCCACACAAAGCTTCAGCTACAGCTCTGCTTCAGTCCAGCAGCTTTTGATAAAAGCAAAAGCAGTGTTTCATTCACTGATGCTGCTGCTTGTAAAGCACTTTGGGATCCTTGTGAGTGAAAAACATAATGAACAATTAATTGCCTGGTCCCGCCCCCCTACTAATGAAATATATTCCTTGTACTTTTTTCTATAGGTCAAAATGAATGTGCTAGCCTTCAACAACCAGTTCCATTTTGGAGTCTTTTATGCCTACGTAAAGCTGAAGGAACAAGAAAGCAGAAATATTGTATGGATTGCAGAATGCATCTCACAGAGACACAGAACAAAAATCAACAACTACATTCCAATTTTCTGAAGTACATGTTCATAATGACTATTAACAATATCATATAACTAGTATATTTAATATATCTTTCTTCAGTTCCCAATCATTTTGAAAAGAGAGGTCAGATTATACATTATGGCCATCAAGAAAGGGACATTTTAGAAATTATTCATAGAAATTTTAGAATTTTAGGAATTATTCATGTTACCATGCAATTAGATATTCAAACTGAGAAGCTCACTCTGCAAATTTGGCAATTTTCAGTCACAACAATACCACAAATGTCCAAATAAAAGATGGGTGTATGTCCCATTTTAGAGAGGATAGTCCTCTTGTTCAGTGTTTGCTTAAACTTTCTGATGTGGAGGACCTACAATTCCACTCTCCCATGCCAGGGACTGGTACCATATTTGTGCCCATTGGCTACTATCATTTCTTTCTTTCCCAGAAGCTTTCTGGGGACCAGCAACAGGGCATGGTCAACCATGCTGAGTACACTGATGTAGTTGAAAATATTCTCTCCTTGAAGGGTCCATCAGTCCAGCTTAAAGATGAAAGACAGAAAAACGGACAGTAGATGCCTTAAAGTTTCCCACTAACAGTCAGGACCTGGACAATAGACTAAGCAGGCATATTCAGTCTAATGGTGGATCAGTTATCCCCATTATGGCATAATATCTGTTTAAGATGTAGTCATTACTCTGAATTTGACTCCATACATATCTAACCATACGCAAAATTTATGTAAACTGTGGCCTTTTCTGACCTCTCTTTTGGAGATGTGTAAATGGCCTTCCTATCTGAGACAGCATTGTGAAAATCATGGTATCTCTGAAGTGAATAGGAGAACAAAGATAGCTCATTAATTGCAACATCTCTAATACTTGACTATTTTAAACTGTCAATCTGTGGTGACTCTATTGTTGAAAGTGGTTTTAATGGTCTCTTTATATCAATGTGATGTGATGTTAACTATGAATCAAAATCACAGAGCAGGATAATGCTTGACACAATGCTTCTTTAACCACCTAATTTTGGTTATTGAACAGTATGCCTAATTGACTGATAATAATTATAATTATTATTTTTGATTTATTTGAGGTCTTGCATAGAAAATGGTGTGAATCCAGAGATCCTTTTGCATAGGTATAGGCAAGGACCTCTTTCTATGACTTCTATTCTGCTCTTTATTCCTAAAATAGATTGTCATGCTTTCAGATATAACACCTGTTGTAAAGGTGAAAAAAATGCTCAGATTCAGTTCGATTTCTATAAGTGACCAGGCTGCGAGAACCAATAGCTGCCTGAAAAGTGAAGCTCATCTTTCACACAAACTGCACTGAATATGAGGCCTTGCCTTCATCCAGGTCCAGAAAGCTGGTTTGCATGCCAACATGTTATGCTGACTCATGGGAAACAGGTTCATGTGTGTCACTTTTCCTAAACTGGATTATGAAAATCTTTCCTGGTGGATTAATTCAGAATTTTGCTATATGCCCCCTTTCTCTTCCACACACAAACAGGGTTACATCTGGGATTGTTTGCCTGAAGAAAATGAATGATAACTAGTAACTGGAGAGAAGTCCAGCCCCAGCAAGCAAACAGGTCCAAACTATCAATGATCAGAGATAGAAAAGTGAATTAAAAAGTACCACTACATTATATTTATACTGAAATATTTAAAATTGTATATTAATGAAGCACATGTTCAATGTGAGATGTTTATTTTAATGACACTGATTCTAATTCTAGTTTAGATTTACATTACGTGACTCCACTAAAACCCTATCAGACTGCAGGTGAAAAATCCCACCCATTATTTTTATGCCCCTCCCCATTCATATCTTGATTTTGGGAGAGAAGGAAACAGCTGCATGAATTTTTGTGTGGGGAAAAAAATCTCTCACCTACTCATTCAAAGGAAATAAGTGTTGTTTTTTTAAAAAAATGAAAACACACATGCACACAGGAAGGACGTAGAGAACAAAAGCTTTTCTCTACAAAAATAAATTACAAGCTATCCCTAACCCTATCAGAAATATATAGCCTCTACTCCTCAGCAATATGCTACGAGAAAAATTGTCAGCAGTTTTTGAAAAACAGAGACAGGCCAACAATCAGGGTCCTTTTCAAATTCCTCTGTTGTCCATGTCTTTCATTGCCACTGTCTTTCTCTAGAATCTTGTGCCATCTTCCTCTTACATCTCTACTCTTAGTTCTCATTCTCTTCCTTCTCTGTGTGTTTTTCTTTCCAACCTCTGCTTTGTCTTTTCCCTTTTCTGTGTATCATCTCCCCTTGTCCATGTGACTCTAGTTTTATGGGTTTCCTTCTGGTCTTCTCTGGAGTGTCTTTCTACCTCTATTCTTCTTTTCATCTTGCTTGTCTCTCCACTCTCCATTTGCTTTCATTTTTTGCACAGACCAGCCTTCCTTTTCCATGTGCTCCTGCCCCATGAGATATTGTGTCATGAACTCCCTATTCTTGCTTTTCATTCACTTCTCACCTCTTGTTCTCTGCTGGCTGTCATTGCTGTCTGCCACCACAGCTGCTGCACACTACAGAGTGAAAACCTCTGGTGAAGGGGTTGTGAGAGGAGGTTGTGAGAGGTGTTAATAGTAAAAATACTACCCTGCTCCCATATTCTTCCCTGGAAAATGCCCTCAAAATTATACTACATTTCATAGAGCGAAAGAAGTACTTTAGATTTATGCTTAATTTTTGTCTCCAATAATACAAACATAATTTAATAGAATTAACATTAATGAATTGATTCCAGTTTTTGGGTGTAGCATTACTTACACATTTCATTTGATAGTCAAATCTGACAAAAAGAAAATCAAATAGCTTGAGCTGGGATGCATAATTGTTATAGAGCCCTGGTGGTGTGGTGGTTAAATGCTAGTACTGCAGCCACAAGGTTGTGAGTTCAATCCTGCTGGGCTCCAGGTTGACTCAGCCTTCCATCCTCCCACAGGTCAGTAAAATGAGTACCCAGCTTGTTGGAGGCAATTAGCTAACACATTGTAAACTGTTTAGAGAGCACTTAGCTGATAAGTGGTATAGAAATACACATGCTATTGCTATAGGGGTTGCAAAGGGAGACTGAGTTCTGCTCAGTGCAAATAGCAGCTTTATGGGGTTAAATTCCTCCTTTCAGTCTGATATGATCTCAATAATCACCTGACAACCACCCACACATCCAAGCTGATGCTATTTGCATTTTTAAAAAAATGATGTGATCAATGCAATGACACATCTAACATCATGTCTTGTTGGGCCCTAAGGATAGTGAATTGCTTGTTGTTAACTGCAGTCAAGTCAACTTTGACTTACGGTGACCCTCTGCAAGAGAGACCTCACAGCCACCCTGTTATCAATAGCCCTGCTCAGGTCTTGCAGACTCAGGGATGTGGCTTCCTTGGTTGACTCTATCCACCTTTAATGAAGTCTTCCTCTGTTCCTACTGTCTATTACCTGAAAGAAAGAAAAAATCCTTTAAAGCTTTTTGTTTAATTCAAGTATGCTTGTCTCATATCAGATGCAGGCTTTGAGTTAAATGTCAAGACTCCAAGAATACCATTCTTGTGAATCATAAAGGCCAACAAGAAATTAGAAGAACCAAAGCAACTCCTCTACCTAGCAATTACATGTGCTTTCAGATATGTTGCAATAACAAGAGATTGAACTTCGTTAGGTCTATGATAGCGTGAGGTCTGGATTTTTGAAAGACACAGTAAATGGATAATAGATAAAACTGTTTTCTAGAATATTAGTAGAAATCTGTTTGCTGTCATTCAGTGTCCAAAAACCAAATAAAGACAGTTTATTTCTGTTCTGAATGTACATTCATGTGTGTCTCACAAGAATGTGTATATGGTTGCAAATATATTTGCATATATAACAAAGCTTTCTTGTCAATTACATATACACTTCCTGGCCTATGTCATGAATGCAAATTCTGGTTTCCTTCTGCTTTGAAGTGAGGAAATATTCTTAACATTTCCACACTGTTTTGCTAATGTAAAAGATGTCCTTTGATGAAACTCTTCTCAACATAATGAAAGAATAATGAGGTCTATAGCAAAGAGAAACGAATGGCTGTGATAAACAAGATCAAAAGCAACAGCTCAGCCCAAGTACCTACAATGCCCTTTATGTATTTTCAAAATGCCAATCCACACTATCCGAATATACAAACATTGTGTCAGGAACATTTGGTAGTGTCTGTCAAGCCCCTATGAATTGATAGTTTGGTCCAAAGGATCAGGAAGCCTGAAGGTGGGGCTGTATTTAGTACTTCAGAAAGAGACAGAGACAAACATCTGGAAAGGAAAGGAGTTGCAGTTGCCAAGGACAACGATTAGGCCCTTGTTGCCTTAAGTTGGGTAGCAGGATTTTAAATTATGCATTTAGGAAGAGATAAAAGGATAATTTCATTATAGTGAATTTTGTATTATGTATTTGGATATAGTTTGGATTTTTATTTCACAGAACCGTAGAGTTAGAAGGGACTGCAAAGGACATCTAGGCCAACTGCCTTCCATGCAGCAACATGATTGATTGATCGGATTTATATCCCACCTTTCTCCCAGGAAGGAACCCAAAGCCGCTTCAGTTCAGAAGATTAAATTAAAATCTTATTTTACAAAAGTTTAAAAGGAATTAACCATATTATGTAAAAACAGATTTAAAACACAATTGCTAGTAAAAGGTTTTTTGAAAAAAATAAGATAAAATGAAATAAAGTACAACTCACCACTTCATACACACAACCACTGTGTAATTTAAAACTCAAAGATCTGCTGAGTAAAAAGTTATTCACCTGCTGGTGGGGCAGGGAGGGGGCCAAACGGATTTCCCATGGAAAGGTGTTCCATAGCCTGAGAGCAGTCATGGAGCAGCCTGTCTCCCACACCCTCACCAAACATGAGGAACACATAACTGAGAGAAAGCCATCAAACATCTATTTAAAAACCTCCAAAGAGGGAGAGTCCACTGCCCTGTAATGTTTACGACTTTTAAAGTTGATCCCAATGTTATGTATTGTTCAGTAGCATTTGCAGAAGAGTGCTGCAGACCAGTCCTATAGTAGACTATCACTGGATGCATAGGACTTTTGGAGACTGGATGTGTCTTCTATTTTTTACAGAATATATTATTTTTAAAAAATGGTTACCAAATTTCATAGTGTTTCAATCACTGTGATTGTGTTTGCAGTATTCATTTATAAGTGAACCCAGTCAAGGAGCTACATAGAACCCAAGAAAGGGGACAATGCATGCTTCCATACCGTCCAACCTTTCACAAATGAAAACCAAGACAGAATAAGTGCTCATTTATCCCCTTCCTCCTCCTGCTGCCACCTCCAAAGCTGAAGAAAGAATCACCGCTGCAGCAAATGGCTCTCCTGTATAGAGCCAACAGTTTTCTGAATAGGTATCCAGAGAAAGCCCTGTAAGAGGGGAAAAGGGCAACTGGGGAAATCACCTATGCTGTGGCACAGGCAATTTTCCCAGTTATTTGATGCCCCTACCAAACAGCAATGATGTAGACTCGAGTTGACCGACTCGGACTCAAGTCAGACTTAAGTCACCTCAGTGACTTGACTTGGCATCAAACATGCACTGACTCGACTCGAGACTTGTATATCTTTTTGTGACTGACTTGCTGCCCTTGATTCAGTAACATAACACATTCATCCAGAAACCTGATGAATTTGAACAACACCTCCATCTCTTTTTTTTGCCTACTGGTCACATGACAATCTGTCTCAAGCCCAAAGTGTGGGCACATTTCTCAGAGGGGAAAAGCAAACAGGTTAGGCAATGGGCTTGAGGTCTGCTCAGCAGCCTGTCCCGGCTGCATACTGGAGGAGCCTTCTAAAACTTTTCCTAAGAGCAGAAGGCAAGACTTTTCCCCAAAGCATAGGACATGTTTCTCAGGGAACAGTAAGTGTGTTAGGCAGTGGGCTTCAGGAGGAAGGATCCTTCCTTCTACAGCTTTTGATGGGCAGTAAGAAGGATCCTATTCCCTACTTCTAAAAAATCCTCCAGCTTTGGAAGTGGGAAGCAAAAAGGATCCTATTCCCCACTTTCAAAGCTGCAGACTCCTTTATGCCCATTGACACAAAAGCCTCCAGCTTCAGGAAGGGGAAATAAGAAGGATCCTATTCCTCACCTCTGAAGCTGTAGATGGCAAAATCGCAAATGTGGAGGACCAACTCTGCTTAAATTGTTAAAGCTGATTTTATTTGACTCTGTCCAGAAATTCTGGAATATAGATTGGGGTTTAAAGTTGGCTCCCAGACTTGAGGCTTGATTTGAAAGTATCTTCATGGACTTGAGACTTGACTTGAGACTCGATGGTAGAGACTTGACTTGAGCCTTGGAGTAAAAGACTTAAATACATCGCTGCCAAACAGCCTGGTACTGAAGACCCAGACATTCAAGAAACAAGTAGGCTTGCTTCTTGATTTGGTTTGGAGGAAGAGGAAAGGAACGAATAAACAATCAGCCAGAGAGTGTGTGTTTGCTCTACTACACTGTGGGATGTGGGGGTAGCCATTTGTACTTTCCCACTGTTAACTGCTACTTTACTTTCCAAGCCTTCTTCCTCCATCTCACAACCTTCTTTTTCTTGCTTCTGCTGAGCACTGAATGAGCAGCTGTCCCCTTGCATTAGCAGGGAAGGCAGAGCCGAAGTGAAGCAATAGTAGTACTGAGAATTAACTTCAGAGCCTCTGTTGCCACCATTGCTACATTTTTTTTGTCCTCCTTTCTTCCTTCTGTGATTGGGAGGGTGTGGAGGTCTGGCTATCGCTAAGGAGAAGGAGGGAAGGTAGCTGCAGGCTTTACAGAAGTCTGCATTTTGATGGCAAGTGATAACAATAACAAACCAACACTGTGACTGAGAAAGGAAAGTGGGACATTTTAATACCCACTGAGAAAACAGCAATTAATTGCAGCTGATCTAGCCAAACCATGGCTCTTCCTTCAGGTAGTTGGATTCATGAGAACTTAAGAATGACTTTGTAAATAGACCAGTGTTTACCTTCTTCAGCACTCTTTTTCTGATGACATCTGTAAAGAAGTGTATGGGAGCTTAGAAGCTTGACTGTCATGGAAGTGACAACTTTCTCTAATGCTTTACTTCCAGATCTGGTATTCAGAGATATCTTTTGTATGTACATAAACGCAACAATCATCTAAAGAAAAAGAACTAGAGTTGCTAGATGTCGGAGGACTTGACCAGAGGCTCCACTTTTCATGGGTCATCTTCAGTCAGAAAACAAGGGTACAGTTTCTCCAGTTTGTGTGGGTTCAGCTCTGGTATAGGAGAAAGGGCTGTGTGCAAATCTCCAGCTCATCTAGAAAAGCTGCAGCTTGCTACTATTAATTGATTAATTAATTTGCACATGGTTTTGTAGTCTACTTTATCAGATTAATGTGATCGCATAATTTAAAAAAAAAGGATCGACATTACCAGAAAACAGGGAATGAATTGTCCCCAAATAGGACACAGATCTCCACTACATTTTTTTGTTGTAGTTTGCCTTCAAGTTGTTTCCAACATATGGTGATCCTGAGGTGCATCTATGATGGGATTTTCTGGGGCTGAGAGTATGTGACATGCCCAAGGTCACCCAGTAGGTTTTCATGGCTGAGCGGGGCATGAAACCCTGGTCTCCAAGGTCATAGTCCAATGCTCAAACCACTATACCACACTAGCTCTGGCACTACATTTACATCTGCTAATTTAAACGGACTAATGAAAAATTTAACTATTCATTCAGTGCATTTTCATCCTGACTTTCCAGTAAAAACAGTGCTCATACTGTAAGATTATTAAAAGAAGAAAAACAGTTGAACATGAAAATCATAATAAGCAAAGCAGTTTTAAAAATCAAGTTGACAAGATGTGTCTTCACACCCTTTCCAAAAGTAATGAGAATGGGAAGTGGCTGTAGCTCCAGGGGGAGTTAACCCCACAATCTGGGAGAAATGGAAGAGAAAAACCCTCCTATACCCATCAAGTAGGGCTCTGCACAAAGTGGTACCCTCAATGAGACCTCTCCTGAAAATCTTAGCAACCGAGCAGATTCATAAGAAGGCAGGTAGTCCCTTAGACAACTAGGCCAGAAGCTAGGTCTCAAGGCTTTAAGAGACAAATCAGCATCTTGAACTAGAATCAGAAGACATCTGTCAGCCAGCTGTCAGAGGGAATTGAAACTTAGAAATTACAATTGATGACTATTATCACTAACAGTGAATAGTTATGTGATAACAAAAGATAACCCTCACATTCGTTGGTAAGCTGATGAACCTGTTGTGTTACAAATAACCTTTGTCCCTGTTCAAGCCACAAAAGGCTGTTGATGATGATTTGCTGTTCAGCAGTTTCACACTGGGATCTATTTTTGCAATTACTTTGCCCAAGCACACTGACATTAAGGTCATTGACAGATGCTTTTAGGTAGCTGAAGTGTTGCTCCACTGTTTTTGAATATTGTAATTTCTCATCTCTTTGCATGGGTCAATATTTTCTCCATCTCAGCCGAAATGGCAGGAAACTGCTACTATCTACATTAGTTTACTGGTGAACTGACAGAAGAACATCACTTTCACACAGACACAAATATAGACAAACACCACAAGTTAGTCATTATTTTGGCTTGATTTGTGAATGTTATAGTCACATGTGTGGAGTGGGGATTGCTTGGGATGTTCTCTCACCCAGATGGCATTGCCAGAAGGACAGAAGTCAAGCAGGTGGGTTACTTCCGTGTGGTCAGTCCTACTTGTATGGCTGAGATATTTAAACACACGCAACTTACAACCTCGTACAATAATACCACCACAGAAGTGACTGCCCAGCAGTTTCATCTGTATGAAGTGAGCTTGGGGAGGTTCTTCTACAATGAGCAAACTTTTTCCCCCTCATTTTAGATTTATACATCTATGTGTATGTGTGTGTGTGAGAGAGAGAGGGAGGTGGGGGAGAGAGAGAAAGATTGTGTGTATGTGTGTGTATGTTTGGGTGGAAGAGTCCTAGCCTTCTAGCCCTGTGATGCACTGATGAATGCACCTTATTTGCACTAGGATGTTCGTGTGGTGCATTAAGTGTTTCTGTTGTTCCTTATCCAAGAAATAAACACTCTACACCTGTGGACAATGGCAAATTTTTCAGTGCAGATAGCACTTTCCCTTTGTTTTCTTAGATGTGTGGATCAGTGCATGGAGTGGAGTGAATAATTTCATTAAAAAATCCCTTTAAAGTCACACTTCTAAAGAGATCTGTAGAAATTAAAGCAAGTGTAATGCCAGAAGATGCAAACTTAGAGGACTTCTACCTTCATTAGTCAGCAGTAGCTCAGCACTCGTGACACAACTCTTAAAACAAAAGACAGTGAACATGCAGTGTGGTATTGCGGCACCTGAGGTTCTCTATATGTTGCTGGGCTACAACTCTTGCCACTGTTAGCCACTGTCACACTGGCTGGGACTGATAAGAGCTGGAGTAAAGATATGGTTCACTACCCCAGCCATTGATTGTGGGTGGCTATATGGGTTTAATAGGTAGCCAGATTTTCTGCATCACCCTCATATCCATGGGCTGGAAGACACCCTCGCAACATCCTCAGCTGTCTGGCTGAAATGCTGGTTAAAGTTTCTTTAGACAGCCCTTTGACTAGGGAATCTGGCTTCACTTCCTCTTCCCCTTCTCCACACAGAGATACCTGGGGTTGTAAGGCCCGCTTTGGGAGTCCCCAATATCAGTATGGTTTGGATGGGCACCATACCTAATTGGCATCATGTGTAACCGGCAACACATTTTATTGGCTCTGAGAGGTGACAGAGAGGTCAAACTGAGTGAGAGAAAGAATTTGACTGTAAATGTGAGAAGGATAGGTCAACTGGAAACATCCTCCAGGTAAGACTGAGTTATTTGTCAGGCAAATACACACCATTCCTGTGGATAATAGGCTTAAACAGAAGCTGGAATTTTCCAGGGAATCCAACTGTGAGGAGCCCACCATGACAGCAATTGACAGATATCCATCCCTTGTACAGCTAGATTCTTTCCTCTGTCTTCACAGCACCCACAATGGACAGCTATTACAACATCCATCATGTCTTTGTCAATCAAAGCACTAAGCCCGTCAACAGGCAAAAAACCCATTGTCCACAACAAGTTCCCTTTGTCTTGCATCTGGAACCTTCACAACCGCAAGCCATTTTCAGGGTACAAATACCCCTGATTTCAGGATGCCCAGTGCAGTCTTTTGAAGCTCTACCCATCACTCTGTCTATCTGGCTCCTGAATGAGAACTGTCCTTAGGTCCTACCTAAGCCAAAATACATTTCTGCTCTTCACTACTCTTCTGGACTGGTAATTATAAATCCCCCATACCCCTCAGCCTCTCTATGATTCTTCCTCCCTTTCTCTTTCAGTTAGCTTTTGTGTGAATGTGTGATTGTGTGTATCTTGTGTGCATGCATGCCTGAGTGAATTCCCCTCAATAAAACACATTTTTAGCTTACTTCTGAATCTCTGGCTGGTTCTTTTCCTGTGTGTGCCTGTAAACACTGGTAGAAAAGATCTCACTAAGTTGCCCCCTCTTGCAGCCTCCTGATTTTGAGCTAATTAACTCCCCAGTTTTTCAAGGAGATATTTGGCATTGTAGGGTGGCCCTTGTGGCACCTACCTTTTGGGGTAACAGGGTGGAGTTGGAGGGAGAAAAGCCAGGCAAATTCATTGGCACTTTAGGGTCATACATGACCAGTTGGGTCATACTGAGGTCAAGACTCAGGCAGCACTTGAAGCAGTGGCAGAGTATGCTCTTCTCTTCCTTTGCCATGCATGCTGTGGAAGACCTCCTGCCTGCCCACATCCTCACCCTTCTCCACCTTCTTTCTGAGTGACTGAAATTGAGGGGAGGTGAAAGAAAGCCTGGGGAGTCTCAACAGGTCAGACTCGGGATCCTGTTAAACTAGATTAGACTCACAGGCTGGGGCATCCTTCCTATATACTCTCTGAAGTTCTACTACAATATTTTTGCAAATACCAGCTTCTATTCTACACTATTCAGCAGTGATGGAAGGCTCTCAAATGTTCAAAGTACTACTGGCCCTACACATTTTTAGGTTTGACTTTCATGGGTTTATTTACAAATTTTTTCAATGCCTGCTACCCCACCATGTCAGGCTCTTCTTTTCCAGAGGAACCTTTCCTCATAGTGGCTTCAACCAGGGTCTGCAGCCCTTTATAAAACTGCCTCTGCTCCTCCTCTTCCTCCACCAGCCACTGCCTGGCCAGCTAAGGATGGCTCACATTTTGATTGCTCATCACCACAAACCCTCTCCCAATGCTCCCCCACACCCAAGGAAAGAGACAAGTGAGAGAAGAAGTATAAGGCCACTATGCTGACCCACTGCCTTTCCATCTTGTTTCACTGATCTGGGTTGGACCCTAGGTACCCATTCTCCCTACCGTGCCTTGGCCCTCTTCCCACAGACACACAGGCCCTTTCTGCATGGCATTTTCCATGCGAAAGGGCACCTGGAGCCTTGTGCGATTGTGAGGAGCAATCTGCACAATGCACTCACAATTGCGTGATGCTCCAGGGGCCGACAGGCGCTGATCGCGCACCTTTACATTTTCGGCTAGAAGCCGAAAATGGTGCACGATCGTGCATTGCTCCCGGGCCCTTTGCACACTTACCTGGTGTGCAGAGCCTCTGGAGCCGCACCAGTCACGCTTTCTGTCCCAGCGCAGCCTGGGAAACTCCCAGGCTGAGCTGCAGAAGGAAGAGATGGGGCTCTCATGCAAGCAGGCAGCTAATGCGGAGCTGAAGGACCCTGGATGCGAGAGCCTCTCACCAGAGGCTGTTTGCACAATTCCCGCACCCCAGTGCCGGAAGAAGGTAAGGTGCGGAAAGGGCCCCAGACACACACACAATTTGATATTTGTGATTTTTCCACTTTTGTGGTGGGTCCCACACACCTAACCCTAGCAAATGTGGAAAGCTGACTGTGCTTCAATTCACTCTCTTAGCAGTCCCTATAATAAGGTATGTCTATAGCATGTGTATT
Source organism: Ctenosaura bakeri (assembly GCA_948474755.1). NCBI lineage: Eukaryota > Metazoa > Chordata > Lepidosauria > Squamata > Iguanidae > Ctenosaura > Ctenosaura bakeri. Next base: position 635,618 of record CAOLHI010000394.1, read on the forward strand.
GCAGATTGGTACAGGAGGCTGACACTGAGATAGCAGCTAATCTAACATATGTAACTGTGGCTAGCTAAAGGAACTTACCAGCTCGCAGTTTATGGTGCCTTCAGGATGTGATAATACAAGAACAGATCTGGGGATAAGTCCTGTCAGGTGATGAGGATTCCAGCCACTCCACTCCACTCCACTCCACTCCCATTATCACCACCACCACCACCATCTTCCATTTCTTCCAAAACAAACACTCACCATTTTCTTGCCACTGAATCCACCACTGGCATATTTTCAGGATCATTGGGTAAAGTGGCCAGCTGCTGTAATTCAACAGTGTTGGCAAAATATAATATTTCAACCGCTGGGGATGGGGGAATTCCCCCTTTGCGTTGGGGCTTTTTTCTGTTTAAGAATTATTGTATTTCTGAAAACCACCTGTTTACTTTTCCAAAGTTGACAATCACTTCCTCTTATGTACAAATAGAGCTGTTTCAGTTACATAAGGAAGACACTTACAGCCTGAATATCAGAAATAGAGAGATGATACTGTTATGGCACATCACTGGCTGAGCGAGGTGTTTTCCTAAACTCAGTTTAGTGCATGTCTCATGATATAAACAGCTGTGCCAGGACTATCACTCTCTCTAGCTTACAAGTTATGTTAGGAAGCTCCAGGCAGCTGGTCAAGAGGGATAATGTTTTCTTAGAATATCATAGAGCCTGATGCTATCAGTTTCTTCTCCTCCAGCTCACCTCTCAAGTACACTTACAGTGAGAAGAATCTGGAACTAGAAAAAGTGTCTCTATACAAAATGTTTACTTTGGAGTTTGACCTTGAATAGCAAAACCCGCTCAACAATTCCCAACAATTACTTGTAAAGTTCTTGGACTATTTCTTCTTCCCTGATTCTTTCTCCTCCATGTGAACTCTCTGTTCAATCATGGGTCACTCAGCTTTCATTACAGTACAGTATATATAATTTCTAAAGAATCCCCTACTGCAAAGGGCAGAATGGTAAACAATGCAAGGCTTTGTGCGGGCAAGTGTTTTTACCCTTTGTTTTTTATCATACAAATTGCAAAGAAGGATTAAACAAAGGTTACAGTCTGCTCATTTTCCTGGAAAGAATGCAAATTGAGCTCAGTGGGGCTTACTTCTAAGTAGACCTGCATAGGATCACACTGTTTGAGACCTAACAGGGGTTCTATCAGATGAGGCGGATATTGTGCATTTACCCTGCACTGAACACAGAATTTTACTAAGAGATGGGAAAGTAGGAGTGACTACTTTCAACTAAGGAAGGGAAAAATAGAAATAGAACAGCACAATAGAGCTTGAAAAAGTAACTTTCTAAGATTACAGATCTCAGAATCACCAACAGCCAGGCTGGCAGAGGAACAGTTGTAGGCCCAAACAGTAACTTTTCCATGTTCTGGTAGCCTGAGATGGAATAGCTGTACAGTGCAGTTTGATTAGTAGTGTTAGGAGTTGTCAGTCTGGAAACAGCCAATATTCCTCTCAGCAACAGCTTTCAGTCTGGTCCTTGGGAATGTGACACACTCCACTAACTGCAATAGGATAAGAGACTTAGTTCTGTCTGGTACAGCAAATTAACCTTCACGCCTCCTTGTCACAGAATTCTGGAGTACTCTTGATTACTCATACAGGAGTTGAGAGATTACACAACCCTTCTCACCCCAGGACTTTTCAGATTTTTTAAAAATAGTTATTGCTTTAAAGCACAGCTGTTGTGCTCTAATTACTCAGCTGTGGCAGTACCACAAAATCCAAATGTTCACACCCTGGGGTGCATGTCTATGGGCTCCTCTGCAGTACACAAACCACAGTATTTTCTCACTAAGGAAAAATGGTCAGCATACAGTATACTATGCTTTTGTGATGGCAGTGTGGAATATGGTTCCCTGGGGCTTCAACTGTTTAGTGAATACCGTTTATGACATTTCAATAATGTGTGCCTCAGATCCCGTCATACCCATCATGTTTTCATTGTTTTCTGATATTATTTTTAAAAGTTGCTGTTGTTGCTATTTTCTCCAAATACTACTGGATAGCCCATTGCTCTACCATCTTGTTACCCTGATTTCTGGGGGTCCCGTGAAGGACACCTATGTGCGCTCCAAATATTACAAAGTTGGGAATTAGCAAAGAGCACAAGCTAGCACTACAAGAGGCAGGGCAACGTAGCGAGATCTTTTACCCAATGTCTACGGGGTCAGGCTGAGTCAAGGAGCAAACAGAAGAAATAATAATTGTTTTTATTGATATACAGTCAGAAACGTGTATGCAACACTCACACAGAGAACTATGGAAATAAAGGTAGGAGTTGGATAGAGGGATTTTAAGAGGAGGTTTTTGTATGGGAAATACTACACCTGTCCTGAAGCCCGGGTAGTCTGAAGAAGAAGTTCGTGGAAGTGAGGTTTCTCAGCACGTGGAGCTGAGGGGAAGGCTGACCAAACAAAGTGACAGCAAGACGGAATGGAAGCCAAGAGTGATCCGAGGAAGTGCTCAAAGTCAGGGGGTCTTGTAGGGGGAAATGTGCCCATAGGCTAATCCATTCCCGGGGATAACAATGAGTTTCTGGCTGGAGACAACGCCTCCGAAAGGTCAGTATTTTACATGATTGAGTTATGTGTTGTCAATAGCTCAGACAGTATGCAAACGCGGAGTGCTTGACAGTTGAGTATTCGGCTCATCAAGCTGCCTGTTCGGGGCAGGGAGTCCTTTGTAAGTAGCGTGCATACATAATATGGTACTTGCCTAGAGGTCTCCTAAGGTGACAGTCTGGCTATTTCTGGCCTGCCTGAGTTGGTTTGGAATGTTTCGGCTATTAGCGGCCGTGCCTGTGTGCGTGCTTGTCTGGGGGCCTCGCAAGCATGTGGAGAAGAAGGGGTAAAGAAGGCCAAATTATTGATATCAAATGATATCTAATATCCCACAAGTCCAGGCTAGAAACTGCGGTAACTATCTGAGCACCTATGTTAACAGATCTGAGCATGTTGCCATTTGAAGGCAATCAAAAAAATCCCAAACTAGCAGCACCAGCAAGGCTATCCTTCTTACCCAACAATACCTTCTGGTCCATCCCTACCATTTAAACTAAGACAACCATCTCAGGCAGGGGTTGGCACTGGCAGAATCCTGGATGTTGCACCTTGAACTTCCACCTGTTTCCCTTGTTGGAGGATACAATGGTATATTCTAAGACATTTGCCCTGAGTTCACTATACTAGTCTGCTATAGAAGTGTTCAAGTAAGAGACAACTGTGAGCCCAGACAGCTTCTGTACCTGAGGGGTGGGGCATCTTGCCTCAGGCAGCCAAATCCCTTGGGTTTGATGAGGGTGGTCCGCCCTGGGTGGCAAAAATTTTGGGGCACCCTACGCAGCGTGGCCACACCCTGTGCGATGTGGCCATGCCATGTGTGATATGGCCATGCCCCCACCCCTCCGCCCCCCTCTCCACACTCCAAGCTACATGGCTGGCTGACCTTGAAAACCACTCCATTGAAAGAACTTGGAAGGCCATTAGACAGGACAGAGAAGTCTCAAGATCCCTAAGTCAATCTCCTTCCCTAAATTCTTCCTTTTAAAAAGCTAGCTTCTCTTCTCTTACATATAATTGAATTAATAACATGCTATTTTACTTGGTGGGGAAGGGACCAGTCCAGCAAGAATTCGTCCTACACCGCCCGAGCAACGCGAGTGGCCGGGGGGGACGGCATTTGCCGCCCTCCCGCGAGAAGAGATCGCGCTGCTGGGGCCGACGGGAGGAGGCGGGGGCTGAGCTTAGTATTTAGGGCTGCCCCGCCTCTCTCTCGGCCTCTCTTTGGATTCAGGCGAAGGAGGAGGAGGACGTTTGTTTTCGTTGTTGGTGCCACGTGGCGCCTTGGAGGCCTGGTGGCCCATTCCTCCTCCTTCTTCTCCGGGACCCAGAGTCGGCTGGCCGGCCTTCTCGTGTCGGTGGCTGGCGGACTCGTCGCGGGAGCGGCGAAGGGCGACTTTTCGACTCAACGGTCCCGAAGGCCCCTCCGGGGGCAAGGAGGAACCAGCGGCTGCCTCAGCGGCCGCTTGGGTAGGGCCTCGGCTGCTCAGCGCGGCCGTGGCGGCGGGGGAACGACCGGCGAGGGAGGGGGGCGGTAGCGAAGGGGGAGCATCTCCTGCGGCTTTTGCGCCGCCGACACGCACCCCGGGGAGGTTAGTTGGGGTAGTCCGGTGGCTTTCTCTCCCGGCCCCCTCGGCCTGTGGCGGCGGATCCACCCTCCCGCGGGGAGCCCGCTATGGCGGGCGCGGGGGATTTTGGCATCAGCCGCCCCCCCTAGGCAGCGGCGGCCCTTCCCATCGGGGCGGGGAGGCGGCGGATCCGTTTCTCCCCCCGCGGGAACGCGGGGGAGCCCGCTGTGGCTGGCGCGGGGGATTTTGGCACGGTGGCGGCAGCCCTTCCCGTCGGGGCGGGGAGGCGCCAGATCGTTTCCCCCACCGCGGGAACGCGGGGGGCCCGCTGCAGAGGGCGTGGGGGATTTTGGCATCGGCCGCCCCCTCCTCGGCAGCGGCGGCCCTTCCCGTCGGGGCGGGGAGGCGGCGGACCCGTTTCTCCCCCCTGAGAAGAATTCAGACTTGATTTGTTCTAAGACAAATTTGTCTTTTCAGCTATCCATGATATTCATGGAACACTTCTCAAGCACCAGATTTTAAATTAGATTGAATTAGTTGATTAGTCAGAGATCCTTGCAACCTATTTAAAAGGGAATGGCTTCAACATGAGTCAGTCAACCAGAAAAAGGTCAGTTTGGGGAACCTAGAGGTGCTGAGGCTGCAAAATAGCTATGGAGGGCTATACTCAGCCTCCAAGCTGTACCTTGCCCATCTCTGAGCTATACACGTGTATGCAAATATTTCCTTTTTAATGCTGATGGAAGCACCGTCTTAGAAGATGCATACTTCCTTGTCAATCATACAGTAACAAGGGAGGAGGGAATTAGGGTTGCCAGATCTCAGAGCCTAGCTGTGAGTCTCCAGTTTTCATGAGACATACATTCTCTGTTTTTGGTGGGCTCAGATCCAGGCAAGAAGAAAGAGTTGTCTGTATACCTCTAGCATAGCCGTGCTAGCAGCAGCCGGCTGCAGGGCTTGGTTGACTTGTTGCTGCAATTTGCAAACACCCTCCAGGCAGTCCAAATTTTTTTTTCTTTTCTTTTCTCCCCCCCCCTTAATTCGCTTCCCCTTTCCTCCCATTTGTGGTGCCAGGGCTCACCCTCCACTCTGCTCTGCCTCCACTTTCTGGCTAGACGCAAGTGGGATAGATTTAATGTTGCTTATCCTGTTTCTCTAGGTAGGTGAGAAAGAATAATCCCCTTATTTCACCTCTCATGAGGTGGGTGGCGTCTTCCCGCGCACCGGGCGGCCTTTGGATCGGCAGGATGGGGGGGCTTCAATGTGTCCATTCTAGTAAGGAGCGGGCCTGCAGTTTTATCCCTTGGGCCCCACTGTGCGGCCTAACTTTCTGCATGGGGCTTTACGCCCTGGGCTGGTCGTGGTGTAGTCGAATTTTAAAAGACCGGCCGGCCCGGGCACATTGGGGGTGATCACTGGGCTCAGCTTTCAGCCTGCGGCTTGCTTTCCATCTGTGGCGGCAAGCGTGGGGCACGGTGGGAGGAATAACACCGCTTGATTTTACTACACTTTACTTTACTCTGCGTGTGTGTGCCCTCTAGTTTCACGGGACGCACGACAACTCCATGAATTTTCAGGGGATTTTCTGGGGCAGGAGTTTCGGGAGGGTTTTGGCAGTCCCTTCCTCGGAGAGGCAGCCCGCAGCTTTGGCTGTTTGCTGCAGCCTGGTATCCGGGAACTGACTGGAGCTGGGCCTGCTTGGCTTCCAGGGCCAGATGGGATTTGGTGCCTTAGAGGGTATTTGGGCCTTGGCACCAGCAGGGTGCAGAAAGCTGGATGCTTGACTACATTCATAAGACCAGGGTTAAAATTCCCTGTGCAGCCAGGGGTACACTGGGTGGCTTCGGGGTGTTGCCCATTCTGAGCCCCCCAAAAAACCCCACGAGGGGTTCACAAGGGGGTTTCCATAATTTTGAAATGAATTAAAGGCAGAGATGAATAACAGCAACAACAATATTGCATCTCTGCTCCTATCTTTTAATTTGTCTTAAAATTGTTTAGGATGGGATTTTTCAGGGGCAGCTGTGTATAATCTATAGTTTCAAGAGTGTTTTTTCTCAAAAAATAGGGGGTAGCATGCTAAGAACACTTTACTTTCAGGTAAGGTATAGGGGCCAGTGTAGTTTGTTGGTGGATATAATAAGCAATACCTATGATCTACGATTTTGGAAACTGTCCCAGCCCTAATTCAGGCAGCAGTCCTTCTTTTCCTTGATCCTGAGTATGTCTGCAGCTATCTGATGGGGAGGGACAGAAATGCTGGAGGTTTGAATCACAGCACTTCCCTATTTTGCTGAGTAGCCTCTGATGGGTCAATTAAGCTTGAGTAAAAGCTCCAGGGCTGCAGCCTGAGAGGCAATCACAATAGAAACGGGATATGCTTACACTTCATTACAATTGCAATTCTCGCTCAGGTCTTCATGCTCCTTCCTTACCATTGGGGTTTGGACTGAAGATAGATTCACCGTGACATTGTTTTCAGCATAGGAACTACACGTGATAAAGTGCCCAGTCCTGCCAGTTAAGTGCATAAAGATACAAGTGTAGCCTTTGCATCTACAAGGGCTGCTTCGGTGATTACTTTTTCTTTTAATTTAATTTCATAATGCCAAGTAGGCAGTTCACATTACTCAAAAGCAGCTGTAGACAGGATTCACTGCACAAAATGCGGGCAGAGAAACTCTGTCTTGAGAATAATTGGTCTTTCAACCTTCAGTGGCAAAAAAGCTGTTTAAAAGAGGGTAATTTATAAATAATAATATAATAATAATAATAATATAATATAATAATAAAAATAATAATAAAAAATAAATAAGGGGGGGAATGTGCTGAAGTCCACGAAGGAGATAGGGAGAGTAACACTTCTTATACTGAGTTTGCTTGGCAGAATTCACATTCCTTGCAGCACATTCACATCTCCTGATGAGAGTTAGGCGTGCCTTCAGCGCAAGAAAAATGGGGCCCCGACATAGCTAACTACACTTCTGGGCATCGACTTGGATACGGTCAACCAGGCCGGTAAACTGCCACCAATTAAAGTACAGGACCTTAGGTCAAGGGTGGCATCCTTCTTGGGCAGGCGCAAAGCAACCCTTAGCGAACTCCAGGAGATGTGAGGGCTTCTTAATTTTTCAGGCAGTGTGATAACGCACGGCTGGGCGTTTTTTCAGGCGGCTTTGCAATGCCACCAAGGGCGTCATTAGGCCACTCCTGGGGGCACTAAAGAAATGGAGTTGGACTTGGAAGTTCGGCGGGAGTTCTTAACAGATTTCAATGGGGTTTACTTTTGGCATAAGGAGATCAGGGTCAGGGATGCATTAGCCGTTTCCAGTGACTTTGTGTCCTTTTCAGAGGTAGGTGGTGTGCGCAGAGATGGTCCGAGAGCTGGGTGGAAGTGGGCATCACAGCTGACCTCGCATTTCTGGGAATTTCCCTATACTTGTAACAGTCGACATTTGGCCACGCCAGTTGGCGGGCAGCGTAGTCCATTCTGGTAAAACCGGGCCACAGTCAGAGGGATCGACAATCTTTCTTCAAAGGCACAACGTGTCATGAGATTGGTGTGGGCGTGCATGCTTCAATGTCTACGCTTTACGATTGTGTTCAAAGTAATACATGTGAGGGTGTTGATAATTCCTGGGCTAACTCTCTTTCCCGTATGCAGATGGAACGCTTCAAGGAATTGACTCTAGCCGCTGCACCCCTCCCAGAACCGACACCCGCTGGCCTGGGGAGTCTTGGCGGGGTGAGGTAACAAGGATGATAGGTAGGTCAATCGCACCCAACACCTAGAAGAGTCACAGTAAGGTAGGTCAATCGCACCCAACACCTAGAAGAGTCACAGTAAGGCGGCCAGGGAGCTCAGCAGCTTTCGTAAGTCCAAAGGTTACGGGCCACTGGACCACTCCCAGTAGAACGCATTTTGCAATTCCGTGTGGCCCTTAAGCAAGCAGGCCTCTCCCCTCAGGTCATTTTAGGATACGTAAAATCATAGAGGGATGCGTCAAGCAATCACTTTCCGTGATAGTGGGCACCCACTTTTTCCGGGCACCCGGAGGGGTTGGGTGACGTGGGGAAAATAGCGAGTTCTTCAACATATGAGGCTCTTTTGTTCCACGCAGGGGCCCTCATTGCATTTTGGGCGCTAAGAGTAGGTAAATTGGTTGTTCAGAGCAAGAGGGACAGCTCGGGCACGGCCCTGGTATTCCGGGACCTGTCTTGGGAGCGACAGTTCTGTCTGGTCATAAGGGGATCTGGGACAGATCAGGCCAAGGGGGGTGCTGTGGTGATCTTACGGGTATGCGCTGATGCAACTTTGTGTCCTTGAAGGCGCTTAGAACTTACACCGTTAGCAGGAGAACACATGCTGGGCCTCTTTGCGGTCATGTGGACGCAACTCCTTCCGCTAAGTATCGATTCTGGACCATTCAAAGAAGGCCCAGCTACGATGGGGCATACAGAGAGTCAATTCCGGCACACACGCATTTCGCAGGGGGGCAGCCTTCACCGCAGCACAGTTGGGCACGTAGGCTGACGACATCACGAGGACTGGTGGGTGGAAATCCTTGGCGTGCCGGCGCTATGTCAGGCCAATTGATCTGCCTTAACATTTTGAGTTCCTTTCCAGATCGACCTGCTGTGGAGGGGAGGAAGCGAGTGTGGATCTGTGGCCACATTTCATCCTCCGGGCTGACCAGCAGGCTCGTAGTGGTTATATGGGCCCGGACCTGGGACTGGGTGCGCGGGCATTCATACGATGGCTTGGTAAGAGGGGACTGCAGTGGCATGGCGTGCTACCCCTGTTGTTCGGGGAGTGCGGTGGGCCTCCCCCTGAGGTGACGGTCATTCACCGGGGCGGTATGGTTTGTTGAAAGGAAAGGCCTTGGTTATACAGGCCATCCATGATGTGCGGTGATGGTCATTCACCGGGGCGGTAATGACCTTGGTCTGTTGAAAGGAAAGGCCTTGTGTATACAGGCCATCCATGATGTGCAGTTCATCCAGGACACATGGCCTCACACTGGTCGTGTTTGGTCGGCATTGGTACAAGAAGGACATGGGGAAGGGGTACTGACCCGCGGCACATGGAACGCGCCCGAAGATTGGAGTACAAGGAGCTTCGCTGTGTCTTGAGACGGGACTTGGGTTACTACATTCCCTACACTGCCTATGAGATATTCCTAAATGATTTGCAAAGGGGGCTGGACTTGATCTGGAGGGGATGGGGGGATAAGGACTAAGCAGACACTTGCCCTTATCCGTGGCCGGTATGGGGGGGTCTTAAGGTTCGGCGTGTACCTATGGCACCCCCTTTCGGGGTGTAGGATAAATCCTATTCTTGAGGAGGGCCCTGGGATCACCCCACTTGCTATGCAGCGGGGGGTGGGGCTTGGGGCTCACCTCCCAGACAAGGGCTGGCCAAAAGTCATCATGCAACTTCAGCGGTTGGCTTTGGGGCCCGGTATCTCGCTCAACGGGCTAGGGGAGATGGTTGGGAGCTGCCTCTTGACCCTAGTCCGAAGATACGGTTGACCCCCCTTCTCGGGTCATAAAATACAAGTTCAAGGTCAAGTTCAAGTTTAAGTTCACCCCTTTATGTTAATTAGGCATATTAATAAATTGCCCTAGTTCAACCCAAGCTCTGTCTGCGATCTCGTTATTTCGTGGGTTGGGCAGCAAAAGCAGTGTTAATTATTGTTGTGCCCTCCCTCCCCTGGATGCCAAGAGGTTCCAGTGGCAGTGCTATTAGCTTTCATTTCGATGGATAAAAGATAACAAGAAAATGATGGAAGTTTTTGGTACTGTATGTATGGTGTGTGTGGGGGGGTAGTATTTACTTGATTTACAAATGTATAAATAGAACATAACCAGAGGGAAAGGGTACAATTACAAGGCAGCAGATCCTAAACAGAAGTCTTGTACCCCAGATGCCTGGTGTTTCTCTAGTGTTGTCAGTACTTTAAAAAGTGCCAGTCACTGATTTCTTCTCTATTTCTCACTCGCACGCTCTTCCCAGCTGGAGGAGTGTTACTGTCCCCAAGCTCTTGTGATTATCTTATTCAAAAGCAGAGAGTGATTCCAATCTGTCTCGTAACCATTAGCTCCCATCAGCCAATGGCTGTGGGGCTATTAATCAGCAATTTCTGCTTAACACAAGAAGAGACAACTATAGTCCCTCACCATATGATATCCATGGCATTCAGAATCATATTTAAAGACCTATGTGCTACAATCATTTGCTTTGACACTGAAGAGAATGTTCAACATAGTTTTTATGATTGTAACTGTTTACTATTCCTGATGGAAACCCTCTCTGCATACTTCACATGGATTGCAAAGGTTAGTTATTTACAGCATGTAACATAGACAGCTAGCATGGTACGGTGGTTTGAGAGTTGGGCTAAGAATCCAGGAGGCCAGAGTTTGAATCCTCACTCATCCATAGAAACCCACTGGGTGATGTTGAGCAAGTCATACTCAATCTCCAAGGAGCGCAACAGTAAATCACCTCTGACTAAATCCTGATGAGAAAACCCTATAACAGCTTGCCATAAGTCACAGCTCACTTGAGGGTACGTAACAACAAACACATCACATCCACCAAAGGCTTGCTCTGGTGCCTCATCAAGATCAGAGCTTGGAAAAGTAAATTTATTGGTCCATAGCTCCAAAAATTCCCCTAGCCAGATTGCTTGTTGCAAGCTGTGTGTTGTTATCCAAGGACCAGCTGTGCTAAGTACAAGGAATCTGCCACCAGAAGGTTGGCCAGAATTGGCTGTATGGGAGTTGGTGGGAGAGATGTAGTCTTCATTAGTAGAAGGACTTACCCTTACTGATGAAATCAAAAATCTCCACAGCAACTTCACCATTTACCAGTTCTGTTACACAGTCCTTTAGGCACAGAAAGTTAATTGAACTGCTCCCACTTTATAATCAAACTAAAGTTTGTGTTTATCAAAAACATACCTGTTGGCTTTGGTCCACAAAGTACCCATTACATGAAATGTATAGTTGCCATACAGCAAGAGACTGACAAGCTGATGCAGAACTTTCTATAGCAGAAGATCTGATGCATCCCCATTTAAGTGTATCTCTCTCTTTTCCCCCAAACAGAGATTGTAAAAGCCTGCCTGAAAACTATGCCATCTGTGCTGCTCCATAATTCTGAGTAGGAAAAAATAGGCAGAAGGTAGATTTAGGGTTCCTTTTACATTTCTGGATGATTTACAGTAGATTATTATTAAATTAATTGATTCCCAATTAAGAGTCCTCTGTCCATATTCGCTGGTTTGAACTCCATGAATCTGATTATTTGTGAGGATTCCTCTCTCCCATTCTCCTCCTCCCATTCCCTTGCATTCCTCAGCCCTTGCATTTAAAATGAATGTTCTTTCCTTTTGGGTGAGCAAAGCCCCCTCCCGTTGCTAGAAGTGCATCCTCTCTGCCATGTGGCTGCACGTTGTGCTGTGTAATGGTTGCTGATTGGTCAGTGCTCTCTTTGTTCCTACCCCCCCTTTCTTAAGATGGTAACCAGAAGTAGGTAGAATCCCAGAACTCTGCTCTTCTCCGTCTCAGGGGAAAGTACCAGTAAGCCTTTTAGCTTGCCCTTTTTCTCCCCCCCCAGGAATGTGGGGTAAGACACAAAGGAATGGGAGGGGGATTGTGGGGGGGGTCATTCATGGTATTCCATTTTCATGAGAGTTCTGTGCCCCGAACCCTCACCAATGTGGAGAGGCCACTGTATTTCACAATAGCAATGACAAAGTTACCTCCCTCCTGTCCTGAACGGTACCATGGAAGTGAAGAAAACTTCAGCTATTCAGAAGTTATTTGTGTGTGTGCGCAGAAAGGCTGCAGTTATCACTGGGTTCTTGGGTTCTGAATTTTAAAATTCTAAGTATGAGTGTGCAGCAGGACTGTACTGAACTCCAACTACCGGGTGTTAGGGAGAACTCATAAAATAAATTTATACCACAAGCCTGAATTCTACCCACCCTGGCTACCTGATGGTAAGTGAAAGATACTCTGCACATGCTCAGAGACACTTACATCACATACTGATTGGTTTAATTTCCTATTTTTGTGAACAGGCTTGGAGATGGTATGCCTAAATAAACGGTGTAGAAACAATTAGAATAAATAAGTAAAATATATGAAGATTCTGCGCAAGTACTTAAGGTAGACTGAACCTCACACAAATGAAAATCTTCCCAAGAAGAAATGGAATTCAAATTTTGTATTTTGCACCTTTATCAAATGCAGCACATAGGAGTGAGAAGGCAGAAAAAATGTATTCCCCAGACTGAACATTCTCTACAGAATACTAATCCCCTTCTGTATCCTCCTTTTGATATCAAGGGATGTAGCCTAATGTTTTATTCAAATAGTGTTTCAAGAGACTAAAACACTGGAAAGATCAGACAACTATGGAAGCGTCTTCCTTGCAAAGTTGAAGAACATTTTGAAAAGGAAAAAAATAATGAGAACACAATACCCTTGCAATATCACCCCTCTTGCATTTCTGTGTGCATGGAATCCAAATTGAATAAGAAAACAAAGATGTAAAATTTTGATTATTAAATTATTAGCAACACACAACATTTCAACTGCAGTACTGTGGTTCTGATCTGTAACAATTCAGCAGTGCATTAAAGATCTCACTGACATTTAATTTGTCGTAATTTCCCACTGTGGATGGATTCACATGACTGACTCCCCACTATGATAAAGTGAAATTAGCAACTGACCGTAGTGAGATTCACACACAGGATAATGAAGGGGCACGTACTGCCATCCTCCACATAATAAGGGGAGGGGGCTTCCTGATGTTGCTGGTCTGGGACTCCCACTAGCCCTGATCGTTGGCCAGATGATGCTGATGAGAAGGGGTCCAGCAATCTCTAGAGAGCCACAGATTCCTCACTCCTGCTGTGTAATCATGAAGTCAGAAAATGCTTCCTGGCTTGATAGCAATCAAGTTAATGAGACCACTTGCTATATGAATTTACCATATGGTGAATTTTTAAAAAATGGCTAAGACAATTATTGTGGGAGCTCACCTTCTGCCTCATGGTAACACTTCCTCAAGAAATAAAATATGATGACTACTGATAACAGAAACAGGGCAATTGTAATAACGCTCATGGAGACTGGCTTAACCACTAAGCAAAGTGGAGATGGTCACCTGTGGAGGCACAGTTTCATGAAAGGGGAGAAAATCATCACTTATTTCCTTTATCACTTGAATGTGTGTTTGTGCTTTTGTATGCCAGGGATAGTATAGATGCTTGTACCTCAAGTGTCCAAATAATCTGGAAGGCTTTGGGTATTGTACACCTTGACCAGTTGGGAGCGGGTGGGATGAGAGGGCTCACCTGCTGCTCTGTTTCAGATAGCAAAATATCTTGGACCAGCACCATGCTCAGCTGATTTTCCAGCCCCGTGTAGTCATATCATGGAAAAAACTACAGTTGAACTTGTGCAGAAATTTCAAAAATACAGTTAGGCTGCTTGTGGCCTTCTTCCACTTTTCTCTGATGGGCATTCTTTCACTCTTTGCCATCAGAAAAAAAAAATCCCTACAGTTACAGAAACAATTTTACATATGGTTTGAAAACATAACTTCAAATTTCCCTTGATACGGAATTTTTTTTTTAAAGAAAATATTGCAGTTTCAGATTGATATGGTTGTGTCTTCTCTGGGTAAGATGAAAATTGAAGCTTTACTACAATTTTTAATACATGGCTATTTACTAGACATAACTTCCCCAACAGAGAATATGATAACACCAACAAGGGGGCACCAGTGGTAGAGTTAGGTAATCAGGGTGACCTAGATGTTTCCCTTCTTTTTTATTTGTTCTGTCCTCTTCTTTGATGTACTCTGATACTCATGTGTGTTTATGTGCCTTCAAGTCACCTGTGACTTATGGTGACCTCATGAGTTTCATAGGGTTTTCTTAGGCAAGGAATACCCAGAGCTGGTTTTGCCTGCCCTTTCTTCTGAAATATGAGGTGCAGTACTTGGTATTCATTGGCAGTCTCCCATCCAAGTTCTAACCAGGGTTGACATTGCTGAACTTCAAAGACCAAACAAGCACATTTAGGACCAAACAAGCACATTCCACCTGAACCATCTGGCAGTGGAATATGCTGCCTCGGAGTGTAGTGGAGTCTCCTTCCTTGGAGGTTTTTAAGCAGAGGCTAGATGGCCATCTGTCAGGAGTGCTTTGAGGGTGTTCCTGCATGGCAGGGTGTTGGACTGGATGGCCCGTGTAGTCTCTTCCAACTCTACATTTCTATGATTCTATGATTCTAGGATACTCTTAGTCAGTGGCGGAGTTTGGACTATGTGGAGGGTGGGCTGGGCTACAGTGTGAGAGGCGCGGCCACGGTGTGCAGGGGCATGGCTGCAGTGCTTGGGGATGCGGCCAGGAAGCGCAGGGGCATGGCTACAGGCCAGGACGCCCCAAAAACATTGCTGCCTGGGGCGAATCTCCTCCATCCCCATGTCCCTATGCGACCGCTCTTAGTGATGCCAAAATCAGTCATCATCTAGTTCTTCACTAGCCTGCAGTTTAGCACTGCATCCAAAATAACTCTTCCATCCCAAGATGGAATTCCTGTAATAAAACCTGCTTCCTTGGGTCTTTCCACCGTACGCTGTTATAGTGCTATTATTCCACTTTCAACATCCTGTGGAATTCTGGGGTTTGTACTTTACTGAGTCCAAAGAGCTCTCTGGCTGAGAATTCTAAATGCCCCTCTCAAAACTATAAACCCCAGGTTTCCATAGGATGTTGAAAGTAGAATAATAGCATTATTACAATGTAATGCGGAAAGACCCCTTGATTTCTCCCAAGCCTAACTTCTGCTTCTTAGTTACAACTTCCGCAATCCTACACTCATTCCTTTACCCTCTACATTTTAGCTAAAGTTATGAAACAGCTGATATCTTATTACTGTGTAAAAAAATGTCTGATCCTGGGATAAAGTCCAAGAAGAATCAAGAAACAATTCACACCTTTTGATAAATCAAACCGAAGTCCTCTTTCAAAGTGATTTACCACTAACTCTGTGTTAATACAAGATTAATTCCTTATTGGGATGGACTGACAAGCTCTAAGGTTGCTCCCGGCAGAGACAATCAGACAGCCTTCTTGCAGCAATTATGTCTAAAATCCTTAGTCAAAATCAGAGCTTGGAACAGTTACTTTTTTTCAACTACATGTTGGTTCAGGGGTTCTGAGAGTCTTTCAAGAAATTCTGCTGACTTGTTATTTCTACTAGGGGGTAACTAAATGTTTGACTCAAAGGAGAGAAGCAATTCTAGCAATGCATTTAATTGTGGCAGGTGAAGTATTAAGGAATTGCCCTGGGCCCAGATGTTAGCAGCTGGCTGCAATTCCTCTGTCCCTTCATGTTGTAAGCCTTCAGGTAAGCTTTTGTTACAGTATCTTGAAATTAGATCTCTGGCAGATAACTACATCTAGCACATTCCTCAGAGAAGGCCACCTCCTTCACACACTGTTCAGCAGAACCACTCTGGGTTTTTTCATGGAGTTTTTTGGCTAACAGCTCAATTATTTTTAAGCAATAAGCCCATTTTAAATATGGAAAAAAATAAGTGAGTTGATAGGGGTAAATGAAAAGGTGATGTATGCTTATTAAAACCATTCTCAATAAGGCAGCATAGACGACTTGCCTTTTCAAGGGAACAGACCATTTTGTGAAATTAGGCGAAGAATAAGGGAAAAGTAATGCAGCAAATACCAGCTAAAACCAAAAGGAAGTATTATTATGGTCATGAAATCAGTTTGATTCCAAGCAGAGGAGCCATAAATCAAACTATTAGTCCCAACTGGCATTGACAGATGAATAAACAGAACTTATACAACTTTCCAAGTTTCCATTGATTCAATGGGTATACTGTAATTGAGACTAACACCTGGATTTAGGTTGGGGTGGAGACTGTGTAGCTCTCCAGCTGTTGCTGAACTGTTACTCCCAGCACTCCTTGCCAGTGTTTATGCTGGCTAGGCTGCTGCAACCAGCTGTCCATCAAGATCTGGTGAACTGTTCAAAAGTAATATTACTTGTGAAATATAACTTCATCACATCTCTGTTGCCCCCCCAACTAACTAGTTACAGGTAACTAAATTATTTGTAACTCATTTCAAGCTCTGATCATCCCTACTATGACAAGATGTATCACATTTCTTTTTAAAAGTACAGTATAGCCATCATTCATAGATTTGCATTTATACATGTAAATTAGTACATACAAATTTTATGGAAATCTGTGTCCTGTTTTGTCTTTTCTTTTGCTGATGCTTAGTTGGCCAACCTAATTCTAATACATCTAGTTAATTATACAGTAAGTCCCAACTTGATAGCATCTTTTCAGAAACATGAGTACAGTCACAATTCAGACAAAAGAGCAAGAACGTATTCTTGATTACCTCTCTCACATTCACATTCACATTCACATTCACATTCACATTCAAATGAAGAATACTTAAAAAGGATCTTACTTTTGTGTGATAATGCAGGGTTGGCCCAACCACTGTTGTTATCGTGTGCCTTTAAGTTGTTTCTAACTTATGGTGACCCTCAGGCAAACCTATCGTGGGATTTTCTGGGGCTGAGAGTATGTGACACATCCAAGGTAATTAGGAAGAGTAAAAACACAACCAACAGTTTCCTCCTCTTTTGTGCTGTCCAAAATGTGGGGCTTATTTTTATTACCAGGAAGAGGAACATGAGAGACTTTCTGCCACAGGCGCCAAATTAACTTGGTTAGCCTTGGTACTATGCAGATTGACTCAGGGAAGAACACTAAGGACACAGTATCAGGCAACAAAATGTCTTGTGCCACCAAGGTCGCCAGAGTCAAAACTGAACATTGATTCTGTACCTTTAATTGATGTGTAAAAGAGGGGAAATCAGCAGGAGCTGCTTATCATGCAAGGGTTGCTTATATTTTATGTAGCCATTAAAGGTACATAAGTTACCTTCAGTTTCTGACAATCTGCTTTTGTGACAATGCCATTACAATCAGACTGGTATATATTGTGATACCTTCCTCCCTCTCTCGCCCCCCACCTGCTCTCACTCACTCTCTCAGACACACACACACACACACACACACACACATGCAGATCCAAATTTGTTGGCAAAAATCTAACAGTATTCTTTCTTAAAGAATGTACAGTTGTAGCACAAATTCATTAAAAATGTGATGCATGACAGTAAGACTTTGACAACACAAATTTTGAAAGCTTCAATCATTTTTTTAACATTGTGACCTTCCAGGTTCTTACCTCTGTGTAGCCTCTACAGATAAAACCATAATATTAGCTATGTGATCTTTCCACAGCTTTCATAATGCAGGAAATGACTAGTCATTTTAGTATTCCATACTTCAGCATTTTCCTTCCCAATTTTTTGTTGATTTGCAGGCACTGTGCACTTCCCTTTTTTCATGTACTGTGCATTTTTATTGTAATAAAACAAATCTAGTCACCATTAAAAGACATCCTTCTTGGAAAAAAGGAAAACATCAGAACAGCCTTGTGACAGTCCTCCCATTTGCTTAACATGCAGTTGTTGCCTATTTTAAATCATTGTTGGAGCTACTGGGCTTTGCACAGATAAAAAGGTTATGCTGAAAAATATTGATTTTGCAAGAGGTAATTTAAAACTTACATATATTTTCTGTGCTATGAAAGAGGGCAAGCCCAAGTCTTTAGAATCTGAATAGTCACCAACAGGACATTTCCAGAGCACAGCTACTCAGAACAGTGGCTCAGCTTAGAGATCAACAGCATAAGAGGTATTATGCCCCCCCAACAGTCCCTGTCTCATTTTAAAAGAGGAGATGTTACAGCTACTCTTCAGTTCTGATATACCCCTATCCCAAATAAATAATATAGATATAGATTTTTTTTTTACAGAGAAACACTTACCTCTGCAAGCACCCTCCTTGCCATGGAAGGACAGAAAGACAGAGGTGGAAATGGTTCTTGTAGATCTGCTCCCTTACTGGTGAGAGAGAAGGAGATAGGGCATAATGTGGAGTTTGAGTATTGTTTTCAGTGCCTGCTGGAGCCAAGCAACTGTGGAAGAAAGGTCAAAGAAAATCAACAGTACTGGCAATTTCTTCAATTCTCTCCTTTCACATGCCTTTGCTACAGAAGGCACCTAAAACCACATACAAGCTGTGTATGGTGGCCCTTGCCTCCTTATGTTTCAGGAATGTGCATGTAGGGCCACTAGAAGAGATGAAAGAACTGCCACTAAATTCCTCTCTTCCTCTTCCCATGGCACAAAGCCCAGCACTCCCCCGATTTGCTTGGCTTTTTCTCTAGCTTCAAATAAGTTGCACTGAGTTCGACTGAAGCTGTTCCAAAATACATCTGTACAGAATTGCACTCTCAGAAGCCTATGTAACAATAACAAAATGTACATTCTGACATTTTGTGAATAACCTATATTTATTCTTTTATATTTATCATTTCCATTAAAATAAATGTCTGGAAACCTAGATCTGTTCCTATTCCCAACTCAGTTTGACTGACTGCATCAAGAGGCTTTACATAAGTGTTGACTTACCATTCAGCAATTAATTCCATAGTTCTGCTTTATTTGGGATTAGCCAATGGATTAAAATTGTAATATTATTTGTGCTAGGGGGTTCTCTTGGGTTGAGTTTTGTGAATCACCACAATAACACAGCAAGAGTCAACAATTTAAAACAGGCAGCAATTGTCTGTTCAGAGGATAGAAAGACTGAGAGAAACATGTGTTCGCTGCTCCTCCTGAACCACAGCAGAGCAGCTATTATAATATTGTGTGTGAGAGTAAAGCGACAGACTGTGGTCAAGGAACCTGTAACCTTTTACTAGGAGACAACTCAACAGGGCCACTGGCATTTCATCGCACCAGGTAGAACAGCAGTAAGTGTACTTCTCAGTACAAAATTAAAGGCTATTGTGGCATTCACAGGCAGTAGAAAAGCCCATTTCATCTGCATTCTTCCCAGTCTGTCTGCTTCACTATTCAAGTGTCTAAATGGCAAGCTGAGATGTGCATCAGAGTTCAAAACACTTTGATTACCACAGCTATTGGTTGGAGACATCCCAGGGAGAGTCTATGCTATGGAAGCAATATTATGGTCTCCACATCTGGGCCAACAACCTCTCTTATAGTACACAATGACCTATACATTCCTAGTTCACAACCCATCTTTGGCAGGCCATTTTTCTGCTAGTTTATAATGCAGAAAAATACTGAATGGAAGCTATAATTGTATTAAACAAGAAGCTGGGGGACTTCCTGCTGTCATTCCTTTTATTCCTTCTCCACATAAGTATTTCATTATTTAGTTTGTTATTTAAATATTTTTAACACTGCTCACAATTTATGGAAAATGACTCAGCAGATCAACATGGTCAAATGAAATACAAATGATATTGTAAATATAAAGTTGGAGCTAAATTGTTAGTCCTAGCTGGAGTAGCCCTTCTGAATCAATGGGCGGTAGTTAAGAACTGACTTATTGAGTTCCCGCCAATTCAGTGGTCCTACTCTAGTAGGGCAAAATCTATTAAACAAGAATGGTTAACATCCACAGCATGCTGTGATCTTCCAGGGTTGTCATTCAAGACCTACCAGAAATGCAATTTTTGGCTCTTGGCTGCCAGAAGAAGATGGCTGGTGCTGCCACTGCTCAGTGTGGTGTGGCCTTTCCTTCACACTTTGTCGTTTGCACAGGTTTTGGAACCTGTGGCTCAGAAGCAGAGAACAGGAGGAAACTTTACTCTGGTCTGCTCACTGGCTTTATAAGCCAGAGCTTGAAGCTCCTAGCCTCAGTTCACATCTGGAATTTGGTCCTAGCCACTGCTTTTGTTTCCTCTATATTCTGAATTTCCTTACATCAGTGCTGTTGTACTCATTACAACTTTTGGTGGTTTTAGCACAATACTCTATGTAATTCACAGCCAACATGTGTGGTGAGAGTAAGGCATACTATTAAATTTAGAATTTTCCCAGACTGGGTAACGAACAGTGAAAACAGGGAGCACATGTTTATTTATAGAACATAACATCTAGAACAAATTATATGATTTTTTAAAAAAGAAATAGCAGTTATTTTCTAACCATCACCTCCTTCAGCAGCATTCCTGATTGCCTTTGATTTTGTAGGTGTCTTCACCATTTGTTTCTCTGATACCAAACTACCAAAGGGACAGCAGAGCAGGAAGCTTAAGAAGTACAGCCTTGGTGCTTTTTTTTTCTTTTTTCCCATAGCAGGAGCAAATGTCAGAGCAGCATTTGTCAGTATTGTAGCTTAGAAGGAACTAGTCACAAATAATGATTTATCTAATATTCCTTTTCCAACAAGTGACATTATAATAGCAACTTACTGAGATATAACTTCATTCCTTTTGTAATATAACTGCATTTTTAGGTACCTTTATAGTTACAGAGTATGGCCACACTAAAATGTGATGGAGGAATATCACATGGCTCCAAATTTCACCTGTGTTGTAAATTGTGTTGTATCCACATTATGATGGCAGCAAAGTAGATGGGATGCAAATGTGTTTGATACCACAGATCTCTGGCTTCTTGCATGTGTATGTGCTGCTTTAAGCAACTAAAAATAATTATTTGGTTACTTCCAAGAAACAGGAATATAAACAGTTCCTTTTTAAAAAACAAACCAAAAGGGTAGCCATGGTAGTCTGTTTTTTTGGACCATGGAGCTGCAATTGTAACCATTTTTTCTTTTAAAACGAACAAACAATAGAGATCTTATAGCCCCTGACAGATTATTTGGCATAAGATTTTTGTGTATCAGTGCCTAAATAACCTAATGGCAGCAGATCCCACCTGATCTTGGAAGCTAAGCAGGGCGGATCCTGGTTGGTGCTTGGACAGGAGATCACCAACTGGAGGCTATATTTCAGAAAAAGGAACCAGCAAAACCAAGTTTGAGTATCCCTTGCATAAGAAATCCCTATGAAATTCATGGGGTCTCCATAAGTTGACAGGAAACTTGAAGACACATATTCATATGTACACACAGACAGAAAGAGACAGACACAGACACACACATCATTCATTAAATGTAAGGAGCGTAGCCTCAGTTAGCAGATATTTATATGTTGGGTGGGGTGAGGTTTGGATGTGGGGAAATGGATGTGAAAGAGGTTCCTGCAATGGCTTTCTTTAAAGTGGTCATTGAACAGTCCTTGAGCAGCAAGACACTCAGCAACGAAAAACAGACTAACCCATGTATGATGAAGAAAACTCTTTGTCAGTGCCAACGGAGCTAGCCTCAGAGAGAATTCTGGTCATTGGGATATGACACCTGAGAAATGGAAATGCAGTCCTTACAGAGAAAATTTCTTGAATAGTGGTAACAAGCAAGAGCTGGGTAGTCATATAGGCAAACCTACATAAATGACATGATTATTTATTTTAATCATATATAAATGAAATGTATTTTGAGTTATAAAAATGTGAAATAAAATGTCCCAGTTCAAGCCACAGGAGATAAAACTGAGACTCTTTATGATTTCTCATTCAACTGTTTCATGTTGGAATCTGTCTTGGAAATTCTTTTGTTGAAGGAGGGCCTCCTTCAGGGCAGAGACAGAGTATTCTGTGAGGCTGAAGTGTTCCTTTACTTTTTTAAAAATACTTCCATTACTGATGTCTGATTTGTGATTTACTCATTTGCATAAAGACAAAAGCAGGTAAACAAGAAATGGTTTGCCTCCCCTGCCTGAACCTATGTTTGTCCTATGTGGCATGTAATAAGGCATTACAAAGAATGCTATATATCATATTAGAGGATGAGCAGGTGGATGAAATGTTGGGCTTTTTTGGACTAATAAATTTCTCTAAACTCTCCTATGTCAATCTTTTGTCATTTTCTGCTGGTTCCCTATCCAAAATCTTCCCCCTTTACTTCTTTGCTTTAAGTCTGATCTTGGAAGCTAAGCAGAATCTAGTACTTAGATAGGGAACCACCAAGAGTTGCCACATGTGCTGTAGACTATATCCAAAGGAATGTACTGGCAGTCCAGCTCTGAGTTTATAGGAAATCCTATAAAATTCATGGGTGCCATAAGCTGATAATGACCTGAATGCACACATTTCTGCTCTTACTAAAACAATTGAACTAAGGTGCTAGGATCAGAACTTTCCACACACAGGGCGGATTTTCTCAGCTTTTCCAAGGCTCTTTTCAGCCAGGTGCTGTACATTTCAGTCCTAGAAAGGGAGGAGGTAGATCAGGAAGAGGTCAGTGGCCCTTCCCCTCATGCCCATATTCCCTTCAGCCACACAAGGAACATTTTTCTGTGGAACTGAAAACCCTTCTCTAGCACTACTCCAACTGCAGCCAGTAATGCCAAGGAGTTCTGTTTGCATACTCTGCATACTGTTTGCATACCGTCTCTCTCTCTCTCTCTCTCTCTCTCTCTCTGTGTGTGTGTGTGTGTGTGTGTGTAAGACAGCCAGCCAGACACAGAGATTTTCAAGCACAAAGAACTTAGCACTTTAAGGCTTTAGGGTCTCCAAAACAAACAGAACCCACACAGTGAGCACAACCCATGTGATAATCACTCTTGGGAGGACAAACATCATGTTTTGTAATATTTCAAAATGAGATGATGAAAAGGCTGAAACAATCCGGGATGAGGAAAGTGTTGTTTGAACAGAAAAAAACTAAGTAGCAGCAGCACATCATGTCCCAATGCATCTTCCCTGATATTGGAGACAACATTACTAGGTTCTATGATACTGTTTCCAGAGCAGACAAGCAGGGAGAGTTGGGACCTGGGTCTCCCATGGAGTCTGGTTCCTGTGTCTGTAATCACTGTCATGAAGTCAGTTGTTGCTGGTCAGTTACTTTTTCAAGTTGGATGACCATCTGTAAGCAAATAATGATTTTCTGCACTCCTCACCCTCAGCTGGCATGAGATAAGAATTTTTGAAAGTAAACTTCAAGGCTCTGTTGGAAAGATCAGAGGCCATGTCTCGCCTGGCACACCATTCCTTTGTTAGATAACCTAGAGAAGTTAGATAAGAGATCGGCTCAAGATCATATGTTAAACTGCATGGCTGATCAGGGATATGAATCTACATCTCCCCAGCCATCTACCTATTCAGTGATAGGTAGAGAAATCCATGGACGAACACAGCTGCCTGGTACAACAAAGTTGCCTAAATTTGGGGGCTATTCTTGGAAGTGAGGCTAAGCAGGCTGTCATTATGAACTCCTGCATTGAAATTTATTATGACACTACTCTACAGTAATGTATGCTGTTCATCCTTTCTTTTAACTGTCTAGCTCTCTCTCCTAAATTATTTTCTCAACTGATTTCTAAGTCTATCTATCATCCTATCACCCTCCTCTGATGCGAAACATTTTTTCACTCATTCTGCTGACCCTCACATACACCATAACCAAGCAGCCTCAAAGACTATTCCAAGGAAAGTACTTTTTGCAGGCAACCAACACTAAAAGGTGCATTTGTCAGCAAAGATGCTGCATGGTGGTTTGGGTTAGGTAGAATGCAAAGGTCAGTTACAGCTGGGTGGAGACAACACAGTCGGATGCATATATATAGATAATGCATCAGAGAGCCCTATAGTCTGTAAAGCTTCAAAAGCCAGGTGGATATGCATTGTGGCAGATTGCACCAAACTTTTATAATACTTTGATACTACTTCCATTAGCATGGCCCTGTTTTATGGAGTAGTAGGATTTGTAGTTTGTGGAGATACTACCAGAGAGCTCTCTAGCACACCCCATTAGAGCTCTTCAGCAAAGAAGTCTCACTAAACTTTAAATCCCAGGATTCAATAAAATTGAGCCATTGTAGTTAAAGTACTATCAAACTGCTATATCTGTGGAGTATACACCCAGTGTTTACCCATTTATTTCCATGACTCATTAAACAGCAGGGTTGGTCCACCAGATGTGTTGCACTACAGCTCCCATTAGTGTTCGCCAGCCAGCTGATGAGGGTGATGGGAGATGTAGTCACGCAGTATCTGAATGCTCACATATTTCCCATCCCTGGCATACAGGCTACTCCCCAACAGACACTATCAGTTGCCTAAGAACTGGGGCCCTGGAGCACAGTGTGGCCATCACACACTTATCTGTGCAATGAACAAATGACTTCCATGAAATGTAGTGACTGCAGATGCTGCCCTGTACTTGTGCACTCAGCCAGCAACCCAGGTGAGAGTCAGCTACAAGGAAGTGGGAGATAATGGCATTATAAAACCTTGTGGAAATCCTCCTTGTCCATGCCCAGCTCTCTGTGAAGCACATAATGACAGGAAATAGATTATGCTTTGGTTTGTTTCTTTAACCAAATGCATTTTTCAAATGGAAGCAACCACCAGACCTACATTAAAGGGCCTTGATATTACAGGATTTAAATATATTGTTTTTTCATTAGTTCCCAAATCACCAGCTATGGCAAATCTCAGGGAAGTAGTTGCAACAGGGATGGGCTGTGTAATGAGTCAAGGAATAGTTTTCTGCCCCAGGATCCTCTGAGGGCTGTATGGACTCCCAAAAATTCCATGCCAAAACAAAACTTCAGAAGAAAGCACGTGTCTATGACTGGTTCTGAAAAACTGGCATTTTTTTTTTGTTAAACAGCACTGGGTGTCTCTGCAACCTATTTTAAGAATGAATGGTTGAACCTGGAGATATGGATGGTCTGGGGAGTCTGGAGGGACTGAGGGTTGCAAAAAAACAAAAACAAAAACAGTCTTCAAGGGTTTGCCTGCACCCCAGATAGAGTAACCAAAGCAGTCATTTTAGGTGCTGTTCCTGAGCCAAGGCAAAAAGAAGAAACCATTTTCAAAGAATTGTGTTGCTTCAGTAGCTATTTAAACACATCTTTATAACAGTTTCCAAAGTTCCCCCTCTCCCCAGCCCCAATAATCATCAGAATCAGGACATTTGATTTTTAAAAAAGCTGGGATATGAAGAATGCACGTAATGTTGCATTCGGGGTGTGAGCCAACCAGGCAGGGCTGTTCACAGAAACAGCACTTCCCTATTATTGGGAATGACAAAGAAACAACTGCTGTAATTTGTGGTCATGCACTCTCAGTCACAGATGATAGTTAGAATCTCCTGCTATTGCTCATGACTTTAGAAGACATGAAACCATTCATTTTAATGCAATTAAGGTAGTGGAACATCTAATGGAGCTAAACAACTCAAACTCTCTTTAAGGCTATAATCCAATATATACTCCACTTTCCATTTTCCAGTAAAATTCAATATAACATGCAAAGGATTGTGTTGCATATCTTCTTGACTCTTAATAATGCATCCAACTGTCCCAGCTCTCAAGGAGAACCCAAAACCAAAAGTAGTTATATTGATAACAATCCCATTCTAGTAATTTTCATCTCTACCAGGAGCAGGAATTTTGTAAAGTCAATGGGTTTTATCTGCCCAAGTCATCCTAAAAAGTCATCCTATATTACAACATGATCATTCACAACAAATAAATTGCAAACCTCAGGATTCCATAAGATGTTGAAAGTGGAATCATAGCACTATAACAACCTAGTGCCTCACTTTCCTGCAGCCTTAAACTTTTTAATTTTCCTCTCCTTCAGTTAGGGTACTCTGATAACTTTAATGCTATGAGGGTGGCTAGAGATCCCTCTTAGAGATTTCTGTATATCTTCTCCATTTATAATTCCTAGAATTTTTCTTTTCTTTGGTGGGGGAAACCATGACAGTTACGATGTATTTACTGCCATAGTCATGACAAAGTGGCTTGTAAGGCAGGTTCCCAATCCCCTTTTTGGCTCTCAAGCCCCAAACCCTTCCGAGAATATGCAGATTTTTAATGTTTTGGGGAAAATATGCTCAAAATGGCCTCAAATGTCTTCAAAATGTGGCAGTTTGCCTTTAACAACACATGATCCATCTCCCCATTCCCCCAAACCATAAAAAACAGCCAAAAATCCAGGGCCTGTAAGTGCTGCAGAATTACTCTGGTTGAGTATGAACTGATTAAGTTCCATGAAACTTGAATCCAGCACTACTGTGTCTGAATTGTTGATCATAGATCTCTTGCTAGGAACATCTAAAGTGACTGACGAGTGAAGGTCTTCTCATGGCAAAATTCTGGTTGGATGTATCTTTTGTGATTAGAAAAGCATTATTAATAATTATTATTTACATTTATAGCTTGTCTTAAGGCCAAAGTCACATACAAGACAAAGCTGCACGTACAAAACAACTTTGTACTGGTACTCCATGGAAACAGAAAGGCTAAACATTTGATTCAGCACAACTGAGCTCTCATTCCATTTTCGTGTGTTCTGTTGTAGGACAAGCAAACAATGACCAATTCAGGATGGAGCAATGAGATAATTTTACAGAGGCAAATGGAAACAGAAGTTTCTCTGAGGGTTTTTTTTTTAACCCCTACAAGGACAGTTATTTTCTCAAAAACATTATTGCAGTAATTAGAATCATTTTTCTAAGTAAATCATATGATGGTTGGAGAAAAACGGTCAAGACAAAGACAACTGATGGTGTAAGGGTTTGCCCATATTATAGCACTAGTTCATCAGCTACTATGAGCATAAGCAGAAAAGAGCCAGTACTGTAAATGCATACTGCAGAACAGAATAAAAGAGGACGAAGTCTTAAAACTGGGCTTGAGAAAACGCTTATTTCAAATAACAAATTCCAGAGGAGCAGCTTTGTTGTGGCATAATCCTAACTGGGTAAAAGTACAATCCTAACAGTGCTAACTGTAGAAGTTAGAATAAGGCATAAGTGCCCTTCCGCCTGCAGAATCCTCTTCTGCCAGTTAATCCCACAAATCTCCCAACAGAGGAACTGACTGGCAAACTGCTTTGCTGGCTACCATCTACCAGCAGAA